>JBBGZY010000160.1:9487500-10087500 GCA_037952925.1 Lithobates clamitans | reverse complement strand
AGTCTAAGATACGTTTATTTTATCGCAAAAGTCAGAAGAGACAAGCAAAAACATTATTCTGCACCAAAAGTTTATATAAATTTGGGATGCAAGTGCAACAACTCCCATCCATACCTCCCGGATGTTTACATTTCATAGCTGTCTTGATTATAAATAAAACACTAAAGTACAGAATTTTTTTCTATTAGCAAAAAAATTAATTCAACATAACTATCGATCAGCTATTATATTTAACTTGCTACTATAAAGCTGGCCATACATGGTTCATTTTTTTTGTTCAGCCAGCAGGTTGAATGAAACAATCTGAACCAATTTTTCATCTACACATTTGAGATAGATGGGGAAATCCTTCCCACTGCGCTATTGTATTGTGACAACGGGGAGACTCCCCCACTGTCAGAATACACAGATCAGTGCTACAGCGCTGATCAAACGGCCTTTACCTAACAGAGCTGTTAAAAAGCATTCGATAGGTAGATCTACTTCTGTTCAACAGCAGTGGCCACACATGAATGGAAGTTCGGCCGTGCCTGCTGAACTGTCCAAATTTAGATCCGTGTATGGCCAGCTTAAGGTGGCCAAAGATGAAATTACTATGGGTTACTGCATTTTATATACAGTTATTGCCCTTTGTACTGCTATAGTAAATAACCCTGCGTAGGGTTCATTGTTTATATCATATCATTTTGTAACAACTAGGCATGTAGACAGCCCATATAGTTCTAAGTTCCTGTAGGAAAGTATTTTATGCCACTATTAATAAAACCACTCCTCAGTTTAGCTGCAGGCAAAGAAATGATGTGTTTCAGATGACTGTTCTTGCTACAGACAAGATGGAGCTTGCAGAAGAACATCTGCAGCCAGCTCGTTCTGTATGAGATGGGGCCAAGACTTGTTTGTGTCCTGATGCTTGTCATAACACGTACAGAACAGAAAGAATACCTATACTTCTGGAGAATAGAAATCATACAGTGCATATTGATTTATGTCTGGAAAATGAATGTGCAGTCCATTACTCAATGTTTTTGGCAATATGAATTGTGCTATTTTTCTTTGGAAATGAAGGAGGCGATGAAGTTTAAAAAAAATTTCTATAGGTTGAGGTGGTGTAAGGAAGTTCAGTACATTCATACAGCAAAGAAAAAAAGGTGATCAATTTCATAGTCCTTTTTCTAAGCCCTGAAAAAAAGGGGTTCTCCTGAGCATGATACTGAATTGTCCTTTAATTTATCTTTTATAAAATAGTATAGTTTATTTAAGTGGCCTGGGGTATAAAAAATGCTTTCCTAAAGTCAGTCTTTGACCAGAATAAGCTTATGTGAAATGCTACTAGACCTGTAAAGCAGGCACTGCATCTACCTTCATATATCTTCATGGGCACTTGGGGAAATGAATCCATTTCAACAAAATAGATTTGACCTTGATAAATTATTGCTTTTTTGGGTTGTTATGGTCAAGTCTGTTGACGTTCAAAGTAGTAAACTGCTACCAGGATGAAACATAGGTCCCTAAAACCTCTAACACCTGAAATCCTGGGCCCTCAGTTATGCAAGCATAGATTTTGTTTCATGCACGGAAGACCTGCCTACCCTACATTCTGCACCTCATTATTGTTCAGTAAGGTTGCACATTACATTGATTTGACACATTGAGGTGTACTGCATTGCAGCAGTGAGTTACTTTTTAATGGGCTGGTAGTGCAGGCCTCATCCTCCTGTACTTAGGGGCCATGTCAGGCAAGCGTTAAGCTTGTTTGGTATGGCCCTCAGGTACAGCAGAGAGGATGGGGCAGGTCAGAGTTTATTTTAGGTAAGTAGAACTGGATTTTAAGGATATATAACCAGGAGGTTAGGTTAGGCTAAGAGGCGTTAGGGTCAGGTTAAGGGTTAGGTTAAATGTTAAAGTGTGGGTGCAGTATTGAAAATCAATGTACTGGTCTGAAACAGCATTTTCTGTTTGTCAGAGTTTTAATGTGAGCAATTATCTTTTGTGTTTCTTGTACAAATATCAGTTAAATAAGATTTAAAATGTCATTTTAGGAACAAGGGGCTGTGGGTTTTCAGCACAGCTTTTGTAGATTGTTGATTTTTCATCCTTGTAAAGTAAACATTAATGGGATTTAAAAAAAAGTCCTTTATTGAAACAAGAATATTTTTTTTGCTAGTTTTTTGAGAAGTCATGCAATACATTTGGGCTTGGTACATTGTATTGTTAAGCCAGTTTTCTTTGCCATAAGCAAGCACAGGTAGGCCCACCTACTTAATTTGGCCCCATATTATTACTAATGCTGTCTAGACAAACGTAAAAGAACCATAACAAGGGAGGGGTATTAAAGATCAGTGTAAACTTACATTAAATGGAATCAATAAAAAATGACGCTTTCCCAGCAGGTAAATGTATTTTTGCAGCTAATGTTAAGTTAATAAATATACTCAGCATAAAACTCCCGATTGAGCTTGAAATATTATTTTACATGTAATTTTATGTTAACAGTTGATTATAGGGTCACTTTATATCACTTTTGTTTGATCTTGTTCTGTTGCCAGATTAACCATTTATAGCCAGCTTTATGAGGAAGAGAAATCAGTTCCATTTTTCTATAGGAATCGTAAAGTGAAGGCTGAAGTCTAATCTCCCTATATTTTGAATCAAAATGCTTATGACATTTTTAAATAAATCAAAACTGTTTTCAAGACATACTGTACCTTACATCCATAGGCATTCACATGGGGTGTGCCTGGAACAGGTATGGCACCGATCCCCCTGCTGCCGGAGCGCTCCTTGTGTTACCTTCCCCCTCGCAGTGCTGCCAGCTTCCTTCCTATCCTCTCCCACTAGCTGCTGTTGCGGGCACAAAGGGGGTTGTTTCAGGATAGAGAGCGAGTGAAGCGGCTGGTAAATATGTCATTTACTGGCCCTTTCCTTTTGTGAATGAATACAATAAGTGATCAGTACCAATCAATCACTGTGTTCAATAATAACTGAAGCTTAGTCAACTATGTTTACTATGCTTCAGTTTGTGAATGAACAGGAAGCCTCTCAGCACAGGGCACTTCCAATTCATTCACTGTCCATTGTAACTGAAGCTGCCGAGTGAGGGACTGGAGAATCTCTATCCTCAGTCCCTTTGTCTGTATCAAAAGTGAGACACCAATGGTCTGTTTATACCCCTGAAATTTCACCAAAGCCCCCAACGGGCTCCTAAAATAATTGTAAAAAATAATTAAAAATAATATTGTAAAAAATTATTTGAAAAAAATTGTAAAATATAATAAAAAATAAAATAATACAAATAAAAATCTACTGACACTGTCCTCTGCCCTCCTGACACTGCCCACTGCTCTTTTGACTGACATCAACCTCGGCCCTACTGACACTTCCACAACACTAATGACTGACACCATTCACTGACCTATTGACAGCAACCTCTTCCCTACTGACCTGTCCACTGCCCTACTGACACCGTCCATGCTTTATTACATTTTAAAATGTTTGTTTTAATTTATTTATCGAAGTGTGTGTGTGTGTGTGTGTGTGTATTTATATATATATATATATATATATATATATATATATATATATATATACACACACACACACACGTGTGTGTGTTTGAGCTTTGAGGTGCACACCCTAATGCAATAGGCTGCACTATACATTATAGGAAGATCATGGGTGGTTGGGGCAGTGTCCTGTACAGTGTCCTCCTGAAAACATCCTAGCAGTCTGCCCGAATAATCATTTCAAGAGCCTGGTGCAAACAGCAGACTGGCTCTTGAGAGGAATTATCCAAATGTCAGAATGTCCTAATTGGTGGATACCAGTATGGAGGAATGGACATTCCTAGGCAGATTTTATTTGAATGCAGGCTATTCTGGATAATACCCACATGTGCTACCGTGCTTTCACAATCAAAAAACGTAATCCATTGAATTAAAGGTTGGGGAGGAAAGTGTGAGATGATGCTGGACATCCTCCAGCTAGGAAAAGAGGTCTATTTGACTTGCTGTAGTTTCTAATACACACTGTGAGGGTCTCACAGTATGGAGTGAAATCAGAGTAAGCTATTTCAGTAAGGAGAGAAGCTGTATAACTGTGCAAGACTGAACATAAGGCTGAAGTTCAGCTGTAGCCTCCCTGGCGGTTTTCCCGAGTGTGGCTCGGGGTTAAAATTCAACACCATTAGCGGTAACCCCGAGCCACACTCGGGATTGCATCGCAGGATCCTGGTGCCTCCTTACTTACCTTGTCCCCGGGATCCTGCGATGTCCCCCGCAGTGTCCGCGGGCTGTGTCCTGTCCCGAAGCCTCTCTGTGCCAGGCTCCGTTCCCTGCGAGCGTCGCGACGCACGGGGGCGGAGCCTGGCGGCAAATTCAAAAAAATGTAAAAAGCATAACACATACAGTACTGTAATCTTACAGATTACAGTACTGTATGAAATCATTTCACATCCCCTTTGTCCCCAGTGCTCTGTCCAATGTCCTGCATGCAGTTTTATATTGCATATACTGTTCTTTCTGCCTGGAAACTGGAGATTGTCCATAGCAACCAAAAAGTGTCCCTTTACGTCAAAAATGGCTTTAGACCAGCTAGAAAACAGCGATAGTAAATTAGAACACTTGTAGAATTGAGCGATAGTGAATCGTGTGGAAATGCATTTTATTACTATTTATTTTTATTTTTTTTAATTATTATTTTTTTTTTATTATATTAAAATGTATGTTTTTGTGTTTCAAACTTTATCATATCTGGGATATCTACTAGACTCTTGTTTGGACAGATTTAAGTGTGTTATTGTTAATAATTACAGACCTACAATATAAAACGCCAAATTTCCATGCAAAATAATTGTACCGCTTTCAGCACCTAAAATCAGAAAGAATCATACCGCCAGGGAGGTTAAATAACTGCAAACATGCTGTTAAAATTATACATTTAAGAGTAACTTTTTTGAAGAGGGCACATAGTGCACGTTTTTTTTTTCAAAACCCCAAATCCTCCCAAATTGAGTTATTGTATTCAGTAGGGATGATGGTGGTTTGCACGTTTTAAACCATTTCCTGGGTCTCAACTGCAAAACCTCCCTAAAGCCTTGTACACATGTTGAGAATATTGGATGAATGATCATCTCTTTTTTTTTTTTGTCATGCTAGTCTCATATTGAAAACGAATAGGTTACTAAAGTTACAAAAATTCTTGTTAAAGAGAATACAACTTCTGAAGTGATCTAATGAATTGTATTGTAATGTGTTCTTTCATTTCCGAGCATGCACAATCTTGGTCATTTTTTTTGTACAAATACTATACTAATTACACGAAAATCGTTCATTCTGCTATTGTACGAGAAAAAATGTTGTGCTTGTCCCTTCAGATATTTTCGCATGAACTGTCATGATTGACTCTCAAAAGCTGTATACTAACAAATAGATTATTGGACGATTACGCTGAATGCATTTTTTTTTCATCCAATTTTCTCATCATGTGTATGAGGCATTGGGGGGCTGGCTCCTTATTCTTTGTTACTGTCTCCTAAAAGTTCCTTGCTGATAATTCTATTACAAACCTATTCAACCAAACAGTTTAAAGGATAAGTTCACCTTTTGTAACATATTTAGGGTGTAACATGTATCAAATGGATCAGCCCTCGCCCTACCCGATCCCCGCTGTGACAGCTAGCGGGGCTCTTCTCCCTCCCCGCTAGCTGTCACAATTTAAAAAAACTATGGCCGAGTGGGGCTCCACCCACCTGGCTACATCACTGACTGACAGGGCTCTGTGCATAGAAAACTACAAGGTCTGGCAGTCTTTGTGGCTGTCGGCCTGTAGTTTTCAATGAACTACCATGGAGCTGCGGAGTGCCGTGGTAGTTCATTCATGCTTCCTGTCAGATTGTATCTGCTTAACTGTACGGGATGTAGGTGAAAGCAGATACACTGGCAGATCTGCTGGAGACCTGCATGGCAACAGGGATCTGCTGATCACTGGTGCAATGCTTTACAGGCTCCAAATAAATAAATGCACATTTTTTTTAACCTGCAAAAAAAATAAATGTGCATTTATTTATTTTTTCCAAAAAGTGAACGTATCCTTTAAAGTGCAATGATGATGTGCAAAGTTCTCTATCCCAAGCACCCAATAGGATTTTAGTTTACTGCACTCTAATTAATGAAATATGATTTCCAGCCGCTTGTTGAATTGCTTGCCGCACACTGCCCTACACTGTTTTTTGGTTTCAAATTTGTTAGACTTTGTATTCTAACCATCTAATAATTAATATCAATGAAAGAAAAACCTTGTATACTTTTGTGATATAAAAGCTAAAATCGGTAAAACTGAACTCGCCTTTGGGAGGTTAGAGAGGTAAAAGCAAGAGAAGCATGTTTATGTGTACGTAGTGCAGATGAGACAGATTTTGAGTTAGAAGACATGACGATACATGTGAAATATGCAGAAGGCAAGACCAGAGGCGCCGCAGAGCTTGATTACTGTATGGAGCGCAGTTGAGACTTGCCTTTCTGCTGTGGCCTACAGCATTATGTAGAAATGGGGACGCTGCAACTCGTTCCAAAACTCTGCCTGATCAGACCTGCCCATGTTGGGAAAAAAGTGTTTGAAGTAAACAGGGGAATTACTCACTGAGTAATGATGTGTTTTACTGGCAATGATAATACTTTGATAGACTTATAGAATTGATATTATACTGTGATAAATTATATAATGCGGGCTGGAAAAATCCTTCCACACCCTCTAAAGCATAACGCATAATTGCCATACAATATTTCCTTAGTAAAACTGTATCCTCGGCCCCTCAAATTGTGCAATATCTGATGTTGCCTAAGTCAACGTACCATGTATGTAGCTGAAGAGAAGCTAGTCATTATGTTTTGACTTTTCAGACACCATTACCCCTGGAAGGAAGCGTCTAGTCACAAAGCACATTCTAATGCCAAAATTTCATCCGGAAAATGATCAGTAATAAGTTGTGGATTATCCTTTGTTGTCTTAGATCTTTTTTCTGTTTTTGTTTCTTATAAATATTCAGGGAGAATGTGCTTTGAAAGTGAAGCAATTGACTGCATTTTAAAAGAAAAAATCTTGGTAATCGTCTTTTAGATTTTTTTTTTTACAGTTTGATGTCGTCTTAGAAATGCAGACATTCTTATTGGCATTAAAGATCACTTATGAATTATTTTTCCACAGAGTACCTTTTTTTCTTATCTGTTCCTCTATAATTGAGATGCACATCCATTAGTTTACATGAGTTATCTTCTTTGGGAAAAACCCTGAAGACAAACAAATTGAACAAAGATCAGCAGTTAATGCGACAATTGGCAGTCAGGGGTTTCAATGGTTTAATAAACTTCTGTAAAACACTGGAGGCATGAAGCATTTTTACATTTTAGTTTGAAAATAAAGCACCTCTTTCATAAAACCGGTGGTAGTTATATGCCAACAGTTTTCAACAAACCTAAAAATTGGCATTGTGGAGGGAACCTTAAATTGCATTATTCATGCCATTGTGGTCAACTGTGCATTCAGACCACTGGTTTACAACAGAGCTACAGTCTAAAATATAAAGCCATTTATGAAACTAAAATACAACTTTTCCAAGTGCTTTACATGAAAATAATGGCTTCCACTGTGTAGGTCTTTGGAACAGTGATGGTGATTAACCAGAAAAAGTTAAAGTAACTTGGATAAAAAAAATATATATATATACAGAAGTTTCAGGGTACAAGAGTTTTTTTGTAAAATGTAATTTTTCCAGAAATTAATATTCCTTACATTAGAGAATGGTGTAGAGCTCAGACACCCAACACCTTCTCTGTTTCTCAGGTACTTTGGGACTGACATCTCTGTGCCTGAATTCCAACATCTGCACACCTGCCACTGCAGTTGTGACTGGGTATCTCTCTTTCTATTAGAACCTGCACTAAAAGTTATAAGATGGATACAATTTCTAACCTCCTGTCTGTATTTGAGTTAGTGACCCACAAGCTTTCAGAAATAATGTCCTTATCTATCTACCTGTTCCAGATTAGAACAGCTTACCAATACAAGCCTATGGGGTTGATTTACTAAAACCGTGCAAAATCTGGTGCAGCTTTCAGATTTTTTTTTTGTCAAAGCATAATTGAACAAGATGAAGTTAGAAGCTGATTGGCTACCATGCACTGCTGCACCACATTTTGCACGTTTTAGTAAATCAACCCCTATGTGTTTCGGAGAATAGGTTTTCTTTTGTATTTTTGCTACTATGAAAACTGAAGCAGGAGGTATGATAACATGTGGAAACACCTGTGTTGTGTCAGGAAAAGAGAGACTCCAAAAAGCCATGCCAGAAATGATATCAGGAAGAAGCAATTGCTAAAAAGAAGAGATACCGGTAGCTGGGCAACTTTAGCCTACACGACTCCAGCATTAATAGATATCTCTTTAGGTTTAACCAACCATTTACAATACCGTTGACAACGGTGCCATACTGAAAAAAATAAATAATGATTGGCATGGGTCTACCGCTATACATTAACAATAATTCCCTTTAGATTTGTGTGGATGAGCGAATCAGTCTGGGTTCATTTCACAGTGGGTATATCAAATTATGCTTGAAATCTGCAAAATCTGAACTTAGCAGCAAACCCCATGTCCCATGGCACTGCAATGATAGACATAAAGCAAAAAAAAACAGCTGAGGGTCCTTTTACTGTGACATCTAGGGCAACATGAAAAAAAACACCAACCCTTTATATTATATATTATATATTATAGCCTTAAAGCTATATGTGATGTTACCACATACCACATTTATCTTGACTTAAAAAAACACATCAGTGGCACTCCAATCCACATAATTTCAAATGTCACAATTTACACACATTTTGTGGCTATGCTTCACTCTTTTTAATCACAGGAATACATTTACTAATGTACTCCTGTGAACCAGGGGCAGAGTTGTGCCATGTTGAGAAAGGATCCTGACAATATTCTTGGGATCCACCCAGCTGTCTGTCTGAAAGCTGGCTTCACCTTTCAGCACATGGCTGAGAGCCAGAGCCAGGCTCCCTCCTCAGTCCTTCACTCCAGGTAGCGCTGGAGCAGCAGACCAGGGGCTGACAGTTGACCAGTCATATGACTCAGCTCTCAGTCCTAGGACTCAGGTGGAACACCTGCAGTGTCACACAGATGCTGCAGCATGGAGGTGAGTATGCATATTTGTTTTTTTAGTAAGCCAATATATCTCCTTTGAAGCAGACCTTCCATGAAATGGAAGGCCTGTTCTATTTAAAGCCCCTGCAATGAATATGTCCCAGCAATGGGGTGGAGTGCATTCTACAGTGATTGTCAGTGTTC
Source organism: Lithobates clamitans (assembly GCA_037952925.1). Taxonomy (NCBI): domain Eukaryota; kingdom Metazoa; phylum Chordata; class Amphibia; order Anura; family Ranidae; genus Lithobates; species Lithobates clamitans. The sequence continues at coordinate 10,078,149 of JBBGZY010000160.1, read as the reverse complement.
AGCTATCCCAGGTACACCATTGAGGTATGGTGACATCACATGGACCTCCCAGAAGCAGCAGAACCAAGAAGGGTATTTTTATTTTAGCAATAGCCTAATTTTAAATTGCCTATGAAAACAATTTTATTTTGGGATGTGGGGATCTGCTGAACACTTCAGCCCCAGAAGGATTTGCCCCCTTCATGACCAGGCCATTTTTTGTGATGCGGCACTGCTTTGCTTTAACTGTGCGGTCGTGCAACTCTGTACCCAAATCAAAATTGATGTCCATTTTTTCCCACAGATAGAGCTTTCTTTTGGTGGTATTTGATCACCACTGCGGTTTTTATTTTTTGCGCTGTAAACAAAAAAGAGCGACAATTTTGAAAAGAAAACTACAGGCATACCCCACTTTTAAGTACACAATGAGGTTTATTTACTAAAGCTGAAAAGTGCAAAATCAGGCTCACTTCTGCATAGAAACCAATGAGCTTCTAACTCCAGCTTGTTCAATTAAGCTTTGGTAATAAAACCTGGAAGCTGATTGGTTTCTATGCAGAAGTGAGCCTGATTTTGCACTTTCCAGCTTTAGTAAATAAACCCCATTGTGTACTTAAAAGTGGGGTATGCTTGTACTGTATATTTTTACGTTTTTGCTATAATAAATATCCCCAAATTTTTTTTAAAACAAATTTCTTCATCAGTTTAGGCCGATTAATATCCTACATATTTTTGGTAAAAAAAATTGAATAAGCCTATATTGACTGGTTTGCGCAAAAGTTATAGCGTCTACAAAATAGGGGATAGATTTATGGCATTATTATTATTATTTTTTTACTAGTAATGGTGGCGATCAGTGATTTTTATCAGGACTGCGACATTGTGGCGGACAGATCGGACACTTTTGACAAATTTTTGGGACCATTGATATTTATACAGCGATCAGAGCTATAAAAACGCACTGATTACTGTGTAAATGTCACTGGTAGGGAGGGGGTTAACACTAGGGGGCGATCAAGGGGTCAAATGTGTTCCCTCAGTGTGTTTCTTCCTGTGGGGGGATGAGACTGACTAAAGGAGAAGCCAGATCATTGTTCCTAGCTAGTAGGAACAGACAATCTGTCTTTCCTCTCCTGACAGAACGGGGATTTGTGTGTTTACACATACAAATCCCGATTCTGTCTCTTGTGCCCGCGATCGTGTGTGGCCGGTGGTCATTGCGACCGCTGGCCACACACATCGGCTTCCCCGCCGTGCAGCAGGCGCGCGTGCCTGCTCTAGCTGTTTAAAGGGCCGACGTACAGCTATGGCGATTTGCAGGAGAGAGCCTACCTGCCGCAGTATAATGACGACGGGTCGTCGGCTAGTGGTTAAAAAAAGTCCTGCAAAAACCATATGTAACCAGCAACACTAAGGAAATATGCCCTGAGACAATATGCCCTGTAAAAAAAACACATGCACGTGACCCCCATTTCATGACCCTTTGACACTAGTACCAGGAAAAAAGGAGCAATTGTCAAGGGGACAGAAAAGCATAGACAGCAAGGAAACATTGCCAGAAGTTCTAAATCTTCTCCAGTCCACTAAAACATGCTTTGTTCCAGTAAGTGAATGTGTTATTACAGCAATTATTGCTTCGGCCAGTTAGGAAAATTTATTTTACTTCCTGTTCCAGCAACATAACAAGAAGTGAATGGAAACATCTACAAATCCTCTCCTAGACAGTTGCCACTGGAATTGTGCCACCAGTGGAAGATTTCCCCTCCAATACCTATACCAGTGATAACCGTAACATATTTTTATCATTTTGAACAGAAGCAATGATTTGCTACAATTATGTATTGTGCAAACCAGAAAACAAATCCATATTAAGTGAAATAGGTGTCTCTTTTTTTATTGAGTTTTCATGTCAAGGAAAGTACTAAAGCATAGCTTTCTTTTTTTATATATATAAATTTGCAGTGCGGTTCTTGTTAAACTCCAGTAAACAAAAAAGTGAACTGTGAAATCAAAGCACACAAAAAATGTGTACGAGGGTACAAAATAGCTAAACCTCTGAAGAGGAAGGGTCTTGAAACCTTGAATCCCCCCGGGTGCAAGGCTTCTGAGAGAGGCAAGGTACTCCATGGTCTACCTAGGACCCCCCTTCCTTAGGAACCAGCCAAAGCTGGTCCTCCAAGTAGTTGACTTGGTGGGGGCTCTCCCAAAGGGAGACCCTCCCCCCAATGGAGAGGAAAAAGTCTCAAAGGCCACAGATCCCCCACACCAACTTCAAGGCAGGCCCCAATAACCTGTACCTTTTCATCTCTGTGCATAAATAAAAAAACATCAAACACATGTGCAGTGCAAGAGCCTGTGATAAATAGTGCAAAATAAAAAAGTGCCAAGTGCAATGATGAGACAGGGCTTCTGGCCAGTATAAGAATTTCCCCTGCACATGCCAAAAGAGGCGTGTAAAAGAAGAGCATAAAATGACGTGTCTTAGTACCAGTGAAAGACTCAATGTTTTTTTTCTGGCACCTTGGGACACCACTCCTAGGGGGCACATCACCAAGAAATCCTTGTGCTTCCCAGCCCCTGGCAGACAAATGAAGCCCCATTCCTACCAGAAAGTTATTAGCACTTAGGGACAGTCCTGCCTTTTACCAGGGACAAACCTGGTAAACCAGGCCAGATTCAACCCAAGAAGAAAAGGATCGCTATCATCATACCCACATTATTACATCAGGCATTACTGACCAGCACCCTTCAGGTTCAAGGGATGTCAGCGTTCTGTTCCCGAAAACTGTTAACAGATACTATACTCAATATTAGCCAAAAGGCAGAGAAACTCTATGTAGGGGGCTTCCTTTTATTGCTTCTGGAGGCAGCTCGGCAAAAGGTAGTCAAGCGTGTGCAACAAGGAAGAATGGCAGTTATTTGAACCTGTGTTTGTTTAGCATGGGCAAATCACAGGTTTACTCTAAAGCCCCTTTCACATGGACAATGTCAGACAGACAGGTGGGGGTGCATTTTTAACTTCCCGCAGCAACCCATCAAAACCAAGCATAAGCCACTGGAAAGCCTTATACACATTGTCATGGTCGCAAAGCTGTGCTTTGCAGTATGGCAATAAAAGGGCTTGTTGCATTTGCCAGGTGATACTACTTGCTCAATGGATATGGTTACGACAGGCTGAAGAAAATTTTCAAAGTGAAATCCCTTTTGACACAAGCATGCGAGAAGCAACATATTCCCTCCCAACCAGCTGCCAACTACGGGCCTGCTGCTGCTGACAATGTGATCCACCACAAATCATGAGTCAGCAGCTAGGCCCATGTGAGCTGTGAGCTTTTTGGCTTTCCTCATTTTTCTTTATAGGTAGTCAGTTCCTACACTACCTCCATGCATTCACATAGTGGCTGTTTTTCTACAGTTGCAATATGATGGCAAAAAGTGCAGGGTTTCTGCAAAAGAGATTGTTTGTGGGATAGGAGACTTGGAAGCACACAGAATGCTACCTAATTTGAGTAAAATTTGAAGAGTGTATAATGGTGTTGCTCTGCCTTTTTTATTGTTAAAGTGGATTTAAACCCAATGTCATCTTTTCTAAACTACTGCCATAGGGGTTATCTATAAGGATATACATGCCTCCTGCATGTATCTTTACCTGTCAAATGTCTCCCCTCTGTCTGTTATGAGACCCGAAAAACTGCAGATTCTGTGGGTGGGTCTGTTGTCTGGAGCTCGGTGGGTGGAGTCGTGATGTCAGTAGACTCCCCGCCCACCTCTACACTCCCCTTGTCAATATGCATTTTCTCCTGTGTATTTCTTACACTGAGGTGTGGAACAGCCAATCCTTGCAGAGCTGGAGAAGAAAGGAGATGGGGTGGGAATTAAAAAATACTGCATTTCTTAGGCTAGTGCACAGGATATGTAAATCACCTGTCACTCACAGCAAGGGGGAGGATTTGACAAAGTTTTTCTCAGTTTGTCAAGATTTTTCTCACTGAACAATATAAGAGGATTGCTCAGAGATGGATTAACTCTGTGTGGCAAGACTGGGCTCAAATAATAGGAAATCTTATACTCTACAGTATGATATAAAAAAAAAAAAAAAAAAAAGTTCGGGTTTGCATCCACTTTAAGGAAAAACATATACAAATGAAGTGCGTTCACAAGACCAGGAGATTTATTCATGAGCTCCAAATAAGGGCTGGTAGTGTGGCATCTATGGTATTTTCTGAACGGACTGGCATCGCTAAGAGTATTAGTGGAGTTATTGTTAACCATATGTATAGCAGCAGTGTTTTCTGCTTATATCATTAAAATTTTTATACAGGATTTATATAGCGCAGCACTTTACAGCATTAGAGCAAACAATTCAGTTACAATACAGTTCGATACAGAAGGAATCAGAGGGCCCTGCTCATTAGAGCTTACAATCTAAAAGTAAATATTACATCTGTATGTCATACATAATATTCAATGACACAAAAATTCTGCGCTCATACTAAAAAAAAATCTCCTATAACAGTAGCTGAGAAAATACTCCTAAAGAGCAAGCTATAACACACAAAGTTACTTTTCTGTGTTCTACTATAAAAATATTACATATACAAATGTGGTCGAAATATGATATGGCTGTTGCCTTATACTAGTTTGGCATCTATAGGGACCATGTGAGCAACTCACATAACAATTGCTACCTTCGGCATGATAGTAGCACATTAGAATTAATAGGCTTCTTGTTCCCATAAGCTTTAGCATCATTATACATACTGGACACTCCCTTGCTTTAACTACACCTTAGTGATACCCTGAAGCTTGAATGTTATTATGACTGTAGTCTCCTTTCATAGTTAAAATCTTATGCAACCATATCTTAGCTGGTGTTTGTTCACATTTATTAAAATGCTAAGCTTTTATTGGCATGAATGAAAAAAAGAATCAGCACAAACAATATCTTTAGAGTGGATGTGCAATCTGTAGCAACCCAAGAGATTTGTGCTTCTATTTTTTAACCTGTTAATAAAATAACAAATAGCCTCTGTATAGCGACTGTTCACCTATTTATACAACCTAGAAAGCAAAAGTTTGATTGGCTACGATGGGCAACTATCATATAGTTCCCAGGTTCTACCTGATTAAGCCCATCTGCTGTTTTTTGTTGCTTTCTCTGCTCAGGTAGTCTTTCATGTACTCCCTTCAATTCAATAAATTTTCTTTATTCCGGTACAGTGATGTTATTATGAACTGTCACAATCTAAGACAGCGTGTCGTATATAGGGGCGTCCCTCCCTGGAGTTTTTCTGTAATATCTATGTGTCTCCAGAGAGCTTATTCCTTTTCTGTTGTACACAGTCTCTGTTTGTTTAGTTGGTTGGCAGTGATGTGACAGGCATAGCCCCTCGTATTATAAGAGTGAGACGCTTGCTGGCTTCTTGGTAGACACACATTCCTTTTGCTTAATGGACTGAGTGGTTTGCCTTTTCAAACAGTTCTTTTCTTTCTCAGCCCTTGTCCATATATGTAGCCTGGAGGCATACATGCCAAAGAAATTGAAGTATGTAGTTCCCTCCCTCCAACCTTTTCTTTTAATTTCTATGTAAACTGAACTATGTTTGACTAAAGGTAGTTATCGGGTTTTTCTTATTATCCTTTCTTTTCATTTATACTGTGGCAGCGTGGCTGGAACGTGGCCCAAAACCTCAGGGTGAGGCAGAGCCCCCAGGGAAGTCAGCCAGGCAGGAGGTACTGCAATTACAGGCACACGACAGCACTAACCCTCCCTCCCTCTCTCCAACTCACATTCACAATCTAGGAAACAATATAGAACTATATGCCACAACTGGAAGCAGAACAGTGTGTCCAGCCTACAAGTCTAATAATGCTAAGTTAGTATTAACTAATACAAACTAGTATAACACTATGCTTGACAAGAAATGTTCACGATTTGCTTTTACATTGAGGTGGTGGTAACCCTATTAGTGCACTTGCAATAAAACAACTGAGTACTGTCTGTGATACTTTTTTTACTTGCAGCAAAACGAATACAACTTTGTGTATTAGTACTGCTTGGCCAAGAATAAGGGCTCACTCAAAAAAAGCTACCTTTTTTACCGGCATTTGAGCTTTTATTTCTCTGCCTAAAAGCTTGAAGAAGCTTGTGCTTTTTTTTTTTGCTCTTTTGCACATTTTTATTGAGCTCCCTTGAGCTGTTCTTGAGCATAAGTATTTTTTTTTACAAACCCTACCCTCAGCTAATTTTTCCTTTTTTGAGCTTTTTCATACTGTTTCACGCTTTTTTTGCACGTTTTTGGGCACTTCGGCATCTTTTCTGCTTGAAATAGTCTTCTCAAAAATGTGAGTTTGGTGGGAGTTTTTTTCTGCCTGTAATGCGGCGTACACACGAGCGGACTTTTCGACTGGACTGGTCCGACGGACCGAGTCCGGTGGACAATTCGACTGTGTGTGGGCTTCATCGGACCTGCAGCTGACTTTTTTGGTCGAAAATCTGACGGACTTTAGATTTGGAACATGTTTCAAAACTTTACGTCGGAACTCCGCCGGACCCAGTTCCTATCAAAAAGTCTGTTCGTCTGTATGCTAGTCCGACGGACAAAAACTGACGCTAGGGCAGCTATTGGCTACTGGCTATCAACTTCCTTATTTTAGTCCGGTTGTACATCATCACGTACGAATCCGTCGGACTTTGGTGTGATTGTGTGTAGGCAAGTCCGCTCATTCGGAAAGTCCGTTGGAAGTCCGTCAAAAGTCCGTCGGATAGTCCGTCGGACCAGTCCGGTAGAAAAGTCTGCTCGTGTGTACGCGGCCTTAGAGCATATGCCTGTAAACTCCTGAAAAAGCCATAATGTGCATGGGCACATTGGCTAAAATGGAGGGGAGTTTCCAGGCAGAAAAAAATGAGAGCTCCAAAAAGCTCAAAAGCCTGTAGGATCTGCTTATTTGAGCTTATTTGAGATGCAGTGTGCATGAGCCCTAGGGGAACACCTTGAAACCTTGTATGGTGGACAGTACTCAGTTGTTTACTTGAGTAATTTTACTTTGGTAGTTATAGAGATGATTTGCTGATTGGATTCATAATAACGTAATAATGCAGTTCTCTGCAGATAAGAAAAATCTGCACACACATATTCAGGGGAATCAAAAAAAAATTACACATTTACCAAAAAATAAAAACTGTGGAGTTGCACTTATGGTTCATTCAACAAGAAAAGCAGCTAGCACACCACTAAATATAAATGGTTATAAAGCTGTTCTAATTTGTATATGTACTGTATATCATCAGAACACAATTTGGTGTAATTTTAACAAATGATAAAGATAAAAGTGAGGCTAAATTAAAAAAAGATATACCGGTAATACTAATAATGGTATTGCAAAAATAACAAACCAATCTTTTATTGCACAGAATTGTGTTATAATGAGATACATGTTCGGATTAATGCAGCAATGTTTCTTCGATAAAAATTTAAAATGATGACAACACCAGATTATCTAGATTCTCCTAATGTTGGGAATTATTTGCTGATCTAGAAAGTATCTAGCTGAATATTAAAGGGAACCAATAATAACTGGGCTTATGTAAGAATCAGAATATTCAGTGCTTAGTTAGAACTGTGCAGATTTAATTGTGAAAGTTTTATAAATCTTACTATAAATGGGGGATACATAGTATGCCTAGCTGTCGGCACCATGTATTCATGTAAAATCCCTTTAGATAAAATATGTGCAGCGTAGACAACAGCATTTTCTCAAAGTGTGCCTGAGGTTATAATTCTTTCTTTCCTTTAGCCTAATCACAACTGAATTAAGGGAGTGTTTAACAGATACAGCGAGAGATGTAGTGCTCTCACATTCTGCCTGGAGGGGCCATATAGAGAGTGGGACATTACAGGGTGGGGCCAGACTGCAATCTTCCAAGCGTTTTAGGAGGGGGACCTCACCTGTCTGATGTCAACACCTCTGGGTGCGGCCAGGTTGGAATGTGACGCTCCCAGCACTGGCCGCCCAAATAATTAATCTCATATGACTGACAGGTGGCAGGAGGCAGCATATGAGCTTGAGTGCTAGACTACAGAAGCACAATGTACAACTAAATAAATAACTCTCCATCCACATTATAGGCCCATTCAACACTCTATTGACCATTTCAGGAAGATGTTGGAGCAGCAGTTTAAACATGTTCTTTCTACATTGAGTAAATAGTGTTCATGATTTCTGCCTTAGGATCTGTAGGAAATGACAAAGATCTCTTGTTTTTCAGTTATTGAACGTAATATAAACATTCACTGAGGGTTTTTTTTTTGAGCATACTTATAAATGCATACAATACTTAGTTTTCCTAGTTCACTGAGCTTTTACAATGGTAGTTGTAAAAATTGTAAGAGTATTTTTTAAAAATGCACCATCTGAGAATGTTTTAGGGTAGGTTTACTAAAACTGGAGAGTGCAGGATCTGGTGCAGCTGTGCATTGTAGCCAATCAGCTTCTGACTTCAGTTTGTTCAATTGAGCTTTGACAATAAAAACCTGGAAGCTGGTTGGTTTCTATGCAGAGCTGCACCAGATTTTGCACTCTCCCGTTTTGGTAAATCAACCCCATTATGTGAAGTATACCACTGAAAACAACAGTACAGAACTCTCCATGTACAGATTTCCGGTTATGGAAAGTGTGCTGTAACACCCTGGTATATATGAGCCCTAATAGTTTACCACTAAGACCCCTTTCACACTGTGCCACCACCAGCGTATTTTTAGCGCCACTTTACCATCGTTTTAGCGGCGCTATTCGGCAGCTAGCGGGGCGGTTTTAACCCCTAGTGGCCGAAAAGTGGTTAAATCCCCCCCACAAAACGCCACCGAAGTGGCATTTTGCTGGCGGTATCGCAGCGCTGCCACATTGATCTCAATGGGGAGCAGCGGTGGAGGAGGGGTGAGTTCACCGCTCCTTCACCGCTCCAAAGAAGCTGCTTTCACACTGGAGTGAATGGAGCAGCTGTTTTAGGGCGGTTTGCAGGCGCTATTTTTAACGCTATAGCGCCTGCAAAACGCTCCAGTGTCAAAGGGGTCTTAAAGAGGAAGGAAACCCTGATGGGTTTTACTTCCTCTTTATTTCCCTGCAAAGGTAAAGCATAATGGGCTACTATGCATCGCATGTCACTTACCTGAAAACAAAGCCTGCAATGTCACCGCTGTCCCCATTGGCTGGAAGCGTCCATCTTCAGCCCTCTTCCTTCCGGGGCCGTGGACTCTGGCTCTGTGACTGGCCGGAGTCCCATGACCTCACTCTTGCACATGCGCGCGGGAGCCACCAGTCATGGCATGATCACTTTAGAAAGGGCATGGTCGTGCCCTTTCTAAAGTGCGCATGTGCCGATGACATCAGCGCAAGTGTATATTGTAAATAACTCCTAAACCCGTGCAGATTTAGGAGATATTTCCAGCACCTACAGGTAAGCCTTATTATAGGCTTACCTGTAGGTAAAAGTGGCTGTACAGGGTTTACAACCACTTTAAAGTGTATGTCACACTGAAAATATTTTTCTAGTTTTGGATCGAGTGGGGAAGGATTAGGGCTCCTCTCAGGTTTTCACTGCTATCCAGGACTCTGTTAGAAAAATGTTCTTCACTATTTATCCTGCGACAATGGTTTCACTGGACAGGAAGTGTGTAAAAAATACCGGAGTCCTGGATAGAAGAAAAACCTGAGAGGGATTCTGATACTTCCCCACTCGATCCAAAACGAAGTCTGGACGAAAAAAAAAGCAGATTCCCATATTTATGCTATATAGATCATAAAGCCAGTTGCAGTACCAAAAAAAAAAAAATAATGAATAGGACGAAAAAAAGTGATTCTGATTTATGCAGTTATTTAGAAAATTAGATAGATATTTGATCACTCAACAAAACCTTATAAAGATTTGACTGCCTATGGCTGTCTATGGGAGGCCTAAGTTGTACATCAAAGGTAACTATTTTTTACAAGCACAAAATTTGTTATCCTTTACATACATAGCCTATGTTCAAGTCAATGCATCTGTTACAGCTCTACAGTATTAGATGCAGTAATTTCTTCATATTGTTGATTTTACCTAATGGATTCTAAAATTGCTCTCATGGAAGCTTGAAAAAAAATCATATAAGTAAATTTCATTTTAAAGTCCTTAACTTAATAGTATGCTGTTATTCACTATTGGTTTTGTGCCGTAAAAGAAACTGAAAATGTAATGGCAAAGATTGAGTACAGCCTTTTGAGGAAGTAGACAGGTGTCTGGTATTGGAATCTGGCATGCACACATATTGTAATAGGAATTCTGAGTATGATGCCAAGACCCTGTAATTCAGCAGGCAGGTGGTGTAGAGAGGGTTATATTCATTGGAATGTTCTTTTAAAACGTGTTATTATTAATGTACCCCAAACTGCTGTTGTTCTCTGACTCGCCTACCTGAAAAACTGCTTATTTAAACATGACATTGCAGGTGAACCTGAAAACAAGGAGCTGAATGGAAATTGCATGCCAAGTAACTTGAGCCATCATTGCAGCAATAGGCATACTGGATATCACTTGCAAGACATACTTCCTCAGGCTATATTTTTTCAACTGTTTGTTCTGATTTCTAGTACATGCAAAATGGTTGGATGGGTGCTAGTAATGGAATTCACCGACTGGATTACTTCACACTGAGGGCAGGTTCAGGTGAAATAAACATGAACTAGGAGGACAATTGCACCCTGTGTGGTTAGGGGACACAAGGGCAATAAGATAGATAGATAGATAGATAGATAGATAGATAGATAGATAGACCAACTGTTATTAGCCCAATTGGGTAACATTGATTGGCAATATATGGATTTTTTATTAGTCATATAGGTTAGGTCAAGGAGCACTTCCAGCAAAAGCTCATGTTCATTACTACTCACAGGACACCTCTCTAATATTTGGCACTCACAAGGTATGATTCAATCAGGGGCAGGTTTAATGCAGTTGTAAACCGCTGGACGTTTTTTTTTTTAACCTTTCAAGGTAAAGGCATAATGTGCTAGTATGCATCGCATACTAGCACATTATGTTAAACTTACCTTAAAACGAAGCGATCCTGTGCCAAGATGTCAGATCTGGAGGTTGCTTCCATCTTCACCCATCTTGCTTCCGGCTCTGTGACTGGTCGTTGCTGCGATGGCATCACTCTCGCGTGTTGCGCACAGGAGCCGCATGCGCCAGTGATGTCACCGGCTGCATGTACAGTAAATATCTCCTAAATGGTACACGTTTAAGAGATATTTACACTACCTGTAGGTAAGCCTTATTATAGGCTTACCTATAGGTAAAAGTCATGCATGGAAGTTAACTTCCACTTTAAGATATCATTGTATATCTTAAAATGGCCATAAATGTAACATAAAATTTGCTAGTTTCCACTTGTTAATTTTTCCTAAAGGTTTTTTATGATTTTTTTTTTTTAAATAGGTCATTAAAATGTCTTCAATGGGCCACAACAACCCTAAGCAATCATTAACCTTCCTAATACGCCCTGAAAGCTAAAAATCACAATTTTTTTTTACCCTTTTTTATGCAGTATTGCTCCCTATTACGTGACTGCAATCCCCCTGCAGTGGCATTCATGAGAAGGCATGTGACAAGAAGGGGAAATGAGAGGCGGGACTGGGGCAGAGCGAATGGCTGGCTGAGAGAACTGGGACCGACAATGGTACATGGAAGTGTCAGTGAACAGCCACATTCGGCTGCACAAACCAATCATAGTCGGTCCAAGAGAGGAGGGGGCCTGAATGGCTTGGTTAGATAATTGTTTCTAATCAACCATTTGAAAAAAACTAAAAAGTGGATAATGCAGAAGTGGATGCCATTAATCATAGAAATCTGGGGGAGAATATCATTCTTGCCTGGAATCCACTTTAATGTTACAGGTAGGAAACAATTGGTCAATAAATGTAGAATAGAGGGTTAATAATCCACAATTGTTTTCTCGTTTTGACTTTCTGATACAGAACACTCCCCCCCCCCCTTCCTTTCTTTCTTCTTAGTAAAGTTTGGAATAAAGGAATCTAAGACAGTCTTTCGCAATTTAACATATAAAATATGTTTATCTTTTGGCTGCATTTTCTGTATCCGGAGGCTGCATGGATCTTTTGTATTTTAATCCATCGCCTGAAGGCATGAGCTGTGTTGCACAATGTCCTACAAGATTTCTGAAAGCTCTGTTACCTTTACTTCAGCACGACTGGAGAATGCATCATACAATAAATATATACAGTATACAGTGTGGGCAGAAGTTAGAATTAGAAAGCATTGTACATTAACCTTAGTTGTTTAGTTGTCTTATGTATTTTTATTATTCAGTGTACTCAGCATGTCCTTTGTTTATGAAGGTTTTTATTTAAGTTCCCAGTCTGTCTTTTGGGAGTTTTTCTACTTGTTCTTTTAGGATGCAGTCAAGCTTCCATTAAATCAGTGCCTGTAGCTAATAGCTTATTCTAAAAGAGAATGAATAAGAAAGGGCTCATTGTAGGTCCAACATTTGATTGCATCATTAAAATACCCAGTCTGATGCAAGAAAAAGTATTTTCCATGATTGGACATTCAAAGTGAACACAGCTTTAGCTTATTCACTAGTTATTATTCATTATAATAGCCTCCAATTGGTAACATGTCATAGGATAAAAGTTTTATTATTAACCACTTGCCTACTGGGCACTTTCACTCCCTTCCTGACCAGGCCAATTTTCAGTTTCCGCATGTGATTGGCCCTATACCTTGATCTGTGATCAGCTGTGTCCAAAGGACACATTGATTACACGGCGCGCCTAATGTGCCCCCTCTGGGGGCGCACAGGTGGACTGGGCTTTAGAAGGACATCAATAGGCTCCTTCCTAGAGCTGGACGACCGCGATGTAGCTGCCTTTTGGCTAGAACGTGGTTGGCAAGTGGTTAGCATCATTAGGCCTATATTAAAGTGGGTACCAATAAACAGTTTTGGCTAGGTTAGAATTTTCACCTGATTGTTATTGTTCCCCCAAAATAAGGCAGGTCCATAGGTTGTTTGCACAGTTTCCCTTATTTCATGAATATTCTTGCTTGGGCAAGTGTGCATGTTCATGAATTAAGCAGTTCAGCTTTAATAACTGTATGACACAGCCATTTTTCTGAGGTAAAATTGTACCTGCACGTATGACCACCATTTCATGCCTATGGATAGCTAAAGTAGAAGTCTGAACATTTTGGGTCTGCTATAGCTGAACTAACCTGAAGCAGATTTGACAACCAAGGAAATGGACAATTCTTGTAAATATGGATGATTGTCACAGGTGCTAGCCAACCATACAGTTAGGGTGAGGCAACACAGCAATTATTCAAGAGTCACATATTTACACCCAGATATGAAATGTAACTTGGCATCCTAATTTGCTGGTGATTCATATATGGGCTAGTTGCCACCACAAAGGTATAAAAAACATATAAAACATAACTGTGTATCTTGACTGTTAAATACAAAGAAGCCCATAATACTACCCCAAATATTCTAAAATGTATAATGCACAATACAATGTATGCTCAATCCAGTACGCTCATTACATACAGTAATAAACTTTCTTTTGTGAATCATATACTTTATGATTGAAACACATCATTCGATTCATATTTGCTATTGTTTATCTGATTGTTCTTGCAGCTGGACATTGTCATATGTGGGATATGGTAAATCAGGAGGTATAGTTATAAAATGACTAGCATCTAAACTTGGATTATGAGCATAGAACAGACAGATTTTAGAATGCAATAGCCACTATTTGTGATGTGAATCTGTTTTTTTTTTTTTTTTGCCAAATTATTTTCAATCATTGATAATTTTATGATATTTTTATATCTATTTGTTTCCAGTATTCTACTGATCTCAAGAAGCTCTACTGCCAGATTGCCAAAACCTGTCCAATTCAGATCAAGGTGATGACTCCTCCACCACAAGGAGCAGTTATACGAGCAATGCCAGTCTACAAAAAAGCAGAACATGTAACAGAAGTTGTAAAGCGATGCCCAAACCATGAGCTCAGCCGGGAATTTAATGAGGGTATGAACAAATCCTGTTATAGAACTGAAATCTGGTTCATAGATTTAAACAGATGTTATTTAGAAATCATATGAACAATGTAATTGATCCCTGTGAAGCACAGAGACCTGTGTAAAACACAGTAATCCTTGGTAGCCAATCAGAAATCTTTTTGTGTGTTCTAACAACTATAAACATAGCAAAATGGAAGTTTGCTGGTTTGTTGGGTTCCTGCACTTTGCACACTTCAAAAACAATCCAAAACACCCCTTTCTCTGTTTGTTTGTCCATCCCCAGAATAGGAAACACGTCTTCCTGTGTTAAAGAGGAAGTAAACTTCCTCTGCAGACATTTACCTATAGATAAGCCTATAATAAGGCTTACCTATAGGTAGTAAAAATAACTCCTAAACCTATTTTTTCTGAGGTTTACCTTTTTAATTAAAAAAGAAAATATCGGTGCCAGTGACAGCCCCATGCATGTCTCTAGGTAGCTTAAACTAGACCCCAGAATAAGCAAATATTGTCTAAATACAACAGGCGTGTACATTCTTACTTGAATCTTCATGTATTTTGAGTATTTTTTCCAGATCAGTGCAGAAATCCAGTGTGAAAGCTTTCCTTTTTTGCAGGAACTTCCTGCTTTCAAGACCAGTCACGCTGCTTTCTCACCTAGTGCAGAATGACTGGTCTTGTATCCACCCCCTTCTACATAGGTCTCCTTGGCTAATGTTTAACATCTGTCTACTACTGACAGATTTTTCAACCATATGATTTTGTCATATTTTAAGATATATATATCTATTCTAGAAGAAACTATGTTTGATAAGCTTTAAAAAAAGAATTACAGAACCTGCACTATAATCTATGAAAGAAAATGTATTTAAATAAGGAATACAACTTGCAGCCATGAAATTTGTTTCAAAAATGTAGTTTCCAGACTTTTCATCATACCAGATGCATCTACATATAAGTAGCTTTTACAGAAATAAAATCTACCGTAATTGGTGTTATTGCTTTCAGTGATTTATTTTCTTTGTCTGTAGGGCAAATAGCTCCCCCAAGCCATCTCATAAGAGTTGAAGGAAATAGCCATGCACAGTATGTGGAGGATCCAATCACTGGCAGACAGAGTGTTCTGGTACCATATGAACCCCCACAGGTCAGTGTCTCTTAATCATCAGAATTATTTTTGAAAGTATCTATTTCTAAACTATGTATCTTGAAAAATGTCAATGCAGTTACTATACTGTGACATATATTACTTTATCTCTACAAAATTCTTTATAGGTTGGCACTGAGTTCACAACAATATTATACAACTTTATGTGCAACAGCAGCTGTGTTGGAGGAATGAATCGCCGACCGATATTGATCATAGTAACGCTGGAAACAAGAGAGTAAGTGAATGTGCTTTGTTTTGCTTGATAATGTACATAAATCTTTTGCACAGTAAAATGTACAATACCCAACAGAAAACCAGATATTCATTTTTTATGGAAAAACAAGTTTTTTGCTCTGCCCAACTTTGCTAGTACAGAATAAATTGTATTCATTAACATAACTTAATTCATCATTATGGTATGTTGTGCTGATTTGTTACTTATCATAGTCTATAATGGCATCATTTTTTTTTTCAAAGTGGTCAAGTGCTTGGGCGCCGATGTTTTGAGGCTCGGATTTGTGCTTGTCCTGGAAGAGATCGTAAGGCAGATGAGGACAGCATCCGTAAACAGCAAGTCTCAGACGGTACAAAGAGTGGCGAAGGTATGAAACAATGTAAGTTACTGCAATATAGCTTGTAGCACCATGCATTGTATGAGTATGTAACTACCAGGATACTAGATATGTGTTCCATATATTGGGAGCAGAGATGTAAATTAAGTAGCAATTCAAGCATTTTTTTGGAACACAAAGGACTATTTAAAACAAGTAACACTGGAAACAATCATTATAAAAGTGTCTCTTGATGTTTCAGGTTTTAGACAGAACACACATGGAATTCAGATGGCATCTATTAAAAAACGGCGGTCACCAGATGATGAAGTGTTGTACATACCTGTAAGTCAATACGTTGTATTTTATTTCCTAACTTAATGTTGGTACATCTCTGTGCAAATTTCCTAGCAAATGTGTAGTTTATACATAAGTGTATGCATTGGGTTTATTTACTAAAGGCAAATACTGTGCACTTTGCAATTGCAATTGCACTCATTTTCCCCGAAGCTTAGCAAAAGTGGTGAAGCTTTGCTAATTTCCATCATCCAATCATGGGCATGCAAAACTGCTCTTTTTTATGTTTTCTACTTTCCTTGCACCTGATTGGGTATTCTTTACAAAGTCTAGCTTCACTACATTTACTAAGTTGTTTACCATTGTTTACCATTGAGTCTTTCTAGGATAAAACAGATTACTTAAAATTTCTTTAACCACTTGCTAATCGCCCAGCCTCAAATGACGGAGGGACGGTGAGACTCTCGTTCTGGGTGAACATCATATGACGGTGCACCCGAAGGGCCGTTCCCACTCCCACAGCGCGGTGATCGCGGCCGCACTGTGTTGCTGACGCGGCTCTTTAACCATGTGATCGGCTGTGTCCATATATAGGAAGTGCCAATAATCGCCTCTCATCGCCTCACACTGACAGAGTGTGCGTTGAGGAGAGCCGATCAGCGGCATCTCCTCACAGGGGAGAACAGGGCATGTAATCAGGGCACTGATCATCAGTGTCCTGATTACAGTAAAGCCCCAGAAGTGCCACCAAACCGTGCCCATGAGTGCCACCAATCAATGGCCATGAGTGCCACCAATCAATGCCCATAAGTGCCCATCAGTGACACAATGCAGTACCCATTTCTGGTGCCAGTAAGTGCTGCCTTTTAGTGCCCATCAGTGCCTGCTCATCAGTGCTGCACATCAATTCCCATCAGTTCCCATCAGTGCTGCCCATCACTGCCCATCAGTGCCACCCATCAGTGCTGCCTATCAGTGCCCATCAGTGCAGCATAATAGTGCCTCCTCATCAGTGCCACCTAATCAGTGCCCATAAGTGCCGCCTCATCAGTACCCATAAGTGCCACCTCATCAATGCCCATAAGTGCTGTTTATCAGTGCCCAACAGTGCCGCCTCTTCAGCCCATATTAGTGAAGGAGAAAAATTACTTATTTACAAAATTTACTGACAGAAACTAAGAAAAACTTTTTTTTTTCAACATTTTCTGTCTTTTTTCTTTTTTTTGTAAAAAATAAAAAACCCAGCAGTGATTAAATACCACCAAAAGAAAGCTCTGTTTGTGTAAAGAAAATGATTAACCTCCCTGGCGGTTTTCCCGAGTGTGGCTCGGGGTTAAAATTCAGGACCATTAGCGGTAACCCCGAGCCACACTCGGGATTACATCGCAGGATCATGGTGCGGTGTTACTTACCTTGTCCCCGGGATCCTGCGATGTCCCCCGCAGTGTCCGTGGGCTCCGTCCTCCTCTGAAACCTCTCCTTGCCAGGCTCCGTTCCCTTCGAGCGTCGTAACGCACGGGGGCGGAGCCTGGCGGCAAATTAAAAAAAGTAAAAATCATAACACATACAGTACTGTAGTCTTACAGATTACAGTACTGTATGAAATTATTTCACATCCCTTTTGTCCCTAGTGCTTTGTCATATGCCCTGCATACAGTTTTATATGATATATACTGTTCTTTCTGCCTGGAAACTGGAGATTGTCCATAGCAACCAAAAAGTGTCCCTTTACGTCAAAAGTGGCTTTAGACCAGCTAGAAAACAGCGATAGTAAATTAGAACACTTGCAGAATTGAGCGATAGTGAATCGTGGGGAAATTTATTTTATTACTATTTATTTTTATTTTTATTTTAATTATTTATTTTTATTTATTATATTATAATTTATGTTTTTGTGTTTCAAACTTTATCATACCCGGGATATCTACTAGACTCTTGTTTGGACAGATTTAAGTGTGTTATTGTTAAGAATTACAGACCTATAATATAAAACGCCAAATTTCCATGCAAAATAATTGTACCGCTTTCAGCACCTAAAATCCGAAATAATCATACCGCCAGGGAGGTTAAACATTAATTTAGGTACAGTGTTGCATGACTACGCAATTGTCCTTTAAAATGCGACAGCACTGAAAGCTGAAAAATGGCCTTGGCAGGAAGGGGGTGAAAGTGCCCTGTATTGAGATGGTTAATAATACTTATGCCACTAGCAGCCTTTTTCAATGTAGAATAAGCTTTTAGGCACAGTAACCCTAAGCAATTGGAAGCCACTGGAAGCCACTCAACTTAAATTAGAGCAGTACAAGATGGATTTGGATTGGTTAATATGGGTTACTGTTCTTAATTAGCACTTAAAACGGATATAAGCTTTATTAAAAAAAAGTACATACAGGCATACCCCACTTTTAAGTACACAATGTGGTTTATTTACTAAAGCTGGAAAGTGCAAAATCAGGCTTACTTCTGCATAGAAACCAATGAGCTTCCAGGTTTAATTACCAAAGTTTAATTGAACAATCTGGGGTATATATATATATATATCCTTAAATAGGTGGCATTATTTAGTAAAAAGTTAACTCCTTACACTCCTGTACACACTAACCAAGAGCAATCAATCAAAATGCATTCTGTTGATGTCACACCAGTACAAAATGAATTTTTATTGTTGTTGTGCTCTTTATTAACCACTTGCCGACTGTGCTATGGCTGAATGACTGCTACAGCACAGCCGGCTAGTTCTGGGAGGCTGTAATAAGACGGCCTCCCGTGATTGTGCTCATTACGCGCCTGCTGCGGGGTGGAGAGCTCTGTGATCACAGTGTACGGAGGACACTGCTGACCACAGATTGAGGTAAAGAGTTCAGCAGTTCTTTACCAAGTGATCACTTGTGTCAAATCACAGTTAACCATGGATGTAAATAGAAGCTGGCTATCGGCACTCCTTTCCTCATGCTGACAGCATAAGGAGAGGAAAAGAGAGACGATACCTGGCTTCTCTAAAAGAGACATGTACACTGATAATCAGTGTCCTGATTATCAGTGGAGACCCAACAGTGCCCACCAGTGCTGCCAATGTGTGCCCACCAGTGCTGCCAATGTGTGCCTACCTGTGCTGCCAATAAGCGCCCACCAGTGCTGCCAATCAGTGCCCACCAGTGCTGCCAATAAGTGCCCATTAGTGCGGCCAATAAGTACCCATTAGTGCCTCCTCATCAGTGTCACCTATTAGTGCAGCCTCATCAGTGCCCACCAGTGCCTCCTCATCAGTGCCAATCAGCGCAGCCTATCAGTGCCCATCAATGCCCATCAGTTCTACCTCATCAGTGCCCATCAGTGCAGCATTATCAGCGCACATCAGTGAAGGAGAAAAATAACCTGTTTGCAAAATGTTAAAACAAACTATGAAACTTTTTATTTTTTTACGGTCTTTATTCGTTGATTTAGCAAAAAAAAAAAAAAACTGTAGTGATTAAATACCACTAGAAGAAAGCTATATTTGTGTGAAAAAAATGATAAAAATGTAGTTTGGGCAAAGTGTTGCATGACCACGTAATTGTCATTCAAAGTGAGACAGAGCTGAAAGCTGAAAATTGGCCTGAGCAGCAAGGGGGTAAAAGTGCCCAGTAGGCAAGTGGTTAAATGTGGTCCATTGCTGAAACAGATCAAACACTAAGAAGCTGCTCTTATCACTTTCATTTTTTTTGTTATATGCAGGTAAAAGGCAGAGAAATATATGAAACTTTATTAAAAATCAAAGAGTCGCTTGAACTCATGCAGTACCTTCCCCAACACACGATTGAGAACTACAGACAACAACAGCAACATCTATTGCAGAAACAGTGAGTATATTTATAATACATAAATAAATCAATTATATGTACATTTACAAATGTGACCTGTTTGTGCCTGCTGTCTAGTTTGCATATGCATGCATTTTTTTAAAATGACATTTAATATGCCCAAGTCTGAGTTTTTTATATCTCAAATTATTTATCCTGCTATTTTACAATTATGTACACATTTTCACACTGCACAAACCAAAAAACAAAACAAAAAACAATGTTTAAAATTGCCAGATGTAATTTTAAATTGATACTTAAACTTAAAAATGTAGATAATGAAATCAAACAGTGCCAATGGTACTGTGTCATCTAAGTTTTGACTGTCAATCAGAACAATTCTTATGTAGTAAGTTGTATTTCTCATAGTTTATATGCACAAGTCAACATTCCAAAACTTTGCTAAAAGTGAGGACTTTATGTTGGCTGTCACTACTTCTATTTTTTGTGTAATATATGCATAATAGTCTATTTAGGAGCGGTCATTAATAAATTGCTTAGGGACAAGAAAATTAAACAACACTCCTTGTTCACAGTGATTCGTTTTCCAATTACCATGGCAAACAAAAATGCAGAGCGGTCATTGGTAACATGCATCATTATGAAAATCATTCTCTGACAGACCAAAATGTAAATGAAACAACTTTTTTATTTAGTATAATCCTATCTCCTTGTCTATCTATTCAGGTGAGGATTAGCTTGTTCCATACAGAGAATGGCTTCATAGTAGAAGTGTAGTAACTTAGTTTATTTATCATCAATTGTAGTCCATAATCTCATAAACATTGTTTTTTTTAGTAATGTTAAGCATAGCTGTGCACCTTTCTTAATAATGCATATGTATTGGTATGATCAAACCAACAAATATGTAAAACCTTTCTGAACAATAGGTTGCTTTTTTTCCAGAATGGGTTTTGGTTTACTTCTGCCTTCTTATAATTATAGGTGACTAAAAATTACCCAGCTAGCTATCACTCTGTTAGCCACCGAACAGCCATAAAACTAAACAGGTTCTAACTTCTAACCATTTATCAATGTATTCTACACTTAAAAAACATTGTGGTTCATTTTCAAAAGCTGGAAAGTGCAAAATCTGGTGCAGCTCTGCATAGCAACTAATCAAATTCTAACTTCAGCTTGTTCATTTAAGCTTTGACAATGAAACATGGGAGCTGATTTCTATGGTTTCTATGTAGAGTTGCTCCAGATTTTGCACTCTCCAGTTTTAGTAAATCAACCGCATTAACTCATCCTATCCAATTTTTTTTTTAGCTAAAAAAGTACATGCACTTGTTTTATTATGCAGTTTTTCTCCTATGTTGCATACAACAAATTTTAGACAGTAGTTAAAGAATAGAGTGCTCATAACCTCAGATTAATACTGTAAGGTTGATTCTAATGCCAGTTATCAAAAGAAAGGTAACAGTAGCAGAAAACAAAGTAATATATAAATAGGCACTTTTGGGGTCATTCAATAAAGAGACTCTGTCACCTACAAAAGATTCCACACTTGGACACTTAGCACTATTTAGACTAAGTATTATATTTTTTAATCTGGACTAATGTTACAATACAATGCTTTAAAACATCTAGGCATAGAGTAGAAGAGAAAAATCCCATGCAGGCTCTTTCAGATGATAGACTACTTTCTGTAAAAGGCAAAAAAACAGCTGATGGTTATTTGGCAATGGCATCATGAGTTTAAAAGATGAAATCAAATTCTTCATTGTTCTCAGCCTGATCATTAATGTCATAATCCGGTTTCAAATGGGGAAGGTTCAATTTAAGGCACGAAAGCAAGAAAAATTCTCCAGTAACTCATCAAATCATCCAGTTATATTCCATTTAATTACACTCAGATCAGTAAAAAATTTGTAATGATTGGTTGCTAAACCTTGCTGCACTTTAATCTCTAACTTATTAAAGTGGAGCTCCACCCAAAAGAGGAAGCTCCACTTGTTTGCTTACAACTGCTGCAACATTTGGCACCTTTCAGGGGGAGCAGGTACCTGTTTTGACAGGTACCTATCCCCACTTCCAGGTGACTTCGCCGTTGCGAGTTCCCACGAAAGTTCGCCCCCCCCTCCTCCTTCCCCCACCGCCGCACCATTTACAAAGCGCAGCGTGCTTTGCGCATGTGCAATAGGGAACCAGATGTGATGCCCCAAGGCTTCACTGCCAGTTTGCCTTACAAGGAATGGCGGCGGCATCACCCAAGAGCCGATAGAAAAATCTACTGGGGTGCCGACATCGTGGGATACCTGTACAGGTAAGTTTCCTAACATTGAAAGTCAGCAGCTAGAATATTCTAGCTGCTGACTTTTATTTTTTGGTGGGAAGGGGGGGAGGGGCTCGAGCTCTGCTTTAAGTAAAACTACATGTTATCTTCTAGAATGGTGAAAAATAGAGCTGTTCTTCCATTGAATGTATTATTGATGGTATATACATCATATGGTTAAAGTGAGATCAAACTCTTTAACATTTCCTAAAGTGCGAGATATTAACAAAGAGAAAATAAACCAAAAAATAAACAGATTAAAATGAATCTCTTTACTGAGAGATTCTCCACCCGGTGTAAAAAATGATTAGCTTCCATTGTACATGGTTTGTAGAAATATTGACTACCCTTTCATGGTTGACATTACTGTGCATATAATGCTTTTTTCTTCCTCTTTCATGTCTTCCATTTTGCATGTCGGATTTCTTTTAATGCATTTCGTTTGTTTTTTCTCACTAACCCCCGCACCTCTATGATCACAGTGTGACTGCTCAAATTTCAGCTCCTTCACAAAGATTTAAAAAAAAAAACTACATTACTTAATGCACCAATAAAGCATTGATGTATTGTTTCTTTATCTGAAAAGTTTCCTGTGTATTATAGTTTATTTACTCACATGTATCAGTTCAGTACTTGACAGTTTTTAATAAATGTTTTGTAGGACACTGTAATAAATACTGTGAGGGAAAGGCCAGTTCCTATTCTAAGTTTAGTAATTAGGAATTCAACAAAATCCCCTATAAAAGGACCCATATCTTCACAGCATTTAGTAGTGTGAGATATTTACAGGTGTACTAACTTTATTATGCATCCAACAGCAACCTGTATATGTGAACAGACCTTTTGATAATAGTAGACACCAAGTTATTATTTGGTTAATTCGACCTTCACTACAACTATCACTTTTAAATTGACTTTAAATCTTTTAATAATATAAAAATATACCACACAAAACTGTGTCTTTATTTACTGAGTGACTTCTCACCTAATATTCTTGAGCGGCCCTAAAATTATATGTAAATCCAATTTTTTCTTTTTTTTTTGCATTTGAATAAAACAGGGAATTATTAGGACTCCCTGTTAGATTTTATTTATATGTATTTATTTATTTTTGCAATGTGTCACTTGGAGAGCATTTTCTTCACTTCCTGTCCTGTAAATTCAACAGGAACAGAGACAGCAGTATAAACTTGACAGATGTTTTAAGCCCTTACCACACTAAAAGGTTTTGGCTTTAGATAAAACACTTTAATAACTGATGTTTATGGCCTATTTAGTTTTTGATAGGTCTAACCTACCATTTACTGGCCCATGTGTCCAGGTTTGAACCCACACCAGATCTGGTAGAGAGGAGACCAGCCAGATGAATTCTAAGTTTGATCAGGTGTGATAGTCTTTCCATTTATAGCCAGGGTTAGCCTGATAAATATTTTAAGAGAAAACAGTAGGGTGCATTCATCTCTATGTGTTTGTAAAGCTGCACATCATAATCTGGTAAAGCTAAAAGAGAATATGAAATTTTGATCAGTCAGGCAATAGAGATAACACTAACAAAGGATTACAAGTGTCCCAAACTATGAAAAAGGCTGCTTTCTGTATTATTATGCTTGACTTGTTATTTCAAATTTAAGGCATTTAGATTGTTTTGTTACTGGGGATATATCAAGATGAAAATTCAGAGGAAGCATTAGATTTCATTCTACTTAAAGCATGCCGTTTGCTCTGCACTCATTCAATTGGCTTGAATTTCAGGAAATTACAGAGCTGGCACGTGTTGTAATCCCAACATTGTAAGCCTTTGTTTTTAGACCTACGTGGTACACTTGCTCTTTCACGTCCAGATTCTCAGAAAGGCAATATTGTATGATTATTTGTTCTATGTGTGCCAAATTTCTCACAATAAGGGACAGATTTACAAATCTTGTACTCCTGGCCAGCACCGTGTAGAACATTTTACTTGTTTTGTCCTTAATTCACTTCTGAATGTAAATCTTTTGCCTCATTCCATAAAAAAAATGGGCCCCTCCTATAATTACCAGGGAAAGAAAAGTTGCTTTATTGTCTAAAGCAACCAGTTAGAGTCTTTCTTCCATTTTCTAATCTATACTAACCATAACAGCTAGAATTTACTTGGCTGCAGACATTTCAGGTTCATATAGCCTGCATAAAGGATCCTACTATAGCCTCACTATAGTGTTATTTAGAAAATATTTTCAGTCTGTTAAAATCCTTCTGTTTCCCTCAATCCATCATTTCATCACACTGTGGTCATAGTGGTGTCACTGCATCTTTCAACTCTTCATGGTCATCAGCTCTTGTTCTTTTCTTCTCTGGTTTCTTCTCTACAGGCTCCTAACGGCCTGTTTCCGGAATGAACTCATGGATCCCCGGGCAGATCTTCTGAAAGACAAAGATTCTTTCCCAAAATACTCTACATTCTCTCACCTCCCAATGTATCCATGAACTATGTTTATGCACTTTCTAACTGCCCTACTCTTCCCCACAATTTAAAAAGAAGGAACTTAAAAAAAGGACTTTTTCTGGGGAATCATGCTTCATTGTAAGGGGGATGGTGCTTTTCCATAGGGAAAAAGTAGATTTGAACTGTTTCTTCAATATTGACTGATGGATTTAAAGAGAAGATTGCTCCATGACTGAAAAGTCTGAAATGCCGCAAAATTGTGCTGCCACTATCATGTATGTCTTCAGCCTTTGTATTTGAAATGTACGAGGGTTCTTCAAAAGGTTTCCACACTTTTTTTACTTTTATTATTAAGAACTTAAAAAACAAATAGCATAATTTTTCTACATAGTCACCTTCCTTTGCGATGCATTTTTTACCATGTAGTACCAACTTTTTATTGCCATCAGCAAAACTCCTCCCACCCTCATCATTTCCAACAATGTAAAAGTGCAGAAATGTTTTGAAGACCCTTCTATTAGGTAACACTGAGCTACAGGTAGGGACATTTTAGGCAGGGTTCATTTGAATAAAAAAAAAATAATACTTTAGAGCACTCTGCTTGAAATAAGCACTTCCTGAGTTACTCTGGTTTCTAGCAGAGCTTATTGCATTAGATCCTAAATAAAATATCCCTTGCCTATGCAAATATGCAATATAAAGATCTGGTTTTAAAGTGAGAGTTTTACATTCCTACAATATCTATTTCCTTAGGCCTTTTTAAATCAAAGTATTGTTGATAACATATATACCACAGGAATTATTTAAAATCTGACCACTACTAAAAGGCCGTGCAAGTACAATGATACTAAGGAAAGTACACTATCTCTTTACAACCAGTTTACTGATGCCCTTACTTGTAAAATATGAATTCCTGTCAGTTTCTAAGAGTTACTGGTCTTCTCTTTACTTGAATGCAGCTGTCTAAGAAATTCAGGATCCTAGTAAGGCAGTCATTTTTAATTTATAGTTCTACATCTGACATGGATGGAGAACTACATAAATGCCTTTCATGAAGCTTTGTAACACAATGGTACTTGCAATGGTAGTGAACAGTTGGAGGGTACCATTTGCACAAGGCTAAAGAATGTAACTCATACCTGCTTTAGTACACAACATTGAAACATGTTGTATGCACAGTTTGCATCACTGACAATACATTGTATTGTCATGCACTGTTGCCAACAGTGGATTGTCGGCAGTTGCCATAAGAGCTGCCATTCTACTGTGTTGTCACACATTGACTTGCCTAAAAGTGAATTTTCATGTGCAGTACTCTGATGTAAAGTGGCTCTTAGTGATGCCTTTGTAAGAGAACTGTTAAAATAGCACATTTTACAAGTTCATGAGATGATATATTTAGCCTTTTGTTCTATGGTGAATGTAACTGTGTAGCATTCTATAAAGGGACTCAAGAGTTGATTTGCCATTTTAACAGTTTATATGTCTTTTCGCTTCTGCTTGTTGGTGGCAATTACTTGTCTGGTTTATGTAATATATGTTGTGCCGGATTTTGAGCTGGTCTCAAATGTTAAACATATATTTTTTTATAATATTTTTGTGTATTGTAATAAGAATGTTGCATATTAGGCATTTTTCTAGTTGTTCAAGCTTATGAATGCTGGTCATATAAGATATGTACTGCTGGACAGATCTAAATAAAAATGTGTGTTGCTTTTATTTCAGACAATGTTAACATATTGTCTGAAGCACTTATGTTAAGTCAAATTTAGTCAAAGTAAAACAAATAATTTTTTTTTTTTTTTGCAAAAAACCAATCTCAGAGTATGTTATAACTATAAATCTCTACATAAAAGGGCCAGTCGACTGAACACTTATAGCTGATTACTAATAGATAGAATTATTCAGTGGCATATTTTAGCTTGTGTCAAATGGCTCCTATGAGCGAGCTTTTAGCTGATGTTTCTGGCTTCGTCATCTAGTCACCTTAGTCCTGTAAGCAAGTGGCATGCTTGTTCAACAGTAAATTATGAGAACTGCAGAACTCATGCCAACAATCAGATATTAACTTTAAACAGCTTAGTGTGGCTAGAATACAATGCAAAATGTCTGATTGCTATGAATAATGGAATGCCATTATTTTTTACAATATTATTAATATTGCTTGTTGCAGCCAAAATAAAAAACAGAAAAATAAGCTCAAGGGAAATAGCGGTCAGTGGCACATGTCCCTTGTGCCTCTTCTATTAGATTAAATCCCCCTCCATCCATGCTCCCCCCCATGAAGGAGTTAGATTTATCAATTATCCACCTGCCTTCCATTCATAAATCATGTTTCATTCATAAAAACTGTAGTACAGCTTCTGTAAAAAGATCAGTTGGGTGTAAAGGGCAAGCACAGTCAAGCTTTTGATTGGAGCCTGTGGGGTTGATTTACTAAAACTGAAGCGTGCAAAATTGGTGCAGCTCTGCATGAAAAATCAGCTTCCAGGCTTTTCTGTCAAAGCTTAATTGAACAAGCCGAAGTTCGAAGCTGATTGGCTACCATGCACAGCTGCACCAGATTTTGCCCTCTTCAGGTTTAGTAAATCTACCCCTGTGACAGCCCCTTAGTTTTATCCATTGTGACGATTTTTCATACTTTTTTTTTTTTGGCAGCACTTAAAGTTACACTAAAGGTTTGATTTTTATTTTTTAAAAATAACAAACATGTCATACTTATCTCCACTGTGCAGCTTGTTTTGCACAGAGTGGCCCTGAATGGCATTTTCTGGGGTCTTCGGCTCTCCTAGCACCTCCCCGTCTCAAATAACTCTTGGGAGAAGCGCTCTCCCGGGGGGTTACCTTGCGGGTGCACTCCCGTCTCATACACTTTGCGTCCATAGACACAGAGTGTATGTCTCGGTCCTGCCCCCCGGCGGCCACGTGATTTGGATTTAATTGACAGCAGTGCAAGCCAATGGCTGCGCTGCTATCAATCTATCCAATGAAGAGCCGAGAAGATAGGAGAAGCCCGTGCAACGATCGAGCATGGGATCAAGCGTGGGACTTTCGAGGGCTCAGGTAAGTAAACCAGGGGGCTGGGGTCATTTAACTTAAGGTTATTTTGTCTCATGATACACCTGTCCGCAAAAATAATGTGTCAATATATGTGTAGTACCAAAAATGCTTGACTGTAACATGTCAAATGTGTTTATAAAAATGTTGTGCTTTATTCCATTTGCCATGCTAATAATGCAACAGGTCACTCTGCTACGACTTTGAAATTCTGATATAAAATGTAGTGTTGATTAAAAAAGTGGGAAAATATTAATGCTGTTTGGTCAAATTCCACTGGGTTTCCCCTTGGCACCCTCTTGAAGTGCTTTTTCGAGTGGCTGCATGTTCCTAAATGCCAATAAATATTTATGCTAGCTTATCTTGGACATTGGATGTGTTTTTGTTCCAGTTCCTGTTCTTTGTATTTAACTCTTATCATGAGTTCACTAAGACAAAAACATCACTGTAGCTTCAGTAGACTTGCATCATTATCAACAGAAAAGCTTTAAAACCTGTCACTTGATAGGCAGCAGTATATATATATAAACATTTTCAGGCAAGTCTTTCTCAAAATGATTTGATAAAGAAAGTCTATTGAGGTTGTCAGAGAATTTGATCTGAACTGCAGTCCATCAAACATACAATCCTTATATAGACAGTGTGCTGAAAACAGCTCTTAGGATTTCACACATAAAAAACCTACTGTTGCTCACACAGTAAAATATCTGGGTACAACCAGGCACTTTTTTAAATAAAACAAGAGCTCCAAGGGTACAGGTATTATTATATCTTTTATTTTAGGCACAGTTCACACACTCATTAAAAATTCGGTTGTGTACCACACCCTCCCGGCCCCGTCTCCTTTCCAACACAAACACTTACATACAGACACGCAAGCTGTCAGCTAAAGACAGATACTGTTCCCACTGCAGAATCCAAGGAACTTAAATATACTGTATAATAATATAAACCATAATGTGTTTGCACGGAAATGTTGCTGCAACGCATTCAACCAATTTGTAAAGCATTCTACTTCTGGCTTGGGAAATGGGAAGTGGGGTGCTCAATTTATCCAACAAATTCTTTCTAAAAAGTAGACAACTCTTTTGAAAAAGGCTAATGAACTTCCCAAGATTTACTATTTAAAGAGCAGTGGCATCTATCTTTATTATTATGTACCAATTAAAACATTTTATACCTCCTAAAGTATGTATATCTGTATTGCCATCGTCTTATTTATTTGTGTAAATGCTTCCAGTGAGTCTTTAATGTGCAGCTGATAATACTACACTTGCTGTTTTTTATTGGGCACAGTAAGCTCAGTTCAAGGCAAGGCATCACCTTTATTTTGAAAAAAAATTACAGTTAATTCAGCTAAAAGCCAGTAATGTTTGACAATTGCGGTCACATGGCTGGAAATACATTTTTTTGAAGATTTGTGAATCAAGCCAAGTGTATTATTTTCAAGAACCAAAAAAATGAAGAAAAGAAAGTTAATGTGGTGAACTTGCCTTTATGAGCATATTTCTTGTTTAATTCCCCAGAAAAAGTGATAACCTGATGTTAACGGATTGGTCATTATAGGCAAGCGCTCTGCTTTGATTTTTTTTAAATCAATTCTAAGGCTCAGTAGACTGTAATGTACATGTCATATGTACTCCTTAAACCAACAATACTTGAAGAAACCCTAGAGGAACAAGCACTCCATTTTTGGAACACACCATTTTGTATTCTCCCAGCTAATCAAAATAGCAGTGAATTTCTACTGAAATATGAGGTGTGAAACAGAATCTCAAGGTCTCGCAGTTTGTGCCTCAGGATGTATGCTCATTGCCTCCTCCACTTGGCTTGCTGCCATATACCTGGAGGGCAGTGAATGATCCTATCTCTTCACATACCTGCCCGGAAGATGTGTGTGCTGATACTGAAATGATGGAAACAGAAAAATATCGCTTCTTCCTCATAGCAGTTTTAAAGTGGTAATTCTGGACCTTTCCAGATTTTCGTGTAGATGGAAAGAAAAACTCATAGTTAAAAAAAAAAAAAAAGTCATTCTTCCATAAAACTACTTTAAGCAACAATATTATTAAAGAACTTTACTTCAAAGCGTGTTACAGAGTTGCAGCCTATACACAGCAAACAACTTTGAAAACATGTTTTTGAATAAACAAAAAATAACTGAAAAGGTAGTCATTAATGACACCTACAGTATATTCTTTTTTCAGAAGAATACTGTTCATGTTTTAAATATCTAAATATCTTTTGTTTCTATTCTTTTTTTTTTTTACATAAAAGCATATTTGTAGCTTTGCCTGAGTTTGTCCATCTAGATATTTTTTTTTACAGAAGTTTAAAACAGATTATTAATTCAAAGGAAACTCCAATTGGTATGACAGTAAAGCCATTCTGAATAATGTATGTCAATGTATATGCATTTTTAAAAGTGCCAATGCATTTATTTCTAGAATGTTCCTAACCCTCAGATGGGTTGTATCTTTGCAGATCTTCCATACAAAGTCAGCCTTCCTTTGGCTCAGTCTCTCCTCCCCTCAGCAAGATGAATAGCATGAACAAGCTACCTTCTGTCAGCCAGCTGATGAACCCACAACAGAGAAATTCTCTTACTCCAAATGCCATGTCTGATGGAATGGGGTCAAACAGTAAGTATAACTTTAGCCCATGTTTTATGTTTACTGACATATGAGAAGTGTATTTATACCCGAATCTAAGGTGGGTTTAATCTCTTAAATGAGACATGCAGCCATATTTATTAAACAATGCAGACGTCAAAGAACTAAATGCAAAGTTCAGTATCACATAGCAAACATTCAGAATTCATTTTACTGAAGTCACTCTAGTACAAAACAGATTTGTATTTGGATGCTATAAGTACTTCAACTTTCACTTACTGCTTTGGTTATTGCTGCTTTCTTTAATAAGCTGGATGAACCCCAATAAGCTTACCATACATGTATTTTAAATAAATTAGGAATCCAGTAGACATTTGAGATGGTATGACTTATTTTTATTCAGGTTATTGTATAACCTTGCCAGATTTTGAATTGAAAAGACTTAAAGCAGAAGTAAACTTAATCAATAAATGTTACCCCTTGTGATAGCTCACTTTAAAAGTACCGTAGTTTATCCATTGGGGTCAAATCCACAATAAAAAAAAACATAGAGGTTTTCTTTAAACATTAAAGAGTACAGCCCAAACAGCTATCCAGGCACCCTTCAATGCCAGAATCTGGTTTTCCGTCTGCTAGGGTGATGGGGCATCCTCCAGCAAGTTGTGCTATAGCAACACTGACACCGAAGAGCAGCTTGGGTTTCTTCAGTCGGCAGGCACAGGATTACTTGCACTATGAAGTTTTCAGTTTTAGCAGTATCCACATAGAAAAGAAATGGCAGATGCATAAGTGTTCCCCTCTAACAGTATAGATCACTTTTCAAGTTTATGAATTTGTTGTGTTTTGCAATCATTGCTGAAGACAGAAAGTTCATGATTCTGAATAGATGTAAGATAAGTATTAGAGCCAAATTCATCTTGACCTATGGCATAGAGTAAGCATTTGCCAGGTGTGCAGGTATCCTATAAAAGCAGACTTACATGGATTACAGCCATAAAATTGTTACATTGCACATTCTTTCTTCAAGCAGGCAACAAACCATTTTCCCTGCAGTGCTTGGGTTTGTTATTAGTTTCAAATATTTTGGCTGCAGTTGGTTAGCTTTTCTACATTTCCCAGAAGTTGAAATCCTTTAATTGTTTCTGGTCTTAAGACTGCAAAAGATAAAGAATGCAACTGGAGCAAAATACATGTGATATGTTTTTGAGCAGTATCCACTGTCATTATCTGAAATAAATGAATACGTTTCCTTATTGATGTTTCTTGAATATTCCAACCTGCTTTAGAAACTACAGCTAGAATGGTTAGGTTGCTGTGGAAAGCATATATAGTATATGTATAGTATGTATGTATGTATAGTTAACGATTGTGGTTCTGTGATTGCATTGTTACGTCATTTTTAGAAGTAGTTTATTCTATTGTTGCCCCTAAAAACATCACTGGTTGGACATACTTCGATTCATAATAGGGCCTTGGGATTAAACATTATACTTGTCATACTCAGTTCAATTTAGATTAATGTATTCGCCATTTTTGTTTTCTCTTGTTAACAGTTCCTATGATGGGGACACACATGCCAATGCCTGGTGATCTTAATGGGCTCAGCCCTCCTCAGACATTACCTAATTCCCTTTCTATGGCTTCCACATCACACTGTACGCCACCTCCCCCATACCCCACAGACTGCAGCATTGCCAGGTAAGAATGCAAAGTAATGACAACCCCATTAACATATCTCAAAACATCCATGTGTGAACTTTACCAGTTCTTCTGGAGAAGAATAAAACTCTTTCTTTTTGTTAAAATAGAGATGTTATTATGAGACAGAAATCAATTTCTAGCCAAAAATTGTTAAAAATAATTATTTAAATAATGACTGGCTTAATTAAGAAGCGTTTGCATTTGTAAACATATGTGCTCATTGTAATTTCAATTGTTCAAAGAAAAAAGTCCACACATGACATCTTTGAGTTGTGGGAGGATGCTGGCCAGTGGACCAAATACCACCTGTTTATAATGTAGTGGGGAGAATTGTCTGCTGGAAAATTGGACAAATATAAGCAATCAAAAATAAAAGTGTCCTTAATAAAAAACAATCTGTAATTAGCCCACAGCAACCCATCAAGCTTATATTCTGTTTTTACTTTTGTCATTTTCCGATGCAGTTTGATTGGTGGTTGTAGGGAAACTCACTGGTTGTTAATTATGACACCTTAAACTTGAGTCATTGGCAATTGGCAGTGGTTCGTTAAATGGCATAGTGTATGAGCAATGTGAAGATTTAGTTAAAAACACTATTACATCTTCATAGTGTCCTTTAAAGTTGTGAAATAGTGGTTAAACTTGAATATTTCCCAATCAGTTTCAGGCCATTTCTTGTAAACTGCAGGAATAATCACAGTTTACCCGTTTCTGTTTATCTATGCATTGAGTTTTGATGGTGTTTTTTTCAGTTTAGTTAAACTATTTAAACTACGCAGAGGAGGTCATTTATTAAAAAATAAATTTCACTCTTGGTGAAATGAACCCTTGTTTCAAACATCCTCATGATTGGATGTTTGAAAGGCAGTTCAGTTTACAAAGAGTGGAAATAACTCCTTTGGTAAATCATCCCCATTTTATGTGCAAATGGAAAGTAAATCCTCCTAGTGTACAGTTTGTGTTGTAGGTTGTTGTGGCTACCTCACAATGAACACTTTCTGCTAATTATATTAGTAGGCATTGTTGTGTATTAACAGTCTGCATGTCCCATGATCATAGCATGGTTGTTTTGTAACTCTTCTCAAGTGCCTTCTGCATCTTTTGTTGCTCATTATCTAAACCAAATCAGACTATCTGAAAAGTAAGGGGTTGTATTTTGCACCCCCCTTATAGTCACCTGGGCTTGGATTCATCCCCCGCCCCTAATCAATTTGTGCATGCGTATGGACAAGTAAAAGAAAGACGTGAGGTGAGATAACACTAGTTTTACCTCTACAACCACAGTCCTTTGCTAGTGTCTGTTTAAACATACCTGTGGCTAATATGGCTCGGTTTGGGGCACTTTATGCTGGAATAGTGCAGATGGGCAAAATTGTTTTTATGTCAGAAATGCCCAACCACTTTGCCACTCTTAGCTGTGCTGCTTGCTTGATCAAATGCTATACCCCTTTGCCATTCTTGAAATGTCTCTTCTGTCAAACTCTTCTATCAGTAGGACCCTTCAGTTCTTGATGCTTCTTTACATGTGTCTAACCATTTCAAAAAGCAGGACTTCTGTTTCTGTTAGTGATAATTATACAAGGTGTAAATTGTTATCATAGTTAAATGTTCTGCAGGCTGGTTGTGGCAAAAATGTGGCCTTACAATCCTAAACATTGTGCATAATCCAAAAAATGGATTCTTGCTCTAAAATTGATGTTTGCAACTGAACTTCTAAGTTTTCCCAGCCTTCAGGTTGGAAAAGATTCAGAAAGCACCCAGCTAATAATTAATTAACTTATTTCCTATATTAGATAATTCATCCAAATAATATTTATGTTTTTAATATTTTAGCAATTATGTATGCATTAAATGTCTCTCTCTTACTCTCTCTTGTTTAGTTTTTTAGCGAGATTGGGATGTTCATCTTGTCTGGACTTTTTCACTACCCAGGGTCTGAGCAGCATTTATCAGATTGAACATTACTCCATAGAGGTGTGTATTTAAGCAGTCAACTTTCAAATGGAGGAATGGAGAAATTTGAAGGGTTTATTTTTTTGTCATCGTTTATATAATTTGTCATCTCACATTGCATGCTGTAATTTATAAACTGATATACAGTATAAAATACGCCATGATGGTCCATGTGTTGCTTTTGAGGGGGGCTTGGGGTAGAGGGGATCCATAAAACCAAATAGGTAGCACTAAAACAAAGGTCTACTTTTAGTTTTTACTGGAAATCCACTGTACATAATGAAATCTCATTTGACTCAGCATATGTATATCAAATCTAATATGAAGTTCAATTAGTTACGAATAATAAGATTCCCTGTAATACTGGAATCCAATTATTATAACAAGTGAATCCATACAAATGTGTTTTTCATGCATACTGTTATAAGGCTCAGACTTGTGCATTTTGTTTATGTGGACCAGCATGACAAGAATACAGCTTAATATATTTCTTATGTAAAAGCCAGCTTAGATATAGCCAGTCTTTACACAGCTGAAAACAATAATTTATAGCAAAAAATTAGATAATTCTCTTCAATCAGCCAAAAGATGAATGTTGATTAATTTCCTTTGGATTTTCACTCTGTAAATTGCTAAGTCAACATTTAACTACGTGCTGACTTTCTTTTTTGTAATTAAAGGACTTGATCAATATGAAGATTCCTGATCAGTTTCGGCATGCAATCTGGAAAGGTTTACTTGAACACAGACAGATCCATGACTTCTCCTCTCCCCATTTGCTAAGGACAGCCAACAATGCTTCTTCTGTCAGTGCTAATGAGTCTCGCGGAGAAAGGGTGATTGACGCAGTGCGTTTCACACTTCGCCAGACCATCTCCTTCCCTCCACGAGATGACTGGAATGATTTCAATTTTGATATGGACACCCGCAGGAATAAGCAGCAGCGCATTAAAGAGGAGGGAGAATGACTACCTTCTTACGGCTTCTATGAGATGTAATATTGTTATATAGGACCAACGTCATGTTCTTCTTCTTCTTCATCATCCCTTATCCCATACTGTTGTATTTATGTGTATATAGATATACATATATATATATATATATATGTGAAGTGGAACGGAGAATAAAGTCAAATGTAACAAACTATGCAAAAAAGAAAGAACAACTGAGTTGCTGAAGAGTGACGGTGGATCTTCATTATCTTAGATCTCCTTCAGCATTCTATAGCACAGTGCCAATCAGTTCTGTAGATGATGAAGGGTCTGGGGGAAGCTCAGAAAATTACTTGCTTTGTCATCTACCAAATACCAGGTGTAGCTCTTGTTTAAATAACTAAACAAATCCGTTATTTATCATTACTGGAGATTACATTTCATTTGACATTTTTTTTGAGAAGGTGCATTTTTAGATTTTTGGGGGTATATTTCTCTGCTTGGTTCACTACATTTTGGCCTCCATTGTTATACCCAATATACCAGTTGTTCTGTAGCTCTCCACTCTTTACCCAATATACCACTTGTTCTGTACTAACTGGTTATAAGGAAGGAAACGGCCATTATCATGGGCCATATTGCAGTTCAGTTAGTACAAATAACAATGTTATTAGCCAACTCATTCCATGAAATATATTGCACTTATTATTTGTATGTTTATTGCTTGACATTTGTTTAAAAAAAAAAAAAAAAAGTTTATCCAGGTGTACAGTTGTAGAGTATAGTCCCTTGGATTAAGATGAACATATTTAGTCTTTAGACCTAATTTGCCAATAACTGTCCTGTACATGGGCTAAAAGATACTCTTTCTGCTGCTATCAGAGATAGGACCACTGAGGATAGATTTTTGCACAGACAAACTACTTTAGAGCAATTCTGCATATAGGGAGTTAACAATTGAAGTAGGAAAACCTAAAATCAAAGTTTTATAAAATCCAGTGAGCTGGAAACTTTCACATGTCTCCCTTATGTTCTATATTTAAACAGAAGGGATAAGTCACTTCACTGATACTGCCCATAAGAACATTCTTAGCAGAAATAATAGGTGGGAAAAGGGATTAATCTGAAAATAAGCCCTATATGTCCAACCAAGAGTGTTAATGCTCAGGGTATTTAAATTAAAAATAATAATTAACCAACTAAAATAATGTGACCCAAATAATATTCATTGATGTCATATTGTTGGGCATATCCGAAAGACCATCTTTTGGTTTGAATGTCAGATTTTAGTGTACAGGAACACAGCTGTGCAGCTATGTTTTGCTTTTTTCTGTTCAGTGCAAGTTAACATAGTACATAGTATATGTTACTTGCATTAGTATACATAACATTTCCATAAGAACAGAAAAGGCAGTACAGTGTCGTAAGGGATTTCAATATAAGTAAAAGCTTCAAGTGTCAAATGTAGTAGATGGCTTGATAATTACAGTATCTGGTAATTTATTTGTATGGGTCTAGTAACCCATGTGCATGATACCAAAAAGGTACCAATAGCACCCATTATGTTAATAACATAATATTCATTATGTTAGTGGGCACCTAGAAAAACAATGACTGATCATTTTCAGTGGGCTAAGCCATATTTTTAGCTAATGACTATTTTTCCTGCAAGATAAGGATGGAAGTTTTTAATCACATCAGTCACATGTGTGTTGCAAGTCGCAAGCACACCTTATGTCTATATCTAAATTTAAGGTGGCCCATTGCAGCCTGCTTCTTGCAAGCAATGTGCCTGACTGAAGCATTACTTACACAATGAGACTTAGGAATGCCCTAAGGGGGATTACAAATGCTTCCAACCTATTAGAACATCTCTCTAAACAGGCTGCAATTATTCAATTTTCTATGCAAATAGCATATGTTTATGTTAATGTACCCAAAAAAGTAAGCAGTAGGTCCTGGAGGAGCATCGGTGAGTTTGAGGATAGATAGCTGTCTTAAGCTGGCCATAGATGGATAGAATTTTGAATGAAAGTTCTTAGGAAAAGTCTTAGGAAAAAATTGTAAGAAAATGTTTCAGAACATTCATTTGTTGGCTGAAAGATTTTTTTTGCTTTTAATATTTGATTTTGTAATGAAAGGACTTCACCAAATGAAAACCACATACACTGTTAGAAATCTGTTTATTTGAGGAAAAATTTCCATCCTGCTTCTTTGAATATTCTCGTTAATATGGTAGTAAACAGACATAGATTTAACCGACTAATGCTTAGAAAAACAAACTTTCTTAGGCTAGCTATATACTAATCTTTTTTTCTTTTTTTTTTAGTTCAACCAGGGGGTTAACAAATTATCCAATTCCCTTATCACCACATTCGAGGTGGATGGGGGGAATCACTCCCACTGTACTATTGTGTTCTGACGATGGGGCAACTTCCCCACCACCAAAATACAATGGTCAGTGCTGCCTGCTATATAGCCTGCGACACTGATTGTTTGGGGAAAAACAACAACCTGCCCATACGTTAATCAAAATTCAGCCGGTCCCCCCTGAACTGGCCTAATTTCAATCCATGTATGGCTACACTTAGAACGTTCTTTCCCCAAAATTTGCATACGAAATTCTACCCATCTTTGGCCAGTTTTACTCTCTGGAGAAACAACTGTCTATCTCCAGCCAACTTTGTTTTTTTTTACACTTCTAGAGAACTTCAGTCAGCAGAGTGGAAGCTTACTATTGATAACAGGTCACCACTGTAATTATAGCTATTCATGGCATTTGTCACAAGGTGACTATAAAGTTTCTGTGTAATGGTGTTTTGCAGCATTCATTATTGCTACAGTTTATTTTGGGATAGCAGGTCTTCCAAATGAGATGTATTAATATAATGTTTCTTTTTTTTTTCCTGTGGACTCTTATTTTCATACTTTTTTATTTGTACATATATATATATATTAAGATCATGAGTCCTATATTTCAAACATGTGGAATCTACTAGTCTGCGGTAAATAATAAGCTATTTTATGACATCAGTGACTAAAAAAAACAGATAACATTGAAATGTATAACTGTGCATTATCAGTACAGTACATTTGCCTCTCAGGAGACACCCCTATGCGATAACACTGGGCACTGGAACACGTTTGATCTTGATGCTTTTTTAAAATTATACCATACAACTATTTTCCCTTGTATATATTTTGCATAATATGTTTATTTCTAATAAAAAAATAAAAAAATATTGGTCTATTAATAATACTTTCAAATGCTTGCTTCAGAAATTGCTAAAAAGGAAAAGTGTACTTTAAGGTTAATATTTACAAGAAAATATTTTTGATATTATAATCTACATTTATTTAGTATCCTACTTTCAGTTTGTTGTATATTAATATAGGACATACAAAATAAGGATCAAATTTGTATGAAAAGCCCCACAGGTCTGGGCCTAAGGTGGCACATTTATGGGCACAGGAACATATCTACAACATTCTTACAAAATTCTCTAATTAAGAAACTTTGAAGAATTAATATTTCACTACATATATATGTAGGGACCATGTCATAATCTGGAGTATCCCCATTACAAATTTAATGGACAGCCTCAGCAATGTTTACTTTACCTGCTCCTAGGACGTTTTCCAGTAGATAGAGCAAGAAGATACATGTTGTGCACACTTATTTCACTCAGACCAATCAATGGGAGGTTTATTGCCAGTGACATGGGCTTGGGAAGGAAAAAACCTTTCTGGAATCCCTTCTAGAATGGTCCTTCCCTCCCAAGCCTTTGCCTGGAGAGGATGCCAAAGGGAAGGATCTAGCTCTTGCCTCCCAGGCCTGCTGCTTTGAGAGGAAACAGTTCCAGAGCCAAGTCCCAAAGATTGTGAATGAACCCTATGCTACGGCCTAGAAGACAGAAAGGTAGTTGTTAAGGAAATCATTGCTCAGGCTGTTGCTGATTTCAGCTTAAAGGCACATAACAGAAAATTGCCAGTCTCTGCTTAAAGGCACGCTACTATCCTATTAGGGGAGCTGAATTAATTTAGAGTGAAGGGAACACTTTTCCTTTTTTTTGGGGTATCCTGTAATATCTATTCATGTCTGCCCTGGACATAAAGCCAGTAAAACCTATAGCCAGAGTGGATGTCGGTCATTTGATTGCCGCTGGTGGGTGAGTGTTTTTTGGGCAGATCTCCAGTAGAAAAAGTAGAGGGGGCCTGTAAAATCCAGAATCTCCTTAGTGGGGCAGAACAATAGATATTAACTATTTAGGGAAATCATTGAAATTTTGATTAGTGTATAGTGCTAATATTGTGAGAGTTCCTGCTGTACATTTACATTGGGGGCAGACAGTGTATGCTTAACTAAGAACTAGTGACATCACTACAATACATCATGGCTTACATATCTATGCTCACACTTCAGGGTCTATTTATCAATGTTTTCACACATCATTCACATACAGTGCCTTGAAAAAGTATTCATACTCCTTGCAATTTTCCATATTTTGTCATGTTACAAGCAAAAACGTAAATGTATTTTATTGTTATTTTATGTGATATACCAACACAGAGTGGCACATAATTGTGAAGTGGAAGAAAAATGATAAATGGTTTTCAAAATTTTTTACAAATACATATCTGAAAAGTGTGGTGTTCATTTGTATTCAGCCCTCCTGAGTCAATACTTTGTAGAACCGCCTTTCGCTGCAATTACAGCTGAAAGTCTTTTTGGGGATGTCTCTACCAGCTTTGTACATCTAGAGTGACATTTTTGCCCATTCTTCTTTGCAAAATAGCTCAAGCTCTGTCAGATTGAATGGAGAGCATCTGTGAACAGAAATTTTCAAGTCTTGCCACAGATTCTCAATTGGATTTAGGTCTGGACTTTGACTGGGCCATTCTAACACATGTATATGCTTTTATCTAAACCATTCTTTTGTAGCTCTGGCTGTATGTCTAGGGTCATTGTCCTGCTGGAAAGTAAACCTCTGCCCCATTCTCAAGTCTTTTGCAGACTCTAACAGGTTTTCTTCTAAGATTGACCTGTATTTGGCTCCATCCATATTCCCATCAGCTCTGACCAGCTTCCCTGTCCCTGCTGAAGAAAAGCACCCCCACAACATGATCCTGCCACCACCATGTTTCACGGTGGGAATGGTGTGTTCAGGGTGATGTGCAGTGTTAGTTTTCCGCCACACAAAATGCTTTGCTTTTAGTCCAAAAAGTTCAATTTAGGTCTCATCTGACCAGAGCACCTTCTTTAACATGTTTGCTGTGTAACCCACATGGCTTCTCGCAAACAGGTCTTGATATGGTTTTCTTTCAACAATGACTTTCTTCTTGCCACTCTTCCATAAAGGCCAGATTTGTGGAGTGCACGACTCATAGTTGTCCTGTGAACAGATTCTCCCACCTGAGCTGTGGATCTCTGCAACTCCTTCAGAGTTACCATGGGCCTCTTGACTGCTTCTCTGAATAATGCTCTCCTTGCCTAGCCTGTCAGTTTAGGTGGACGGTCATGTCTTGGTAAGTTTGCAGTTGTGCCATACTCTTTCCATTTTCAGATGATGGTTTGAACAGTGCTCCATGAGATGTTCAAAGCTTGGGATATTTTTTTATCACCTAACCCTGCTTTAAACTTCTCCACAACTTTATCCCTGACCTGTCTGGTGTGTTCCTTGGCCTTCATGATGCTGTTTGTTCACTAAGGTTCTATAACAAACCTCTGAGAGTTCCACAGAACAGCTGTATTTATATTGAGATTAAATTACACACAGGTGGACTCTATTTACTAATTAGGTGACTTCTGAAGACAATTGGTTCCACTAGATTTAGGGGTTAGGGGTTAAGGGCTGAATACAAATCCATGCCACACTTTTCAGATATTTATTTGTAACAAATTTTGAAAACCATTTATCAATTTCCTTCCACTTCACAATAATGTGCCACTGTGTTTTGGTCTATCACATAAAATCCAAATAAAATACATTTATGTTTTTGGTTGTAACATGACAAAATGTGGAAAATTGCAAGGGGTATGAATACTTTTTCAAGGCACTGTAATTTCCACCCAAGATTCACACATTTTCACATAAGATTTAATTAGAATAATGTGTGGAAAAGTGTATGTAAATAAATCTCATATGCTCCTCCTTCATCTGGTAAAATAAGATATTTGACTTACTGTAATCCTTTTATTGGAGTTCATTTGAAACCACACTGTGAAGCAATTCTGAGACACTGGGTTATGCTGTTGCCTTCAAGAGACTAGACACTGGCAAACATAGCTGTAAAACAATCCATTATAGCACCTCCCACTTCCACCATGCTCTAGCATGCTCTTTCTGGCAAAGTAATAGTAGGAGTGGATCATTAGAAAAGACGGGAGGGACCTGTGTCCCTTAATTAAAAAATAATTTTATGGTAAGTCAAAAATAATATTTTCTTAATGGTTTCTCCAGTGACACAAAGTGAAGTAATTCTGAGGCACTGGGACATTCAAAAGCAGTCCAATTGATTGATGGGCAAAGCAGCAAACAATATTCTAACATCTTAACAGAGGAGGTTCAATAGAGCTCACAGAGCCACCTGAAGACCCCCGTGACAGAAGCTGGCCTCAGATGAGGCCTGGAAATCCACCTATTAAAACCTAAAGGATATGTGAACAGAAGACCAGGTTGCCATCTTGCAAACCTAAGAAACAGATGTCTGATGCTAAAAAGTTTAGGAAGCACCAAATAATCTAGTAAAGTGTGCTTCCACAGGGAACAGTACAGTACTTACAGGAGAAGTTTGGGGTACCTAAAAAAGCAAATCTACACACTCACATCTATGCTGCAGCATTGGTGTGATGCTGTAGCTATCCCACCTCAGCTCTAAGACCAAGAACTTAGCAATCACATGATCACTGATCGCTCACTTCTCTGGCTGTTCGGAGCACAGCGTGGTGACTGTCAGTCATCGCTTTCCGCTCTGCCCCTTCAGCACTCACAGGAGCACCAGGCAAGAGAGGGGGCAGGCGCAGCTGGATTCAGCTGTTAGCTACATGCTGGGAGCCAGCGCAAACTGTCAATGAGGCAGTTGGGTGGATCCCGACAATATGGTCGGGATCCTTCCAGAGCCTGAAACAGCTCTATGACATCAGCTGATAGCAGGCACTAGCCTGCTATCAGCTGACTCTGGATTACAGGAGAGCAAAAATAAGTGCACTCCTGTGACCCCCAAGAGAAGTATGGGCATTAAGGGTTTGACTATACTTCTCTATTAAGCTTATAGGCTTAAGGCCTGGTTTACATCTATGCATTTCTTAGTGTGTTTTCAGTTTAACAGAAACACACTACAGTCCATTTAACATGGTTTCCTATGGATGTAGTTCACATCTGCAATATGCAAACTGCAACCTACATAGGTGTGAATCAGGCCTAAATGATGGGCTGCCAAATCAAACCTGGAGATAGTAGACTGCATAAATAAGGACCAAAATAGTATCCTTAAGTTTAGGAGTTATGTCAGCAGACTGAGCCTCCTCATGTACTAAGTCATCCAAAAGGGATGGGTTACAATCCTCATCATCATCAGCTGAATTGGCAGAAGCAACTGCAGCCACTAAAAAAACAGGTATAAACTCTGGAGGGTGTGGAAACCCGCCTGTGACCCCTATGTTTTGAGTCAACCAATATAGCTGAAATTTTTCCGATAAATTCAGACACAGTTGAAGAAAATTCCTCCTTGGACTAAACAGAGGAGGAAGCGAAGCCTAGAAGAGTTAAAGAGGACTCTGAGGAAAGTATTGATTCAAGCATGGGACAGTGATCTGGCATACACTGTTGGTGTCATGTGCTTTAGAAGGTACGCTGCAGGCCATCCTAAAACTGTTAGTGGAGCATTAGTTTGTAACGCCTGTAGAAGCACTGCCCTTGCTCTTATGATCTACCATACTACAGTATGCAAAGTGAAGAAATTCTAATAAGGGGCATTCACAAACCATTTCTGAAGCAGGAGGTGTTTATGCTATCTGTGACCCAATCATTTTAAGGCAACAGCAAGGAGTTGAAATCTTGGACCTTGCTGGGTGGTAGCTGGATCTCACAGGAAGAGCCCAGAAATGCAGTGGAGATGCATGCATGCACAAAGGCATGTATTGCAGCATGTAGGGTCGGA
The DNA here is from genome assembly GCA_037952925.1 of Lithobates clamitans. Lineage (NCBI taxonomy): Eukaryota > Metazoa > Chordata > Amphibia > Anura > Ranidae > Lithobates > Lithobates clamitans. Next base: position 10,035,135 of record JBBGZY010000160.1, on the reverse strand, counting down.
GGATTAGCACCCAAAGAATGCCTTATAGGCATTACAAGGTGTGTACAATTTAAAAGTGTTTTGCAACGCCAACATGGAGTGTCTGTGACATATTAAATCGGTTGTAGCACACAAGGTTATGCACACAAAAAAAATGCTGACTTCGAATGGCAGAGACCACACACCAGTGGTGGTCTGGATGGGTGACAGTAGGCCATGCAGGCTATTAAGTACATACCAGACAGACTTTTCCTGTTCAGTGCACATACTCCTAAAAGAGTCTTCTGGGATAGGATTCCAAAAGATGGGTGGCCCTAGATCTGTAAAGCACTCTGCAGCTAACTGGTACACATTTGTCTGGAGAGTGCTACAGCAGAGCCCAGTGTGAAGGGTTATACTAGGCTGTCAATACAGCATTGAAGTCAGTTTCCAATCTCCTGAATGCAGCAACATAATCCAATGTCTCGGAATAACACAGTGTCTCTTAAAGAATTACTAAGTAATATATCATTTGAAGTATTTTGTGGTATTTGTTTGATTAATGCAATAAAATACATGTAAAGCCAGCCATAGATGGAGTGATTTTCTTTTCTGTAACTGACTGTGTTGATGGGGGAATCCCTCCCGCTGAGCCATTGTGCTCTGCCAGTGGGAGCGCAGTGAGCCGTCCCCGCCGGGAGAACACAGTGATAATCGCATGTAAAATCCGACAAGCTTGTTGTACTCAAGTTGATGGATCAATCAACTTGGGTACATTCAGCCTGCCCATACTTGGTTAGAATCTTGGCCAATCCCTGTTTAATCGACCAAGATTCAAACCGTCTATGGCCAGCTTTAGTCTTGTCAGAACTTCAGAGCTGCCATGTGCACACTTCCAGTGTTATCTCAATGAGTCCTTCTTGTGCTTATTTAAACTAAAGAATGATTAGCCCATATGTTGTAAAGATCTGAAAGAGGGAGTGGTTGAGTAGTTTAGCAAAAGACAGCTGGGCAGGGCTTACAAGACTCAGTCCACAAATATGCTGCATTGTCAACCCAGAACTGGAATTAAGAGTGGAGGCCATTTCTGGCAGACCAACACATATTTTTTCTGTATGCTCAGGGTTTTTAACCACCTCCCGTCCTCCATATAGAAAAATGAAGGTGCTCTCTCGTTCTGGGATGACGTCCCTGGGACACAGCGCATCCCTGATCTCTACCACCCTAGAAATGCGTGGCATTTCTAGGGTGGTAGAAAGATGGAGGGATCCAATATGTTGACTATTTTAAGTGTACTTAGGGAGTTTAAGAGGTCTTGTTTTGGATACCAGTCCGTGAATTTAAATGGGTGCATAATATCCAGCAGCTCGTTTTGGGTGAACGTGACCTCCATACATTTACACCATCTTGCAAAGAAGCGTGAAGTAGAACGGAAGTTTAGTACAATAGTGTTGAGTCTCTCAAGGTTGAAGAACGATAACATTGAGCATTCCACAGCTGGAAGGCTAGGTGGTGTTGGTTTAATCCAATGGGACATGATCATTCTACGAGCAACTAGGAGAGTTATATGAGTCCATTGTGTAAGGTTGAGTGAGCTTGCTGATGATGATGTGGAAGGTAGTGGTTCACATCCAAATATTCACAATAACGGATTGTTGGGTAACTGGATATTATTGATTTTGAAAATGTGTGCTAGCACCAAGTTCCAATATCTAGTAATGGTTGGGCATTCCCAGAGGCGGTGGAGTAGAGTATGACACGGTAGTGAACACCAGGGGCATTGTGCTTGAGTAGAGCCTGCCTCATTGGTGCGGAATAGGTAATATGCCCTGTGGATAATTTGAAATGGCGTTTCACGCCACGTCTCTGAGATTGTAAGTTTGTGAATGTGCGGTACCCCTCTAAGATCCTTTCTGGAAGTGTATTGTCGTTGAAGATGGCAAACCATTTCTGGAATGGAGCAAGATTTTTATCAGATTGGTGCGTAATGAGGTATTCGTATAAACTGGAGATAACGTAATTGTCTCTTTGGAGCACTATATCAATGAATCATTGTTGAAGGGGATCAGTTTGAGATCCACAGCAAGACTGTAGATAGTGTGATGTCGGCAATGCAAATTCTCGTAAGAGGGTTTGAAAAGACTTGAATTCATCAGGTTTGCCTTGATACAGGGAAGTTATGTAAGTGAGTCCACAGGTGCACCGGTGCTCCATACTTCTCTCCATGCGATAATTGTGTCTTTGATAAGAACACCTGTTTTAAGGTGGGGTGGTAGAGCTCGAATTCAAATGTAGGGCAGCTGACAGAGTGTGCTGAGAGGCCAGAGCGCTCTCAAGTATATTATTAGAGTACTTTGATTTTCCAGACAACCAGTCAAAACCTTGTCTAAGCAGGCAAGAGAGGTTGTAAAAACGTATATTAGGCAAGCCTGCACCACCCTTGGACTTAGGGAGACATTGTTTTTGTAACGCATGTTTTTTTGTGTGCCCATATGAAGGCCACAAGTGCCTTGTGTATTTTCTGTACATCAGAGTGCTTTAATAAAAGGGGTATGGTTTGCACTGGATAAAGTAGACGTGCAAATGAAACCATTTTAAAGAGGTGACGTCTCCCAACGTGCGAGGGGGGAAGGGTTGCCCAAGCTTCTAACTCCTTTACAGTTTTGGTTATCAGAGGTGGGTAGTTAAAGCCGTATAGAGAGGAAGGTTATTTTCCTATATGGATACCCAAGTAGGTGATGTGGTGAGCCGCTAAGGTAGAAGGGGATGATGACCTCCATTTAGCTGATACCCGAGGGGTGTAATGCTAAAACCTCAGTTTTGTCAAAATTTATTCTAAAGCCCGAGCTTGCTCGAAAGGCCCAAAAGAGTTCTCTGAGTTTGTCAAAGTCTGCAAGAGGGTTAGTGGAGAGTAGTGATATGTCCTCCGCGAACAGGGCAGAACAGAATATTTGGTTGCCTACAGTGATTCCACTGACTCCGTCAGATGAGTTAAGTATCCTGGATAGAGGTTCAATAGCTATATTGAAGAGTAGAGGGGAGAGGGGGCATCCCTGTCTTGTTCATTTTGTCAAAGGGATTGTGTCAGAGACTAAATAAAGAGTGACGAGGCGAGCCATCGGGGGCACATACATTTGTAGTAGAAAGTGCACAATCGGGCCAGAAAAACGGAATACTTCCATCACTAGCCGCGACAAATTGACATTATTCGAAAGCTTTTCTGGCATTGAGTGAGATGATGGCTACATCTTGGTCTGGGTGTGATTTAGCGTACTCCAGCACCATCAGAACCTTATGGATGTTTAAGGTGGCAGAACACCCTGGAACAAAACCAGATTGGGCTGGGTGGAGTAAAGAGGGGAATAATGGAGCTAGACGTGAGGCTATTATTTTAGATAGAATTTTAACGGCTACATTGATCAGGAAGATTGGACAATATGAGCACGGTGTAGGGGGTCTTTTCCTTTTTTGGAGATTAGTCTAATGTGTGCCTGCGTTCCCCTGGGGAGATAAGGGCCACCATCCCACATAACGTTGAAGACATGTTTCACTGTCCGGGATAAAGTCTTTTGTCAATTTGTATAATTCCACTGTTTAGCCATCTGGGCCCAGGGCCTTGGCAGATGCTAGAGATTTAATAGTCAGCTGGATGTACTCTAAGGAGATGTGAGCATTGAGTTTTTCTAAGTGAGTGTTGTTGAGTTTAGGTAGGTGGGTCTTAGCTAGAAAGGCCTCTGCCGTCTTCTGGTTATTCGACTCCTTAGAGTACAGGGTCGAATAGTAGTCAGCAAGAAGTTTACTGATTTCCGCAGGTGAGGTAACAATGGAGCCTGCAGTGTTTTTTAAGGTGGAAATGTTGGTAGGTCGCCTTGGGCCTGAGCATAGTTTGGCCAATAGTTTGCCCGCCTTGTTGCCAAACCTGTGAAAATGTAAGGCAGGGTAAGATGTTTAAGCTGCTTCTTGCTGTTCTGCCCACATGTCAAAACTGCGTTTAGACTGTTGCCAAGTTTGTACGTTATAGATAGTGCAGTTTAATGTAAGACGTTTGTGTGCTAAGCGTAAGGCATTGCTGGCCTGCATGTATTGTTGCCGAGAGTGTTTCTTAAATTGGGTAGTGTATGAAATAATTTTTCCCCTCAAAATTGCATTACCTGAAAATTGCATTTCCCAGAAAAGGTTTGGATCTGTAATGTGCGTCCTGTTTGTAGAGGCATATTCTGCCCAGGCTTCAAATAGCGTATGACGGAAATCCTCATTATCTACCAGATAAGAAGGAAAGCGCCATGTGGGCGAGGGAGATGAGGGTTTGGCATTGGTTAAGTGTACCGCTATTGGACTGTAGTCCGAAATTTTCACCTCACTGATTTCCATGTCATGCAATGCCGATAGTAGCGCAGGGGAGGCAAAGAAATAATCGATACGTGAAAAATAATTGTGAGGGGGCGAAAATAAAGTAAAATCCCGGTCCGTCGGATGCGTTAGTTGCCATGAATCTACAAAACGTATGGAAGTGATGGATTGGGCTAAAAGAGTATGGTCAGCAATTGTGGAATTGACTCACGGCGTACGAGTTTGAACACTGGCACGGTCCTCCGATAAGGAACTTACAGAGTTAAAATCTCTGCCTTCTAGATGAAGAGCTTTGGGAAGCACCCAATATCCAGGATATCATGGCTTGAAAAAAGAGAGTGTCAGGAGAGTTAGGAACATATATGTTAGTGATAGCTATGTCTTTAACACTTAGCCTCATATGTAGTGTCATTTTGCGGCCAGTCTAATCAGTCCGTACATCTCGAATAGTATGTCTCAGATTTCTGTGAAGTAATATAACCACTCCAGCTTTGCGTCCTACTGCTGGAGAGCCATAAACATCACCTACCCATAGTTTACAAAGACGGATTAAACCGTCTGCAGATAGGTGAGTCTATTGGAGGAGCGCCACATCCATCCGCAGATGCTTCAAGTGTCTAAGGATTGACATGCGTTTATTTGAGAAGCGAAGCCCTTTAACATTCCAGGAGACAATTTTTAGGTGATTCCCATCTGCCTGAGGAGCCATGTTTGGAGTAAGGGAGAATATTTAGATGGAGGCTGAGGAAGGAGCCTCTGTTGTATATTATGCCTTCCATCTGAGATTCACCAAATCATTGTAAGTCACCTGGGGATGTAGTTACGGATCGAGTAAATATAATCAACAAATAATCAGAACAGAAGCAACAACAAAAAGAAAGCAACAGAAACAAAAAACAAATCAGGTGGAAAAGCCATCCATCATATAATGCTAACTTCACCTTTTTTACTTCACATGAGGACCGACGTACAAGTAGATCTCGTGCCGAGGGCTTACTCCTCCCCTAGAGGAGAAGAAGAAGCTTCGGGGGTGGAGAGGAGGGAAGGGGGAGGTGAGGGTAGGGGGTAGCGGGGGAGGGTAGAAAGAGGGAGGAGGGTAAGGGGGGGCACTTAAAGCAGGGTCAAGAGACAGGCTCAGAAGAGCGAGAATGCAATCCAGGGTTCAACCTATAGAGGGAGCAAGGAGCTGGCTAACTACCATAAGCTTAAAAGGTAGCCATACATATATTCAACTTGAAACAATAGTGATAGAACAACTGTGCAGTTAACAATCAAGAACAGATAGCAAATAACGCAAAGGTGTATCGCTTAACATGTAATAGGGAGTTCTGGGGAAGAAAAGACAAAGGGACAGAGTTACCCATCTCCTGCCTATCTCCAGTGATGTAGAAGTTACAGAAGCTGTTCAGTGAATTCCAGGGTGGTCATCCTGAGGAGCAAAGCAACTATGTTTATAAGGAGGCTTATTTGGGCTGTGATGGTCTCTAGGTAAGGCGGAGGAAGCAGTGGCGGATTTTGAAGAAGAGCCTTCAGCAGAATTGGTGTGTTCCATTTGCATTCCAGAAGAATTGTTGATGTAGTCTCTGCGGAGGTGAAAGAAGTAAGATGTTCTCCTGCGTGGGATTGGATATGCAGGACTGCCGGGTAGGCAAGGGTGAATTTGCCTTGATTTCTGCATAATGGCATTTTTATCAGCATAGTTATCTGACAATGACAGTATGGGGTTTTGTGTGATTTTCTGCATGCTGGCCAATGCGATGGGAAGGCCTACCGTATATACTCGAGTATAAGTCGAATTTTTCAGCACATTTTTTTGTGCTGAAAGTGCCCCCCTCGACTTATACTCGAGTCAAGCACTTTTATGCAGCAAAAAATTTCATTTTCCGAACCGAATTTGGGGCCCCGTATCTCAGGGCCACTTGGTGCTAGGAACTCCAAATTTGGTATGCAAACCCAGTGGAACTGGTGCCATAACATATCCAAAGCTGAATTTCCTAGCACCAAGTGGCCCTGAGATACGGGGCCCCAAAACCGGTTCGGAAAATGTCATTCTCTGCTGCAAAAAAATGCTTGACATTTTCTGAACTGATTTTTGGGGCCCTGTATCTCGGGGCCACTTGGTGCTAGAAACCCCAGCATTGGAAATTTTATGGTGCTAGTTCCACTGGGTTTGCACACCAAATTTGGGGTTCTTAGCACTAAGTGGCCCCGAGATACGGGGCCCCAAATTCGGTCAACTGTGTCCATCTGCAGCAATGTCATTTCGGTACCCTTTGGGTTCAGAGACCCCAAATTTTGGCTGCAGCTAGGGGGCATCTAGGAACCCTTAACTACCGAGTTTGAAGTTCAGGGGACCTATGGCTGCAAATGGGCACAGTAAGGCTGCAAATGGGAACAGTGATGCTGCAAATTGGCATTGTTGACCCTCTTTTCCACTTACAGTAGCTGTGCATTTCTCACCCTCGTCTTATACTCGGGTCAATAAGTTTTTCCCATTTTTTTGTGGTAAATTAGGGCCTCGACTTATACTCGGAACGACTTATACTCGAGTATATACGGTAATTGTTCAGGGATGATTTTAGTGCAGAGATCCGTAAGCTGGGCATTGGAGACTGATTCTGGCAGACCTATAATGTGCAGATTATTTCTTCGCGAGCGATTCTCCAGGTCATCTAATTTTTCCCAGATGTCTCTGTTAGAGGTTGATATGTGGGCTAGCGAAGCTGAGTTAGCCATGGCCTCATCCTCTAATAAAGAAATCCGCTCCTCTGTGTCTGAGCCTGTGTCCGGAGCTCAATATGAAGCTGCTCCAGTCCCCTCTGCACTGCAGCATCTACTGTGGCTGCTAGTGTAGGAGCAAGGAGGGAGACAACCGCCTGTGCTATACCATTGGGGGAGGTAGGGTCCGTTTCTGCTGGGACAGCCGCCGCTGGAGACTACAGTGTCTCTGATGTGAGACGAGCGGCCACCATACTGGCTGTATCCGCTGCCGTATCTCCCGTCAGCTGCAGTGTGGTGGAGACAGAGCGGGTATGTGATCGCTCCATAAAGCGATCCATAGGGACCCCCACGAGGTAGCGGAGACAGCGGGGGTCACCCAGAAGCTTGGTAGGCTTTTTATGCAGAGTATGTGAGGAGTTCAGCGGGAGCTGGCTCTGCTTACCTCCTCCTCATGCAGCGCCGGATCCGGAAGTCCCAGTACATTCATTTTAAGAATTAGGCAGTTTATTTCACACTCAATTCTCTACTGAAAAGCTATTAGCCAGTGGGAAACACCTTATGAGCTTAAAGCTGAACTTAAATGTGATGCAGCATCCTCTTATAGCAGAAGTTTTCTTGTTTCTAGTCTTTCTTGTGCCAGCTGCCCCTGTAGCCTACAATTCTTGGTTTAATGCAGCTCTGGAACACAAACTGGATGCTAACTTCCTGTAGAGGGGACTTGTCCCAACAGCTTCACAAGGAAAAGTAGGAAGACCATACAGAAGTTTTTTTAGGAGGATAAAACAGACTGTTCGAAAGGAACTTATGTACTATTGATAAAACCCATTTTGGGAAAGTTTACTTTCTCAGGGGTCTCATGTGAGTACAGACTTTTAGACATGCCATAGGGTTCATGAACAGCTGACGGGGATTTCAACCTGTAAAAAAACTTGAAGATAAATTGGTGGAAAGATGTAGCCCAAGCTGAAGTTCCATGGATCGTGGAAAAAAAAAACACTGAGTTGTATGTAATGTAAGAGGACACTTGGCATTCTGAGGGGATGCTGCCAAATCCGCTTCTGGTGTCCTTCAGCTTCTGTTGATATCTTCATAGACTTTCTTATTCAATGACCATTTGTTGACAAGGGATATGCTGTGTTGGTTTGATAACTGGTTCTGGGTTGATGGCACTTAAATTGCTTTTAGGTTGGTGACATTATACTGGGCCCATATTATAATAGGTTGTGCTTCTGTCATTAGGTTATGACTCCTCATGCCTCCCAAATTTTGCACATATTAAACTGTTGCTTCTTTGTGATTGGCTGCCTTCTGTCTCCTGCTGGCTTCACCAAACAGTGCAATGCATGTGCGTAAGATGCTGAAAATGCCGCACTTGGCCACTAGAACATGCTAAGGAAAATCCAATGCTACTTTGTTACATTCATCTAGCACAGAAAATAGCCTAATAACATTAATTTTCGCCCCATTCACACAGAAGAAATGTACATTCATTTGCACATTTTTTTTAAGTACACTCCTTAATTTTAGGAGAACACATTTTTAAATGCTGAGGCAGCTCGCCAAGACTTAGATTGGAAAGGATTATTGTCATCAAAGAAACCAGAACAAAAATGTTTTTAATTGACTGTATGCAAACATCCTGCAAAATGTAATCCCATGGGCAATAAGTTTAACAGTCTAAACGTTAAACCTACGTAGCTCACGTAAATTGTTGAAAAAGCCATAAAGGACATTAAAAAATATATGAAAAAAAATATTATCATTTGAAAGATAAAAAAGTTATAACAAAACATTTAAAAAGGAAATAAAAAACACAAACATTCAAAATATACAACAGGTTGCGAAAGAGACTAGGACAAACCCCCTAAAATTATATAAATATATTCTTTAAATTAATTATTTAGTAAAAAGATCAAGTCCACGTATGTAGGCTCCTTACAGGATAACAAAGAGTTGGTAGCAGGAGACAAAGAGAAGGTAAATCTTTCAAACACAATTGTGAACTTTGTGTATACAAAGAAAAGTCCATAATGAGGATGCTATTGCCACAGCCTCAAATGAATCACAATGGCTCAACTTGATATGGTTCAGAAGATATTAGATAAAATAAAGGTGAATAAAGCACCTGGATGAGATGGCTTACATCCATGTGCCCTCATAGAGCTGAGTTCTGTTATTTAAAAGACATTCTTTTTCATTTTTAGAGACTCTTTAAAGACAGGCTTGGTACCAAAGGATTGGTGCAAGGCCATTGTGATGTATTTTTAAAAAGGGATCAAAGTACCGTCACTTCTCGTTGGACTGCAAGCCGCAATCCCAACCCTATGCCTCTCTCTTGCTTCTGGATAGGCCCTCAGATAGCCTAGCAGCCAGATGTGCCCAGGACAGCCCAAAACTCCAGCCTAGCAGCCCGAGCAGCACAACACACGTCCACCCAGACAGCCATCCAGATAGCACAAAACCCGGTCACCTGACTCCACCCAAATTTATAGGTTCTCCCAGCAGGCTAAGGGGCCCAAGAAAACCCCTGCCCATTGGCTGAGACACCCCATATACTTCTAATCTGTCCTTGCATCACCCTTGTCTTATCTAATGTCACCAGGTACCCTGCCACCCAGCGACAGAAGAGAGAAGTGCAGCAACTCCAGACCCAGGACAAAATCAATTGATCCCCAACAATTGTCCAAGGCAACTATACCTGGCAGGTAAATTTAGGAGCAATCCCGCCTAGACTTCAGGGTGCTAGATCTACATTTATAAGTATGAATGCTTAGGCAATTAGGAAGGTATGTAATTCTCCAGGATGGTCATATGAGAGATAGACTCCACCCGCCTAGAGGAAACATAAGCACAGAGAGGTTAAAAAGCTCCCAAAAAGATAATTTTCAGCACCTCTTTGTTACTTTAAAACCCTTTCTTTCTCCAAGGAGGTGCTTGCAGATCCCTCTCCCTTTGATACCTCAGCTAATCAGCAGCTCAGTGCATCCTGTAGGCTGTTGGTTTGAGAGAACCCATGGGGGTTGTAAATCCTTGGTCACCTTGGGATACAACCAGTATTCTATCTGTGGGCATCAACACCAAGTCCAGCCCATTTGTGAGGTGCCTTACTGGTTTTGGGGTAGGACATCTGGTTTCTTCTCTGCAGACCATGCTCTCGAGAAGAGTGCAGAATTTGGTAAACATTCAGGGGTTCTTGGAAAGTTATAGGGGATTGGACTGCATTCTGTTTTGGTGCTTTAACCAGACGTCTCCCTCTCTAATGTAGCACCACAACAGAGATGTATTTTGGATTGTTCTTTAGACATGTGCACAACAAAAAATTTAGTTTAGTTTAGTTTAGTTTCTTCTTGTTTCCGTGGCTTCGTAACGATTCGTAATTTCGTAATACGCGAGGGTTCATATTCGGACTCGTTCGTATTTTCGTAATTGTTGTATTTTCGTTAAACTTTTAGCGATATAATTCGTAATTCCGTTAGTCTTGCAATTCGTAATTTCATAAAACATGGTTCGATTCGGAGTCGTTCGTATTTTCGTTGTTACTGAATGATTCGTAATTCTGTCTAATTTTATTTGATTCGAAATTCGTAATTTTGTTAGTTATTTTTGTTTATTCTATTCGGTACGCTTCTCGTAATTTAGTAATTGTTACTTTTGTGGGATTGCCTTATGCTTTCTTTGCTTTGATTCGTAGTTTCATAACATTGTTTTGTTTTGTTGATTCGAGTCTACTAGCGTGCTTCGAATGGATTCGTACATTCGTAAATACATCGCGGTCATTAGTAATCTCGTATTTTAGTTTCGTTTTCATTTTCAACACGCGGCTAGCCAGCTAATTAGCCTCCGCCCCTGTACACCATTTTGAGAGGGTGTACTGTGCATTGGTACTGGTAGGGTGAGGTGTGGGAGCTGGGAGGAGCAGAGAGCAGAGAGTGAGATAGTTGTTGTGGTAGTTGTTTTTGTGTGGTTTGGTAGTTGTTGTTGCAATTACTATTAGAATGTCTGGGAGTGAGAATGGACGTGTGAGTCGTCTAGTGAGTGAGAATGTTGGTGTTAGTGAGTGTGTTGGTATGAGAGTTTTTGCCGTGACTGCGAGTAGAGGGGAGCGGAGAAGTGGAGTAGGGAACTCAGGGGAGAGGAGTGGAGGGGAGCGGAGGAGTGGAGGAGGGGACTCAGGGGAGAGGAGTGGAGGGGAGCAGAGGAGTGGAGGGGAGCGGAGGAGTGGAGGAGGGGACTCATGGGAGAGGAGGCGTGGAGGGGAGAGGAGGCGTGTAGGGGAGGAGAGGCGTGGAGGGGAGGGGAGGCGTGGAGGGGAGGGGAGGCGTGGAGGGGAGGGGCGAGGCGGGGAAGAGAGGTGTGGAGGGGAGGAGAGAAGAGGAGGGGACGGGAGGCGTAGATGGAAAAGGAGGCATGGAGGGGAGAAGAGGCGTGGAGGGGAGAGGCGTAGAGGGGAGGAGAGGCATATAGGGGAGAGTATTGTTGAGGAGAGGAGGAGTGGAGGGGAGGAGAGGCATGGAGGGGAGAGTATTGTTGGGGAGAGGAGGAGTGGAGGGGAGAGGAGTGGAGGTGAACGGAGGCCTGTAGTGGAGCCAAGGCCTGGAAGAGAGTGTGGAGGTGGAGCGGAGCGGAAGCATGGCCAAAAACGGAGACATGTGTCCCCCACTACATCAGAGAGTGCGGACTCAGACATGCAGCAACCCCACCAAAGCAAGCGACAAAGATCAAGGGGGCCTATATTTACCCAAGAGGAGAATGCTGCATTGGTTGCTGCAGTCCTAAGAGAAAAAATTACACTCTTCTGCCAAACTGTGCCAACATCCGAGAAAGCAGCAGGCTGGGGACGAGTCCGGGACTCGGTGAATGTGGTCTCCAAGTTTCGCAGGCCCACCACTGGCGTCAGACACAGGTAATTATTCCAATATTCTTTCACACTGGGGCGGTGGGGACGTCGGCGGTAAAACAGCGCTATTTTTAGCGCTGCTTTACCGTCGTTATTGCAGCGGTATTCGGCCGCCAGCGTTGCGGTTTTAAACGAAAAAGGGTTAAAACCGCTCGTATAGCGCGGCTATAGACGCGGTATTGCCGCGGTATTGGCGCAGTATAGTCGCGCTGTCCCATTGATTTCAATGGGCATGAGCGGTGAAGGAGCGGTGAATACACCGCTCCTTCACCGCTCCAAAGTTGCGGCTTGCAGGAGTTTTTTCTTCTCCTGCCAGCGCACCGCTTCAGTGTGAAAGCCCGACAGCAGTGGCTGTTTCGGGTCGGTTTGCAGGCGGTATTTTTAGCGCAATAACGCCTGCAAACCGCCCCAGTGTGAAAGGGCTCTTAGAACACACATTTGTAAAAAATACACAGTGTAATAGTCAATAAAAATTTACAGTTCTACTTTACAAAACTATTTATTTGGCACAGCCACATACAGAAGAGAACATTAACATACATGGAAATATTGTAACATAAAAAAACGACAGGTTGCTTTTCAAAAAAATAAATCAGTTTGCTTTCTATTTTATGTAACTAATAATGTTTATTTTTCATGTGCAGATTCTATGATTGTCGGGCGGCAGTCATCAAAAAGCTGAAGAAGCGTCTACGGGGAGAACATATTAGGGGAAAGCCTGTGGAGTTACGTGAGTGGGAGGTAAAGCTGAAAGATGGCCTTGGCCTTCTGGCAGAGGATGTCCCTGGAGTCAGCAGCAGGGGTCCACATGAAAGAGCTGTTGGTGAGTAAAATGAAATATATCATTATATATTGCTGTTATATGGTTGTTTCAAGCTCACTATTATTTTTTATGACTATGCATGTGAAATTAACGTTTTTCTTTACATACATGTTTTCCAGATCGAGAAACATCATCTGTAGAGCGATCAGCTCCAAGTCCATCCCATCGACATTCTGGTGAGTACCTAACACAAAGACAAAGGATGTATAATTAATGATAAACTTCTATTTAAAGTGGTGTTCCATCCTAAAAAAAAAAAGTCATGATTGTGCCTAAAAAAAAAATAAAAAAAAACATTTGGATATTTTTTTTTTACTTACCTCTAAATGCCTGGTGCTAGGGGGTCCCTCGTAGTCTGCCTCTTCCAGTGCCTGGGCTGGTGACATCACTTCCCCCTCGGCACAGGAAGGGCTCAGCTCTGCTCCCTCCCTCCTGTCAATCATCTGGGACCCATTACAGGTCCCGGGTGACTGAGCGGCCAATCACGGCGCGCGGCGCCGCTCGCGCATGCGCAGTGGGTGCCAGGCAGTGAAGCCACAGCCCGGCGCCCACAGTTGCAATGCCGGCGCCACTGAACGGAGGGGGAGACGAGCGGGGCTTCGATCCCCCGTATCGCTGGACCCTGGGACAGGTAAGTGTCCAATTAAAAGTCAGCTGCTGCAGTATTTGTAGCTGCTGACTTTTAATTTTTTTTTATTGACTGGCCCTCCTCTTTAACATTTAAAGCAGGCATCACTAAATGGCGGACTGTGGGCCAGATGTGGACCAAGTCACTGTGCCACCTGGAACGCCACAATCCAGCCATTTAGGTGACGGTTCTGTCTGCCTCCCTCTGCCGCTGTCACTATCGCAGAAATGCTGAAAATAACTTCACAAGTTAAACAGCAGGTGATTGGTTGCTATGCGGCCCTAGCAACCAATCAACTGCTGGTTAACTTCAGCAGCACCTCCTGCTCCCACCCATTATTCAGTGCTGCTGTGTCTCCGGCTCTGTGTGCCCAAATAAGGTAGGATGGGGCAGCGCTGCAGGGGGGATGTGAAAGTGTCAAAGGTGCAGAGGCTGTGTAATGTGATGGGGGCCAAATATGCAGGGGGCTGTGTAATGTGAAGGGGGCCAGAGGTGCCGAGGCTGTGATGTGAAGGAGGGTCGCGTTGCAGGGGGGTTAGGATGCAAAGGGGGAGGGCAGAGGACACAGGTGTGCTCAGGTGCTATGAAGGTGGGGGAGAAGATACCATTGTGAAGGGTGTTCAGATCAGAACACTACTGTCATGGGGAAACTAAAACAATCATGGGATTGTGTAATAAAAGAGGGGGGTGTACTATCAAAGGGCAGGCTATTTACCAAAATATTAATTGGTCAATTTGCCAAAAAATATATCATCTCATCTGTTTTAACACATCATCAACTTCAGATTAGATTAGATTTTAACATTTCCAGTGCAAATTAAATCATTAGTAAACCACGGAAGAAAAAAAAAACACCTGCAAGACAATAGCATAATGTGCTAGTATGCATCGCATACTAGCACATTATAAAATAAACGAGGCCCCAGCAGCCCAACCTGGCCAGCGCTATGACACGTTGCCTAGCCTTCTCTTCCGGGCGTCGACGCTGTATGTGGCTGGAGGCGCTATGGGGTCTCTCCCACGCATGTGTGTGGGAGTCCAGTTTCCAGCGAGGTGCTTTGATTTTTCTGAACCGTCCGGCGTCCGCCGGCCCTTCAGAGCGCATGCACCGCCACTGACGTCAGCGGCTGCATCCGAGGTGGATATTTCCTAAACCGTACAGGTTTAGGGGATATTCATTTCATATTACCTACAGGTAAGCTTTATTATAGGATTACCTGTAGGTAAAAAAATGACAAAGTGGGGTATGCAATCCACTTTAATTCACCTCAGTGCACTGTTTTACGCTTTGATTATAAAATATGTTGTTGTCGTCCAACATATACCAGGCAAAAATAATAAATAAAGCTGTTGACTTTATCTTGAACATTACCTTGACTCTTGTCTTTTCTTCCGTCTTTAACAGAAAGCCCGATCCGTATCCCGGACTCTCCAGAAGCATCAACTGGCAGGAAGCAGCGGACCATTACGCCTCAGGGTAAGTAGTGTACATAATCTGGAAAGAAACAGGACACACCATCATCATCATTCATCTATGTCCTTGTCCATGATATTATATACACACAGGCATTATCATCTAATACACATTATTATTAAATATTAAGGTCCATTTTCAAAATCATACACACATGACACCTCATACCTTCAGAACACGACTGTGAAGGGGAAACTGTGAAGTGAAGGGGGGGAACTGAGGATACTGAAGTAAGCATGGGATTGTGTAATAAAAGAGGGGGGTATAGTATAGTATATGTAAAAGGATATTCACAAAAGTGTTCATTGTTCAATTTGCCCAAAAATATAACATCTGTTTTAATACATTAGCAACTTTAGATTTGATTTTACAGTTCCAGTGCAAATTAAAGCGGCTTTAAATAATTAAATAAATAGCGCTGTTGACTTAACTTTATCTGGAACATTACCTTGACTCTTTTCTTCCATCTTTAACAGAAAGCCCCAGCCGTATCCCTCCAGCGTCATCTGGCAGAAAACAGCGGCCCAATACTCCTCAGGGTAAGTACACAAGCTGCCAATATAAAGAAACAGGACACACCATAATCATCTACACATTACACACAGTCATTATTATCCCCTTCCCGCCGAGCGTACGCAGATGTGCAGCTTAGACTTTCAGGGGTTATACCGGGAAGATGCCCGCACTGTTTTGTAGAGCGGGCGATCGGCTTTCCAAGTATAACAACCGATGCGGCTAAAAGCTGCTCGGCTGTTATACCGGAGGAGTGAGAGGGGACTCCCCCCCCCCTCCCGCCACCTCCTGCTGCTCTTACCAGGCCTCCCAATCCACCGGGAGGCCTGATCACCAATCCGCCATCTCGGCTACTGCCGGCTGCTGACAGTCTGGAACGAAGCTGAGAGCGGCTTCGTTCCAGTCTTCTAATTGTAAATGCGGAAGCGACGTCATGACCTCACTTCCCGTCTACTCGGTTGCCAGTGGCGCCTGTTTTAAAAAAAATATACAGTATTCAGAATTGCCCAAAATGGCGATCTGAATACTGTGAAGTGCAAAGGAGGGATCGGGGGTCTTTTAGACCCCCGATCCCTCCATAAAGTGTACCTGTCACCACCTATTACTGTCACAAGGGATGTTTACATCCCTTGTGACAGCAATAAAAGTCATCCAAAAATTTAAAGCGCCCCTGTCCCCGCGAGTTCGCTCACTAAAAAACGCATACGGAAGTTGCGCCCGCACATGTTAATGGTGGTTAAATCGCACATGTGAGGTATCGCCGCGATCGTCACAGCGGGATAAATAACTCTAGCATTAGGCCTCCTCTGTAACTCTAACCTGGTAAACGTAAAAAAAAATTAAAGAGTCGCCTATAGAGATTTTTAGGTACCGTAGTTTGTCACCATTCCACGAGTGCGTGCAATTAAAAAGCGTGACGTGTTTGGTATTTATTTACTCGGCATAACATCATCTTTCACATTATACCAAAAAATTGGGCTAACTTTACTGTTTTTTTCTTTTTTAAATTCATGAAAGTGTCCCTTTTACCAAAAAAATGTTGTGTTAAACACCGCTGCACAAATACCGTGTGATAACAAATATTGCAACAATCACCATTTTATCCTCTAGATTCTCTGCAAAAAAATATATATAATGTTTGGGGGCTCTAAGTAATTTTATAGCAAAAAAATACGGACTTTAACTTGTAAACACCAAATGTCAAAAATAGGCTTAGTCATGAAAAGGTTAACATATAAAAGATATTACCATTCATTTTCATACACACAACTCATACTCCATGAAATCATACAGTGAAGTGTTGTGTTTTAAAGTAGTAAACAATGATGTGGATTTACACAAAATTACAGTGCAAAATGTGGTGCAGCTCTGTAGAGAAATCAATCAGCTTCCAGATTTTTTGGGGAAAGCCTAATTAAACAAGCTAAAGTTAGAAGCTGATTGGTTTCTGCATAGCTTCACCAGAGTTAGCACTGTGTCCAGTGTTAGTAAATCAACCCTAATGTTTGTATGTGTAACCTAGAATTGTTTATGAATGCTATCGTCAACATTTGCTATCTCTTCTATTTTAGATCAACAAGACCAGCCAGAGGGGAGAGCGCAGTGCAGCCCGCAATCGCCTGTCCTTATTTTGGAGGGTATAGTGCAGAATGAGCCAGAATTGAGACCTGCTATGTCACAGACTCCTGCCTTCTCCCCATGGCCAGAGGAGGAGGTCAGGGGCCAAAGTTCAGGCATGCTGCTGCCACCATGTACTGCTGCTCCCAGTGTGCATGTACTGCAGTCGCCACCTCCTGTCCGGGTGCCAACTGCACCGGGCTTAACTGCACAAATTGAGAGGCTCCTTAGTGAAGTGAGGAGATTGACAACTGAAAATCGAAGGCAGTCACGGGACATCAGAAGGCTTACCCGGACCATACATCTCATAGGCAGACAGCAAATGGACCATTTTGAATTGTTGTTGAGCCGGGTAAACCAACAGCACAACCAGGCAATGGAGCATTTGAGACTCTCATTGATAGAAGCAATTTCCAGGCACAATGCTCCATTGCCTGGGAGCTCGTCTGTTAGTACAGAAAGCAGCAGAGAACCCTCTCCTTCTGAAAACTGAGGGTTAGTTCTTCCTCTGCCCCAGGACCCAAAGCAGCTCAGTTCACCATTTTGTTTAGAGTTGTATATATATATATGTATACGTGTTAACATATATGTTATTTTTCTACGTTTGTTTGTGCAAATAAATGCAAATAATTTTCGCCAAATAAAAGCATACTTTAGTGCCTTTATTTTGATTATTATGTGATAATTTAAAAACTTTATTACATATCTGGTTGCTTATTGCTTGATAATAACACACATGCTATCACACATGGTAATCATCAACTTAAAAAGAACATCTTTGCCAGTTGTCACCAACAACTTAATTTAGATTTAGCTAGGTATTATACTGGCTCGCTGACCTTACTATTCTCTTTTTATTTCCGCATCATTATATGTTCTAGTTCAAAGTTGCAGTAACAGAAATGGAAAAAGTATTAGTAATGAATACTAATACTATTTCCATTTCTGCTACAGAAACTTTGGACTACAACATATAATGATCTGGAAAAGTGTATAAGTGTTCAGTATACTGCTTTCTTGATTTTAGGTTTGAAATGAACATGCATCACTTGAGATTCCCTCTATGTAGGGATGCACTGATACCGATATTGGATACGAGCAATTTTTGATCTGTATTCGTCAATAACAAATGACTGCCAATCAAGAATCTGGGAGGCCTGGCTTCCTGATAAACTGTGAAGCTGGCGTCACACTCAGTACCTGGATGCACCTGAATGGTCTTTGGTATTGAAGACGAGTACAGAGAAATAATTACTAGTATCCAATACTGCTATTGTGCATCCCTACATACATGTTTGCCGTTATTTTTACATCCTAAAAGATGTGTATGGTTAATGCGTACCTGTGAAGTCTTCAACTTGTATGTGTCTGTCATGATGAAGTCTCATCCACTCATTCCAGTGGTACTTACACTACATTGGCAAATAAAACAAGAGTTACATAAATTAATGGAAATCAATGATGGATGGGGGAGTATGTGGGCAGTTGAGCAACTCACCTATTTCTGACTCACGGCAACGCGATAACAGTCTTTCCTTCCTTGTTGTGGATGATGACTTTCCAGATTGCCAACTTACAATTGCCATATTGCCAACAATGTGGCCTGGAAATTGCATGAATTTCTTGGTGAACTGGATATATTAGCAGCAAAAAACTTTTTGCCACGATGTAGGTGCCGTTAGAGGGTTGAACAAAAAAACATTTTGGTGGTGGGGGTATAGGAGACTCGTAGTACCATTGTAGGCCTTCATTTTCATGTGTCTGTAGGTATATTAGCATAGCAGCAGACTCAGTATCACCACTATTTCCACCACCAGTACTACAAGTATAGGAGTAACTAAGCAAGCAACAGCCAGGTTGGCAAGCTGCATAACACAACAACCAAAACTACAACATTTTTAACTTAATAAATACAAATCCAGCAGCTTGAGCCAGATTTGACACCTGTCAAGGTAGTGAAACCCCGACAGAAGGCAATCCTCCAAGGTGCTGTTTGCACTCATGCATGGTCTGTGCTTTCCTGCTATATTGCATGACCGTGTGCGCTGTCGCACTGCCAAACGGTTTGCCTTTCCCCTTCATGGTGTTGCTTATACCAAACTTAAAGGGAATGCGTTTGTGTTCCAGTGTCCTAAGTATTGGAGATTTGAGAAGAAGGCAGGGGGAGTGGAAACAACAGGAGTTAGGAGGACTTTTAGCAGGTAAGTTTCACGAACTGAATGTTTTAAAGTTTTAATATGTACAAAAGATACAGCTGTCCCATTTATTTTTTATGATACTAAATAAATGACACAGTTGTCTCAAAAGGACAACTATTTAAGTTAGACTACCAGATCAGTAGCTAACCTTGGACAGGAAAATGGCAGGGCAGGAGGTATGAGGTGGGACTTAGTAGGTGATCATTCCATGCCAAATCATCACAAACCAAATGGAAGTTTGTTTTCAACCTGACCATCTCAGTTGTTCATTATATTTGGATGGTATAGGGTCAGACATGGAGTAACTAACTACCATATTTAAGCCCTCACATAAATGGTCAGGATGGGATATCTGATGATTTCTGGCATGGAATGAGGACCTTAGGGGAGACGTGGGACTCGGTCAGGTGGAGAATTCAAAATTATGTTAACATGGATGAGTTTTTTTATTCAGCATCAAACTCAAGAGCAGGGTAACCAAGCTTTGGCAGGTTGACTTTTAAAAAAGCCATTTGCTCTAAGAGCTGGGGGAGCAATTGTGAGCGCTGAGGGCATAAAATATTTCCTGTTACAGAAAACACCCGCTCACTCTGGACCGTGGTTGAGGGACAGGAAAGAAGCTCCTGGGCTACCGAGGACAAAGCAGGCCACACACCCTTCTTCTCATCCCAAAAACTTAAGGGATCTGTACTGGGGGGCAAAGGAGGTTCCGCTAGGTAAGCCCTAACTATGTCACCAGCACTTTTTTCTTTTCTAGGGGGCTGTTTAGTGGGTCCCACAAAACTGTCAAGTGCCTCAGCCCAAAAGGCTGATGCTCTGGAGGAGTGAGCACTGGCAGCAGTGCTGCTAGTATTAGCTAACAGAGTATCATCATCACCAGACATCTCCAGCTCATCTTCTTCTCCCTCCTCTAACTGTATTCCCATTTGCCTTTCCCTCTCACGTACCCTCTCTATCAATATATCCCGCCAGGTGGTGAGAGTCTTTTTCCAGAGTGCTATTTTGCCTTTTATTCTGGGGTCACAAATTGTGGCTAACATGAACTCGGGGCGAGGGTCGATGAGCTCTTTTATGCGCCAACTGAGTTGCTCCTTCAGTCTCCTCAGAAGGGCATCAACTTCTGCAAGTATTTTGCCACCAGGCCATCTTTCCCTATTGGAAAGGAAGGAATCTATTTTATTAGAAAGGTGTGCAAAGAGGGGAACCACTTCTGCCAGGCTAGCACTCTCTTTGCTTAAATTTTCAGTGACATCCTCAAAAGGCCTGAGCACTGTGACAACTTGGTCAATCATGACCCAGTCCTCCCTGCCTAGTGGTCTGGCAATACCAATAAAATGTTCACATGACATTGCATGAATTGCCCTCTGTTGCTCGAGTATACGCTCTAGCATATGTAAGGTAGAGTTCCACCTCGTTCCAACATCCTGTTTGAGGCAGTGCTCCACGAGACCTGCCTTTCTCTGTTCCTGCCTGAGAAGGTGGCTATCCTTCACACTACGGTGGAAGTGACCAGCAATTTTCCGGCACGACTCTAAAAGTGCTGCTAACCTTCCACTGTTAGTATTATCATCAAGAGCACACCTAACAACTAGATGCAGGATGTGTGCACAGCAGCGCACACCAACAAACCCTCCATCACGGATAGCCTTTGTCATGTTAGCTCCACCATCACTGACAACAAATCCCATTTTGACGTTCGTGCCTGCCTGTTCCCCTAGCCACTTCCCTATCATTTTCTGAAGTGCATTTAGAATATTGTGTGATGTGTGCTGCTGATCCATCACCTCAGCATGGAGGAGGAAGGAGTGCAATCCTGTCTTGTGCACTGTGGCAGTGGCACTGGCCACAGCGCTTGAGGTTTTTCTTGACCTTGGAGTTTTTTTTGGTGTTGGTTGTACATCTTGCGACACATTGGGCTGCCACCAATGGGCAGTCAAGGACAGGAAGGCATGCTGGCCACTTGTAGCACTCCATAAATCAGTTGTGAAGTGAACTGATTGGCCAGCAGCCTTCCCCAGCAAATCCTTCAAAACCCCAACACATGACCGGTACAGTGAGGGCACTACCATTCTACTGAATGTGGTGCGTGAAGGGACCTGATATTGTGGTGCCACAGCCTGCATCAGCTGCTTGAAGGGCTCCCCTTCCACAAAATTGAAAGAAGCCCCCCCAACAGCTATAAGTTGTCCGATGAGGCGCGTAATTTTACGGGATTGCTGTTTAGACATACCCCGGTAATGTACCCCTCCAAAATGTTCTATAGTGGGCTGTATGGATGTCTTTGCCATTTTAGTATGATGACCTGCAGCTGCAGAAGTAGCTGTGACTTTGACACTGCTGCTGGTAATGGTGGTGGTAGATGGGGGAGCCACACCCATTTCTTCCCTCAGCACCACTGGCCTGTGGTGGGTAAGCATGTGTTGCTTCATCCCAGCGTTCGTGAGATGACCCAACAGTCTCCCACGGCTTACTTCTCTGCCGCATAGTTTACATGCAGCTGTGCGGCCATCACCAACTGTCACGAAATGCTCCCAAATTTTTGAACGACGGGTGCTGCCAGTGTGTGGTGAAGATTTTTTTGAGAGCGTTTCCTCTTCAGCTGCAGATGCTGAAGCAAGTTGCTTCATTTGGGTTGTAGCCTGGCCTGTGCACTCTGCTATGCTGCTGTGTTTTTGAGATAAAACGGGAGGTGGCCTCATGTCAGGGATAGTAAAGGAAGTTACTTGACCAACAGTTTTGCTGGCAGCTCTAATGTTAATGGGAGAC
Organism: Lithobates clamitans; assembly: GCA_037952925.1. Classification (NCBI taxonomy): domain Eukaryota; kingdom Metazoa; phylum Chordata; class Amphibia; order Anura; family Ranidae; genus Lithobates; species Lithobates clamitans. Next base: position 10,013,190 of record JBBGZY010000160.1, on the reverse strand, counting down.
TCAACCGGAACAGGAGAGACAGGTGCCACCGGTGCTGTTCTTTCAGGGGAATACAACAGTGGGGAATCACATTTAATATGGGAAGAATATTCTATCTCATCAATATTTGGTTCCTGATCGAGATTAAAAGGTAGGGTTAGGGTATAATCTGAATCTTCCACGTTTATGAAGGAGGATTTATCACCATCAGATGTTGGGGGGTCCTGCTGAATTCCCGTTTCTCTCGGACAGCTAATGGGAAATGTGCCTAAAAAATCGCCCTCATTACTTGTATGACCTGCAGATGTCATTTTTTCAGTGGTGATGGTGGTGCCAATGTGAGTGGTGGTGGTGGAACTATGAGCACGCAAAATGTCTTGCTCATATTCTATTATTTCACGTTTAGGCTGCTTAAATGGATCAGAATGAAAAGTATGTGTTGGTGGTACTGTCAGGCCTTTCCTGTAAAAAATACTTGGTGTCACCACATTTCCCAAAGTGCCCATAGCGGAGGTGGTGGTGACACAACTGGCACTAGTAATTGTGCAGGTTGTTTTTTGGGGAAGATCCTGAAAAAGGCGACGACATGCAATAGATGTAGATGATGACTGCTTCCTGGTCTCAGAGCAGGACCTCTTAGCCCTGCTAGTAGGGGATTTTTTTGAACCTACAGTTTCCCTCTCTGACCTTTTCTGTTTGGAGGGTGGCCTTAGCACAGCACTACTGCTAGTCATAGTATGAGAGTTTGGCCTTTTGCAGCTGCTAGCTCTGCCTGAAAGCTGTGGATGAGGCACTGAAGCAGGACAGGAAAGCTGCTCCTGCTGCTTCATTTGCCTCCCCTTTGAAAAGTCAGAACTGTGAGACCTAACAACACGACGTCGACTACTGGAACTTTGTGTAGTACTGGTGGTGGAAGTACGACTGTCTGGGCCTGGCAATACAGATGCTGACATACATGACACAGACAATGGTGGTACAAGGTACTCACAGGTGCTGGTAGTGGTTGTTGTTGTTGCTGTGTCACTGCTGCGGCTGGTAACAGGAGGTGGAACCTCATGTTGAGAGCTTGAATCCATCTTGAAAAAAGACTGGACTCTCTTGTCTTCTGCTGCTTCTCAAATGTCTCCCCTCCTCTGCTCAATCTCCCTTTCTCACTCAGTTACCACCAGGCAGGCATGTGCAGTAAAGTTTTACCCCTAATCCAACCTCCAGCACAAAAGAAAGCAGCTGATTGGACTGTAAATTACTCCATGCCAGTAATCCAGCCCCCAAGGAATCAAGTGATTGGCTAAAAGAACTGTATCCGGAATAACGAATGAATTCACACTGAAATTGAAATTCGTATGAATTGTGCAACTCTCGGACATTCGGATGCATTCGTAAGTATTCGAATGCGTCTGTATTTTGCAACTTTCGGATGCATTCGTAAGCATTCGACTTCGTCTGTATTTGCAACTTTCGGACATTCGAGTGCATTCAAATTTTCGTTCAAAGCGATTACGAATGCATTACGCCGCGTTAAAGCATTAACGAATTATGCCGAAAACAACGACTATTTATGGTAGAATTTAGTTCGGATTAGGTTTTATTCGTAATTGCTTTGTTCGGATATTCGAATGCTTCCGAATGTCCGAAATTTGTTATATTCGGACGAATTTTGATTCGTTACGAAACGAATTGCACAAGCCTATTGTTCTTGACGTAACTCCTGCCAGTTTCCTCAGAGTGTGTTTTCTGTTACTTTTGCTGGGACTTCAGATGACTAAAATGCCTGTGGCGGTGGTATGGCCAGGGTATTCACCACCTTTCTGTGGGAAAGCCTATCTCCATCTTACTTAGCATAGCTTTACTGGACATGATTGCTCTCTAGAGTGGTCCATGATGGAGGAGGACTTTTAGGCCATAACACCAAGCAAACTTAAATCTGGCAGTGATCGTTTGTAAAAATATGGGTGCCTTGGTAAAACAGTGGGGACAGTCCAATCTCTTTGGGTAACCCCAGAGCAAGCATCATTTAGGTTCTGGGGCATCTACACAGTATCCCCTGGGGTACCAATGCCTGCTATCTGCACCCTGCTGTTATAGAATCTTCATCATCAGAGTGGTCAATAGAGGTTTTTTTTATTGTGGTAACTTAAACTGTGGCGTTCAAATCCTTGACACCACTCGCTAAGTCTCTAAGCATGCTCCTGGGCCATCTTCTGCAGAATTCTCCTCGGACTTTCCTAACTCCTTAGCAAAAGCTAAGACAATAGAAACTATATTCATATCGGATTCAGATTCAGAGTAGCAAAAGTCTCTTTCTGAAAAGACTGGTTTTGAGACAGTTTTCTGCAATAACTTCAGAAGACCATATAGATGAGATGCATACTTCCTTGCTTTTGGAGGATCAGCATGCTGTTTGCAGCCTTATGTCCTTAGACAGAGCTTAGTTAGAGCTTTTACAGTCTCTTAAAACCCTTCCGCCTACAATCGCTATTCAAGGTAGGCTACTTGGCAGACCGCAAACACCCTGAAGAGTCTCGGGGCCCCAGCTGAGAGTATGTGGAACTGCCCCACTTTGTAGGTCAGTCTATTCCCATTGTGCATTCTCCAATGACCCACCTTGCAGGAGAACTAGAAGCAGGTAAAGGGTGTCCTGATCTTTTAGAATTCTACTGACAGGCATTTGGAATTTCTCCTTTAAGTCTCAAGTTGCTTGGTCAGGTCTGACTATGGCTGTGATCTTATTTTTTTTGGTAAAGCATGGTAGAATAGGATCACTTAAAAGGATTATTCCATCACCAAAATAGACCCTTCTTCAGTTGAGTGAGGGGTTCTGTGAGGGGTTCTGTTATCTGAAGCCTTAGGCTTCAATGGTGATGGTGTATTGCAGGCATCTAAGATTCAGTGCTGCATGAGTCTATTTTCTGCACAGATGTGCAGAGCACTCTGATGTTGAGAAGCTGATGCCATATCTATATGGGGCACTGTCTCCTTGGACCCACACAAGATACCATCATAAACTATTCCCTAAAAGGCCAAATAATACGCAGGAGATCAAAGCAGAATTCGAAATTTCGATTTAGTTGTAGTCATAGTCTTTTGACTAAAATGCCATTTTAGTTTTAGTTGTATTTTAGTCTTTTGAATAAAACGTCATTTTAGTTTTAGTCGTATTTTAGTCATCTGAATTGTTTTCGTTTTAGTCATATTTTAGTCAACTAAAATCTTCAGTAGATTTTAGTCGACTAAAATCTCTTACATTTTAGTCAACTAAAATCTAATGGGTTTAGTTCAATTGTAATGCATAATTTAAACAGTTCTCTAGAATTCCCAAACTAATTATATACTCCTGGAGTAAAAATCTAATAATGTGCTATTATTAATGGTATTAAGGTTTGAACATGCACTACAGACACAGATTTAGCCATTGTGATATATAACATCTTTATAAATAAAACCAAGTTTCATAAACAAACAAAAATCTTGCTTTTTGACAAACAGAAGTGCAACTTTAAAATGCAAAAAAACCCCAAACAACTGTAAACTCTATTGGCTGTAACGCCACTGCACAGATTACTTAAATATATTACCAACATTAAATATTAAGAAAAAATATAAGAAAAGCCTTTTTCTTATTTTTTTCTCTTTCAGCAGTATGGTAGAAGCCCCTTCGTTATCCTTATGCGGTAGTGCAATACATGTTTAAATTTGAATATGCTATTATTACAGGCTCTGGAGAGAATTGTGTTAGAAATGGCCAGCAGAGTAGTGTTAATTTTGATGTCAATTTTTGATTTAATTTTAGTCATAGTCTTGTGTAGGGATGAGCTTCGTGTTCGAATTGAACGCATGTTCGACTCGAATATTGCCTGTTCGGTCAATCGCCGAATTCCGAACAATATGGGCCGTTCATGCCAAATTCGAGTGGCGCATCACGGCCCATAATTCACTCCGTTCCTGTTATTCTCTTCCTACTACTGACAGGCAGGCAGGCAGGCAGGTGTTTTTACAGTATTTACAGCTTCCTGAAGAAAATTGCTGGTCTTCTTCTGATCCTATTAGTCCTATTAGCTACAGTATTTACAGTTAGTGTAGTGCGTCCTCTGCACAGTGTGCACCTAAAGCTACCTGAAGAAAATTAGTGTTCTTCTGATCCTATTAGTACAGTACCGCAGGCAGCTGCAGTATTTACAAGTTAGTGTAGTGCGTCCTCTGCACGGTGTGCACCTAAAGCTACCTGAAGAAAATTAGTGGTGTTCTTCTGATCCTATAAGTACAGTACCACAGGCAGCTGTAGTATTTACAAGTTAGTGTAGTGCGTCCTCTGCACAGTGTGCACCTAAAGTTACCTGAAGAAAATTAGTGGTGTTCTTCTGATCCAATTAGTACAGTACCACAGGCAGCTGCAGTATTTACAAGTTAGTGTAGTGCGTCCTCTGCACAGTGTGCACCTAAAGCTACCTGAAGAAAATTAGTGGTGTTCTTCTGATCCTATTAGTACAGTACCACAGGCAGCTGTAGTATTTACAAGTTAGTGTAGTGCGTCCTCTGCACAGTGTGCACCTAAAGCTACCTGAAGAAAATTAGTGGTGTTCTTCTGATCCTATTAGTACAGTACCACAGGCAGCTGTAGTATTTACAAGTTAGTGTAGTGCGTTCTCTGCACAGTGTGCACCTAAAGCTACCTAAAGAAAATTGGTGGTGTTCTTCTGATCCTATTAGTACAGTACCACAGGCAGCTGTAGTATTTACAAGTTAGTGTAGTGTGTCCCCTGCACAGTGTGCACCTAAAGCTACCTGAAGAAAATTAGTGGTGTTCTCCCCTAATAATAGCTCCTCCCCTCCAGGGAGGAATTATTTGAATCAATAATTAACAACTGTGTACCACTAGGGTCTCTGTTATGGAACTGGCGGTAGTGGCGAGGGACCGTATGTTTGATACTACCCTCCTGGATTTTGGTTATATGTTCACTGACTCTAGTCATGAAAGACCTGATAGTGTGGCCTACATACTGCTTGCCGCAAGGGCAAGTAAGCAGATACACAACATTTTTTGTGGAACAAGTACAAAACCTTTTGATAGGGTAGACCTGATTAGTAATAGTAGATCTAAACTCTGTGGTTTTACCTCTGGCACAAACATTATATTTGCAGACTTTACACTTTTTGCATGGAAAGTAGCATGTCAAATGACCAAAAAAAGAGGGTTTTTTGGCACGTTTTTTGGTTACTTTGGCACGTTTGGGTAATAAAGAGCCTAAGATGTGGTCATTCTTCAATATACCCCAATGTTTGTCTATTATAGACTTAATTTGTTTATGCTGTACAGAGTATGTTGTAACTAATGACCATTTAAAAGAATCATTCGGTTCAGAGGGAGGTTTTTCTAATAATAATTGTCCTCTGTCTATTTCCATAACACTATCAAGCTGTGAATCAACATTGATTGTTTATAACCCTTCTCAAGAAACCTCTCGCATAAAACCGCAGCCTGTGATTTGAAGGTATCGAGGTCGGTGCAATTCCTACATAACCTTAAAAATTGGCCGTGTGGGATTGACCGTAACCATGAATGGTGATGACAACTGTCAATCGGTATAAAACTGTTATGGTCAGTAGATTTGAAATGCGTTTTGTACTTAAAATCACAAATCTCTATCTCTAGATCTAAAAAATGTACCATCTGTCTGCTGTACTCATATGTCAAGGCTATGGTTCAATTGTGAAAAGAAATCTATCAAAGATTCTGAACCGCCATCCCATAGGAGGAGGCTGTTGTCAATGTATCTAACCCAAAGAATTAATTTAGATCCACCTTGAGCATAGACGACATCCTTCTCCCATTTGGCCATTAAGAGATTGGCGAGGCTAGGGGCAAATTTAGCCCCCATTGTTACGCCTCTCTGCTGTAAATAATATCGACTATTGAACCAGAAATAGTTGTGCTGTGTAGCAATCAATAATTAAATGATATATCTACCTTGGGTTTAAGTAATAGTCGCCTCTTGATTTAAAAAGTGGCTGACTGCTTCAATACCCAAATCTTGTGGAATACATGTGTACAGGGAGGCAACATCAGCTGTGGAAATGATATAATCCCCCTGCACACTTATTGAATCCAGCACCTTGATGGTATTTCTAGTGTCTTTGAGATATGACAAAGTCTTCTTCACTAAAGGTTGTAGATAAATGTGCACATAACGTCCAATTCGCGAAGTGACAGAGACTATGCCACTCACGATAGAACGACCAGGGGGGGCACAATGGATTTTTGTGGACCTTAGGCAAATAGTAAATAGTTGGAATGCGGGGTGTATTAGGTATTAAAAAGTCTTTTTCTTTTCTGTTAAGAATATAATTGTCAAAACCTTCATTGGTAAGTTCTACTAATTGATTTTTATAAATGGTCGTGGGATTGTTGGGTAATTCCTTGTATGTTTCTGTATCGCTCAAGAGTGTTAAACCGGATAAGCCCATGACAAACCCCTGCAGCATGATGTGACCCTATTTCTATATTTGCAGGATTTTTTTTGGAGAACTCTTCTAGACCCTTTGATTAGCTGTTTTTCAGTCATTCAGATATGGAGAGTGCCCTCTTAGCTTTTAAGGATAATTATTTGCCCCTTCTTAGCTGTTTTCTCTGTCTCGGTGAGCTTACATGTTCTCGTTGAGACATGTAAGCTTACCAGCAGACCCACTAACCTGCTAGGTCAACTGGAATCAGCTTTGCCTGTCCCTCACCTGGATAGGGACTTAAACTCTCAGGGTAGTACTTCAGCTTCTGATATTTCTATGAGCATGGACTCCTGGTTTTGGCCTAGTGTTTCTAGGCATCCCTATTGTGGGACACTGCAATAAGATTGGATGAAATGAGTGGGTTTCATGGATCCTAGTGGATAACATCTCCCTGAAGGGCTTTCTATCTCCAAGATCCAGGTGCATCTTGCCTTATCATGCTTAAGTTTGCTAGTTGTCAGTATTTGCATAGTATTTTATTAACAGCACCTTTACCTTCAGGCTCCTTGTTTTCATATAGGCAGGTGCCCTTCTCTCTTCATGCAAGAGCATCTTAACTGTGGGCACCTGGCTGTGAGAGCTTGTGGCTTCACAGCTGGCTGCCCCCTGTGCATGCAGGAGCTGCGCTGCACATTCTGAATGCTCCTGTGACATGTCCTAGAGGACTGCAGGGAGGGAGAGGGGAAGGAGAAATTCCACTCAGATTACTTAGGTGATCTGAGCGGAAGTGGGAGCAGGTACCTGTCTAAACCAGATACCTACTCTCCCCCCAAAAAATAAATAAATTGCCAAGTCTTAAAGAGGAGCTGGGCAAGAGGCCCTAAAGCAAAACTTCCCCCTTTGGGTGAAGTTACACTTTAAGCCTTTCTTTCCTGCTCCCTCCCACGAAGCTATTGTGCTCTCCTAGCGGGGGTCAGGGGGAGACCTCCCTGCTGGAAGAACACATAATATTGCTAGCAGTTATACCTGATTGTACCCGCTGACCGATACACTTGGGTACAATCAGCCTGCCTATACATGGTTTGAATCTTGGCCAGTTCAGCAGTGTTCAGCAGATTCCAGCCATCTATGGCCAGCTTTAATCATGCTTCACAGGGCTGTACGATGATTCTGCTATGATGTTTTATGAGTTGGTTAACGCAATGGAAACATTGCACTCCTAATTACAATCCTAATAAACTGATGGCCATATTTAAGAGTGCACAATGGTACAATGCTGTCATCGATTGAGCAATTCCATTAGGTACAGTTCAACAATACCAGATCATTGTCACCTCCAAGGTAGGAGACTAGATTTTTGTGTGAAATGACTCATGGGTCTAGTCCCCCCAGCCTGTAAATGGATAGTTAATCAAAAAACAGTAGACTGATCAGCTTGTCTCACTCTGTTCTATCCTCCTGTCACCCCAAAAATCTGCGCTCAGTGTCTTATTGCTAGACTGTGAATACAAGATATTGCTATAACTGAATACAAGATATGTAAACAAACGAACAAACAAAAAAATGGTGCGCTGTCCCTTTAAATCATCAACCTAAAGTGCAAATGTGCTTAACGCCATAATTCAACAAATATTAACAAAACAATAAATAAATATATTAATTCATCCACAGTTCAATAATAAACAAATAAAGTGCTCTTAGGGCCACAATGAATTGTGCAAACTTAATTCACTGGATCATGAATGTCCATGTGAAATGCAAAAGAGTCCATCCAAAATCATCCCTTTGTTGCTTTTGCTAGATCACTAAAAATTACACCTCTCAATGATCATCACCACCAACAGGGAGCACTTGCTGCACAGTTAACCTGCACATTATAACAATCAACAATTTGGGAAAACAATGACAGCATGGACTCCTGGTTTTGGCCTAGTGTTTCTAGGCATCCCTATTGTGGGACACTGCAATAACATTGGATGAAATGAGTGGGTGTCATGGATCATAGTGGATAACATCTCCCTGAAGGGCTTTCTCCAAGATCCAGGTGCATCTTGCAATATCTTGTATTCACAGTCTAGCAATAAGACACTGAGCACAGGTTTTTGGGGTGACAGGAGGATAGAACAGAGTGAGACAAGCTGATCAGTCTACTGTTTTTTGATTACTGTTTTTTGTGAAATGCAAAAGAGTCCATCCAAAATCATCCCTTTGTTGCTTTTGCTAGATCACTAAAAATTGCACCTCTCAGTGATCATCACCACCAACAGGGAGCACTTGCTGCACAGTTAACCTGCACATTATAACAATCAACAATTTGGGAAAACAATGACAGTTTGAGATGGTTCCAAAACACCTCCTCTCACCACGATTACCATGACAGAGAAGGCATCAGTAGCAAAATATCACAATATACAGGTATATGATCATTGTTCACCCAGGGGCAGTGTGCACAATGATGTCACAGACTGAACTCTGCCCAAGTTCAGTGCATGACGTCATTGTGCATGCCGCCGATGGGCAGGCTCTGGAGGGATCCTGACTTTATTGTCGGGATCCACCCATATGACTGAGCGGCAGCTGCCTCAGCCTCTCAGTGAGCTGCTGAGAGCCTGAGCCAGCTGCTCCCACCCCCTGCACAGCCCGGCCCTCATGTGAGTGCTGTGCTAGAGGGGCAGAGCAGAGAGTCGGTGACTGACAGTCACTGGCTCTCTGCGCACTAAAGACAGAGAACTGAGCAATAATCAGTCTTAGATTGTTCAGTTCTCAGTCCTAGAGGCAACAGACAAATGCAGCACCTACTGAGATGACTTTATTATTTTAAAATCCCACACTTCTCTTTTAAGAGAGAAGAAGATTTTTTGACTGAATTGATTCTTTAAACCACTTGTAGGAACTCTGTAGGCAAAGCCATAACCTACATGCCACTGAATGTTGCACTCTGTACTGTATTTTTTATTACTCCTTACTACAGCACACTCTATACAATTGACTGTATGTTACATACTGTACTATATATGCTATGTTGTACATTTAGTACTCCTAACCCACCCACTATGTACACTGTGATGTATACTATATGCTTATGACCGCTGCACTCTTGTACATTACACACATCTGAGCCTTGCACTCTCTACATTACATATACCTGAATTATATACACAGTGCTGAATCTGACATTTTTCTGACCCTGCATTATACTGTATATGCTGCGTTGTACATTGCATAGTTAGTCCTGAGCCCTGTTCTATTTACACTATGTTGTACCTACAGTATGTTGTACATTACATACTAAACAATGTGTTCACTGTGTTAACAGCTGCTAAGTAGTCCTCAGCTATTTAAGGAACTTCTTGTTTAAGGTAGACTGTGAGTTCTATGTTTATATTCTGTGTCCAGTAAAGCTTATGTATTGGATGTTTTAACATTTACAAATGATTGTGCTAAGGCTGTTGCATCTCTGAGTTTCCCACTTGTGGCACAGTAACTAATGCACATTTTATGGGTACAGGGACTGGCAGTATATGTGTGCTGCGGATATACAGAGTAGGATCAGGTTTAATGCAACTACTATCATTTAAGCCCCTCCAACTGTGGTGCAATGTGGCCACATCCACCATTCACCAATTCTTCATGGTGCCCAAGGTTCCACTGTGCTTTATTTATGTAAAAAAAGGTTTCTGTTCTTTTTGGCCACTCTAATTCAGTCTTCTGACAGCACATAGGGGTTAGCACTTGCATTTCAAAGCAAGTCTTCTTATCACACACAACATAGAAAATCTGTTAGGTGAGGTCTGGGAGCTGTCAACCTTTGTCCATCATTTACCAGCAGATGATCCATGTGTTTACAGTTCTGATGAGCATCTATCTACAGCTACAACACTTCTGCCATTCACTATCCTACAAATTCCTTTATGCTCAGGTTTCTTTGAACTAAAGGTGACTCTAGATACATCTGATAGATAGGAAGTACAAGGGAGGACAGTGGTCAGCTATTCTTTTAAACAAAAAGTGTTTGCAGACAATGGCTTCATGGGGCAGGATAATGGTTGTGTTCACATTTTCTTATTTCTTCTTTTATTAGTTTCAAACAGAAAATAAATTGTAACATTTCTGACTGTAAAAACTTGTCCAAGGTGCGGTGGATTCCCAGTCCAATGTACCTAACATGTTTGGTTTTTCCCCTGACAGGTCTGCTGATTAAGTTCAAATGAACCAAGCTGTGTTGGAGAGTGTCTGTCAGCTCAAAGAAAGAAGGCCATGCTGAGATTTAAGGCTGCATTTACACTGGCGTACTGATCCATACACTGGTGCAAAGAGCTGTCTACCCATGCGCACAATGCACATGCGTTCCATTCAGCCACATGGAGGCAAACTGTGTTCCAATCCATGCATAGGTCCCTCACTAGGGTATGCGCGGATCTGACTGTACTTCTGTGAGGGATAGGGTTGCCACCTCATCCCTTTAAACCCGAACACATATTAATTACACAGGTTCTGTGGCTAATTAAGATGGTAGCTAAACTCACTTGGTGCCTTATCTGCATTAAATTAGCCTCAGAACCTGTGTAATTAATATGTGTTCGGGTTTAAAGGGATGAGGTGGCAACCCTATCCCTCACAGAAGTACAGTCAGATCGGCGCAGCTGTCCGCCTGTCATTGCTTTGAACTGATGGACTGCACAGAACACCCGTGCATCCCGTGCAGGGGAAGACAGCTCTTCCTACGGGTGTATGGATCGGTACACCCATGTGTATAAGACCTAAGGCTAGAGGTTAAAGTAGATACTGACCGACATTCGGCCCGTGTGTACAGGTCCTTGTGTGACAGAAGTCAATCTCACGACCAGCTTCTGTCGAACAAGCATGCTAAAAAAACATCACCAATCAGCATCAGATCAGCGCTCTCAGCCAATGGCTGCAAGCACTGACCAGTGTGTTTTGGTGGGGGATGTTCCCCCCTGTCAGAACACAATAGATCAGCAGGGAGATTGCTGTACTAACAATGCATCATTAGTACAGGACCTCCTTGCGAGCTCTTCCATTTTTTTTTGTTCAACCCAAAAAAAGACTTGCAGGTTGTACTTGAGACTGCTGGTGCTGTAAAAGCCTTTTTCTGGACTGTTGCCATTACCAAAAAAACAACATTAGCTGAAGCAAAGGACTTGTTCAGGACATGGTCTAAGAAAAGGTAAAGCTGGCCATGCCCTAGTAGAATTCTGTTAGAACATTTTCATTTTCAGAAGATTTGTTATATTTTCTTATTGTTGGTGGGATCGAACTGATGTTAGTTTTCAAACGGAATGACATAAAAAAAAGTTCAGGATGGAAATTCTAATAAAAACAGTGTAAAGGGGTTTTTGCTTAGGAAAGTCCAAAACCACTGTTAAAAGCAAACACAATTTTAAATTACTTTCAACCAACATTCGTTAGGTCATTGAATGCAGTGATGAGAATTTTCAATAGATTGTCTGTACAAACATTCGTTTTGAAATCCACTAGTGTGTAGCCAACTTAAATTAGGCAGACTCTTGCATTACCATTTTTGCATTTATTTTGCAGCTGGATGCCTGTATATGCTTTATGTTTAATTTTGCTGGCATAAACCGCCTGTTTTGTTCAAGAAAAGGATTCTTGTTGCCTCTACATTGAGTCCAACCTCATAATATTAAATCATCAAATATTTCAGCTTGTTTTTCATTTCCTTCAGTTAAACATAAGTGTAATACAACATCTGAGATTTTACACAACCCCAGCAAAGTAATGAAAAGGGATAATAAAACTTCAAAGTCACCTTTACTGTGCCTTCTCCTGTGAGTACTGATTATTGTGTTCTATACACCGTGCATATTATTTAATAAATCATTTTAATGAATTCAATTAATGCTAGTTTATTTTCAAAACACTAAGCCAAGTTAGTACCCCTCTACAACAAACAAGAAAAAGTGCTGTGCCATGATCCAGCATAAGAAGGCTGGTTGCAACTTTTTGAACTATAAAAATCATCACTTTGAAAATCACTCATAATGATGCTGATGTCAAGAATAGGTTTTCTAGTAAAGCATTTGTTTTTCTAATTCAGAAACATAGAAACATTAATCAAAGCGTATGCTTTAAAGCTTTCCAGTATTGGCTGCTAGGATGAATTTAGTTTTTGGCTCCTTAGTAATCGTTGCAGCAGTTTTTGATTTCTTTTGGCTGTTCTGGGTTCCACAGGTTGCAGGTTTGATTGTTCTCCCCTGCCTTACAGAAAGTTCTGGAACATAAGGGTGGAGTAAGGCAAATGGGCAGCATTTTTCATGATATAATGAGACTTTGGTCCCATGTGCTTATCAGCACTGAATCATCAATTTGAATTAATTGATGAATATATTTTTGCATTTGCACCTTTGCATTTAAACATACATTAAACTATAACTTATTGCTATATATTACTGCAATACAGTGATGTATGTGAAGTTTAATTCAAAAGAAATATGTTAGGATTTTAGAATTATTGTTATATTTATTTTCCCTTTCCCTTTTTACATATATATTTATTTCCCAGTTACAGCTCTTAGCATTGTGTTCTTACTGAAACTATGGTTTTCTATACACAGGCGCCCTCCCCCTTGATCTTTAAGCTCTGAGTTTACTTGCTTTGAGTAAGTATTTCCTTTGGGAACTCTTTAATTATATCATTGAGGCCTACCCTTTATGCAACTTTTTGCGGGTTGCATTCTTTTTGTAATTTTTGGTCTGTTTGTGTTTTCTGATATCAACAAACCATTAGATCTATTTAGGATTTGTTCTACTTTTTCTTGTTAGCCTGGTCGTTGTGTGTGCTCACTATAGCCGCATAGCCTCCTCCGTTCATGGTGATCACCACATTGTGGTTGACCCCTCTCTTCCCCTCTTGTTGGGGGGGGGGGCTTTGAGGTGGTGAGTTTCTGTCCTTTGGTGAATTTTTGCCAATGTGCTTTTGTGTCTTTCTTATGTCTTTGTAATTTTGATGAGTCAATCTGTGATGCATTTTCTCATGTAATCTTTTTTTTGTTGTATAGTTTGTTCATTAATTCATGGTTGATGCGTTTATACACAGATGAAGCCAAAAGGCGAAACATGTCGGGATAACATACAACTATTCAACCTTTGTTCAACTGAAAAACCTCTATGCTTACACCACCATAATGGAGATATTCTATAAAACCCAACAACTTACCATGTCCTGTTATTGGTTTTAGCATTTGTCTGTAATAAAAACATTTTGTATTTTTTATATATATCTGTCTGGTTTCCATTATTATCTGTAAAGCAACCATTATAGTCCCTTCCCAAACCTTTTCCTTTTTTGAAAGGACAGCATAAATAGTTATGGTGCTGCAGCCAATCACTGGGGAGGTGTGCCCAGAAGGTGGTTGAGGAGCAAATAAACAGTCTGGGCTGCAGAACAGCAGCGCTCCAGGGATTCTACCTGTTTGAGTGGGGGGTGGCTCCCCCCCTATCTCCAATCATCCAACTGTCTCAACTGTCTCGATGTCCTGGCTGTGGCAGAGCTGGGGGGGGGGCTACACCTGAGAGGGAGGCTTCACTTGAGGATCTGACCCACCTAATCTCACTGGCAGGCATTTGGAAGCATCTGGAAGAAGCATTGCTACTCCTTTGGCCTTTTGACTTCTGCAAGATCCTAGTGACTAAGTATTATTGGGATTGCTGGGCCTTGTAGTTCCTCTCTTAAAAAAATTCAAACAAATTCCCCTGAGAGGTGCAAACATTTGTCTCCTCTGATTTCTTCTGGGAGGACTGTCCTGAAAAGCTGGGTCAAGTAGTTCCCCTCTAGAGGAGTACATACCTCTAACCTTTTCTAGCTTTACAGGAGGATTGTATGCTGAGCCAAGTAGAAGAATTGTTTCTACAGTTTGCTTAGAGAAGAGTGCCCTCTGTTTCTGTTTGTGGTTCTGAAGTATCCCATACTACCCTACACCCCATCCAAGTTACCTAAAATAAAAGCACAAACAGGCATCACCTAGACTGCTCTTTGTATCAGTGTGCTTGGACTGTGCTCTGTGTGTGCTGGCAGCCTCTGCAATCATGAGGAAGAGCTCTGGTCATCATCATCAGCTGTGCTGGAAGTGTACAATGCCTGTACCATCTGCCCTTTCAGGGGTAGTTCGACATAGGTAACAGTGTCTGATGTTTACAAATTGTGTATTATTCCGATATCTAAACCTATTTCCAAATGCTGAAACTGTCCAATCCATTATATAAAAAAAAAAGTCACATGAAAGTGAAAATATAATGATAAAATAATCTGCCAAGTGTGTCAAGCTTCATAAAACCTAAAGTGGACGTCCCCCCCCCCCCCTTTCACTAAACATCACATCAGCATGCAGCTCTGCATACTAATATGAAATCATAAAACAAAATTGTTTTGCTTTTTCTCAAAATTACTGTTTTTCCACTATCTTGAGGCGCTGGTGACAAAACACTGGCCGCACAGATGCATCCTGGGAAATTCCTGTCACTCGTTCCAAGTAAAAATGGCCTTGGTGAGAGGAATGGGGAGAAAAAGAAAAATAAGGTATACAAAGAATAAAAAGTCTGCAATTATCTATAAACAAATGAAACCACCAAGCTCCTCATTCACTCCCTTGTTATCTCTCGCCTTGACTATTGCAACTCTCTTCTCATTGGCTTACCTCTCCATAGGCTATCCCCTCCTCAGTCTATCATGAATGCTGCTGCCGGACTTATCAACCTTACCAACCGCTCAGTGTCTGCCAACCCTCTCCTCCAATCCCTACACTGGCTTCCAATCACCCAGCGAATTAAATTTAAAATACTAATCACAACATACAAAGCCATACACAACTCTGCCCCAAGCTACATCACCAATCTTGTCTCCAAATATCACCAAAATCGTCCTCTCCGCTCTTCTCAAGACCTCCTACTCTCAAGCTCTCTCATCTCCTCCTCTCATGCTAGTCTCCAGGATTTCTCCAGAGCTTCTCCCATCCTCTGGAACTCGCTACCTCCACCTGTCCGGCTATCCCTTACTCTTGCTACCTTCAGGCAATCCCTGAAAATGTATCTCTTCAGGAAAGTCTATAACGTCTCTAACTATCTTTTACCACTTCCATCAGCTCATTTCCCACAGTTACAACCTTTTGTACCACCTGCCCCACCCTATTAGATTGTAAGCTCTTCTGAGCAGGGCCCTCTTAATCCTCTTGTATTTTATTGTATTATAACTGTATTGTCTCCCTTTTATATTGTAAAGCGCTGTGTAAACTGTTGGCGCTATATAAATCCTGTATAATAATAATAATAATAATAAATATTTGCTTGTAAATTACCAATACTAAACATTTATAAAGGTGCATTTTTTGCCATTAAAAAAAAAAAAAAAAAAAGAAGTTTCTCTTTAATTACTGACCACAACATAACATACAAATTAATTGATCTAATCTAGCTGGAGGGCCACAGGTTGAACACCCATAGACTTTGCAGTTTGTTGTTACCTAATAATTGTTTGTTTCAGCACTCAGCAGGAGCAAAATAAAATATATGTACTATTACTATACATTTACAGGCAACTGTACATTTTAAACATAGTTATGCGATAGATACATTGTTCTAATGGAATACACTCTCTCTTAAAACAAAGTACTGTATGGTAGGATAACTTGTGTGTAATGGATGCATATCTGGCTTTTAAATAGCGGCACCTAGTGGTACAAGGTAAACGTACAATCATGCACAATAATATCTGCTGTGGTATAATAAGTTGCCTGTCTCGCCATCCCGATTTTACTATGTAAACTTGGCAAGAAGATAATAAAGCACATACAAATATTGAATGAAGACATCATTTTTACTTACCTAATTTTTTTGAGTGCATTAGGGTACACAGGATGAAGTAATTTGGGTACATTGAATTACACTACTGCCGTCAGGAGAGTGGACACTGCCAGAAAGCAAAGCTGTAGGATAGCTTAGTATAAACCCCCTCTATTTCCATCATGCCTCAATTTTGCAACAAACAAAAGTAGTAGTTGTTCATAAGAACAAAGGGAATGGACCAGGATCCCTTATTGTACTCCAAGGAAAGGATTTTACAGTAAGTCAAACATTCTATTTTCCTAATTGTACATTAGGATATCCAAAAACAGTTCAACGGAGGTGTGGACAAATGTAAAGCTAATAAAAAACCCATGAAAACTTGCAGGTTAACAGACGAGGCTCTACAGAGCCACCTAAAAAAACGTATGACCCAAAGGCCTGAATGTCCACCTGGTAAAACCTTATGAATGTGTGAACAGAAGGCCAGGTGGCAGCCTTGCAAAAGCTGAGAAACAAATGCTTGATGCTGAAAAGCCCAGGAAGCACTAACAGTTATGACACAGTGTGCTTTGACAAGAAAAGATGGCACCTTGTCCATACGTCTTTAATGATGAGCTGCCAAATCCCCCTGGCAATAGTGCAATGAAAAGCAGGCTGCTCCCTATGGGAACATTAAGGAATGGCAGACATTCAGATTGTTTAAAGGGAACTGTAGCTGAGAGATAGACTTGAACAGTGTGTACTACATCCAGACAATGGAGTGAAAACTCCTTTGCATAACGTTGAGCAGGACATAGAAGGGGCAGAACAATGTCCTGGTTAAAGCGGAGGTTCACACAAAAATGGAACCCCAGCTTTTCTGAACCCTCCCCCCCTCCGGTGTCACATTTGGCAATTTTCAGGGGGGAGGGGGGTGCAGATACCTGTCTAATGCCCCCTCCCGCACCCCCCCCCCCCGCTGTCTCCTGGGAAACACACAGGTCCCAGGAGATAGCGGGGACCAGTTAAGACGCGCAGTGCAACTCACGCATGCGCAGTAGGGAACCGGGAAGTGAAGCCGCAACACTTCACTTCCTGATTCCCTCACCGAGAATGGCGGCGGCAGCAGCCGAGAAACGAGCGATTTATCGGCCTCGGCTGCCGACATCGCTGGACTCCATGACAGGTAAGTGTCCGTTTATTAAAAGTCAGCAGCTGCAGTTTTTGTAGCTGCTGGCTTTTAATATTTTTTTGTAGGTGGACTCCCTCTTTAAGGTGAAAAAAATAAACCACCTTGGGAAGAAAGAAACCTTGGGCCTCAAGACAACTTTCTCTGTCTCTGTGAAGCACTTCAAAAGAGGCCACCATTAAGCCCTGAATCCTCATGCAAATGCAGAGGGTTAGTTGGTTGACTCGAGGTCTGTAGAGTCCAAACATGGGAGCAAAGAGTCTGAGGTTGTCCTGTAGAAGGAACATCTTAGCCAGGACCAGGTCCAGATGATGAGATGGTTTCAGCACTGACTTTTGGAAATTAAGGATCCACTCAAACCACTGTATGGTCTGGACAGTCTATTGGACATTGGCTGAGCCTGTGCTGACTGATCCCTCACAAGATTGTCATTCAGAATTTCCACTTTGTCAAGCAAAATAGAGCAAAAAACAGGGACTTAGCAACTTGGTGAAGACCCAAGGTGCAGTGGACAGAGCTAAGGGAAGAGTGTGTGCCCAAAGCAAAATATGTGTAGCGTTGGTGTGCCAGGAAGATGGGGAAAAGTATAGAGGCTTCCTTGATGTCAGAAGGTCTCCTGGATGGAGAGAAGCAGCAAATAACTTGGTGGATTCTGTGTGGAATCTTTGTATCAGGAGGAAAGTATTTTGAACTCTCTAGATCTAATATGGTGCAGATGCCCCCTTTTGCCATGGGGATGGTGAATAGGTTTGGATGGAAACCTTAGAATCTTTCCTTTTGAGGAACACTGGTAAGTTTGCCAACATAAAGCAGAGTGGAGGCAGAGGCTGAAATTCCAATTTGTAGTCTCTGGACACAATGTTCTATACCAAAATGTCTGAAATGTCCTGGTCAATTGGCAACATGCAAAGGCCAGCAGATGTCCCTTCATTCTGGCAAGTGGGGATGCCCCTTCATTGAGAAAGAGAGACTTTTTCACAGATTTGGGAGTCGAAACTTGAGAACCTTTAAAATAAAGTCAACCCAACATATCCAGCTCCCTTAAGCGAATGAGCAAGGAGTACATATTACAGCTGGCCACTTACTCACAGAAAAGAAAAAATAGTAAATAAACACAAAACACGGTGACAAGGTCCTTTCATTAAACAAGAAAACCCCAAAAATATAAAGTCCCACAATCTAAATCAATTTCCAATCATGTTTTTGAGCGATGTAGATCCATGTCAATTACAATGAACGATGCCTGCCGACCCACTGAAACAAAACATGGTAGGATAACCTGCTCCAGATGCACTCTCACTGTGATTGAAATTTCCCTAGTCAGGAGCTGAAAGTAAGTAAAAGAAAGACATGGGATTCCAAGTGACATCATTGTCAATGTTGAGGGCATGTGGCCTGGTATGGTTCAGTAGGCAGGGGCAAATGTTTACTGCCACTTCCTTTCTTGGCCAGCAAGGCTGCATGCTCAGATAACAGTCTGGCATAGATTTTTGGGAGAACCTGTACTTTTTTCATCTTATGTGTGGTGTACCACTTTGTGATCAATATCAGACTCCAATACTAAGATAATTTTGGGAGAACTTTGTGTTGTTTGTGTTTTTTTCACAGCATCAGTGGTTGTTATGGTGCAAAATAACAACCAATGACTCTGTGGCCACGGGTGTCCTAGGAACCACAAATGTCATGTAGATATTACCTCCTCTCTAAAAGTCTGGATCATTCACCGGTATGTTCTCCGTGAGCACTGGTCTTTGGGCATCTCCATTGGTTGGCACGGGAAGACGTACAGTAACTCTTGCACGAGTGCAGGAGTTAGTCATCCTAGCACACAGGGACTGTGCATGCACAGCTCAGTTTACATGCTGCAGAGGACTGAGAGCAGGCAGGTAGGGTTCTTTACTGCAGGAGAGACATTGCATGTCTAGTCAAGCACCTTCAGCAGATTCTAATTATGAATTAGTGCAGTCCAGTAATGTCTTACAATGCTGAGTATGCCAACTTGAAAAGCTACAAAACAAGCATCTTCTGGCTCTGCAGCAGCTGAAGAAACTTGCTAGAAATATTCATGATAAAAAAATAAAGAAAATTTTTTTCTTCTCTCGGAGAAGAGAAGATGTCCATTCTCCAAGGACACTAGCAAAAAGAGACACGAGGGGAGTAGTTATACTAGACTGTCCTTGCAGCTTTGTTTGCCAGTGCCCAATCTCCTGTGGGCAGCAGCATAACCCAATGTACCTGAAATACTTCATCCTGTGTCCTTTAGTGTACAATTAAGAAAATTATGTTGTCAACAGATTAGATAAGATATTGTGTACAAGATAATCAAATCAAAATCAAATTAAAATTAAGATAATCATAAGAAACACTAAGAAGTTGAGAATGATATTCTGAGATTTATGTAGAGGCAGCATAGTCTACCTGTTAAATAGTTCAGTTTTATGTTCAAACATTTTTGTTCTTTGCCCATCCCTTTCCTTTTTACCTGTAATCAGGTAGTCTTGAAATATACCTGCGGATAATGCTGGAATATCCTGCTTGTTGTCTGGTGTAAAAACGTTTCTAACAGTCATCAATCAAATTCAAACCTACCTTGGCTGTTTGATTCTGCTGGGTGATGCAGGAAGTGACAAAGAAAAAGCTACATAGCACAAGCTACAGGAAGCGTGTGTTTTCTGTCCTAACTCCATCTAGAGCTGTGTGCTCCTATTTTGAACATCATTGCACAAAACTTGGATTATACTCTTAGTACAGTTATCCTCAAAAAGTCCCTACTCTGTTCCCCCATCAGCTACCTTTACACTATGATTCTGCTCATCTGAGATCCTCACTGTGCTGCCTGCTGAGAGTTACATTAATGCGACGCATGTCACAAAACAACAAACCAAAATTCCCAGCTCCCTTACCAGCCAGCCTGCAACTAATCGAATTGACCCTGTCTAAACAGTTCACATTAAAAACAAGGAGTTTAATTTGCACAGATTTGAAAAGATATGTGTAAGCTGCAGCGGCCACGTCACGGCACCCAAGTGTACTGCAGTCCTAACTCTATAAGAGACTGAGAAGAGGGGGTGTGTATGTAGCGCTGGTATTTTTGCCTTCTAATACCATGTATTGTTAAACAATGGACAATGTTATAAATTAGTATTTGGCTCCCTCTACTGGTGTACTTATGAATAGATTTGTTATTCTTTCACATGGAACCCATACAGGAAGTGACTTAATTATTTACTTTGAAAAAGGATTTACCTACCCAGAAACACAGAGTGGCTGAACTGCATGCTGGGTGGGATATAAAAGGCCCGGTGCAGCCATTTTCTTTCTCCTTGGGGGAACGCGTGGCCTGCCTACAGGGGTCTAAAGGAGGTGTTCCAGAGAGAGCGGCCTGTATCTCGCGGAGCGGAACGACCAGCGACTCTGCTTTACACTTGAGTGTTGGAGAGACAGTGTGATCGGATCGGGAAAGATCCAGAGACGCCTGACGGAGCCATCTGAGGGTCTTTGTCATCTTGTGGAGCGGAATGGGGTGACGGTACTGACTGGCAGCAAGGCTGAGACAGCCGGAGTGGAGGTTTTCCAACTTTCCAGGCCTGGTGTGGCGAGAGGGCTGTCGCCCAACGTTCTTTAACACACTTTACACACTTAGACATCATACTACAAAGTTGCTGAGACCTGCAGTTCCGCAGTGGGGTCTCATTCAAATAGACCAAGTTCAAGAAGGCCTCAAGCCTATACTTCACTGAGGATTGATACTGTGTGGTTCAGAGACAAGTGTACTGGAGGCAGTTACAAGTGTGTTATACAGCAAGAACGGTTTCACTTATTATTCTACACTATTGCTTTGCTTGTTAAACCCTTGGATTACAATCACTGCAGTATAATAGCTAGTAGAAGACAGAAGATAAAAGACTATATCTTTCATTGTAAGGCCTTGTGTTCAGTCACAGAGACAAGGACTGCATCATAAAGCAGGAGCAGCTCATTAGCAATTGTATTGTGCTGTGTTTATAACTTTGCATCACTGTGTTTAGTACAGCGTGCTGGAAGTGGGAAAGTGCCCAGTGTAAAGGCACTGTTCACTCTGAGCATTAGTCCCACTTGGAGACGCACCTGCAGGGGATATCTAAGAAATCTTTATATCCTAATAAGTTGTGAAAGTTCAGCGCTTTGTCACATTACGTTTGTGTGGCAGTGCAGCCATTGTAATTACTGTTCATACCAGTCTCAGTAAAATTACATTCTGGTTAAATTCAATGTGTGGAGGTGTTAATTCTCCTGCAGGTGAAGCTACGGATACCCAGGAACTGGTAGAAGGTACATTATTGTGTATTGTATATTGTGAGAGTGTCCTTAAGCTTAAGCTTCACACCAACACTAAACCACAGCTGTGTCACCTGAGCAAATTATAGGGGGTAAGGTTAGCAGAGTACAGGCCCAATCAAATATCAGCAGCTCCTTCAGGGGTCAGTGCTACATGTACATTTCAGATTACACTCCGTGCTGGGTACTGTGCAATGTGACATCAGATGCCACCCCCTGCCTTCTGAAAGCTCAGAAATAGCATTTGATCTTTGTACTTTGAACAACTTTAGAGAAGAGAGGCCTGCAGATAAACAGGTACAGCTTATGAAGGAGGATCTGTTTTATTTCTCCTTATCACTTGAGGATAGTCACTTGCCTGGGTATATGTAAGAGTTTACAACCACTTTACGGGCTTGTTCACACTAGCAGTTAGGGGTGGTAAAACCCTGTGGTTGAGCCACACTCTTACCTCCCCTCAACCATTACCATCTTTAACTACAGAGGCAGCAGCTGGGGGTGTACACATGCTGTGGCCACGATGCTCCTTTGCGGCAGCAGTTATGCCCACTGTTTTTTTTGCCAGGTGTGGTGCCTGCCGAATTTGACCAATTCAAGTGAATGAGGTCATTCTGCAAGCACTCTGTAACCGTGTGTAATGCACTAGTGTGTGGTTCACAGGGTTAAAGGAGGAGGTTATACAATTCCTACTCACTGCCGGTCAAATGCTCTCTATAGAGTGATTCACGTTTGGATCGAAGCTAGCATGAACAACCCTAAATAGCCTTTCCCTATGAATTTGTGGAGACTGCCTCATGCATGCATGGAAGAAGCATCTGGCTGATATACATTTCGAGTGTATACAACTGCCTTCAATCATAGCCAGTGAGGAGGGAGCGGGGGGGGGTGGGGCTATATGTCTTATGGACAGATAGAGCAGGGCTCGAGAGTCAGCATGCATGAATTCCCCCATAGCAAGTTGCTTGCTATAGGGGCACTCAGCGGGGGGGGGAGCCAGGAACACCATTGGAGGACCCGAGAAGAGGAGGATTGGGGCTGCTCTATGAAAAACCATTGCACAGAGCAGGTAAGTATAAGACCCCTTTCACACTGAGGCAGTTTTCAGGCGTTTTAGCGCTAGAAATAGCGCCTGTAAAGCACCTGAAAACTGCCTCCCATGCCACCCGAATCTGAAAGCCTGAGTGCTTTCACACCCGGGCAGTGCACTTGTGGGACGTTAGAAAAATGTATACAGCATATACAGCACCAGTGGCGGCCCGTCCATAGGGGGCGCCTGGGCGCCGCCCCCCCCCCCCCCCCCCCCCTCCAGGCAGTCAAAAAAAAAAAAAAAAAAGTTAAAAAAAAAAATAAATAAATAAATTTTTAATACTGGCCCTTTAAATCTAAAAAAATGACAAAGAAAAAGTCCTTAAGTGCACTGTGTTCGGACGCCGGATACAGTGCGACGCCGGACACAGAGCACTTATGGGAAGCGCCACGTCTGTGCAATCACGAGATTGCAGACGTGGCGCTGCATTTGCGGACGTTTAGCCCGCCTTGGGGCGCTTCCCGAATCGCCAAGTAGCATCCGCCCGGCGCTTGTACTACGGCCGGGCGGTTTGATTGACATCTCTGTTTGATGTCACTTCCTGTTTTCTCTGTCTCATTGCGCCCAAGAGACAGAGGAAACAGGAAGTATGAGGACTGCAGACTGACTCTCCGGGCACTGGAATCTGGCTGGTGATCCCTCCATCCACACCAGCAGCATGACAGAGGAGAGGACACAGAGAATGATGAGGATAGCCGGCCGGGGAAGGTAAGAACTTTTTTTCAGCTGCTCTAATGACCTCCTTTCCTCCCCCACCCACCCCACTCAAATTAAAGCCTCCATTCAGTGACTGGTCACCTAATGAGAATCCATCCCCATCCCATAATGACAGCAACAAGTGCTTACAATCCGAGGTGTTGTCTCTGGCCAGGAGTGGGTGTCTGCAGCATGATGTCCTACACATGACTACACATATGTTTGGGCTGCTTTATGTGTATGTCATGTGGGGGGCATGGCATGTGGAGGGCATGTCATGTGGGGGGCATGTCATGTGGAGGGCATGTCATGTGGAGGGCATGTCATGTGGAGGGTATGTCATGTGTATGTCATGTGGAGGGCATGTCATGTGTATGTCATGTGGAGGGCATGTCATGTGGGGGGCATGTCATGTGTATGTCATGTGGGGGGCATGTCATGTGTATGTCATGTGGGGGGCATGTCATGTGTATGTCATGTGGGGGGCATGTCATGTGGAGGGCATGTCATGTGTATGTCATGTGGAGGGCATGTCATGTGGGGGGCATGTCATGTGTATGTCATGTGGGGGGCATGTCATGTGGGGGGCATGTCATGTGTATGTCATGTGGAGGGCATGTCATGTGTATGTCATGTGGGGGGCATGTCATGTGTATGTCATGTGGGGGGCATGTCATGTGGAGGGCATGTCATGTGTATGTCATGTGGAGGGCATGTCATGTGTATGTCATGTGGAGGGTATGTCATGTGGAGGGCATGTCATGGGCATGTCATGTGTATGTCATGTGGAGGGCATGTCATGTGTATGTCATGTGGAGGGCATGTCATGTGTATGTCATGTGGAGGGCATGTCATGTGTATGTCATGTGGAGGGCATGTCATGTGTATGTCATGTGGAGGGCATGTCATGTGTATGTCATGTGGAGGGCATGTGTATGTCATGTGTATGTCATGTGGAGGGCATGTCATGTGGGGGGCATGTCATGTGGGGGGCATGTGGAGGGCATGTCATGTGGGGGGCATGTCATGTGGGGGGCATGTCATGTGGAGGGTATGTCATGTGGAGGGCATGTCATGTGTATGTCATGTGGAGGGCATGTCATGTGTATGTCATGTGGAGGGCATGTCATGTGTATGTCATGTGGAGGGCATGTCATGTGTATGTCATGTGGAGGGCATGTCATGTGGGGGGCATGTGGAGGGCATGTCATGTGGAGGGCATGTGGAGGGCATGTCATGTGGAGGGCATGTCATGTGTATGTCATGTGGAGGGCATGTCATGTGTATGTCATGTGGAGGGCATGTCATGTGTTTGTCATGTGGAGGGCATGTCATGTGTATGTCATGTGGAGGGCATGTCATGTGTATGTCATGTGGAGGGCATGTCATGTGTATGTCATGTGGAGGGCATGTCATGTGGGGGGCATGTGGAGGGCATGTCATGTGGGGGGCATGTCATGTGTATGTCATGTGGGTGGCATGTCATGTGTATGTCATGTGGGGGGCATGTCATGTGGGGGGCATGTGGAGGGCATGTCATGTGTATGTCATGTGGGGGGCATGTCATGTGTATGTCATGTGGGGGGCATGTCATGTGTATGTCATGTGGGGGGCATGTCATGTGTATGTCATGTGGGGGGCATGTCATGTGGAGGGCATGTGGGGGGCATGTCATGTGGAGGGCATGTGCAGGGCATGTCATGTGTATGTCATGTTATGTGTAGAAGAACATGCTATGTACAACATGTAATTCATGGCATGTCCTACATAAGATGTTCTACACACAGCTGGTTGCTTTCTGTGTGACACAGGCTGCATGTAAGGAGCGACTCCGCTGGGGACACCTGATGGCATCTGGTGGCAGGCGACACGCTCGGGGCTCCCATTGATTCTGCATTTTGGTGAGTTGAATGATTTCATTTTATATTACAATGTAATAATAGTAATAATGCGCTTCAATCATCCTGACACCATAACAACCATGGAGCCAGGATGATTGAAGCGCTAACACCAGGTGTTCTTGGAGTATCTTTATCTGCTGATTGTTAAACTTTCTAGAATACACATTTTTATTGTTGTGTAGGATCTGGGGCTGCTGTCCCTTCATTCCTCTCTCCCACTCCCTCCATCCCTCGTTCATCTCAGACGCTAACTACACCACCTTAGAGCCACGCCCACTACTTCGCTGAAACCACGCCCATTTTCACCAAGTGGGAGGGGTCAAAAAGGAAGGGCGGGGTCCAGCGCCCCCCCATCCTAAAACTTCACCAGCCGCCACTGTACAGCACTGCCAAAACATCCCTGCCCATTGCAAAATTTTCATTTTTCTTTAATGTACCTTAAGGCCTTATGCACACTGGATGTTAGAAAAATGTCAGTAGCGTTAGCTGTAGAAAGATGTAGCTGCAGAATGAGTTTTGCAGTGTTTTTGCAGTAGCGTTTTTTTTTTTCTGAACAAAACTGTGAGAAAAAGGTGTGTATATATCGCGCTATCTGCTATACATTAAATTAAATAAGCAGCTGACACGCAACAAGTGATCTAATCTTGCAAAGGAATATATTATGTGAAAAAAGTGCAGCGCTAAAAAAATATTTAAATAGTCTATAAGGCTATTTGATTTATTGCAACCATATTATAAAGGCAATGTCCACACCTTTTAACCTTTGGCCCTTTAATATATACTTTTTATATGCATATGTTATTTTACTTCAACGTTTTTTATACGTACGTTAATCTTCAAAGTCAGGTACTCTGCTATGTGTACTACTACCCTGTTATTACATATAAATCTTTGAATCAACGTTACGCTGTTAACACTAAGATATCCCCGCTATGCGCTCCATTTGTCCCTACTCACATGGAGGTTTGGGTGGCAGCGTTGTGACATCACGACGTCAGCTTTTCAATTTAGACGTCGCATTACAGATGCACTTCCACTCTCCAAGCGTGCGTTCCGGACGTCTCCCCTTGGTAAGGATGAGGTTTGCAACGCACTCCGCTAGTACGATGTACTTGACATCTGTGCGCTCCGAATGTCCCCGCTTAGAGCGAGGCTTGCAGCGCACGCTGCCAGCGCCATTTTCTGTACCCGGAAGTCACTGTCATTGAACGGTGCATTTGATTGGAGCCACGTCTCAACATGGGGGTTCTTCTTAATGTATATATAGGGCAGCACATACAGTGGTGCGGTACCCCAGATAATTTTTTACAAGGTAACACAGAGTTATAAAATATCACTGGTTGCAATATATCAAATAGCCTTATAGACTATTTAAATATTTTTTTAGCGCTGCACTTTTTTCACTTAACAAAACTATACTCCCACAAAAGCTTATGGCTCAAAAATGCTAATAAACACCAAATAGCCATGTTTTTCAGCGTTTTGTAGCGTTTCTAAGCTTTTATTCGAGTTAGAGCGTTTTTACCCCTGAAATACTCCTCTTAAAACCCACTAGTTCTGTGTTTTTTCCAGCCAGAAAATTCCTCTGCCAAAAAACACTGATAACAGCCTGTGTGTACATGGACATAGAGGATAACATGCTGGGGAGTTTCCTGGCTGCAGAAAAAAACGCCTGAAGCCAAAAACAGCAGCTGTAAAAAAACTTCCAGTGTGCATGAGACCCTACTGTCACTTTAGGCTGGGTTCATACCACCAACGGATGCGGCTCACAGCAGGGGTCTGGTGCGTCCCTGTCCTCCATTTCAGGGACGAATCAGGGCCAAATTTTTGGTTGAATTCCCCCCTGAAACTGAGCCAAAGACACACAGAGTTCCTGTACAAGCCGCTCCGCAGCCATCATGGAGATATGTGAACCGGCTTCATAGAGGATCCTGTCATGCGAATTGGATGCAGGGAAATTCCACATCCAATTCGCATAGGTGTGAACCTAGCCTCAAAGTAAAATGAAGGGACATTTAGACTTTAACACAGTTGCCTTGTTTACTGAAAATCATTAATAACTTACTGAATGTTTTTTCTCATTTAAAACTTTATCATTATCAGTTTGCCATCTTTCTTTCATAATTTTGTGGTAGATCAGAATAAGGATTAATATTATTTCTGCCAACTGTGTGAAGAAAGTGACAGATCGCCAGAAGTACAACTCCCTTGTGACAGCTGGATAAACCCAGGGCATTATGTAGATATGACTGTGGGAAGTGGGTGAGGCTCAGTCTTATTAGCTTAGAACTTTGCATACATCAACCTATTGTGTCAGAACCTCATCATACTAATGCCACCCTGGCCTCAGGCTGCTTACAGCACTCATTGATGTACAATGGAAATTGTCTACCTGGTTTAATAATGTGTCTCACGCACAAATAGTGTGAACAGATTTGTGGCTTTTACTAAAACCAATTTAATAATGAGTCAAAAGGGGCATCTTCCCTCAGCAGATCTTACTAAGGAATCCTGTGGGCTGGTGTTGTAGAACAGCTCATATGTCAGACCCTTGAATGACTTGGAGTAGGCATAATCATTTAAATAAAAAGCAGAGACTATACAAGAATCCTAAAAGACTCCAGACTCTCCAGGGCACTATTCTGAAATTAAATGGGGTACTTCTTAAAGCGTATATATTTTATCTTACCAGTCCTTCAGGCTTTTTTGCCACTTGCCTACCAGGCCAATTCGGCCATTTCTCACCTACATGTAAAAATCATAATTTTTTTGCTAAAAAATTACATAGAACCCCCAAACATTATATATGTTTTTTAGCAGAGACCCTAGAGAATACAGTGGCGGTCATTGCAACTTTTTATCTAGCACGGTATTTGCAAATGTGTTTTTTTGGAAAAAAAACAGTCTTGGACTTTAAAAAAAAACAAAACAAGAAAGTTAGCCCAATGTTTTTGCATAATGTGAAAGATGAAGTTATGCCGAGTAAATAGATACCCAACATGTCACGCTCCAAAATTGCACACGCTCACGGAATGGCGCCAAACTTCGCTATTTAAAAATCCCCTTAGGCGACGCTTTAAACATTTTTACTGGTTACATGTTTTGAGTTACAGAGGAGGTCTAGGGCCAAAATCTTTGTTCTCACTCGGACGTTCACGGCGACACCTCACATGTGTGATGTAAACACCGTTTTCATATGTGGGCGGGACTTAGGTATGCGTTAGCTTCTGCGTGCGAGCTCACGGGGACAGGGGCGCTCTAAAAAATTTTATTTTTTTTTATTGTTAATTTTACTTTTTTATTTTAGCTTGACACTTTTTTTCCCCCAAAACATTTTTTGATCACTTTTGTTTCTATTACAAGGAATGTAAACATCCCTTGTAATAGGAATAAGCATGACAGGTGCTCTTTACAGTGAGATGTGGGGTCAATAAGACCCCACATCTCACCTCTAGGCTTAGAAGCCTGAAATAAAAAAAATTTAAAAACGATCACCGCTTCCCAGCCGAAGCGGCGCCGTTTTTTGTAATACAGAGGCCGGGCGTGACGTCATAACATCGCGCCCGGCCTCCGAACGATCATAGAGACTCTGGCGACCATCTGGTCCGCCGGAAATCTCTATGCAAAACATCCGGGGCTGGCGGATCTTGTGACCGACTCACCGATCGTAGTGGTGAGTCAGTACAAGCACCGGAGGGCGGCGGGAGGAGGGGGATGTCCCCTCTCGCCTCCCATAAGAATGATGAAGTGGTGGAACAGCTGCTATGATCATTCTTATGCTGCGCAGATTCGCCGGCTCTTAAAAACGATATCTGGATGATGTCTGTAGCTACAGGCATCACTCAGATATCCCCGCTCAAAGCCGAGGATGTCATTTGACGTACGGCGGGCGGGAAGTGGTTAATCTCACCTGTTGATCCTGCCAATAACACACATCCTGTCCTAGGGTGGCAACATGTACTCACTGTTCTGTATTTATAAAGGAGAAGCCTTGTCACCCTAGAACAGGAAGTGTGTTAGGATAATAGAAAACCTCCTCCTTCTCTCCATATCATAGGGTGTTATGACGTTCACATATGATGAACTGGGCAGAGCTTGAAACACTGCTGGAGATAACACTGCAGAGAGCACAAGAACTTCCAAGCTTCCAAGGATATATGGCAGGATCCACAGATATTTTTTACACTTCTCAAACTGTTATAAGAAAACACTTTCAATGGTATATTTACCAGACCAAAGCAAATAACAGACATTCATTGATAGGGTTTGCATACACTTCGGAGCACCGTGTTACATTCTGACATTATTTCGTTTATTAATTATTCTATGTATGTTTTTTCATCATTGATGCACATTTTAAAGAAATCTTGAGTTGAAAATGAAAAACAAATCAAAAACAATAGCAGCAGCGTGTAGATCATGACATAAGCTCTCCCTTCAAGAAAAGGTCATGCTTTTATTGATTAAACACGCAAACCTCTCATTGATTTCTTTAATATAGACTATATTGCCTTTACACGCACATGAACTTTAATGGCCTCCCAGTCTAATGCCCTGTACACACGATCGGATACGCCGCCAGCAAAACTCCGATGAGAGGTTTTGGTCGGAAAACGCGACCGTGTGTATGCTCCATCAGACTTTTGCTGGTAGAACTCCAGCCAGCAAAAGATTGAGAGGAGGTTCTCTATTTTTCGGTCGGAAAAAGTTCCTATCCAAAAATGTGATCGTCTGTATGCAATTCTGACACGCAAAAAATCACGCATGCTCAGAATCAAGTACGAAATGGAAGCGCTCAGTCTGGTAAAACTAGCGTTCATATAGGAGATAGCACATTCGTCACACTGCAAATTATTGGATCTTTTAATGCAGCGCATTCTCTTCTTCTTTATAATGCTAGAATAAT
The DNA here is from genome assembly GCA_037952925.1 of Lithobates clamitans. Taxonomy (NCBI): domain Eukaryota; kingdom Metazoa; phylum Chordata; class Amphibia; order Anura; family Ranidae; genus Lithobates; species Lithobates clamitans. The sequence continues at coordinate 9,982,876 of JBBGZY010000160.1, read as the reverse complement.
GAAGTTGTTTTGCTGCTGATATTCACACAGAGTTATAACAAACTGATTTCTTTATTATTTCTCGTGATCTCATGAATAATCTTTTTTGTTTTTAAAGCCAGATCTCCATAATAATGTTTAGAATTATTTTTTATAGTCATCTTTTTTTATTTTTAATCTCCTCTTTTTTGGATTATTTTTAAATTAGTTTCTAGTGATCTCCATAAATTTTTTTTGGTGTGTCAAGTTTCCACAACAACATTATTATCTTGTATTTTTATAACGCTCAAGGAGGTTGGTTTGTGTTGGTTTCCCTTGTTAATTTGACATTGTATTTTTGAAATGTACCTGCCTACTCACAAACAAACTGTCCTTTTTGAAGAAAAACACATAGGCAAGTATTTTCATATAAAAAAATCTCGATTTATTCTGGCTCATAATAACAAAATAAAGAGGAAGGCAACGCTGGAGAAACTGCTTGAGTATGCAAAGCCTTTGGCCCCCGGGGCACACATCAACACTTTGTAAATTAACATTGGTAGCCTAATGCCGTGTACACACGAGCAGACTTTTCAGCATCAAAGGTCCGACGGTCTTCCCGACGGACTTTCGACGGAGTTACTACGGACTTTCGAATGACCGGACTTGCCCACACATGAACGGACTAAAGTCTGTTCGCAAGTCCGTTGATTTGAACATGATGACGTATGAAGGGCCTAGAATAAGGAAGTTCATAGCCAGTAGCCAAAAGCTGCCCTTGCGTCATTTTTTGTCCGTCGGACTAGTATACAGACAAACTGATTTTTTGACCGGACTCGAGTCCGTCGGAAAGATTTGAAACATATTCTAAATCTAAAGTCCGTCTGATTTTTCGTCAGCAAAGGTCCGATGAAGCCCACACACGATCAAATTGTCCGGTGGATTCGTATCGTCGGACCTTTGCTGTCAAAGTCCACTTGTGTGTACACGGCATTAGAAGTCCATATCTAGTCCAGGACTCCCAGAGATCAGGAGCAGCAGCAGATGACATATATGTCCCCAGGCTGTGGTACTACAACAGGCTGCGTCTTTTGTCAGACCAGACTAAACCCATGCCATCACTTTCTTGTCATCCCTGCAGCCTTCCTTCCACACTTTCCTGCAGCCTTCCATGGAGGCTGTGGCTCTGAAGGTGGACTTGTGGCAGGAGGAGGATGGGTGAGCGCACATAAGTGCATGTTCTCACTAATTTGACCCCTGAAACCCTTCCGAAGGGCGTGAAAAATTAGATTCTCACACATGAAACGTTGGCCCTCCTCCATTTGCTGCAATTTGGCAGCTACATAGCAGCCATAGGCCTCTTCAGCGTCGGGGGGTGTTTTCAGGGCCGCATTCGCCTCCTTAATGAGGCCCAGTGCTGCCTCCTCCACATTGCTCCCCTTCCTGGCCCTTTTTGTTGTAAGGTGAAGAGGAGGCACCTGGGATTGGGTGAGGCTACAGGGCCCCACCACCTCCTGGCTAACACTTACCCCGGCTTCCTCCTGGCTGACACTTCCCCCCACCTCCTCCTGTGTGCCACATTCCAGAACCTCGACCTGGCTGAGGTCTTCCTGTGTATGAAAAAGGGACATAGTTTTAGTTTTTGGTTTATCAATTACACACAATTTTCAGCTCATGACTGTTGCAAATTGAATGTTAACAAATAGAAAAGACTATCATTCTGAGCCCAGCATTTTTCATTCTTGTCACAATCATTTTTGGCCCTGTAACGAGCCCCTGCTCGCTCGGTTCCACTCTCCCGACACTCCTCTGTGGCTATTGAATCAGATTGCAGATTGCAACGTCTGATGGTTCATTCATCCGATGCTCCTGGAATCAAACTACAGCTATGTGCCGTTCGAATCCAGTTATGATAGCTCAGAACAAACACCAGGCAGGCTGTATGTAAGTTCAAACAGGAATCTCACTTTTATTGGATGCACACAAAACACTTTTATACACAGCAGTTTGAACACCCAGCCCCAACAACCACTTTCCTATTGGTCAATTGTAAAGTACACTCTAGTCTTCAATCAGGTCCTCTTGTCCATGCAAATGAGAACTTGAAACAGGGTCAGCAGAGATTGGTCTGATAGCTTGAATAGGAGGACTGAAATGTGTAATGACACAGAGAAGCCCTAGGGGGTAATTAAAGTACATAAACAAATGGTCAAACACAGAACAATGCCTTCCTTCCAGACCATGGAGCCGTCTGGAGGTCTTCTGCCTTAAGGTTAGCCTTAAGACAGGGCAGAAGACCCACCACTGTGTAATAGAATCAAAGGAGAAATACTTCAGTATTCCAAGCTTCATGACAATCCAGTATTCCAAGGTTCATGACAGGCCCCTACTGTCTATTGATATGTAAAACAGTTTTTGTTAAATCATTCATTTGTTATCAATAATAACATCTAGTTAACAACAATAATTTTCGGACAATAAATATGTTAAAAATAATATACCTGGCTCCAGCTGGGCTCCTCCACTTCTTCCAGGATGGAAGGTCCCGGTTGGTCCTCGGAAGCCTCAGCTGGGGTTGAGGGAAGGGTTGAGGGAAGGTTGGATGGAAATGTAGAAAGTGATTCCCTGGCTTCCATCTGGTGTTCCTGAAATCCTGTTGTAGTACCACAGACTGGGTACATACACATCTTTTGCTGCTGCTCCTGATCTCATGGAAGCCTAGACCTTATTAAGCTCCTTCCTATACGTGCTTCTCAAGCTACCAATTTTCATCTCCACAAACTCGATGTCTGCGTTGGGGACCTGCGTCTTCACAAATTGCAGCAGTTTCTCCAACGATGCCTTCCTAGCTGGTTTATTGCAATATAAGGGGTTTTTAACCTCCCACAAACTTCTCTTATCCCTGTATTTGTCTATGAACTGGCCCATGAATTCAGGGTCTTTGAATTGTTTCATATTTGCTGCAAGACAAAACACAAGACAAAAATACTAATATCAGGCTAAACTCTCCTAATCTTAGCCCAATATAGGCCTGAATCTAGAATCAGTATAGGCTACTGATGCCCCAAGTTAAAATGTTACCTTCGTTATAATGTTCGACGCTTCCGGTCCTCCTTCCTCCGCACACAGAACGTAGGTACGACACATGCGTGTTAGCTTTATATACACTGCGCTTGCGTGAAACTCCGCCCGCATCGCCTGCCCCTGATGTTCTTTCTAGGATATTCCCCGCCCCTAACATGGCAGAGACACAGCAGGTGCGTAACAGCAGTAACGAAGAGGAGGAAAGCCCGGAGCCCGAAACATCCCGATCCTGGAGGAGAAGATTTAAGGCCTCAAATATGACCTTTGTAGAGATGGTGGAGATGGTGGACATCTTGAAGAGGGCCGACTATGATGGGAAGTATGGACCGTACCTAAACCCAAATGTGAGAAAGGCCAAGATCATGATTAAAGTTGTGAAGAGTCTGCACAGGAATTTTGGGGTATGACGATCCAAGGAGCAATTGAAGAAACGCTGGTCAGATCTGAAATTGAGGGAGCAGGATCAGTACTGAAGAATCAAGAAAGTGCTTCTAAAAAGTAAGTAGTTTTTGTTTGTTCCAATTATTATTATTACTTGCATGCTGCTCCATGTGCTTTTCTTTACTGTTGTACAGTTTAAAATGGCAAATTTCAGGCTTGTGGGCACAGTAATCGTTTGCAGTAAAAATTGTTCGTTCACCAACTAAATACGATGTTTTTGGCAGATACAGGGTTAACTACATTTGGTCATGCTGATTTGTATTAAAAGAAGTTTAGGACATTGTTGTCTAGATGTGTTTGTAACTAGAATGAAATGCAAAGTTGATTCAGTGCAATGTAAGGAGAGGACACTAAGCAGCTGTTTACACATCTGGACTCAGGAGCACTAGTGTGGGACACAAAAACAAACTTTTTAGGGTGTCCCACACAGGTGCTCCAGTGGATACTTGGGGTGTTTCCATGTGTGAAACTTGTCCAAAAAAGGTAAGTATTCCAGCTTTCTTAAGGGAATAAATCATGTCTTCAGCTTGTAACTCTGCCCAAACAGACAGTTGTACCCCACTTCGAAGCAATGTTTGACATTCATATTTCTGGCCACAAATATCGGTGTGCTAAGTATACATTTTGTTTCATTCTCATAGGGGAGAAAAGACTCGGGACGTCTGAGGACACCAGGGACCCCCCACCTACTAAAGAAGGGGAACTCAGCACACAGCCTCAGGATGTGGAGGAAGGAGAGGTGGTTGAAATAGTGACCACAACAGGTGAGTGTCTGACACCACAGATTCAGGTAATAGATGTATGCCTGCATATTTATAATACATGATGTGTATTTTTCTTTTAGGTGATGTGCATGTTGTGGAAAACAATCTACTCATTTCACCACTGACAGTGCACAAAGGCTAATCCAGGACATAATGTTTTGTAGTCGGGATTTAGACTTCATAAAGGAAAAAACCAAGGAGATGGAACAAAGAATGAAGAACATGATTGATGTACTAGGAAGAATCTAAATCCAAAAAAATACACCTTTTTTAAAAATAAAATTTAACTAAAGTTTTAATACAGTTTAAAAGCCAAATTTGGAAGATGCACACAGTGTGTCAACATGTGCTATCTGCCATCAGGGGATGTACGCGTTTTGTGGGTGCAACCCCTTCCTCGCAACTCTAGTAGGTGAGAGGAAGGAGTTGCACCCCCAAAACACATCCATTGATCCCCCATGATGGGAGATAGCACATGTTGACATTAGGCATGGGATCAGGAGGGAAATCCCCATTTTGACTCCCAATTTGTGTGCATCTTCTAAATTTGGCTTTTACAGGGGTGACGTCACCCCATCTGATGATGACAATATCAACACATTTTTAACACTATAATGTCTGATATTGCCTTCAGTTTTTCAATGTTGAACTTTGCAAGTTCTTGAGTTGTGTATGTTATGTTTTGAAACATGCCTGTTTATGTAAAAAAATAAATTTTTAAGGTAAAACTTTATAAAACCAAGATATTATTTTTTTACCAAAAAAGGTTTTATAACACACATGGGGTTTTATACTCAACAATGTGTGGCTTCTTCTTTCAATGCTCAATACTAGACATGTGCATTCGTTTTCGTTCGAATGCATTTTCGTCCGAATTTCAGGTATTTTCGTTATCGTTTTTAACAAACGAAAGATCTGACATAAACAAATGTTTTATTTTCATTTTCGATGCTATAACAGTTCGATATAGATAGGAGATTCGACATGATGATGACAATAACAATCTGTGTCCATCAAACCTGTGGTCGAATGTGCCTAACCTTAATTCTATTAGTCCAAGATTATTCTACATAGAGAGAAAAGATTTGACGTAGGGGAGAAAAGATTCGACGTAGGGGAGAAAACATAACTAAACTCATTATTATGATGATGATGAATGTTATTGGCTGATTGTAACCAAAGAGGAGGAGCAGTAAAATAGCTAGAACTAAGTACATACGTACTTTGGCTTATGGTGTCTGTTGAAAGTTCTAAGAAGATTCGACGGAGCAGGTAAACTATACGGCATCGTACAGTTTAGCTGCTCCGTCTAATCTTCTTTGAACATTCGACAGACACCATAGGCCTTCAATGACAGATTCAACCTTAATTTGGATTTTGGGAAAATTTTTAATGAAAAACTAAATAAATAAACACGAATTTCGGGAGTAACTAAATAAATTTATTTTTCGGACGAAAACGAAATTCCGAAACGAAATATTTCAGTGTGCACATGTCTAAATACCACTTTTTGTATTAAGTTGGTGTTTACGGTGACAATGGGTGTTATTTAAATAATTGGAAAAACCACTTGGCACTACAAGTGCACTAGGAGAACCTAGCAGACATTTAAAAGAAACACAAGCAGTAAATCAAATTCCAGATTTTATCATATCAAATTTTTTTTTATTTTGAAAATATTTAAAAATTTGCTGGCATAGCAATGGCCCCCCTACCTATCAACATATTTTTGCTTCACAGGCGCTTTGGGGGGGCAAGCCAGGACGGCCAGCTTCCAGGGCCGTCAGTGTTGATATTACTATGTGGTTAAGTTTGAACTCTGCCATATTTATTGCCGTTAGAAATAGGTGGAACCGGCTGGAAATTATCCCAAAGTTATTCTCCACGACTCTTCTGGCTCTGGCCAGTCGGGAATTAAAAATCCTCTTCTCCGGGGTGAAGGTCCTCTGGGGGAATGGCCTCATCATGTTATCACCCAGACCAAATGCTTCATCAGCAATAAAAACAAATGGGAGTCCTTCCGCAGGTGGCAATCCCAAGCCACCACTCTGGAGACGTCCTTAGAACTCAGTCTGGGCAAAGACTCCACCATCCGACATCCGGTCATTCTTCCCCATGTCCACATATAAAAACTCATATGTCACTGAGACCACTGCCATCAACACAATACTATTGAAACCCTTATAATTAAAATAATATGACCCCGAATGGGGTGGTTGGACGATGTGGACATGTTTCCTATCGATTGCCCCTCCACAGTTGGGAAAGTCCCAATGCTTGGCAAACTGGGATGCCACAGTCTGCCATTCCTGTGGTGTTTAAGGAAACTGTGGAGTCAAACCTGAACTTCCTTTTTCTAGTCCCGTCGTACGTGTTGAACATCACCACGTTCTTGACGGACGGAATTTGGTGTGACCGTGTGTATGCAAGACAAGCTTCAGCGGAATCCCGTCAGAAAAGCCATCATACCTTTTTCTGACCAAAATTCCGATCGTGTGTAAGCGGCATTAGTCCATAGGGTTCAATATAGAGTTGGTCCACCCTTTGCAGTTATAACAGCTTCAACTCTTCTGGGGAGGCTGTCCGCAAGGTTTAGGAGTGTGTCTATGGAAATGTTTGACCATTCTTCCAGAAGTGCATTTGTGAGGTCAGGCACTGATGTTGGATGAGAAGGCCTGGCTTGCAGTCTCCGCTCTAATTCATCCTAAAAGTGTTCTATCGAGTTGAGGTCAGAACTATATGCAGGCCAGTCAAGTTCCTCCACCCCAAACTCGCTCATTCATGTCTTTATGGACTTTGCTTTGTGCACTGGTCCAAATCATTTGGTGGAGGGGGGATTATGGTGTAGGGTTGTTTTTCAGGGGTTGGGCTTGGCCCTTAGTTCCAGTAAAGGGAACATTTAAGGCATCAGCAAATTACATTTTGGACAATTTCATGCTTCCAACTTTGTGGGAACAGTTTGGGGATGGCCCCTTCCTGTTCAAACATGATTGCGCACCAGTGCACAAAGCAATGTCCATAAAGACATGGACACTGACAAGTGGAGTCAAGTGCTGGAACTTGTTCAGGCACTGCGCTCCACTGCGGGATTCAACCCGGATTCGAGGGACACCAGGATTAACTTGAAATCCCAGGACAGTCCCAGCAAATCCAGGAAAGGTTGGGAGTAGGGATGGGCCGAACACCCCCCCGGTTCGGTTTGCACCAGAACATGCGAACAGGCAAAATATTTGTTCGAACATGCGAACACCATTAAAGTCTATGGGAAACGAACATGAAAAATCAAAAGTGCTCATTTTAAAGGCTTATATGCATGGTATTGTCTTAAAAAGTGTTTGGGGACCCGGGTCCTGCCCCAGGGGGCATGTATCAATGCAAAAAAAGTTTTTAAAACGGCCGTTTTTTCAGGGAGCAGTGATTTTAATAATGCTTAAAGTGAAACAATAAAAGTGTAATATTCCTTTAAATTTCGTACCTGGGGAGGTGACTATAGTATGCCTGTAAAGTGTTGCATGTTTCCTGTATTTACAACAGTCCGAGAGCAAAATGACATTTCTAAAGGAAAAAAGTCACTTAAAAGTACTTGCGGCTACAATGAATTGTCGGTCCTGACTTCCAGCAATACACATAAAAGTTCATTGATAAAAACAGCATGGGATTCCCATCCCAAATGCGTGGGGGTCCCCCAAATTCCATACCAGGCATTTCAGGTCTGGCATGGATAAAATAAAAAAAAAATGGTGTGGAGGTCCCCCTCAAAATCTATACCAGACCCTTATCTGAGCACTCAACCTGGCAGGCCACAGGAAAAGACGGGGGGACGAGAGAGCGCACCCCCTTCCTAAACCGTACCAGGCCACATGCCCTCAACATTGGGAAGGTGCTTTGGGGTAGCCCCCCAAAGCATCTTGTCCCTATGTTTATGGGGAGAAGGGCCTCATCCCCACAACCCTTGCCCTGTGGTTGTGGGGGTCTGTGGGTGGGGGGCTTATCAGAATCTGGAAGCCCCCCTTTAGATCCTGACCCCCCCATGTGTGAAATGGTAACGGGGTACCCCTACCATTTCACAAATAATGTGTGAAAATACACGCCTTGGGACAAGTCCTTTATTTAAAAAAATAAAAAAATAAAACTGTCCCACGAAGTCTTATTCTTTTTCTTCTTGTGCTCCAACGGACCGAAAAAGAAAAAAAAAGCTGCACGTCGCCTGTAATCTGCCTCCATGGGAGGCACCCACCGTAATAACCGGCCGCTCTCAGGTGAAAGCTCTTTTATAACTGAGGGCAGGGCCACATCCCTATGGCTTTCCCGTAGCATCAGAGGGGGTTACGGGAAAGCCATAGAGATGTCCCCGTGCGTCAGAGGGGGGCGGACCGGGTGGCCCCGCCCCCTCTGATGCTAAGGGAAAGCCATAGGGATGTCCACGTGCGTCAGAGGGGTCACCCAGCGACGTCATTATGTGGCCCCACCCTCAGTTATAAAAGAGCTGTCACCTGAGGGCGGCCGGTCATTACGGCGGGTGCCTTCCATTGAGGCAGATCGTAGGTGGCGTGCGGCTTTTTTTAAAAATTATTTTTCGGTCCGTCGGAGCGCGAGAAGAAGAAGACTCCGTGAGACAGTTTTTTTTTTATTTTTTAAATAAAGGACTTGTCCCAAGGCATGTATTGTGTTTTTTTTTTACCATTTTCACATATTTTTTTTGAAATGGTAGGGGTACATTTGTACCCCGTTACCATTTCACATGGGGGGGCGGAATCTGGGGGTCCCCTTGTTAAAGGGGGCTTCCAGATTCCGATAAGCCCCCCACCCGCAGACCTCCTCAACCACCGGGTAAGGGTTGTGTGGATGAGGCCCTTCTCCCCATCAACATGGGGACAAGGTGCTTTGGGGGGCTACCCCAAAGCACCCTCCCAATGTTGAGGGCATGTGGCCTGGTACAGTTCAGGAGGGGGGGCACTCCCCCCTCTTTTTCTGCGGCCTGCCAGGTTGCGAGCTCAGGAAAGGGTCTGGTATGGATTTTTGGGGGGACCCCACGCCATTTTTTTTTAAATTTTGGCGTGGGGTTTCCATTAAAATCCATACCAGGGGGACCCCCACGCCATTTTTTAAAATTTTGGAGCGGGGTTCCCCTTAATACCCATACCAGACCTGAAGGGCCTAATATGGAATTTGGGGGGACCCCCACGCATTTTTTTAAAAAATTTTGGTTTGCGGTTCCCCTGTGGGGGAATCCCATGCCCTTTTTATCAATGAACTTTTATGTGTATTGCCGGGAGTCGGGACCGACAATTCATTATAGCCGCGAGTACTTTTAAATAACTTTTTTTCCTTTTTTTTAGAAATGTCATTTTGCTCTCGGACTCTTGTAAACAAGGGAAACATGCGCCACTTTACAGGCATACTATAGACACCCCCAGGTACGAAATTTAAAGGAATATTACACTTTTATTGTTTCACTTTAAGCATTATTAAAATCACTGCTCCCGAAAAAAAGGCAGTTTTTAAAACTTTTTTTTGCATTGATACATGTCCCCTGGGTCAGAACCGGGGTCCCCAAACACTTTTTACGACAATACCATGCATATAAGCCTTTAAAATGAGCACTTTTGATTTTACCCATAGACTTTTAAAGGGTGTTCCGCGGCTTTCAAATTTGCCACGAACACCCCAAATTGTTCGCTATTCGGCGAACAGGCGAACACCCGATGTTCGAGCCGAACGTAACCATTCCTAGTTGGGGGGTATGCAATATTATCACTCCAAGACAACATTAAGAGGCAGTTTCAATGTAGAGGCTGTGGAAGGTGAGGAAACTGGAGTACCACAATACATTTCTATTTTTATTAAAAAATACATTTAATTTTATCTCAACCGAATTTTAGTGAACATACTAAGAAATAAATCTCATCCTATACATTAGGTACATTTTCTCTATTTGCAATACCTTAAGTGCTAGGTTTAATAGTGTTATTCATACAGATTAGTAATCAATCATTTGTGGCTCCTGGCAGTCACTGAAAACATTGTGGAAGAAAACAGAAGAGCTTTGGCGAGACTTTAGCTTCCCTCCACCCTGTTCTTGACCTTGTTACATTGGCTTAACATTAGAAAGAAGAGAGCAGCTGATACCATAAAGCTTGCTACATACATGCAAATATCAGTAGGGCCAAAGTAAATGTGACATTGGGTAATGATCTGATCTCATTTAATAGTAATTGTTCTTTAGCCAGGTGCTGAACAGCAGCTTTCATTTAATTAAGGGGGAGGTAACAGCTGGCGATATTTGAATCGTTAATTGAAATCTTCATTCACATGGAGCCTCAGAGGAGAAATGCACTAGAGTTTACATAACTGGAGTTATGATTGACATGGCAGAGTATATATTAATCCACGGTAAGGTGATATAATGTTTGCATCCTGTATATAGTATTGACAATAATGTCATAGTGTACATTTCTTGTTCCACTGTCTTGTTTAGCAGTTTAACAGAAACAACTTACCTAGTTTTCACATAAGTGTGATTTTATTGAGGTATTGCAAAAAAAACATGCTGTAAAAGATAGGGCCAGTAAACCTTGTATTCAGAATGGGCAGTCTCCTACTGACTGCCAGTGCTATAGCACCACCCTCTGAAATGCTGTTCATGTTTGGGCATGAGTGCACAAATAGAAACTTTAAACATGAAAAGCAGCACTGTTCTGTTTCAAATGCTGCTTTATGCATTGACATATACCTTCTTAGACATAATCAGCCCAGACAGTATAGTCACCTGCTGACTTGGCACCATCCACAGGCAGTTTGACCCTTTAATAAGACACATATGTTGCATGTAATACAATTTTACGTCAGCTTATTGCAGTACAGAGGGTATTTTTCCAGTTTTTTGCAGTGTAAGAACAAAATTACTTTCCTGAGCCCTGTCTCTGTGCATAACGAGCACTGAATGACAGAACATAAAAAAAGTGGGAGGGTCTAGCTAGGACTAAATCAACTAGCACTCACCAACAGAAGTGGAGAACAGAGAAAGATACCAAAATCACATTAGTAAACTAATTGGACAGGTGTCAGAAAAAATTAGGAAGTAAAAGAACCCCTGTCCCTTTTGTTTTAAATTTAATTTCCAATAATTTGTATTATTTTTTCCAATAAAAGAAAAAGGAGTTATACAAAACATAGTGGGATTGACACATACGTACAGTTGCCTTCCATGCATAGAAAGAGCAAGAAACAAGAAACAAATAAAACTTTATATAAAAAGAAAGAAAAAACAAATGCAAGTCAAATTTCACAATTTAGGTTGTAGGCAGTGACATACAAATCAGGGTATGCGACTTCAAACGTTAGAGCCCGCGAGTACAAAATCTACAGGCAAATAATGCAACAAGTTTGCCCAAAACTACAACTAGATTAGCATACTACAAAACAATAACAGCCTAATGCAGTACAACACAGCAAAAAAGCAGCAAAAAGGGCAAAAAGAAACCATGAAATCAGACCGAGACAGAAGTACAGTTAAATCACACTTGTTTAATAATAAAAATAAATAGAACAAACATAGTCAAAACATAGCCAGAGTTCAGGAACCGGAGCAGACAAGCCAAATGTCAGGGAGCCGGAGACGAGGGTAGTGAAACAGCAAGCAGGATCTGGAGCCAGAAGGGATGTCAGCCAAGCTAGTCTTTTAACAGGAATGCAGGAGAGCGTCTCTGTGATGTTGACTAAGGTGAAGGCAGAGATCCTCTGTGCTGGACGGCTTAAGTAGCCAGGAATGACGAGCAGGATATCATCAACAGTACCTGTGGAGAGATAGGAGCTGGCAATTAGCTGACAGCTGAATGGCCAGCACAGAGAAGGAAGGGCTGAGCCCAGCCCTGACACACTTGTAATTAACTCACATAGCCCCATTACTCTGTGTGCCCAGATCCACCCAGGGTGTTGTCTGTGATGGGTGCCGCCGCTGAACATGCCCTCTTAGCTCCCGATATTGATGCCCTTGGGTGGCTCACGGTCCCTGACATCGTGCCATCAAGTGCACAAATACTTGTAAGTGATCTTTTTAGAGGGGATGTTATTTTGATCCTCCCCTACACTGATGCAAGCTAGTCTACTTAGTCAATCTATTTTCCCATTGCAGATACATTACACGCCTGCTCCTGAAGAGCGGCTTAAAGCCGCAAAGCGCGTTGAGCTACTAGTTTTTGTGTACCACAATTACACGCCTATTAAGATATGTGCCCTTGTATCTACAATTTTATATTGTGACAGGGATCAGAAAGACCATAGACCATGCAGGTGCTATCTTGTTATATGTGTACATCTAATCATGAATTTTGGTGGATCCCCTTAACCTCACTATGTGATTAATGTTTATAAATATGTTATTACCAGATATTACTGTTTCAGAAATTGATACAATGAAAGTGTGCATTTCTATGTATATGAAATTTAATGTATGTAAACATGTATTTATGGATTAATAAATATTTTATCATCCACCTTCTATTCATTTGCTATCATGAGCTTCATTTAAAGTCCCACCCTTTTTGATGCTTTTTGCTGCTTTTTCCTCGTAATGATAGGGATAGAGGCACATGACCCTACCCAGCCATGGCTTCATTTAAAGTCCCAATTTTCCAGATTCCCCTACTTGTGGCAGTACAACAAAGAAAAATGACATGAAAGTGTAGCAGAATGCAGTTTTAGGATAGTAACCAGATGGTATCCTACACCATCAGTTTTACAAAACTACTTTCCCAAGGCCTCAGATCGCTGTTGGAGATGTCGGGAGGATTGGGGGGCAGTGCTCCATATCTTTTGGTCCTGTCCGAAATTAGAACATTTTGGGGAAAAAATGCGCAGACTCATACAAAAGTTCACTGATTACCTGGTCTCAGACGACCCAGCTTTTCTTTTTCTTTTACATCTCTCTGATATTCCTGCTAAAACGTACAAAAAACCTATCTTACGCCATCTTCTTAACGTTGCCAAATCCTGCATTTCCTTGGGATGAAAAAACCCACAACCCCCTTCCATCTCGTACATAAAATTGGGTCAGAACAGATACTGCTACATAAAATTAGGCATTCCTGGCATCCCTCTTACACAAATATATTTAAAGCTGACTTTCAGATAAACAGTTAAAGTAGAACTATAGGCAAAACATTTTTTTCCATTCTGGATAGAGTAAGGGATGGTTATAACCCCTGTCAGATTTTCTTCCACCATCTTTGTCCCATTGCAGAGATTTCCCTTCACGTCCTGTCCCATAGCCAAACAGAAAGTGAGAGGAAATCTCTGCAAATTAAGGGAATTCCTTGAGAACCCCCAGTTCACCAGAACTAGTGTCCCCATCGGAAGATTTTTCTTCTATTACTTCTCTGGGGACAACCCAAAATGTGGGTTTTTCTTTTACTTTCCCTTTCAATGATAATGGTAAACAGGACAAATAGAGAGGGGAAAACTCCCTATCGTGGGCACAGACAGCAATAAAAACTGACAGGTGTTCTAATCCCTCTCCACTCTATCCAAAACTAAAATAAACAGTTTTGCCTTTAGTTATACTTTAAATACATGGGTTAAAGAGGAAGTAAATCCTGATGGGTTTTACTTTCTCTTTTTTCCCCTGCAAAGTAAAAGCATAATGGGCTAGTATGCATCACATACTAGCCCATTATGTGGCATTTACCTGCAAACGAAGCCCGCGCTGTTCCCACTGGTGGCTGCATCCATCTTCACCCCTCTTCCTTCCAGGGCCGCGGACTCCGGCTCAGTGACTGGTCGAAGTCTCGTGACGTCACTCCTGCGCATGCGCGTGGGAGCCATCAGTCACAACACTTGCTAGTGAAGAAACGGCATGCGGGGCTGTTTCTTCACAGCACATGCGCCAATGACATCATTGGCATACTGCAATGTAAATAACTCCTAAACGACGCACGTTTAGGAGATATTTACAGCAGAGGTGGGAGACTCGAGTCACATGACTTGACTCGAGTCAGACTCGAATCACCTGTTTGAGGACTTGCGACTTGCTTGACAAAATTAAATAAATGACTCGACTTGACTTTGACTTGTCACTAATGACTTGCGACTTGACTTTGACTTGGGCTATTTGACTTGCAATGACTTGGCACCACTAGTGCTGTGTCTTGGCCTAGGCAAAAGCCCCCCCCCCACAAAAGTAAGCTCCCCCCAAGGCCCGGCTTTGGGGTAGATCAGTATTTTGACTTAATTTGTGACTTGACCAAAATAAATGACTTGACTTGACTTGCTTGACTTCTAGCAGGGACTCGACTTGACTTGCTTGCTTTTCGCCACAGTAACTTGGGACTTGCTTGTGACTTGAAGGTTAAGACTTGAGACTTGCTTGTGACTTGCACATGTGTGACTTACTCCCATCACTGATTTACAGTACCTATAGGTGAGAATTATTATAAACTTACCTATAGGTAAAAGTGACAATGAGAGGTATACAACCAATTCAAATGTAGCTGTTTTACCTTTCATAGAATTTGTATTTCTGACCATCCACTTCTGTTATTTACATGGTTTTACCTCGCCACACAGAAGTGCCTGGCAGGATGGGAGGCCTGATTTGTCTGCTACAGTCCAGTACCACTTACAATTCTCCTCCCCACTCCCACTCTGTGACTGAGGGCCATAATAGTACAGGCTACATTTACATCTAAGCGTCATGTTTTTCAAGAGTTTTTTTCAAGCTCTTTTTTTAAGCGTTTTTTTTAGCGTTTTTTGGAGCAGAATTGCAAATTTTTGCAGCTTTTCTCAGGCATTCTTCAGGTGAAAGGTGTGGCATGCTGCTGAAAAAGGGGCGGGGAGGTGATGTTTGAGCAGAAAACGTATGACAGAATGCTTGCTAAAACATTAGAAAAAAGCTCATGTTGCGCTTTTTAGGCATCTCCATTGAAGTCTATGGGGACAAAAAAATGCTCAATTCTGACTGAAATGTGGCTCATGTACTTTTTTGATAGACAGGCATTTTGCTACAAGCAACAGGATGCTCAGATGTGAACAAGGGCTATTAAAACAATAGGTTTTTGCTTGTTGAGCGTTTTTCAGCTTTGATCTACAGTGTGAATGGGGCCTCACTGATGTTTACACAGGAACTTGTTGACAGAAAGTCCCTGAGTAAAATAACTGTGTTTAAAGACCTGAGTAATGTTGCATATAGGTGAGTAAAGGTACGTAAGCATACAGATGAGTAAAATTATTCTTCATTGACAGTGTTGTAATATACTAATTGAGGTTCCATGCACACTAGCTTAAAAAACGTTCCTAGCAGCAGCTTTTGAGCATTTTTTTTCTTGCTTCTAGAAGCAAATAATGTTATCCTATGTGTCCGTGCACACTATTTCACTCTAGAAGTGTTTTTGAAACTTTAGCTTCTAGGAGCTAAAAAAAACCCACGATTCTTTTGTGTTTTTGGGAGCACTTTGCCAGCAGACAAAAAGGCTGACAGCTCCTACAAGCAGGCCATTGCATCCTTAGCAACAGATGACTCATCTGGTTCCCCGCTGGAATATAAACAAAAGAATTGCTGGCTATTCAAACGTGGAAAAAAAAAAACAGTGTGGGGGTCCCCCCTCAATCCATACCAGGTTCTTTGGGTTTGGTATGGATTTTAAGGCTAACACCACGCCAAAATGTAAGAAAAAAATGGTTTTGGGCTCCAATCCAAAATCCATACCAGACCCTTATCTGAGAATGCACTCTGGTAGGCCAAAAAAGGGGGGGGAGTGAGCGCTGAACCATACCAGTCCACATTCCCTTAACAGGGGGGCTCCCCCAATGCACCTTGTCCCAGCCCCCCCATGTGAATGAATATGAGGCACATTGTACCCATACTCATTTTATAAAAAAGTGTCAAAAATAAATAAAAACTCAGAGACTGCATAAACTGGTGTAGATCCAACATCAATCACAATGAACGCCAGTTGCCGTTCCAAACAACTATCTTTTTACACTATACTTTTGATTGGAGAATGAGTAGGAGGGGTGGGATCTGGGGGCTTCCAGATTCCAATAAGCCCCCGCCCACAGACCCCCACAACCACCAGCAAGTGTTGAGGGGGAGAGGCCCTTGTCCCCATCAAGCTGGGGACAAGGTGTTTTAGGAGGGAGGGGGTGTTGTTAAATTACCACAGGCTTTCACTACTAAAGTACCGCATGACTTCATAAAATAACTAATGCAGTATAATTAAATTCCATTAAATACTGTACAGGATGCCAGGGAGGGGTCCTGGACAAAGTGGGAAAACGTCTGGTGCAGATGGCTTGCCCACGTTGTTTTATTCCCAATGTGTTTAGCTACTTGCCCCTAGGCTAACAACCCTTTTTTCAGAGTTTGCAAAGTGTGGAATCACTCCCCGAATCCATGGAGGAAGCAATTATTGTGTTGGTACCCAAGCCTGGCAAGAACCCATAGGAGTGTGCTTCATATAAGCCTATTGCCCTGTACACATGGTCGGACATTGATCGGACATTCCGACAACAAAATCCATGGATTTTTTCCGACGGATGTTGGCTCGAACTTGTCTTGCATACACACGGTCACACAAAGTTGTCAGAAAATCTGATCGTTCTGAACGTGGTGACGTAAAACACGTACATCGGGACTATAAATGGGGCAGTAGCCAATAGCTTATGTTTCTTAATTTATTCTGAGCATGCGTGGCACTTTGTGTGTCGGATTTGTGTACGCACGATTGGAATTTCCGACAACGGAAAATTTTATAGCAAGCTCTCAAACTTTGCGTGTCGGAAATTCCTATGATGGAGCCTACTTGCTTGCATCCAGCATGTACTATCAGGTGGTGCCCGTCTAAGTGACAGTAAAAGACATTTCCTGATTGACGCCTTAGACTTTATTTTGAATCATAACTATTTCATGTTCAACGGTGGCTTTTTCCTCCAGGTACAGGGGGTCGCGATTGGGACTTCATGTGCCCCATCGTATGCAAACCTCTACCTGGGGGTATGGGAAAGCTGGTTGAAACAGTCCATATCCACTCATCCCCACATGGGCAATGTGGTGATATGGCGTCGGTACATAGACAACATTTTGCTCATCTGGGATGGTACCCTTGAGGATCTCCATGTTTTTGTGCAAAAACTGAACACTAATCCGTTCAATCTCACTTTCACCATGACTTTCCATGAATAAGGGATTACCTTTCTAGATGTGACAATCCACAAGCAACAGGATGGCTCACTAACCAGTTCTCTATATCGTAAACCAACATCTGGCAATTCTATTCTACATGCCACTAGTTTCCACCCCCCAAGACAGTCAGTACCTATGGGTCAGGAGGAACTGCACTGATGACAAAGTCTTTAAACGAGAGGCTAACATGTTGAAGGAGAGACTCCTGGCATGAGGGTACTCCAAGACATGTTTGAAGAGGGCCTTTAGACGGGCATGCTTGAACTTATTTTTAACTCAGAATTCAATAGTAACAAAACCAACCCAATTCGGATAATAACTAGGTTTTCAAACCAGCATAGGACCGTAAAAAACATAGTTGAACAGTATTGGCATGTCCTCAAATTAGATCCCACCATCGGTCCCTATGTGCAGGACAAACCATCCTTCACCTTTAAGCGGGCCAAATCCATCAGGGACAACTTACTATCTAGTGAATACTCTGGGGGAGGTGTGGGCAAACGAGATCCCTGTAAACGCCCTGGTACCCTTCGGTGTGGCGGATGCCCATACTGTCAATTTATGAACATCAAGTCCAGCATCAAACTATGTGACTGCGCATGCTACAATGTTGGCAAAACCAACCAGGAGTTCTGGTGGTGGGCATACCGCCACATAGCTTCCATGAAATCCTGCAACCCCAGCTTGCCGCTGGTAAGACATGTCTCTGCGTTCCATGTGGGAAACTCTCCCAAAGTGTCCTTTTTGATTTTGGACCGCGTCCATCCAGGGTTGCGCCGTGGGGATTGGAACAAAATTTTGCTACAGAAAGAACAAAAGTGGATTTATCGTCTGCAGGCTACCAAACCACCTGGCTTGAACGATGCTATTTCATTTCGACCCTTTCTGGAGGGTTTCACCTCTGGGGGCCCCTGAGTGGGATCCCCCCGAGGTGAGCACACCTCATTTCTTATGAAATTCTTATAAATTGCGGTTAAAACTTTCGGTTATGTTTCTCTTTGTAGGTCATAGGCGTTAAATTATCTTCCTGAACCTCGTGCAAGAGGTATTTTGTGATCATTATACTTTATACCAATGTAATTTTATCAAGATGGATGCACATATGGGTATCCATGGTTACCTTTACAAATCACATGTATATGTTCTGATTGCATTCCATGTCATTTGCCATGAATGGCTGCACTGATCCATCCTATTGGTATATATTTTTTGTTACTGTACAAACACTCTTCTTCCTTGTATGGCCATTGGTATTATTGTCTGTCTTTGCTGATCTCTCTGCTTTCCCTATCTCTTCGTATTTGCCTTCATTTATTCCTATTGATACATTCCCTCTTCTTGAGTCCTTGGTATGGGTGTTCTGTGCCGCTGTGGATCTGGTCCCTGGGTCGGTGCTGTGCTGGGGGGTTGGTCGGTGCGCGCCCGAGTATCCCACTCGGCCCATGGCCCAATGTGCCACTCTCCCTTTTTGGCGCTTTTGACCTCCCGTCTTGAGGATCGTACATGGCCGGGATGATGTTTATCCCGTTTCCATGACAACCACGCACCGCGGGTCCCCGACGCGGACGCCGGTTCCCTCCCAGCACGTGTCAGCTGTTCTCAGAGTCTGACGTTGTTTCCCTCTGCACGCTGATACGTGTGTGGGATCAAGGGGGCGGGCCTGCGCGCTGAGGGCTCAGAGGGCGACCCCTCCCACTGCCAATGACGCTCATCAGTGTGTTAACCAGCTGTCACCAATATCCCTACTTATGAGCGGCATTATATAAGTTGCATGCTCAAATGGCCAGTCTCATGCCTATATAGGCGTCGGACTGGTCGCTCAGCTCTGTTGCCACCCCCAAAGGTAATAAGTTCAGTCCTATTTTTTATATACTGTCTCTACACATGACACTTTGCTAGCATTGAAATGCCAGCACCTGTGAACCCATTCACACACTGCATGGCAATGTGGATTGCCTATATAAGACACCACTTGCTGCAGTGTGGGTTCTATATGCTGGCTGTATGTGATTTTAATTAATCACATAGCACTTCCCCTTTCTCTTTTCAGCTACTATATGCAGACGGGCCAAACAATTCTTCTTTTCCCTCTGGTGTGTGATTTTTTCGCATGGAGGGATTTACCATCCATCCCCACCCAGACAGTGTCCCGCATGATCTCCTTCTATTCCCACTAGGAGTGTTTCACTGCTTATGAGTCAACAGGTATGTATAGGACATACCGATACCTCTACCACAATGTATAGTAGATGTGCGCCCATTATAGTTCTTTTGTTTGTTTTTTCTTTTATGGGCTCGGCTCTATTAGATTATCCCTTTTCCTTTTCTAGGTGATAGATACAATCCATCACAGCTGTTATCAGTAGTGTCACTCTGCAAGTGGTAGGACGCCCTTTGTGTTCTGCTCTGGGGTGCATATTTGTGCGGACTCCTCGGTGACAGCATTGGCTCACGGGCCCGATCCCTGTCGGCAAGTCATTCTGCCCAGTTTCTCTTGAAGCTGGATGCCATTTAAATACTGGTTTAAGAGTAACATGGTGAGAACATTTCCTAGATACATGGAGGCATCTCTGACTCTTATGCTTTATGACTATATGTGAATATTATACTATGTCTGTATTTTAAGATGTTCTGCTTTCTTTTTTGCAAAATGTTTAGATAACCATTCACTTTATCATCAGTCCCTGAAGAAGAGGTTCCAACCTTTATAACCTTGAAACGCGTCGGGCCTCTGTTGGTGCAGCCCCTAGCTGAAACAGTTAATGTGGGGGTTGTTTTGTGTTATCACTGTATCTTGATATGTATATCGCTGTTGTGATCACTTTTTGAATTGCCGGAATCCTTCCCTTTTATTCAAATTGTTCAATTTTTTGTGATGTTTTAATCTTTGATAAAAAAAATCATATATATTTTTTGATATATTGTTTGAAGACTCTTTCCTTACAAAGTCCCACTAGAGGAAAACAACATTTTATTGGAGGCCCACAAATGTATCATTAGGGAATTACTCATTTCCCAGGACTCCCGACTCAAGAAAGAGCACTCAAAAAAGGTAGATGCTCTCCTGAAAAGGATCAGGCAGTTGGAAACTGTACATAAAATATCCCTAGCTGTCCCAGTTCTCAGTGAGCTTAACTCTTTTCAAGACAGGCTAAACAAACTCCTCTTTCATAAAATTAAAGTAAACTACATTAGAGTAAGACAATGGTTTTATGAATGTGGTAACATACCGGGGAGGATTCTGGCGAATGCACTTAATGCACAGAGGCAAGATCGTACATTCCAAGTATTTATTCTGGCTGGGGGAATCACTGTATGTTACCGTGAACATCACAGAGTGATTTAGGGACTTTTACAGAGAGCTGTACAATTCACTTCCCTCAATTTTCTGTCAGGATCCTCAGGAGCGGTGAGATAGAATCGCCCAGTTTTTGACTGATTTGGGTCTACCACGACTGTCGGTGGAGGACAGTCTACCCCTGAGGGAACAGGTTACTGTAGAGCAATGAGAGCAGACTCTTAAGGACACTAAGCCCAACAAGGCCTCGGGCCCCAACGGTTCTCCCTAGCGTATTACAAATTGTTTGCCAGTTTTTGTTCCAACTATTTACAGCTGGGTTTAACTCTATTCTGGGGGGTTATTCCCACTGGATACTCTCTAAACCTGCACCACTGTAATCTCTAAGGAGGGGAAGGAGCCAACTCAGTGTAACAATTATCGATCAACATCTTACCCACAAGCCTGCTGATTCAAAAACTTATACAAGGCCACGGTGGCTTTGTGTTAAGACAAAAGAGAACACCACTAGGGCTATCAATGCTATTCATTGGGTGTAAACTACCATGCTTATGTAGCGTTACCCCCGTAAGGGCTGCTGAGTGTAGTAGTCTGTCTGTCACCCTGTCCAGCCAGGCACACACTTTTCAAGCATCAAGAGACATGAAACCAGTCTTTGCATGTGTTTTTTTGTATTTTATTGAGGGGAAGTTAACTTGGATATGCATAGGAAACTTATGAGACGCCCAGGGAATTGACGATCAAAACTGGGACCAACTATATACACTACGGTATATACAATCTCCTCTTCTCCTCATGCACTTCTTTGCTTGCAGACTATCACTCCTCCAGCACATCACTTGCTTGCACTTCCCAGACCAACTAGCGCTATAGGCCTGACACCTCTTCAGGCACTGCCAGCACTCCTGGCTGCAGGTGCAGCTGCCCCTTTCCACTGCCCATGCCACCACAATCTTCCAGACTTGCTCTGCATCCATCCCAGACTGCTGCATCTCAGTCCTTTCAGGTGTTTCTCCCAGTCATCCGGACTGTGTGAGCACTCACCAGCCCTCTTGGCTGCCTCTGTAAAACTCCTGGAGACTTGCCTATCAATGTTCTCCCACTGTCCTCTCTTGCTCCTCCTGTGCCTCCTGGTCAGGACACCTCTGTGGGTTGTGAGAGGGTCCCGCCTGCACCTGAGCCCAGGCCCAAGGTCACCCACCCAGACAGGGGAGCTCTCTCAAAGGCCCCGACAGCCTAACCCTCTATCTCCTCCTTCGACCCGATCAACTCCTCCCCAGCTGGGCTGGCCCTGGGTATTTAAGGAGGCCTGTCCCGTCAATCCAGATTGGGGATTGATCAGGGCCTTTAGAATACCCCAGGTGGCTCCACCTCCCCTCTCTACCTCTTTATCCAGAAAACATCAGAAGATTCTGGAAAGAAGTGAGAGATCCTAGTGACACCACCTGCGAGTCACCCAGTTCTATTTTGAGTCACTCCCTTCTCAGATCACAAAAACACACCCAGGCTTCGCTCTCCGACAAGCCTGGAAATGTATTTACTCTTAACAAAAAGGCAATATCACTCCTAGCACACTAGAGGGTGCTACACTTCTTTCCACCGATGACGAAAAGGCATTTGTTCATGCATGCAGTCCTTGCATTCCTGGGCATGGTGGAGAATTTTCTGAACTGAATAGCAACACTATACTCTTGTCCAACAGCAAAGATTAAAATAAATGACTCACTGTTCAAACCCTTTGAACTTCACAATGGAACTAGGCAGGGATGCCCATTATGCCCCCTTATTTTCATGTTAACTGTAGAATCCCTCCTTGCTTGAAAAATCCAAGCAGGGAATCTCCAAGAATGTAGGAGAACATCATACAACCTGTAACTTCCCTGTCTAGTTTGTTGATTGAATTTCAGATATACAGTGCTCTCTCAAACTTTAAACGAAACCTACAAAACTCAGAAGCAATGAACGTGAATCTACTTCAGTTGACCCTTGAAACCATAAGGTTACATTTTCCATTTAAATTGATTCTAAAGCGTCTCAAATATTTGGGGATCTGACCTACTCTAGCTGTCTGGGATATTTTTGCCACCAATTTCCCCCTGTTCTTGGCCTGGGTCAGAAGGGACTTTACCAAATGGTCTACAACATTGCTGTCTTGCTTTGGGCAAAATAGTGCGCTTAAGATGAACCTGCTCCTCAGACTTTTATATTTATTCTAGACCCTCCCGAAAGGTGTTTCGGGATATTTTCTTAGACAGCTGACGAGTGAGTTCAGAAGATTTGTAAGGGTGGATAAGGCCTTCGGGCTTAGCCAACAATTGTTGACCAGACCAAAGTCCTTGGGCGGTATTGATTTACTGGACGCGCACAAATATCATATGGCCTGGATTTTAAATGGTTATACTCCAGAATCAGGGAAAAGATGGGTACAATTCAACAATCTTTTTCAGAATGCCTGTTAGGGAGTCTACTGTGGCATTCACCATAACGTCCCGCATCTTTTCAACGATCTGACTATTGGAGCTGACATTGATGTGGAATTCAGTAGGTTTGATCTTTTGGACTTTGACCCTCTCTGGACTAACCCTTGTGATTTCCCATCTGTAACTTTCTCCAGGAGTTCGGGATGTGTTGTTTTTTGCTGCTCTTGGAGTGCGTTGATTTCGAGTTCTATGCTTCCACATTGAATCTCTGAAAAAGAGCGCCAATGTGGAAGCGTAGAACTCGAAATCCTCCTCTTCCTACATGGAAAGCAATGCAATTACTTCATTTTGTGGCCTACAACCTTTTCCCACTGAATGTAAAAATCTTTGTCTATTGACAGGAGTGGTTCCACATGACCTCTCACAATCATACTGCATCCTATCTCATCCTCCTGATTTCCCACACCACAGTATCTTGCCAAATGGGAACGTAATCTAGGTACTACCTTTTCTGACCAAAAAAGAGACAGACCAATACAAATGACCCATAAGGCCATTTGGAAAACTCAAGATATGGGTTTCAACATTTTTATCTAGGTTGTATTCACGTCTTCTGGTCTTGTGCTGTTTTTCAAACTTCTGGATGCAAGTTAACCATTAAATCATTGGATTCTGAAATTAACAGATGCCCAACAACACTGCTGTTTTTCATCCTCAGTTCACCCCTAAGTTGTTGAAGCACTATAAGAAATCTGTTGTAAATCTACTTTATGATACAAAGAGTTGTATCCCCTTATTTTGGAAACAAACTGTTGCTCCTTCCATCAGTTTGCGGTTCAATAAAAATAATAAATTCAAGCTTATGGAAGAAACTATTGTCTCAGCAAATCAGAGGGAAGAACTTTTCCCTAAAATGTGATTCTTCTGGACTGAATTTACCTGCTCCTCTGAATACCATGACATAGCAAGTCAACTTCTGGAAAATTGCCAAGGGCCCTGGGTGGTTAGGGGTCTTGTTGCACACATATCCCCTTTGTCTTTGTCCTCCCCCTTGTTTTTCTTCTTTTCGCTCTCTTTACCCAAACCCATTCCATAACTTCATGGCTTTCTCATTTCTTCTTTACTTTTTTGAGTCCATGTTTATATGATTGTGTGGGAGGTTTCCTCTCTGGTCATTCCTTGACGCCAGCTTCATTCACACTATGGCATTCCGTTTTGCGGATAGAATCACCATCAGGCACCCTTGCGATCCCCACTATTTTAAATGGCAACAAATCATGGCAGGATTTTGCCACAATTGTCGCCTGACAAATTGCAGTAAAATTGAGATAAAAATGCACAAACAGAATCGCGGGAAGCCCAACGCCTAAAAGAAGTGAAAGAGGGAGGTGATGCAACTTACCTACAGGCAAAGGAAACCACAGCTAAAACACAATGCAGGAACAAAAAGGTACAAATACCTCAAGACAAACAGTAGTGGACTCCTAAAATTAGCATAAGCCACAGAAGATGGGCGATTAAGTCTACCTCACTCAAGCTTCTGTCAGTCCCTGGAGTGAAGTGGACTATGCTAATTTTTGACTGCTATCTTGACTGCAATTATCAGGATATTGTATTAAATAAATTGAGTCCACTGCTGTTTGTCATGAGGTATATAGCAAGCAGTATATTTGGGGGCCTCATACCTACTGAGTCACTGACATAAAACAAGTATAGAGGAAAGGGGTTCAGACTGGTTGAATGCTTGCTCCAAGTCAATGTTTACCAGTACTAGGGAAGCCCTAGAACCTGCAGTTTTTTTCAACAGGTTCACTTTAAACTACACAGTGAGCACAGAAGGACTATGGTAGTTTGGTATACAAGGTAAACAATGAACACAGTAATCATTTTAGAACTGTCTTTGATTGCCTTTTTAATATGTCAAATACCCAGATTTTTCCGGCTTTACCTGATTTGTTTCACAATGTTTAACGTAGATTATTTGCTGATTAGGAGGTTGCTCACTGTAGGTTTTTATGCCCAAATGTCAATTTTGTGAGCGGTTATCCCCTGCAGCTAAAGTCAAACTAGATAAAAAACAGGCTCAGAGAGCTAAGGCAGTTTCTCTGAAACTGCATAGTTAAGTTCAGCCTCTCATAAACTCCAAGCTTAGGTCAAGAATGTTGTGATGCCGTACTCTATGTATGTTGATACTCATGCCACGTTGTTCATTTGAATGGGCTGCCTTACGCACCAAATCACAACAAAAATAGTGCATGTACAATTTTGTGTGACACAATGCACCACAACACCTGGTAGTATGTTACTGTGTGTTGTGTATGCTACAATGCATGTCTATTGGCAAGATGTGCTGGTGCACAGCACAGCACTTCAAACCGCAATGTACAGTGTGAACTCAGCTCAGTGGTTTCATTCCAGGGGAGGCTAAAATAACCCCAGACATGGCAAAATCCTTTCTGACCATAGATGGTTGGTTTTGTTATCCTAGATAGATTTGTTAGAAAAAAAAAGAACCAAACTAAAATTAAATAATGGAAAAATGGCAGCTCTTCTGTATTTCATATACGTTTCTAAAAACCATGAAAAGGGGGTCTATTTATAAAACAGCACTGTACACTACATCCATCTACATGTCCTGTACAGACACTCACTGCTGGGAACTGATGTGACACCTACCTGAAGACTTATACACAGTACACTACATCCATCTACATGTCCTGTACAGACACTCACTGCTGGGAACTGATGTGATACCTACCTGAAGACTTATACACAGTACACTACATCCATCTACATGTCCTGTACAGACACTCACTGCTGAGAACTGATGTGACACCTACCTGAAGACTTATACACAGTACACTACATCCATCTACATGTCCTGTACAGACACTCAACTGATGTGATACCTACCTGAAGACTTATACACAGTGCACTACATCCATCTACATGTCCTGTACAGACACTCAACTGATGTGACACCTACCTGAAAACTTATATACAGTACACTACATCCATCTACATGTCCTGTACAGACACTCAACTGATGTGACACCTACCTGAAGACTTATATACAGTACACTACATCCATCTACATGTCCTGTACAGACACTCAACTGATGTGATACCTACCTGAAGACTTATACACAGTACACTACATCCATCTACATGTCCTGTACAGACACTCACTGCTGGGAACTGATGTGACACCTACCTGAAGACTTATACACAGTACACTACATCCATCTACATGTCCTGTACAGACACTCACTGCTGAGAACTGATGTGACACCTACCTGAAGACTTATATACAGTACACTACATCCATCTACATGCCCTGTACAGACACTCAACTGATGTGACACCTACCTGAAGACTTATACACAGTACACTACATCCATCTACATGTCCTGTACTGACACTCAACTGATGTGACACCTACCTGAAGACTTATACACAGTACACTACATCCATCTACATGTCCTGTACAGACACTCAACTGATGTGACACCTACCTGAAGACTTATATACAGTACACTACATTCATCTACATGTTCTGTACAGACACTCACTGCTGGGAACTCATGTGATACCTACCTGAAGACTTATACACAGTACACTACATCCATCTACATGTCCTGTACAGACACTCAACTAATGTGACACCTACCTGAAGACTTATACACAGTACACTACATCCATCTACATGTCCTGTACAGACACTCAACTGATGTGACACCTACCTGAAGACTTATACACAGTACACTACATCCATCTACATGTCCTGTACAGACACTCAACTGATGTGACACCTACCTGCAGACTTATGCAGAGTGCACTACATCCATCTACATGTCCTGTACAGACACTCAACTGATGTGACACCTACCTGCAGACTTATGCAGAGTGCACTACATCCATCTACATGTCCTGTACAGACACTCAACTGATGTGACACCTACCTGCAGACTTATGCAGAGTGCACTACCGCCATCTACTGGCCTGTAACTGTAACTTTACCCAATCACACTTGCTGGCATGTTAGGTTGCACGGCGAGGTATGAGGTATATTCCACACTCTCTCTATGGGAAATCTTCTAGTCTATAAGTTTAGTATTCCTCAGACTTTCTAGTTGGAGTTCTGTCACTGATTGCATTGTCAGCTTGCTGACTGATTTACTTGTTTATTTACATGTTACTCCGGTTACAGTGTTCTATCCCTCTTTTGAGATTTTTGTGCTGTTTTTAGGCCCTATAAATGTCCTCTGTTTAATTACCTCACACGTTCTGAGGCCGACACTTGACCCATAAGAGGGCACCCACCTTTACAAATCCCACATTTAGCCGTGATAGTATTTAATGGCGTTTTGGGTGCCTTCTGGTATGGGGGCTGGGTGGTGGTATCATAACTTCCAATATTTCTATATGATGGTTCTTGTATGCTGTTTGTGTAATGATGCATTTACTCACCCAAATCCCACCACTCAGCACTCACGTTTCTTTGAGAGTATCCCCTCGCCCTATTATTATATATCCCCCAGAAAATACGTTCTCCAAAACCTCCTCCTTTTATCACCTGAAGACCCTGTGGTGGCGGACTATACCATTCTTTCCTTTACCTATAGTCCTCCTTCACTGCTTAGTGATTGCCAACCCCCACACAGTTGTGAGTCACGGTGCTGTTACACCCCTCGGGGTACACACATCGTACCCGCACTGTACCTTACCGATACTGTACAGTTTAGAGGTACGGGAGCAAGTCACCCCCAAACCTCATCGGTTTCACCCCAGTTACCCCAACATTACACTTAAGCCTGCCATACACTGAACAGACCCACATTCTGATCGCCTAGGCCATCCCTCTCCCTTCACTCATACTTATGGCGGATGACACAGACCCCCAGGCCTCACCGCCTGACCTACATAAGTACCTACAGACACTCAAACTCTGCTCAATCAATATACAAGGCCTTAACATCCCAGAGAAAAGGTCTAAACTGTTCTATTTCCTACAACGATCGAAAATACATGTAGCACTTATACAGGAAAAACCACTTCAGGACAGATAGCATCCCTAAACTGTATAATCACCAATTCCCACTGGTGTACCACGCTTCCAACACTGAGGCTAAATCCAAAGGAGTCTCAATCTTAATTTCTAAACAATGCCCCCTGCAGGTGACAGAAGTCTAAAGAGACTCCCAAGGGAGATTCCTATTCATTAAAGGCACTCTGCACCACAGGCCTGTCACAATAGCTAACATTTACGCCCCTAACTCGCAACAAGTGGCCTTTTTTAGAGACACCTTCCAACAACTTCTCAGCTTCCAATCAGGTACTCTGATAGTAGGACGTGACTTCAATGTCGCTCTGAATCCCTCCCTTGACACATCCAACGGTTCTTCTTCCCTAACCTACAGAGCCTTACGAGCTATTAAATTGCAGCTCAACAACCTGTTACTTCACGATGCCTGGCGCACATTATACCCCAACACTAAGGACTTCACCTTCTTTTCTGCACCTCATAACAAATACTCCAGAATAGACCACTTTTTTTTATCCCAAAATGATTTCACACACCTCTCAAAAGCCACGATTGAACCCATGGTTCTTTCTGATCACAACCCCATATTTATAACTCTAACCCTCCCGACGACCCATGGTAGGTCCAACATATGGCGACTTGATAATTCTCTACTGACCGAACTGGACCATATTCAACAAATTACCACGAGCCTCACCCAATACTTTGCAGAAAATACAACAGAAGACACCTCTCCTATCTCCATTTGGGCAGCACACAAATGCGTCATAAGGGGGAAATTTATCTCCCTTGCGGCCCAACGAAACAAAATCAGAAAAGCACGAATTAATGAGCTGACCGACCGCATACTAACACTTGAACAAGCACACAAAGCATCGCTAGCAGCTTCCACATTAAGGGAACTAACTCAGACCAGAGAAGAACTTCTAGAGGAACTTAACCATACACTAAAACGTAACTACGCCATGACCCAAAAATTAATCTATGAATTCGGCAACAAGTCGGGTAAACTTTTAGCCAGAGCGCTTCAAGTTAAGAAAGCGGCCCATACCATTCACAAAATTACAACACCGACTGGCGACGCCCTTGTTACTACAGATGATATCTCTGACCATTTTGTTCAGTACTTCTCCAAACTATACAACCTCCCCACCACGCTCCCCCCTGCAGCCACCTCGGACCGAATGGCAGCCATTACCGACTTCCTTGCACAATACTGTCCCTCCCCCCTCTCTTCAGATGAATCCTCGGACCTTGATCTCCCACTCTCAGGAGAAGAAATTTTAACTGCATTAAAACAAATGAAACAGGGCAAAAGCCCTGGCCCAGATGGCCTGTCAGTTAGCTATTATAAGTCCTTCCCAGACACCCTCATTCCCCACCTCACCAAAGCCTTCAATAATCTCTCACCAACCTCTAATACGATGAGGGACATCCTTGAAGCACACGTCACTCTCATTCCCAAACAAGGCAAAGACCCCTCATTGGTCTCTAACTACCGCCCGATTTCACTTCTGAACGTAGACCTAAAGCTCTACGCCAAAGTGTTGGCAAACCGCATTTTCCCTCTGCTACCCAAATTAATCTCCCTTGATCAAGTAGGTTTTGTCCCTGGCAGGGAGGCCAGGGACAATACTATCAAGGCTCTAAATATCCATCACTGGCTCTCCAAAACATCCACAAAAGGTTTTTTCCTGTCTTTGGACGCAGAGAAGGCGTTCGACAGGGTGGCCTGGGACTATATGGAAGCGACTTTAAGAGTAATGGGTTTCCCATCGCATCTACTCCAAATGATCCTGGCGCTATACTCTGCACCTACAGCTAAACTTAGGATCAATGGCCGCCTGTCGAGCGCCTTCTCTGTCTCAAACGGAACCCGTCAGGGATGCCCCCTATCCCCGCTCATATTCATCCTTACTATGGAACCAATGCTTCGCAGATTAAGAGACAACCCGGACGTCAAAGGCATTAACATTGGTGATAACCACTATAAATTAGCAGCCTATGCGGATGACATTTTACTCTTCCTCATGGACCCTATAGTCACTATCCCCAATCTTCTTAAAGATTTCTCATTATTCAAAACCTTGTCAAACCTTCAAATTAACTTTACAAAATCGAAAGCACTGAACATCTCCCTACCAGCCTCACTGGTCACCCAATGCAAACAGAACTTCCCCTTTACATGGGAATCACAGGACATTACATACCTGGGCATCAAAATACCTACTAAACTACAGGATCTCTACATGAGAAACTTCCAACCCGCACTTCAAAACATACAAGCTGATTTAAATAAATGGCATTTCGGGTCCTTCTCCTGGTTGGGTAGGACAGCCATATTAAAAATGAATGTACTGCCCAGACTTCTTTACCTTTTTCAGGCAATCCCCATAAAGCTACCCACCTCCTTTTTTACATCATACAAGCGTATGTGCAGGACTTTTATCTGGGCGTCCAAGACCCCCCGACTAAGCTGGGATAGGCTAGTACTCCCCAAGCTATTAGGGGGCCTTGGCCTCCCCGACATTCAAAAATACCACTGGGCATGTCATTTAACTAGGATTGTAGATTGGCATCTGCATCGTTCCAATAAAGCCTGGATTACACTTGAAGACTCTTTCACTAAAACCCCGCTGTCACATCTACCCTGGATCAATCACAACTCCATTCCTAGAGATTTGGTGACACATCCCTTTATTGGAGCCACATTGTCCCACCTTAAATTAGCCGGCAAAGCACTGGATTACACCCCGCACCCAGGCCCTATGACCCCTTTGGTCCATAATCCTGACTTCCTGCCAGGCCTTGCCTTAAGAGATCTGCACAGGGAATCATGCACAGCCCCCATCAGGGCACACCACTTCTTCCAAAATGGTGAACTCTTCCCCCACCAAGCCATGGCAGCCAAACTCACTGAATACAACATCCCCTTTTACAAGTACCTACAATTAAGACACTTTTTTACTGACGCCAAATCCATCTCACTGTGGTACCGAGATCGTACACCCTTTGAATTGCTATGTGATAGTTCAGAACCCCAACGTCATGTGATCTCTACTGTTTACACATTCTTATTTTCAAATTGCAAAATTAAAAATGATAAGCTTGTCCGTCGTTGGGAATCAGAACTGTCTATAGACTTAACCTCCACTGAATGGGAACGTATACACAACCATATTCATAAGGGCTCCATTAATGTATCCACCCAGGAAATCAGATACAAAATATTCACCAACTGGTACAGGACACCTAATAAGATCCACAAAATGCACCCCTCGGTCCCCCCGACATGCTGGCGTTGCAATGCGGCGCTTGGCACCCTCATTCATATCTGGTGGGAATGTCCTCTCATCATACCGTACTGGACGGAAATTCACCGCCTTATCACCCAAATTACCTCTTACACCCCAGACTTCACTCCGGCCCAATACATGCTCCATCACACCTCCATGCCCCTCTCCTCCTACAAAAAATCCCTTACCCTACACCTTATCAATGCAGCCAACCTCTGTGTCCCAGTTCACTGGAGGAGTTCCACACCACCCACAGTGGCTGAATGGTTCAAAAGAGTCGATAGAACGGCCGAGATGGAAAAACTCATTTACCAAGCAAAAGACAATCCCACAAAATTTAATACAACATGGGCTTGCTGGTTACACTTTAGAGTTTCCTCGACGCAAATCATTCCCCCCGGTGACCCAACCTCTCCGCCATGATCGATACTGATCTGTCACAGAAACGTCATAGTGTCTGGCTGATCGTGCCCTCCCTCCGTCCATACCCTTCCTCTTACCAATTAATCCTTACCGATCATACTTAGGCGATCTCCATACCCTCTCAACCTGATACCAACATAACTCCTTCACTGTTCCGGCAGGAGCACACACCCTAACGGTTTCTGGTCTCCTTACTCCCCCCCCCCACTCCTAAACAACATATTATTATTACGGAGCTGCCTCTCAATCATATGGGTACCGAATAGGTTTAAAACCACACACATTACTACACATGGCCCCCACCCATTCACAGTTAGAACCCTTTAGGGGTGAATGGGTTTAAGGGTGGCTTTGATCGGTACATAACATTACCCCGATTGGACCCCTACCCCCACACCAACCCCTTCTCCCTCACACGGAGATGCTTAATGATCCTTAGTTTATACACTTGTTAATTTGGGTATTCCCGCTTTACCATAGGAATACTTTACTGGGTCAGAACTTCACCTCCATCACTAATATAGAAGTGACCTAGTAAGAGGCTCAGTTGGCCGTATTTTGAACTCGTTCTTACATTTCTGCTTTATTTATCAATTGTATGACTTATTGATTGTATGACTTATTGATTGTATTAACAGCTTCTGTTTCAATGTATACCCGATAACTGTGACTTTATGTATGTCTGAAAAATTTTAATAAACATTTATTGGAAAAAAAAATAAATAAATAAATAAATAAATAAATAAATAAATAAATAAAACAGCACTATTCACACACTGCCACAAAATTGTTAAATTTCTAATAGTGCCAAATTTTTAAATTCTTTATTCCACTCTTGAACACATTTTCTCCTTAGTATTACTGCTTGGGGGGAATGAAACACTATGCATTCCTCCCAACTGTTTTGGAT
The DNA here is from genome assembly GCA_037952925.1 of Lithobates clamitans. NCBI lineage: Eukaryota > Metazoa > Chordata > Amphibia > Anura > Ranidae > Lithobates > Lithobates clamitans. The sequence goes on along the minus strand of JBBGZY010000160.1, from coordinate 9,950,061 downwards.
TCTGTGGGACTGTCCCAGAATTTCTACAAAATCTTGGTGTCCTGTGAACTTGACACTTGGCTCCACACCTAATGAAGCCCGCAGTGTGACAGTATGCAGATGTGTGGGCAACGTGGGCGTATCTTTGAAAACTGCAGTCCGTTGTAACTATACTCAATTGCCTGATGTATGTTGCATTTAGAAGGGGGCCCTACTTAGCCCATGCCCTCTCCACCAATCCAGCATAGTTCTGTTACCTCACTCCCAGTAACAGAATGGGGTCCTGTCATGCACATAGAGTGGACCTCATGCGTACACTTGTTAACTCCTTCACTCTCGTACCATGTGACCAGGTCATGGATCTCTGTAACGCAGGTTTGGCTCCAGTTGCTACTCAAAACCAACCCCTGGGGAGGGAGCCAGAACATTGACGCCCTCTCTATCAGAAGACCTGTTACCTATACCAGGTACCACGCTTCACGACTGACTGCAATGTGCCTCGCACTAGTCCTTGGTTACCCATAGCAACTACATTACTCCTCCTGCTTGACTTGCAGAGTTAACCACTTCTCTTAGCTTTGGTTTATCCCCATGTGTGCTTTATTGACCCAAGTTTTTGAATATGCCAGAACCAACATGCACCCCTTTAAATAACTTCAGACCAGGCTTAGAACAGTTGATGCAACTTTACTTAAAAGTCTTTCAGCATTAGAGTCCATGATGAATATTAGCGTCAGAATAACCCTAACTATCCCAAGCTGGCTGCCCAGACATACCGCCAAAGGGTAGTAATCCATTTAGGTGTCCTCCAAGTGTTGGCTAGTCTGCAGACTGTAAGGCGCAGCAGTCCCCCTCCACAGAAGTCGCAGTATCTCCTGCTTAGTGTGGCCAGACAAGAGCCCATGAAGTAGCTGGAGAATACATCTTTAGGCTTGACTCTGTCTTCTTTACATGCTCTTGCGAATCACTGAAAAACAATTATGAGTGAGAACGCGCGTTCCCACTATGTGAAATGTAAATGGGGCCTAATATAATATATCTGCCATACACTGTATCATTTCTCCATCACTCATATCATCTTTGCCAGAGATGGGATAAAGGCGTCTTTGTAGCTAATTTATGCTTAAGAATTAATGTAAATGTTAAATACACAATTTAAAAAATTGCACAATTCCTTTTTCTCAAAACTAGATTTGGAACATTTCAGCTCTGGAACACACATACATACTGGATTACTGTTTCAGCGGCAAGTTTACTAGAATAAGGAAAAAAAATAAATAAAATGCTGAGCAGGTGTGCTGTACTAGAGATAGGAGTATTTCCCAGATTTTCTACAGAAATAGAGTATATTTTAGAAATGCTGACTGCATGAGAATCAAGTTCTACCTATGATGACAGTGTCAGCAATCTTATTGTTCCAGGGTTCACACAGGGTGGGCAGATGGTAAATAATATCATCTAGTTTCCCTAAGGTGTGGTGACTACATTTTCCACCTCAGCCAGTTAGACAGGAATAAGATTTGTTTTGTTTTTTGTGATATTTTGATAGCGCACAATCAAACAAGAACCTGTATCAAACGCAAAATACCAGCAACTCCTGTCTTCTGATCACTTTATGAATAAAGTGATGATGATAAATGTATGAAAGGCTGCTGACAAACCTTTCCTCCCCCTCCATCAGTTTACTACCTCCAGACAAATTATTCCTATGATGAGCCAGATACTGTAGATCAGGGATATGCAATTAGCAGACCTCCAGCTGTTGCAAAACTACAAGTCCCATCATGCCTCTGCCTCAGGGTGTCATGCTTGTGGCTGTCAGAGTCTTGCTATGCTCATGGGACTTGTAGTTCTGCAACAGCTGGAGGTCCGCTAATTACATATCCCTGCTGTAGATGAACATAGGTAACAGTGTCACAAGAAGGTGAGTATGTCTAATGTTCTTCGATTTCCCTTCCTTTTTCTGTTGACAGGTGAGTATGCTCAACAGCAATTTATATAAAAAAAAACTATGCTCAATAGATTACACTACTTTCGGCTCTCAGAAATAGTTCTTTAAAAACAATGCCACAGCTGCAGTTTTTTTTTAGATGTTCTTGTTCTCACAGAATGGTTTCTGCACAGAGGGGGCTTACAATGAGCTGGACAAGATGGATGGAGCAAAGGGTTGGGCTTAGAGTTATCATGAAAGTGGAATTAAACTGTAAGAAACCATGAAATCAGACCGAGACAGAAGTACAGTTAAATCACACTTGTTTAATAATAAAAGAAAATAGAACAAACGTAGTCAAAACATAGCCAGAGTTCAGGAACTGGAACGGATAGTCAGACAAGCCAAACGTCAGAGAGCCGAAGATAAGCGTAGTAAAACAGCAAGCAGGATCTGGAGCCAGAAGGAATGTCAGCCAAGCAGGTCTTTAACAGGAATTCAGGAGATAGTCTCTGTGATGTTGGCCAAGGCGAAGGCAGAGATCCTCTGGGCTGGACGGCTTAAGTAGGCAGGACTGATGAGCAGGATATCATCAACAGTTGAGTAACTGTGGAGAGATAGGAGCTGGCAATTAGCCGACAGCTGAGCGGCCAGCTCAGAGAAGGAAGGGCTTAGCCCAGCCCTGACATAAACCCAATCATTTAATATTTTTCAGCTGAAGGATTTTATTTCTTCATTTTCACCTTGTCATTCTGGCATGTCTCCATTCTGAATGGAGGAGCAACTAAGACAACCTTAGACAGGAGCATTGTCTTTGAAGAGAGTTAAGCCTCATACACACGATCAGATTTTCGGAAGACAAAGCGTCAGACTTTTGTCCCAAGGGCGTGTGCCAAGAACTTGTCTTGCATACAAACGGTACACAATTGTCAGCCAACAAACACGAACGTAGTGACGTACTATGAGGACTTTCAGCTCTTGAGTGCCACCCTTTGGGTACTTTCTGCTAATGTCGTGTTTGGTGAGCATTGATTCCGAGCATGCGTGTTTGTACTTTCAACTTTTGTGTGACGGACTTGTGTACAGACGATCGGAAAATCTGACAACAGACCGTTGTCCGCGGAAAATTTACTAGCCTGCCATCCAACATTTGTTGGTGGAAAGTTGGACAACAATTGTCTGATGGCGCGTACTAACGGTCGGATTTTAGGCCAACAGTCTGTCATCACACAATTCCCTGCCGAAAATCCAATCACGTGTACGAGGCTTTAGATGCACTAGGAAATATAGATGGAATTGACCAACAAATTGAAGTTGAACTCCGTCTAACATGGTTTAAGCAGTTACAGCCACGTTTTTTTTTCCGGAAAAGTTTTACATAAATGGATAAAAGCTGACCATTGTAAGTACCTCTGTCAGCTTTAAAGCAGAACTGAAGGAAACATAAAAAACTTATGAGCAGACAGGCTATTAATTGCAAAAGAGACATGCAATGTCTCCTATGAAATAACATACACCTAGCTGCCTGATTGCCTTTTTATGTGGCATTTATACTGTGCAGCACAGTTTACATAGTTGGCACAGTCCCTGTGTGCCGGAATGACAGACTGCTGCTCATCCACAGATATTACATCATCCTGCAATGGCCAATCAAGACAGCTGAAGACTGGAACAAAGAAGGAGCTGGGGAGAGGGACCCCTCGCTGACTTCAGACCAATGTAGAGGAGGAAAGTATGGTGACTTTAGTTCTTCCTTAAGGAATAAGTTCACATTTTGGGGGGAAAAAAATGTATACACATATTTTTGCAGGAAAAAATGTGCATTGATTATTTTTCCTTAAGCGCTTTCCTTTATTTTTCCTGGAAAGCGCTGTGATGAGTGGATCAGGGGTGCAATGCCAGACTCCTGCAGATGAGCCCTGCAGCTTTCTTTCAGCCCCAACCTTCATTCGGGCTGACTATTTACAAGCTGCAGGGCTTGTGAATGAACTAAGAGGCCACTCATCAGTGACCTTGCAATCCATTCAGAACTACAACCCATCAGCCGCAATGGTTGACTGTAGATGTAGTTCATGCATTCACAGCAAACTGTGAATGAATGACGCAGCCATGTGGATGGAGCCCTGCACTATCACGTTATTTTCAAAGAGTGACAGAGAGAAGATCCCCCACGTGCTGTCACAGGGAGGGGGAGAGGCTACAGCTGCTGGAACATGTTATTGTACGAGTGGCCTAACACAAGGAAGCTCTGGTTCCGGTGTGTTAGGCCGGCCATACACAGTTGGAATCTCAGCTGGTTCAGCAGGAACTGGCAGAGATTCGAACCATTAATGGGCAGGCTGAATGTACTAAATTGATAGATCGATCAACTTGGGTACAACCAGCCTGCCAGATTTTCTTGTGATTATCACCAGCAGATGCTATAGCTGCTAGCGATAGTCACTGTCTTCTCCCAGCGGGGACGGCTTCCCAAACCCCCCATTAGGAGAAGACAGTTGCTGATTCCCCCATCAACACTGCCTGTGTTGATAGGGGAAACATGCAAATTTCTTTCCTGCAACCCATGGTTGCAGGAAAGAAATTTGCACCATGTATGGCCAGCCTAATTTAATGGATGCTGCAAGGGAGAGGAGGGAGCACCAACAATGGCTGGTAATGGAAGCCTATGAGTGACATCACTGCTTTGGGAATTCACAACTGTTGTTGAGCATTCCCTTACACAGGGGACCTTGATCTGCTGAATCATGTGACCAGGCTCGACTAAAAAAACTGCAGACGGATGTTTATTTAGTGATCAATAGCATTAAGCCAAGTTATCAAAAATAATGTAGGCCCAGCTTGGAAATTATTTATGTACAATTGTGTCTTAATTTACGTACAAAATAATATTTGCGTTACAAACCTGCTGACCATAGTCAGAGAGATCCCAGACTGACTACTGCTGGGTTCAATGTGCAGCAGATTCTAAGGAATTTTCAGTCTTCTTCAGAGCTCTTGATGGTGGAGATGTATTGGCTGCATCCCACACCCAGGTTCAGTTATTACCAGCTGAGGCAAGGTGAGAAAATGGCTCCAGCAGAGTGTTAGCCAATGGAATAGCAAGGGGTGGATCAGTACCACACACAGGTTTTGAAGGACTGAATACAGTGCAGCATACAGGGGTCCCAGGGGACTGGAGACTGAACGGGGTACAATATTTCCAGGGACAAGTTCCAAGGACTGGGTATTATTCAGCATTCAGGATTTCTAAGTACAGGTGAGCAGAGTGCACAGCAGAACTTCCAGGGACATAGACTACTTTAACATGCAGGGTTTCTACGGACAGGTGAGCAGAGCACACAATGGAACTACCTGGGACAAGGAGCTACAAAGTACAGGGTTCAGAAACACATTGAAAAACATTGCTTGAGCAAGGATGAGATGTGTACAGCGTAGAATAGAGCCCCAGACTACCAAACTGGACAGAGACTGGTCATATATTAGACAGCAGGTGGAATCAGGCAGCACCTAAGGCTGCCTGACCAGTGCAAGCATCTGGTGAGAACAGACCATCAGTCAATAGGACCACAGGAAAGGCTACATTAACGCGGGTGGTCAGGGGCAGCTGCCAGTGAGAAGCAGTAGATTATTGCCAGCAGTGGATATAAACAATGCATGCACACAATGGAGTTGATTTACTAAAACTTGAGAGTGCAAAATCTGGTGCAGCTCTGCATAGAAACCAATCAGCTTCCATTTTTTTTTTTGTTTTTTGTCAAAGCTTAATTGAACAAGCTGAAGTTAGAACCTGCACCAGTATTAGTAAATCAATCCCACCTTGTGTAAACAGCAGCAGCTGTCAGTGAAAGCAATGGCCGGCAATACCGATGTCCACGTGTAACTGTTTATCTGAGTGGGTATGTGCAAATAGAGCCTCTGACCAAACCTGAACACAGATAGTTTGCATTCAGAGGTAGAGTTTAGCTGTTCCTGAATGCAGAAAACTACCCCCCCCCCCACCCCATCACCCATGTGAATGTAGCCTATTCATTTCTCTTCGCAGCCATGGCGAGGTAGGAACGGTCCACCTTTCTGAAAAAATACAAATAAAAAATGTGACAATATGCTACCAAGGTTCCCAAAATAGAACTATTTTAGGGTCCCCAATAATTATAATCATAGAGTCAAACATGTAACGTTTGACCAGAATCAGTCTGTGGTTATTCTCAGTTCAGGCTGACAGTATAACATACAGTAAAATACAATTATTTCAAAAGTATTGACATCAGTGAAATATCTAGTCCTGATTTTTTTAAATAAAAAATGGAATAAAACCATTAAAAAATTACCAAAGAAATAATTGAAAGACCTGTACTTAGCAAACAGATTTTTTTTTAAAAGCGTGTATTTGTGAAGAATCTAAAGGTATAGTAAGGTTGTGGCAGCAGGAACCAGAGGATAGAGGCATTTTAGGTAAGTACATATTTTATAAATAAAAGATCCACTTGAACCAAAATATATTAATATGTATCAGTGCTACAGAAAACATTTTGCAATTTAATGTTATTAAAAAAGTGCATGATACAAATTCAGTCTGTAGCCATTCTGTGTACCATTTGTATACTGAACACTCCTGAAGTATCATTTCAGCCATATATGACTGGAATATTGAGTATTACTCCCCAGTAGGGATGAGCAGAACCCCCCCCCCCCCTGCGGTTTGCAGCAGAACAGGCGAACAGGCAAAAAATTAGTTTGAACGTGCGAACACCGTTAAAATTTATGGGACACGAACATGAATAATCAAAAGTGCTTATTTTAAAGGCTTATACAGTATGCAAGTTATTGTCATAAAAAGTGTTTGGGGACCCAGGGGACATGTATCAATGCAAAAAAAAGTTTTAAAAACGTCAGTTTTTTCAGGAGCAGTGATTTTAATAATGCTTAGAGTGAAACAATAAAAGTGAAATATTCCTTTAAAATTTGTACCTGGGGGGTGTCTATAGTATGCCTGTGAAGTGGCGCATGTTTCCCGTGTTTAGAACAGTCCGAGAGCAAAATGACATTTCTAAAGGAAAAAAGTCATTCAAAAGTACTCGCGCTATAATGAATTGTCGGTCCCGGCAATACACATAAAAGTCATTGAAAAAAATGGCCTGGGATTCCCCCACAGTCCATTACCATGCCCTTTGGGTCTGGTATGAATATTAAGGGGAACCCTGTGCCACAATTTAAAAAAAAAATTGTGTGGGGGTCCCCCTCAAAATCCATACCGGACCCTTCAGGTCTGGTATGGATTTTAAGGGGAACCATGCGCCAAAATTTAAAAAAAATGGTGTGGGGGTCCCCCTAAGAATCCATACCAGACCCTTATCCGAACACGCAACCTGGCAGGCCTGGCAATTCCTTTATTAATGTCTTCTTCTTTCCCCGCTTCTTCTTCCATCTTCTTCTGGTCTTCCTTCGGTCTTCTTCTTCTTCCTCTATTTTGTTCTTCCCCCGCTTCTTCCTCTATCTTCCTCTGCTTCTTCCTCCGGTCCCCTGCTTCTTCCACTGGTCTTCTCCAGCATCTTCCTCTGGCTTCTTCTTTCCCGCTTCGTCCTTATGTAAATGGGTGACCCCGCCCCCCTCTGACACCATGGGGGAAGCCATAGGGATGTCCCCGTGCGTCAGAGGGGTGCAGGGTCAACAGGTGGCCCCGCCCTCAGTTATATAAGAGCTGTCACAAGAACAGAAGTGTCCCATTGAGGTGGATCGTCCGGAGGAAGAAGAATCCGGAGGAAGATGCCAGAGGAGAAAACCAGAGGAAGAAGCAGAGGACCGGAGGAAGAAGCAGATGGAGATAGAAGAAGAAGCGGGGGAAGAACAAGATGGAGGAAGAAGAAGACAACCAAAGAAAGACCAGAAGAAGACGGAAGAAAAAGCAGGGAATGAAGAAGACATTAATAAAGGAATTGTCAAAAACCGGCTATTGTCTTTGACACTTTTTTTGTGAAATGGTAGGGGTATTTGTACCCCATTACCAATTCACACAGGGGGGGCTGGGATCTGGGGGTCCCCTTGTTAAAGGAGGCTTCCAGTTTCTGATAAGCCCCCCCACCCGCAGACCCCCACAACTACCGGGCAAGGGTTGTGGGGATGAGGCCCTTGTCCCCATTAACATGGGGACACAGTACTTTGGGGGGCTACCCCAAAGCACCCTCCCCATGTTGAGGGCATGTGGCCTGGTACGGTTTGGGGGGGTGCTCTCTCGTCCCCCCTTTTTCCTGCAGCCTGCCAGGTTGCATGCTCGGATAAGGGTCTGGTATGGATTTCTGGGGAGGACCCCCATGCCATTTTTTTTTTTGGTGCGGGGTTCCCCTTAAAATCCATACCAGACCTGAAGGGTCTGGTATGAATTTTGAGGGGGACCCCTATGCCATTTTTTTTTTAATTGGCTCAGGGTTCCCCTTAATATCCATACCAGACCTGAAGGGCCTGGTATGGAATTTGGGGGGACCCCCACACAAATTTTTTAAACATTTTTGGTTTGGGGTTCCCCTTAATATTCATACCAGACCCAAAGGGCCTGGTAATGGACTGTGGAGGAATCCCATGCCATTTTTTTCAATGACTTTTATGTGTATTGCCAGGACCGACAATTCATTATAGTGTGAGGACTTTTAAATGACTTTTTTTCCTTTAGAAATGTCATTTTGCTCTCAGACTGTTCTAAATACCGGAAACATGCGCCACTTTACAGGCATACTATCGACACCAACAAGGTACGAAATTTAAAGGAACATTTCACTTTTATTGTTTCACTTTAAGCATTATTAAAATCACTGCTCCCGAAAAAACGGCCTTTTTAAAACTTTTTTTTGCATTGATACATGTCCCCTGGGGCAGAACCCAGGTCCCCAAACACTTTTTATGACAATAACTTGCATATTAACCTTTAAAATTAGCACTTTTGATTTCTCCTACAGACTTTTAAAGGGCGTTCCGCGGTTTTCAAATTTTCAGCGAAAACCCCAAATTGTTCGCTATTCAGCGAACAGCCAATGTTCGAGTCTCTCATGTTCGACCCGAACATAAAGCTCATCCCTACTCCCCAGCAGGTTCTCTCTCATTAGAACATTGGGAAAATGATTACAGCAGTGATCCCCCATTCAGCACCCTGGAAGGAGGAAGGGAGAGCACTCCATGTGACCGCAACTACAGAGCAGCTCATTACAGTTTGCTAGATTCCTTGCAATGTATATAATTGACCTGGAGAGTGTTTTTCCTCAACAAAAATGTTTTGTGTGAAGTAATTGCCTGCAATTGTCAGCAAAGTGACAATTTGGTAACATTGTATTTATTAGATAAAAACACTCTAGATGCAAGGCTGTTTAATTCCCCTGATTTTATTTTTCATTTATTTTAAAAGTGAATTATAACATGTTTTCCTTATCATAAAAAATAAATATAATCTTGAATGAGAACGTTACATATACTGTATGTAAATAAATAAACGAGCAGCTGAAACATAATGACAGACTCATTTACAGTAAAGAATTAATTCTTCTGACTAGTATGAGAACAACCTAAACAGGTTAGCTCCTTGCATGTGTATCTCCAGTAGCACTATATATAGGTGAAGAGAACAATGGAACTTATTATGGAGTAAGCATTAACATATAGCGGATGGGTAATACTGGCAACTAACAAAACCTCTAACAGTAATACAGTACAATGCTCAGTAGTAATTTCCAGAACACAATACAGTTATAAAAAAAAAAAAGTCTCAGGGGAAGTAGCTTTATGGGAGTTCACTTTTCTCCATTATATAAATTACATTTTTCGCTTTGTACAAAAATAAAATTGTTCTAATAAGATTATTAATTAATAAATATTTTTTTAATTTAAATATTCTTTGTTATAGCTCATCCTTAGGATTGATATTCAGCTCTTCACTTCTTCCTTGTGTATAGTCATCTTGATCTAGCGATCGTATGACCTCATCTGCTTGCAGCCTCTCCTGGAAGAAGAGAGAATTACTGGTGTACATTACATGGTTCATACAGAAACACTACAATATCTATGCTTAATAAAAATACAGGTGTTTCTGTAGACTAAAGGCCCGTACACACGATACGAAAATCGGATGGAAAAATTTGTACGACGAGCTGTCTGACAAGTTTCAGATTGTTCAGTACAGTGCTTTCAACCGGCAATTTCACTTTTTCGTCAGACAAAACATGGATGTGCAGACTATAAAATTTTTGTCAGATGTGAACTCAACATCCGATTTGCGTTTAATCAGTACAGTTTTCGTAGGAAAAAAAAATCGTAAGAGCAAGACTACGCAAGCTCAGAAACAAAAGAATACATACAAAACTATTCAACACATTGCATCACTTTTTGACTTGTATTCTGTCCTATGAATATTTTCGTATTGTGAGCAACCTCTTCACTTTCAACATGAGACTAGCATGCCAAAAAATGGACGTTCGGTTGTCTGAAAATCTAAGCGTGTGTACGAGGCTTTAAAGTAGATTTAGGCCTGCCATTAAAAAAAGATATGTGCCACATCCACTTAATTATTAGTGCACCTGCACTTAGTTTCCTCTTAATTCCACTGCAAAGTCCCACAAATACTCATTGATCCTGACAGTTAAGACCACCTATTGCAGTGTCCTGTGATGGTGTGGCAACAATGCTGCACTGTTCTTGAATTCAAAGCAGGGTTGCCACCATTAGGCTATACCTGCTTACACATTGTCACTGCTGATTCATAAACCTGTAACTTGTGAATTACAACCAGGGGCCAGGGCCTGGATTTGAACCCAAAATCTCTGCTGTGTCAGGCAATGTCTGTTCTCGCTGAGCTACCTGGAATGTTGGACAGTACATAGGACAATTCCTTGAATGATCCTGTCTTGAACCTTGAAATCTTTGTTTCTCCCATGAACTTCCTCATTTAGGCCATGTCTCTGCACTTCCTGTTTGCCAGATTATTGTGCTCTCTCAACCAGTATCTCGCTCCTGTCTTCCCTGCTGCCGTCCATATTTTGCTACCACTCGTTATCGACCCTTGGCTTGTTCCTCGAATATGCTTCTGCCTGATCCCAACCTGAAACTACTCGTTACTGACCCTTTGGCTTGTTTAGATACTACTCAGTTTGATCCCTACTTGCTTACCCTCTACTGGACTTCAGCTTGCTCACCTCCTGGTGGGGCAATCCTGAGGACCACAACCTGGTGCTAACACATAGCGAAATCCATTTCCAACATCAGAAGCTCCGGTGAACACCAGTTAGTACACCGCACCTCAAGTTAGCCTACGTCATTCACCAGGGTGACTGCCTGTGTACCTATCCTGCTGTTTGGTGGCAGTTCCACTACTGCTACAGCAACTGGTCTTCAAGTCTGACCCCTGATCCTGACACCAGGCCACACCCAGTCCTGCCCACTGCTTTCTGGATCGATATCACTGCCTCTGTTGCTGGAACCCTCCCATTGTGAGCTGCAGTGTCTGGTAGGGGGAGCTGAAGATGATATTCTAGGGTTCCAATTCAATTCGTTTAATGTAATTTACATTTTAATCAAGTCTTCTTTAAAATAATCAGGCAGTGCTTTAAAATACAAAAAAATAGTTCTTTTAACAACACTAGTACGTTTGATTTGGTTGCATGAAACTCACCACTTCTCTGTACATAGGATCCAGTGTAAACCACAGTGCTACAGCACATCTTTGTCCTTTGGTTACAGCTTTAACTCCATGAGGATTCTCTCCTCCTGAAGAGAACCCAACCAAGCGGCCACATTTAGGTTTTATGGAAGCCTGGAGAAAAAAAAAAAGAGGTTAGATTTCTTCCACATTATTGCACATACTTAAATAGGATTTTTATATTTCAATCTGCTATTGGGTTTATTTATAAAATAGTTACAAATATATATATATATATATATATATATATATATATATATATATATATATATATATACACACGCATACACACATACATATACACACACTGAGCAAAATTATAAAAGCAACATTTTTGTTTTTTGCTATTTATCATGAGCTGAACTCAAAGATCTAAGATTTTTTCTATGTACATAAAAGGACTATTTCTCTCAAATATTGTGCTCCAATCTGTCTAAATCTGTGTTAGTGAGCACTTCTCCTTTGGCAAGATAATCCATCCACCTCACAGGTGTGGCATATCAAGATGCTGATTAGACAGCATGATTATTGACATCATGATCTCTGTTCCCAGTTGATGCCTTCTAAGGGGAAACGCGTCGGATGGAGCATAGTCCTGTGACGTCATCACGCTGAACAGTTGGCTGGTTTACACCGCAGTTGTTTCAAATCGTTTTCTTATTTGCTGTGCTTTTATGGAGTTCAAGCTTATGTCGTCCGTTTGAGAACATACTATACCATAAAGTCCTCTTCTGTTCCTTATCTAATGAGACTATCCAGATCCTTGCTAATGTGAAGAGCAATCCCGGGAGTGAAGTTTCCCTCCGATGGTTTCTTTGTAGCAGGTGGACATCTCCTCGGTGTGAGAACATCACAAGTGGATTGCTGATCATTTGAGATCCAACAAATCTGGTAAGCAGTTTGTATTATTACATCTTACTTCAGACTGTTGGATTGAAGAGTAGATGCCTCGTCTGAATCCTAGAAAACTTTATGTGGGGCCTAAGAGATATATTCCCAAGGTGAAATTTTGCTATAGGTATCTGGAGTCTTAGAATTCACAGCTGTTTTTAAAAAAGCATTATATGCCAAATAAAACATCAACGGTTATTTGATGCAGCAGTGTTGCAAAGTCTGAGCTAGCCAACCTTTATGTTGCTTTCGGTATATATTTTCTTAGGCAAACATAATTGGATTTATCATCTCTGTACAGAAACATACACAGTTAAAAGTTTGATTTTAATGTTTTAGGGCAGTGTTCCCCACTGCCGGGCCGTGGCTTGTTTGCAGCCGGGCCGCGAATGCTGCACTGTCTGACGTGCGAAGGCGGGCAAGCAGACAGATGACATCTCTCACCGCCTGCCTGGAACATTGCTCTTCCGCCCACACAGCGGGGCCGCTACACTGCAGTAAGGCGGGGGAGCAGAGAGATGAGATCATCTCTCACTGTCCACTCGGATCACCGCACGGCAAACCACATTTGGTGACAGGCGGAAAACCAAATCTGGTGCCAGGTGGCAAACCAAATCTGGTGGCAGGAGGCAAACCAAATCTGGTGGCAGGAGGCAAACCAAATCTGGTGGCAGGCGATGTGGCAAGCAACAATCCACATCTGTTGGAAGGTGACGTGGCAGGTGGCAATCCACATCTGATGGCAGGCGACGTGGCAAGCGTCAATCCACATCTGGTGGCAGGTGGCAATCCACATCTGGTGGCAGGTGACGTGGCAAGTGACAAACCACATCTGGTGGCAGGTGGCAATCCACATCTGGTGGCAGGTGACGTGGCAAGTGACAAACCACATCTGGTGGCAGGTGGCAATCCACATCTGGTGGCAGGTGATGTGGCAAGTGACAAACCACATCTGGTGGCAGGTGGCAATCCAAATCTGGTGGCAGGAGGCAAACCAAATCTGGTGGCAGGAGGCAAACCAAATCTGGTGGCAGGCGATGTGGCAAGCAACAATCCACATCTGTTGGAAGGTGACGTGGCAGGTGGCAATCCACATCTGATGGCAGGCGACGTGGCAAGCGTCAATCCACATCTGGTGGCAGGTGGCAATCCACATCTGGTGGCAGGTGACGTGGCAAGTGACAAACCACATCTGGTGGCAGGTGGCAATCCACATCTGGTGGCAGGTGACGTGGCAAGTGACAAACCACATCTGGTGGCAGGTGGCAATCCACATCTGGTGGCAGGTGATGTGGCAAGTGACAAACCACATCTGGTGGCAGGTGGCAATCCACATCTGGTGGCAGGTGACGTGGCAAGTGACAAACCACATCTGGTGGCAGGTGGCAATCCACATCTGGTGGCAGGTGATGTGGCAAGTGACAAACCACATCTGGTGAAGGTGACGTGCCAAGTGACAAACAGCATTTGGAGGCAGGCGACATGGAAAGTGTAAAACCAAATCTGGTGGCAGGCAAGGTGGCAAGTAACACTCTGCATCTGATGGCAGATTCTGGATTATGTTGAGTTGAACTATTTCATTTTATATTACAATGTAATGACAGAAATAATGAGCTTCAATCATCCTGACACCATATCAACCATGGTGCTCTGATGATTAAAGCGCTAACACCAGCCATTTCCCCAACAAATTGCCCGCGAATAGCCGCATAAACCCCACCCGGGCCTTGGCATGCTTTTATTCCGCAATGCCGGTCCTCAGTGTCAAAAAGGTTGGAGACCACTGTTTTAGGGAATATATTAAAAACTCATAATTGGTTTTCGAGGTTTACTAAAGTAATGAACACACATGAGACTGTACTGTATAGATAGATAGATAGATAGATAGATAGATAGATAGATAGATAGATAGATAGATAGATAGATAGATAGATAGATAGATAGATAGATAGATAGATAGATAGATAGATAGATAGATCCAAAACCCAACCACTAAAGCTAAAAAAATAACACTTGGTGGTCCTGCCATGATGGTCTTTGTTCAGGCACTTACTGTTATGGGGTGACAACTGTCACCTTGTCAGATGCGCCCCTTATTGAGACAACATTTAGCACATACTGTTCAGTCATGGCCCACCATTGTCACTATCAGTAAAGGAGTCAGGAGCTATTATGTGTAGCCAAATCTGGAGTAAGTGCATGTGGATGGGAGGTGGCTTAAAAATGCTGAAGGAGATCAGCAGCACTATATTGTAAAGCAGAATGAGAAAAAAACAAAAACAAAACAAAAAAAAAACACAAATGGAAGTTAGTTTCTAACATATAGTGCTTTAGCAAACCAAATCATCCAGCTGGGATTTACATCTGTTTACCTGGTACCTGATTCTAAATTAATTTAGCCCTTGGATTTAAACTACCTCCAACATGCAAATGCAATCTATGCACAGAAAAATATGATTTATAATGTTTGCTTTACACTGTTTTCCATTCTATGATTTTTTTTTATTCACTTGCAATGTGCCTTTGAACTTGCAAACACTTTAAAGGATATGTAAAGGTTCATAGAAAAAAACAAAACAAATATGTTATACTTACCTCTTCTGTGCAGTTGGTTTTGCACAGAGTGGCCCCGATCCTCCTCATCTGGGATCCCTCAGCGGCGCTCCTGGCTCCTCCTCTTTTCGAGTGCCCCATTGGAGAGCCGCTCTCCCTTGAGGCACTCATGCGGGAGCACTCCCGTGTACTGCTGCTGCGTCCCTTGACACAGACAGCGGGACTCGGCCCCACCCCCGGGCTCCCGCGTCAATGGATTTGCTTGACAGCAGTGGGAGCCAATCGTTCCTGCTATTGTAAATTTATCCAGTGAGGACCCGAGACACCGGCTGGAGCTGGTGTGTTCGTTCTTGTTGCTGGAAAGACCGGGGTCATGTAAGTAAAAGGGGGGCTCTGGGGCGCTGCTGCACTACAGAAAGTTTTTCTCCTTAATACATAGGATGCATTAAGGTGAAAAACATTGAGGGTTTACAACCCCTTTAACTACTCTAAGAACCTTTATGTATCTGCTGGGGAGGAGCATAGGGAAATACTATAAAGTGTAACTTGATTGACAGCTCTGAGTGTGGTGGGGCTGCTGACATCACATACCAGGTGTCAGCAGCCAGTAGAGAAGTCTCAGGCTTTTTGGACATCTACAGCCAAAAGTTTTGAGAATGAAACAAATATGAATTTTCACAAAGTCTGCTGCTTAAGTATTTTTAGATCTCTGTGTCAGATGTTACTGAAGTATAATTACAAGTATTTCATAAGTGGAAAAGGCTTTTATTGAATTACATTAAGTTTATGCAAAAAGTCAATATTTTCAGTGTTGACCCTTCTTTTTCAAGATCGCTGCAATTTGCAGTGGCATGCTGTCAATCAACTTCTGGGCCACATCCAAAATTTTGATATTCTGTTCCCCAAGCTACTTAGTTATCACTTTTTCCTTATGGCAAGATGTTCCATCATGCTGGAAAAGGCATTGTTCCTCACCAAACTGTTCTTGGATGGTTGGGAGCAGTTGCTCTCGGAGGATGTTTTTGTACCATTCTTTATTCATGGCAAAATTGTGAGTGAGCCCACTCCCTTGGCTGAGAAGCAACCCCACACATGAATGGTCTCAAGATGCTTTCTGTTGACATGACACAGGACGCATGGTAGCGCTCACCTTTTCTTCTCCGGACAAGGTTTTTTCCGGATGCCCAAAACAATCAAAAAGGGGATTCAGCAGAGAAAATGACTTTAGCCCAGCCCTCAGCAGTCCAATCCTGGTTCCTTTTTGCAGAATATCAGTCTGTCCATTATGTTTTTCCTGAAGAGAAGTGGCTTCTTTGCTGCCTTTCTTGACACCGGGCCATCCTCCAAAAGTTTTCGCCTCACTCTGGTTGCAGATGCACTCACACCTGCTTGCTGTCATTCCTGAGCAAGCTCTGCATTGGTGGTGCCCCGATCCTGCAACTGAATCAACTATGGGAGATGGACCTGGTGCTTGCTGGACATTCTTGGGCACCCTGAAGCCTTCTTCACAAATTCAGTGGAAATTATTTTTTGGGATTAGGTTAATTTTCATGGCAAAGAGGGACTTTGCAATTAATTGCAATTCATCTGACCTTCATAATCATCTTCACTCTTCATAACATTCTGGAGTATATGCAAATTGCCATCATAAAAACTGAGGCAGCAGACTTTGTGAAAATGAATATCTATGTTATCAAAATTTTTGGCCACGCCTGTACACAATGGAGGCTTTTACAGGTAAATAATGCACTTAACCTACATTGAATCTCATGAGAAGATTTTTGTTGAAATGAAAGGTCTGTAGACAGAGTCACTAACACTTAAAGCGGAGTTCCAGTCATAATTTTTATTTTTTACATTATTCTGCTGCATTAAATCTAAATAACAACCTTTGGAATTTTTTTTTTAAATCACCTTTTCAGGTCTGTTGCTAGGGGGTCCCTTGTAATCTGCCTCTTCCTCTCCAAGGCGCCTGACATCATTTCCCTCGGCACCCGTACTCGCTAGTGCTCCTGGGAGATGGCTGTCATCATTTCCCAGGAGTCACTGGGTAGCGCCGAGGGCTTCGTTGCCATCACAACAGGGGCGGGCTGTTCAGATGACGCTGCCGTTGTGATGGCAACGTCTGAAGTGTACGGCGCTGCGCCGTACATACGGCGCATGCGCGAGAAAGGGCGGTGCATGCTGGTCGCTCAGCTGCACCAGAGCCCAGAAGATAGTGCTTGTGGGCTTCACATGCCCACAAGCACTATGGAAACTGCCTGTAAAGAGAAATATAAATTATATTCCTCTACAAAATTGGCCATCGAGGGTCGATTCAGCAAAGAAACGTGAGTGCTCTAAAAATGCTTTTTAAATAAAAATGCTTTTTTTAGATATGGATCCTAAAAAATAAAAAAAAATAAAAAAAAATTAACAGTGGGAACTCAGCTTTAACCCTTCGCTACCCCTAATCTTAATGTAACTTTAACATAACACCATAAATAAATAAATGAAATAAATATTGAAATAAATGCTTCCCTTAGCCATGGGCAATTACAGTTTAATATTGAACTGCAAATTCTTCAAAACAGTGAACTGAAGCAATGTTACATTTCTTTGACTTCTTTAGTATATTGGTATTCTGCCTCCCTGCTAATTGCTATTGAGACTCGTGAATACAGAGCAATGCTTAGTAATGATCTATAAAGCCAACACAGCATTTCTTCTGCACTTAGAAGATCAGATATGTAGAAGATTTACCGTGACAGTCTTTGCATCCATTTCAGTGAACACAAATTCCCCACCATCAAAATCTCCATTAAGATATAACAGTGCGCTGCAAGAAGAAAAGACAAATTTATTGTTTCATGTTTTGGTAAGGTCTTACAAGCATAGTAGCAGTTATAGGCAACACTAATATTAACATTATGCAGTACATGCAGGTGTATATCACAGGTATATTTTTGTCATTAATAATAAATGTGGTATTATTAGAGAGAGTGGCAGTATTTTCCACTATTAACCAACTTAAGTCTGGATACATTCACCCCCTTCTAGCCTGCTTCCAGTCTGCACAGTATATATTGTTCTCTTTCCCTTTCTGCCTTTTCTTTTTTTTTTCAGTAATGCATTATTTTTTTTTTTTTTTTTAAATGACAAAACAATAATGGAACTTAAAGAAGGACTAGATGCATTTTTGCATTTAATATCCAAAGTTATATTAACTAAAAGACAGGATTATTTTCTTACATATATCATCAAAAGATAAAGCCTAAAATAGTGATATTATCTGTCTGTCTTTGGAGTAGGGGAAGGAAAGGAAATAATGTTCTTCCTGTGTGGCAAAATTTGAAACATTGAAGTATTGGTTTGACCTTTTCCTAAAACAATTGAACTTAATGGACCTCAGTCCTTTATTTCACGTTTATGCTACCTTACTATCTTACAGAGTTGGCATAAATGTTTATAGAGTCTATACATCTAGCAGTCATACACATGTGCAGGATAGTAAAACAATAGGTCTTGTGTCACCTCGTCCTCTCAGCAGCAGGTCTAAATCAGGTAGATATAAAAAGCCCTGCTCCTCTGAATTAAGCAGCTGCTCTTTCTTTTGGTCAAGTGGCAATCATGAAGAGCAATGGTGGAGGTAGACACAATACTAATGGCCCCTCTTAAAACAGGAGGGCACAGAAAAATTATCAGGTTGTTTTTAGCAGCACATCAGCAAGAAATTATATTAGCTACACTTCAAGCAGCAACTACCACAGAAAATCTACAGAAAAGTAATTTAGGCTCCAATCAGACCTATGTGACCCTTGTTCTGCAGATAGGGCAGCCAGTTCATTTCAATGGGCTGCCCTTCCCGCAGAAGCATGGGGAAAGATGTTCAGGACACTTTTTGAAAAATAGTGCTTCACAGAATCGCATGGTGCTTAAAACTTAATGGCACCACCACGCATCTGCTAAACAGCAGTGTGCTTCTCTTAAGTGTCCAGGGACACGATATGGTGCACATACCCTTAGACAAACTGATATTTTTGTGCACTCCAATATTCCTGCAAATCATTTTTTTTATATGAAGACTTCATACCCATACAGTGTCTAATAAGATCTTCCGTAAAACCAAAATTGTCAGGCCGTATATACATCTAAAACTTTTAAGTACAGTGACGTAATGAACTACTTTACAACCTAGTGATAGTGTTTTAAAGGTGGCATGCACCAAGAATGGAAATATGTACCTGTAATCTCTGTATGTGTAGGCTGGAGACTCCTTCCAACATTCATTGGCTTCTGGATCTAGCAGACAGTTATCAGCATGAATGGGATGGCTCAAATCATTCCTGTTGTCTTGCTGACCTGCAACAAACAGCAAGGGAATTAATTAATAAGATCATTTGGTCCTGTAACAAGATGTGCCATAAACCACAACCACAAATGCAAAAAAGGTGAAAACAGCATTTAATGGAGAAAAAAAAAAGTCTATTGCTTATAACAGTGCTTTAACAAATTCTAATATTTCACCACTAATAAAATTTGTTATGTTACAAATAATTATATTTTACGTTTATAATCATTCTAGATTATAAACCTTCACTACAGAGGGTGCCCACGACACTCTAAAAAATACCCAGGACTTTCTTATAAGAAAGCCTAAGGCTAGGTTCACACTATTTGCGGACGTGTTTTGCGCGAACACAGCAGCCCATTCATTTGAAATTATGGAAAAGGTGCTTGCACCTTAAAAATACATTTCAGCTGCAGGGAAAATGCATATCGCTATGTAGTCCCCAGCATGGGAAAACATGCTGCAGTTTCCAATGTGTGGCAGGGTCATTAGGAATTAATAACACTCTTGCACCTCTGCTAACAGAAGCACGTTTTTTTTGTGGGCGCTTGCGATTTACGTGTAGTGTGTTTATTCGTAAGTGTGAACCTAGCTTAACACCACTTTTTTACCTTTTTTCATACTGTGTTGATCCATCAATTAAAACTTTACCATTTTGGTCTTAAATAGAATAAGCTAGGAGTTATATTGTATTGGTGAATATAAATAAAAGGTGCATACTAAAATAAAACACCTATAGATTTCCTTTAAATGATAGACGAGTGCATCTAGTGCAAACAAGAAAAAGTTATGAGCAGAACTTGCCAATAAAATTATTGAGTGCTCAGAGCGATCCACTATGGAACTGAGGACATCTAGTGTACAAAGAGGCCAGATACAGGCAATTACTGTGCTATTATTATTCTAGGTATAAATCTAGGGCACGGGATTCATTTGCTTTTCTATGCCATGCATTGTTTGTTTGCTAAATGAAAGCAATAATGACCATCGTTATTATAGTAATTTTGTAAAGCTGTACATGTCTTAACAAAAAGCAGAAACAGTTCCTCCGAAAGAACTTAACACTCTGGTAACAACAGGATAGTCATATTAACACTTTTGTCGCCAGGCCAAAAATCACATTTCTCAATGCTCAGTGAAAAACGCATTATGGGCTTGAAAACGCAAAACAGCCCCCCCCCCCCCAAACTTGCAGGTAGCAGATACTTAATAATAAAACAGAGTTATTGATTTTGTACACTGCACCAATCTCACCAGCATGTTTTTAAAACAAAATTATGAATATAAAAACACCAGAATTTTTTTTTTATAAACGCAATCTCCTGAATTGCCATTAAATATTAATGTTTGAACTGTGTAGCATTAATAAGTCACATCACAAAGTCTTATAATGCTATAGACTGAAAACTGATATTATTTGTGCTGGTTTCACACTTACTGTATGTGCTAGGTGTGTTTTGTTAGGACAGCCCTTTAATTTGAATGGGATGCTAAACCATCAGAGTGGAAATAGAAATGCACCTGCACCTTTTTTCTCCCCCAATGTAGGCCACCACAGCATATGGTATTGTGTTATTGTGTGTTACAGTGCACTGTAACGCCATTTAATATGAATGACAAAGCACTTCAATAATATAATGGGGTGTTAAATCAGAGTTTAATGGAGAAGCACAGCCAAAGCTTATTTGGCTGTATTTCTCCTGTGGGTCACAGGAGTGTAAGTTCGTTTTGCACTCCTGTGACCCATTTTCAGCAGACATCAGGCTGAAGCCCGCTGTCGGCTGATGTCACAGAGCTGATCTAGCCTAAGCTGGCTGCTCCCATCCCCTCCACAGCCCAGCCCTCCAGTGAGCATGGGGTGGGGCATCAGTGGTGTTTGATGGCTTGATTCTCGGTGTAATGCCCCGTACACACAAGGGGAAATTCCACCAGCAAGTCTGATGTGAGCTTTTGGTCAGAAATTCAGACTGAGTGTATGCTCCATCGGACTTTTGCTGGCGGAATTTCCACCAGCAAAAGATTGAGAGCAGGTTCTCTATTTTTCCGTTGGAAAAAGTTCCTATCAGAAATTCCGTTCGTCTGCATGCAATTCCGACGCGCAAAAAAACACGCATGCTCGGAAACAATTCGACGCATGCTCGGAAGCATTGAACTTCATTTTCTTGGCTTATCGTAGTGTTGTACGTCACCGCGTTCTTGACGGTCGAAAGTTCAGAGAACTTTTGTGTGACCGTGTGTATGCAAGCCAAGCTTGAGCGGAATTCCGTTGGAAAAACCATCCAAGTTTTTCAGACGGAAATTCCGCTCATGTGTACGGGGCATTAGAGCCAGTGGGGAAAAGATGCAGCATTCGACCGATGTTGCATCCAGCTAGGCAAGTCTGATAAAAAAAAAAAAAAGAAAAGCAAATCCCATACTTCTCTTAACTAAATGTTGCTCCTAAATTATTTCAAAGCTTCTAACATCTACAATGAATAGGCATTTATACATATGTACATATACAGTATCTCACAAAAGTGAGTACAGCCCTCACATTTTTGTAAATATTTTATTATATATTTTCAGGTGACAACACTGAAGAAATGACACTTTGCTACAATGTAAAGTAGTGAGTGTACAGATTGTATAACAGTGTAAATTTGCTGTCCCCTTAAAATAACTCAACACACAGCCATTAATGTCTAAACCGCTGGCAACAAAAAAGTGAGTTCAACCCTAAGTGAAAATGTCCAAATCGAGCCCAAAGTGTCAATATTTTGTGTGTCCACCATTATTTTTCAGCACTGCCTTAACCCCCTTGGGCATGGAGTTCACCAGACCTTCACAGGTTTCCACTGGAGTCCTCTTCCACCCCTCCATGACGACATCACCGAGCTGGTGGATGTTAGAGACCTTGCACTCCTCCACCTTCCATTTGGGGATGCCCCACAGATGCTCAATAGGGTTTAGGTCTGGAGACATGCTTGGCCAGTCCATCACCTTTACCCTCAGCTTCTTTAACAAGGCAGTGGTCGTCTTGGAAGTGTGTTTGGGGTCGTAATCATTTCGGAAAATGGCCCTGCGGCCCAGTCTCCGAAGGGTGGGGATCATGCTCTGCTTCAGTATGTCACAGTATGTCAGATGTTGGCATTCATGGTTCCCTCAATGAACTGTAGCTCACCAGTGCCGGCAGCACTCATGCAGCCCCAAACCATGACACTCCCACCACCATGCTTGACTGTAAGCAAGACACACTTGTCTTTGTAACCCTCACCTGCTTGCCGCCACACACGCTTGACAAAATCTGAACCAAATAAGTTTATCTTGGTCTCATCAGACCACAGGACATGGTTCCAGTAATCCATGTCTTTAGTCTGCTTGTCTTCAGCAAAGATTTGTGCATCATCTTTAGAAGAGACTTCCTTCTGGGATGACAGCCATGCAGACCAATTTGATGCAGTTTGAGAATGTGAGGCATATGGTCTGAGCACTGACAGGCTGACCCCCCATTCCTTTAATCTCTGCAGCAATGCTGGCAGCACTTATACATCTATTTCCCAAAGACAACCTCTGGATATGACTCTGAGCATGTACACTCAACTTCTTTGGTCGACCATGGCAAGGCCTGTTCTGAGTGGAACCTGTCCTGTTAAACTGCTATATGGTCTTGGCCACCAAGCTGCAGCTCAGTTTTGGGGTCTTGGCAATCTTCTTATAGCCTAGGCCATCTTTATGTAGAGCAAGAATTCTTTTTTTCAGATCCTCAGGGAGTTATTTGCCATGAGGTGCCGTGTTGAACTTTCAGTGACTAATATGAGAGAGTGAGAGTGATAACACAAAATTTAACACACCTGCTCCCCATTCACACCTGAGACCTCGGCAGAATAACACACTCAGTCCACAAGCAGTGAAAGAACTTGTATTAAAATAATGAAAGAACAGTTTCAAATACTTCAGCAGAAAGGCTGCCCAACCAGGAACACTCACAGTTCTAACAACGTGTAGAGAGCAGACTGCAGCCAAACTGACAGCGCCTGTTGAAAAGGGCAGAATGTGACCTCGCCATCTTGTGTCAAACAGGCAAGGATCCAGAGAAGTTGTGAGTCCTGTGATTTCCCTCCTCATCAGAAACCTTTCCCTGCTGCTAGGACGGTCCCTACCAGACAGGGTACCTGTCCCTACTCTTCCAACTCTCCTGACTCAAGATGGCTGCCAGAGTCACATGGGGTGGCAGCATCCAATTGGATGCTTCCCTAGTGACCCAGAATACCATAGAGGAACTCTGTTCCTCCTGACCTCCTCTCCAACTGCTGCACTGCTGCGGAAGAGAACCACCTGCAGTGGAGAAAGGAGACTGCAGCCTGCCTATGCACTTCTAACTTGTACAGCTAATACAATCTTATGCACTTGAGCTTAATTTAACCCTTTAATTGCAACGATCCATACCATTGGCAGTCTAAAGATGAAATTGTATTTTACTCAAAACTTAATTAAAACATAGAGGAAATAAATATGTGAATACCAGAACAGAGGAAACAAGAGATTTCACACTGACTTTCACTTTGAGAAGTTCTTGAAAAGTTGAACAGGGAATTTATTACAACCATCATGCAATGGATTGGCACACCAAGGGCTCGTTTACATCATACATGCATTAAAACTGATGGGAACGGAAGAGAAAACTGCACAGATTTCACTTGCAGAGACATCAGTTTCACATCAGTTTACATCAGTTTTCATGCAGATTGACATTAGTTTTCATGTGCGTCAGTTATGTGCCCTATTCCCACCAATGTTTATGTCATGTCAGTTTTTTCTGTTTTTCTTGCAGATTCCTGCGCAGAAAAAAATCCACATGTTGTGGTGTGAACAGGGCACATAGAGAACAATTGTTTTTTGTCCCCTTGCAGAAAGCGTGCAGAATAACCAATGTCTCTGCACCATGGTGTGAACGAGGCCTAAATGTTTTGCACGCAGAGTGGCAAAAACTGCAGGGGAAACATTTTTAAATAATTTCCTGCCAAAGGCCCTCCTACTTAGCCATGTCCAAATCAACTAGTTTCATACCAGCTTTCTGGGATGGAAAAGAGGGAAACCTCCTTGTACAGAATACTTGGGCAAAGAATACATTCTTGCAAACATGCAGACCATGATGAATTAAAGCACAAGAATGATCACTAATTCCTTTGGGGCCATTTACCACTACTTTTTCAGTAAATTACCTTTTAAAACTAACCAAAGCAATATTCTGAAGGATGGATGAAAGGTTTAGCATTTAAAAAGTAGACATATTTATACCAATCTCTATATCAGCTAGAACAGAGACATTTTAAAGGAAATGAAGGATTTGATTCTAAAGGACAAACAGTTCCTCCAAATGAGGAAAAGACAGTTCTTCTATGAAATGCAAGTGTGTTTCTTTATATTTCAGTTAAACTATCCGTCTATTTCTGTTGAGACTATGACAGTTCTGAAAATCTGAAATTCTAAAAAAAAATGGACTAGTTTAAAAAAAAAAAAAAGTCCCTTCCAAGCTTTATTTAATTATGTATCACCATCACACCCACTGCAGCGACTGAGTACAGCATGTACTATTAAGAATTATTACCATATAACTCAACCAGCTATACTACAATAGTCTCTCCATAATGTTAATTTGAACACATACACACACACACACACACACACACACACACACACACACACACACACACACACACACACACACACACTGGTTCAGTATGCACCTTGTAATATTCACTGCTGCTAGCAGACACTAGACTTAATATAATCTTCCATAAGGCAGTTATGTACAGAATTTTTGAGCCCTGCAGTGTTCCACACTTAAAAACACTACAGTGAATCATTAATAATATCTTCAACTGTATAAGTAAAACGCATATGCATATTAGTGTAGTGTTGCACATTAACTACAGATTCTAACCTCTGCAAAGCATAACAGCAATCAGACTATTAGCAGTTTAGATGACTCAGTTTGAGAAAAACTGGTTAAGAGTAGGGATGAGCTTCATGTTCGAGTCTAACCCATGTTCGACTCGAACATTGGCTGTTCGGTCGTTCGCCGAATTCCAAACGTTATGGGCCGTTCGCGCCAAATTCGTGTGGTGCGTCACAGCCCATAATTCACTGCAGCATCGCAGTGCATTGCTGGCTGATGATTGGCAAAGCATGCACTATGACCCGCATGCTTGACCAATCACAGCGCCGTTGGTAGAGAGAGCTGTAATTGGCCAAAGCCAGGCTGGCTTTGGCCAATTATGGCTCAGGGGGTTTAGAACACACCCCACACTATATAAGGCCACCTGCACGGCGGCCCTGTGTAGTGTGTGTTCCGGCGTTGAAAGAGAGATAGATAGACAGAGAGACAGTGTCATTTCATTTGAGTTAGATAGATTAGGCAGGACAATCAGTGAGTTAGCTGCACTTACAGTGTATTGTGTATATATATGCATCCCAGGTGTTGCATATATATATATATATACACTGTATTCAGTTTAGCTAGATCCGTTCCTGTTATCTTCTTACTGACAGGCAGGCTTGTCTTGTTACAGTATTTACAGCTACCTGAAGAAAATTGCTGGTGTTCTTTTGATCCTATTAGTACCACAGTCAGGCAGCTAGACTATTTACAGTTAGTGCAGTGCGTCCCGCTCACAGTGTTCAGCAAAAACTACAAGTTAGTGGGGTGCGTCCTGCTCACAGTGTTCAGCTAAACCTACAAGTTATTTTTTGCGAGCTCTGCACAGTGTTCATCTAAAGCTACAAGTTAGTGCAGTGCATCCTGCTCACAGTGTTCAGCTAAAACTACAAGTTAGTGTAGTGAGACCTCTGCACAGTGTTCATCTAAAGCTACAAGTTAGTGCAGTGCGTCCTGCTCACAGTGTTCAGCTAAAACTACAAGTTAGTGTAGTGAGACCTCTGCACAGTGCTCATCTAAAGCTACAAGTTAGTGCAGTGCGTCCTGCTCACAGTGTTCAGCTAAAACTACAAGTTAGTGTGGTGCATCCTCCTCACAGTGTTCAGCTAAACCTACAAGTTAGTGTAGGGAGACCTCTGCACAGTATTCATCTAAAGCTACAAGTTAATGCAGTGCGTCCTGCTCACAATGTTCAGCTAAAACTACAAGTTAGTGTAGTGAGACCTCTGCACAGTGTTCATCTAAAGCTACAAGTTAGTGCAGTGCATCCTGCTCACAGTGTTCAGCTAAAACTACAAGTTAGTGTGGTGCGTCCTCACAGTGTTCAGCTAAACCTACAAGTTAGTGTAGTGAGACCTCTGCACAGTGTTCATCTAAAGCTACAAGTTAGTGCAGTGCGTCCTGCTCACAGTGTTCAGCTAAAACTACAAGTTAGTGTAGTGAGACCTCTGCACAGTGTTCATCTAAAGCTACAAGTTAGTGCAGTGCATCCTGCTCACAGTGTTCAGCTAAAACTACAAGTTAGTGTGGTGCGTCCTCACAGTGTTCAGCTAAACCTACAAGTTAGTGTAGTGAGACCTCTGCACAGTGTTCATCTAAAGCTACAAGTTAGTGCAGTGCGTCCTGCTCACAGTGTTCAGTTAAAACTACAAGTTAGTGTGGTGCATCCTCCTCACAGTGTTCAGCTAAACCTACAAGTTAGTGTAGGGAGACCTCTGCACAGTATTCATCTAAAGCTACAAGTTAATGCAGTGCGTCCTGCTCACAGTGTTCAGCTAAAACTACAAGTTAGTGTAGTAAGACCTCTGCACAGTGTTCATCTAAAGCTACAAGTTAGTGCAGTGCATCCTGCTCACAGTGTTCAGCTAAAACTACAAGTTAGTGTGGTGCGTCCTCACAGTGTTCAGCTAAACCTACAAGTTAGTGTAGTGAGACCTCTGCACAGTGTTCATCTAAAGCTACAAATTAGTGCAGTGCGTCCTGCTTACAGTGTTCAGCTAAAACTACAAGTTAGTGTAGTGAGACCTCTGCACAGTGTTCATCTAAAGCTACAAGTTAGTGCAGTGCGTCCTGCTCACAGTGTTCAGCTAAAACTACAAGTTAGTGTGGTGCGTCCTCACAGTGTTCAGCTAAACCTACAAGTTAGTGTAGTGAGACCTCTGCACAGTGTTCATCTAAAGCTACAAGTTAGTGCAGTGCGTCCTGCTCACAGTGTTCAGCTAAAACTACAAGTTAGTGTGGTGCATCCTCCTCACAGTGTTCAGCTAAACCTACAAGTTAGTGTAGGGAGACCTCTGCACAGTATTCATCTAAAGCTACAAGTTAATGCAGTGCGTCCTGCTCACAGTGTTCAGCTAAAACTACAAGTTAGTGTAGTAAGACCTCTGCACAGTGTTCATCTAAAGCTACAAGTTAGTGCAGTGCATCCTGCTCACAGTGTTCAGCTAAAACTACAAGTTAGTGTGGTGCGTCCTCACAGTGTTCAGCTAAACCTACAAGTTAGTGTAGTGAGACCTCTGCACAGTGTTCATCTAAAGCTACAAGTTAGTGCAGTGCGTCCTGCTCACAGTGTTCAGCTAAAACTACAAGTTAGTGTAGTGAGACCTCTGCACAGTGTTCATCTAAAGCTACAAGTTAGTGCAGTGCGTCCTGCTCACAGTGTTCAGCTAAAACTACAAGTTAGTGTGGTGCGTCCTCACAGTGTTCAGCTAAACCTACAAGTTAGTGTAGTGAGACCTCTGCACAGTGTTCATCTAAAGCTACAAGTTAGTGCAGTGCGTCCTGCTCACAGTGTTCAGCTAAAACTACAAGTTAGTGTAGTGAGACCTCTGCACAGTGTCATCTAAAGCTACAAGTTAGTGCAGTGCGTCCTGCTCACAGTGTTCAGCTAAAACTACAAGTTAGTGTGGTGCGTCCTCCTCACAGTGTTCAGCTAAACCTACAAGTTAGTGTAGTGAGACCTCTGCACAGTGTTCATCTAAAGCTACAAGTTAGTGCAGTGCGTCCTGCTCACAGTGTTCAGCTAAAACTACAAGTTAGTGTAGTGAGACCTCTGCACAGTGTTTATCTAAAGCTACAAGTTAGTGCAGTGCGTCCTGCTCACAGTGTTCAGCTAAAACTACAAGTTAGTGTGGTGCGTCCTCACAGTGTTCAGCTAAACCTACAAGTTAGTGTAGTGAGACCTCTGCACAGTGTTCATCTAAAGCTACAAGTTAGTGCAGTGCGTCCTGCTCACAGTGTTCAGCTAAAACTACAAGTTAGTGTGGTGCATCCTCCTCACAGTGTTCAGCTAAACCTACAAGTTAGTGTAGGGAGACCTCTGCACAGTATTCATCTAAAGCTACAAGTTAGTGCAGTGCGTCCTGCTCACAGTGTTCAGCTAAAACTACAAGTTAGTGTAGTGAGACCTCTGCACAGTGTCATCTAAAGCTACAAGTTAGTGCAGTGCGTCCTGCTCACAGTGTTCAGCTAAAACTACAAGTTAGTGTGGTGCGTCCTCCTCGCAGTGTTCAGCTAAACCTACAAGTTAGTGTAGTGAGACCTCTGCACAGTGTTCATCTAAAGCTACAAGTTAGTGCAGTGCGTCCTGCTCACAGTGTTCAGCTAAAACTACATGTTAGTGTGGTGCGTCCTCCTCACAGTGTTCAGCTAAACCTACAAGTTATTTTTTTGCGAGCTCTGCACAGAGTTCAGCTAAAGCTACCTGTAGAAGGTTGGTGGTGTTCTCATACTACAGGCAGGCAGTTGATTTTGCTAGCTGCAGTATCAGTACATTATAACATATGTCTGAGACATGCCTGACGAAGGGGTCCTGCGCGACTCCGAAACGTTGCACCTTTTGTATTGTGATCACGCAATAAAGTAAACCGTTTGGACGCCACCGTGTGCTGATCCTTGGTGTGCTGGCAAATATCTACATTGTGACTTGAACCAGTATCCAGCTGGTTGTTGCTGCAGCACCCGACCTTTAAGAGCTTATACCAGGAACGTGTGCGATGGGAATATGAAACATTACTAATTATTGTGACACACCTCTCTCCTCCACCCCCTCCTCTTCTTCTTCCTCCATGGACCTCTTCCTGTGCTTTGTCCTCGGAACCAGTGGTGCTTCGTAGCCGTTCAAGGGGCTACGCAAGTACGCAGGCCAAAAGATGCCATGCGGTGCTTGAGCTGGTGTACTTGGGGGACAGGAGCCACACTGGGGCAGAGGTTCTGTCAGCTCTGCAGGGGCAGGTTCAGAGGTGGTTGACGCCACACCAACTTAAGGCAGGAATGGTGGTTTGCGACAATGGCACCAACCTCCTCTCTGCCCTCCGACAGGGACAAGTGACCCATGTGCCCTGTTTGGCTCGCGTCCTTAACTTGGTGGTGCAGCGGTTCTTGGGCAGGTACCCGGGCTTACAGGATGTCCTGAGGCAGGCCAGGAAAGTCTGTGTGCATTTCCACCGGTCATATAATGCCAGTGCTCGGCTGGTGGACCTCCAAAAGGAGTTTAACCTGCCCAAGAACCGCCTAATCTGTGACATGCCCACCAGGTGGAACTCAACGTTGGCCATGCTGCAGTGGCTGCACACGCAGCAGAGGGCCATCAATGAGTACCTGTGCGACTATGGCACCAGGACAGGGTCGGGGGAGCTTATTTTTTTTCCCCACGCCATGATCAGGGATGCATGCACTGTCCTGTCACCATTTGAGGAGGCCACGAGGATGGTGAGCAGTGACAGTGCATGCATCAGTGACACTGTCCCCCTTGTCCACCTGTTGGAGCACACGCTGCGTGGAATAATGGACAGGGCACTTGAGGCAGAACAGAGGCAGGAAGAGGAGGACTTCCTTAGCTCTCAAGGCCCCCTTTATCCAGACAGTGTTCCTGCGTGCCCGCCGATCACACAGGAAGAGGACGAGGAGGGGGAGGAGGAGGAGGAGGAGGAAGATTGTGTCAGTATGGAGGTGGAGCCAGGCACTTAGCATCAGCAGCAGTCTTTAAGGGATCAGTCCCAAGAAACACATGGACTTGTACGTGACTGGGAGGAGGTGGCTGCGGACCATGTCGTCCTTAGTGACCCAAAGGACTCCGGACCGAATGCCTCAGCAAACCTACGCTGCATGGCCTCCCTGATCCTGCAAAGCCTGCGTAAGGATCCTCGTATTCGTGGTATCAAGGAGAAGGACCAATACTGGCTGGCAACCCTCCTTGATCCACGTTACAAGGGTAAGGTTGCGGACCTTATCTTACCATCGCAGAGGGAGCAGAGGATGAAACATCTTCGGGAGGCCTTGCAGAAAGGTCTGTGCAACACGTTCCCAGAGACTGGGAGGTTACAAACTCCTGTTTCTGGACAACGTGTTGCTGAGGCTTCGGTCAGTCAAAGAAGGAGCGGTGGAGAAGGTGGCCGTCTGACCGATGCATTCAGACAATTTTTTGGTCCGCAGCCCCAAGGTATGATCGGTTCCAGCAACCATCGCCAGCGTCTGTTTTACATGGTGCAGGAATACCTAGGGGCAAGATCTGACTTGGACACATTTCACACCCAAAATCCTCTGGGTTACTGGGTCTTGAGGATGGATCACTGGCCAGAGCTTGCACAGTATGCAATTGAGCTACTGGCCTGTCCTGCATCCAGCGTTCTTTCGGAACACACATTCAGTGCTGCTGGAGGCTTTGTAACCGATCACAGGGTGCATCTGTCCACCGACTCGGTCGATCGACTGACCTTCATAAAAATGAATCAGTCTTGGATCACCACCAACTACCAAGCACCTGATGCTGATGTAACCGAATAATTTTTTTAAAAATCTCAGATCCCTTCAAAGACTGCCTATGCTGATGCTGAGTGACTATCCCTGAGTAATTATCCTCTTCCTCCTCAATGATCACGCTGATAGCTTGTAAGAACATTTTTGGTTCTGAGCGCCACCACCAGTGCCTAAGGCCCAATTTTTCAGCCCCCGTTTAACAGGGGCATGTAATTACAATTTTTGATGCAATACTTTGCAGCAGGGCTCATTTCTGCATTACAACTAGAGTATCTGTGAGGGGTTGCAGTGTTGTGGCACCAGCACCAGTGCCTAAGGCCCAATTTTTCAGCTCCTGTTTAACAGGGGCGTGTAATTACAATTTTTGATGCAATACTTTGCAGCAGGGCTCGTTCCTGCGTTCCAACTAGAGTGTCTGTGAGGACTTACAGTCTTGTGGCACCAGCACCACCACCACCACCAAAGGCCCAATTTTTCTGCCCTTGTTCAACAGGGGCATGTAATTACAATTCTTGATCTAATATTTCACAGCAGGGCCCATTTCTGCACCCACCAAGAGCGAGTGAGGACTAATGCCCCGTACACACGGTCGGATTTTCCGATGGAAAATGTCCGATCGGAGCGTGTTGTCAGAAATTCCGACCGTGTGTGGGCTCCATCGGTCATTTTCCAACGGTCATTTTCCATCGGATTTTCCGACACACAAAGTTGGAGAGCAGGATATAAAATTTTCCGACAACAAAATCCGTTGTCGGAAATTCCCATCGTGTGTACACAAATCCAACGGACAAAGTGCCACGCATGCTCAGAATAAATAAAGAGATGAAAGCTATTGGCCACTGCCCCGTTTATAGTCCCGACGTACGTGTTTTACGTCACCGCGTTTAGAACGATCGGATTTTCCGACAACTTTGTGTGACCGTGTGTATGCAAGACAAGTTTGAGCCAACATCCGTCGGAAAAAATCCATGGATTTTGTTGTCGGAATGTTCGAACAAAGTCCGACCGTGTGTATGGGGCATTATAGTGTTGTGGCACCAGCACCACCACCACCACCAATGGCCCAATTTTTCTGCCCTTGTTCAACAGGGGCATGTAATTACAATTCTTGATCTAATATTTCACAGCAGGACCCTGTGAGGGCTTACAGTGTTGTGGCCACAACAACACCTAAGGCCCAAATTTCTGCTGAGTATATACTTTCAAACATCTAACTTACAAACGACTCCTACTTGCAAACGGAAGGAGAGAACAGGAAGTGAGATGAAACCTACCCCTAGGAAGGGAAATTCTCTCCTGTAAGAGTTAATATGGGCAAAACATTTCTCCTTTCCACTGATGCTTTCCAATCCTTGTTCCACAAAAAACCCCAAATTTTCAAAAAACATTTGTCATTGGGACAAAAAGTGAGGTGAAATCTTCTGAAGAGGAGGACAGACAGCAAAACAAATGTCACAGGGGTGATAACCCTTCCCTATGTTTTCCAAAAAGCTTAAAAAAGATTTTTTGGCTGGAGCTAAACACGTTAAAAATGTACCCGTTCAAAATTACAAACAGATTCTACTTAACAACAAACCTACAGTCCCTGTCTTGTTTGCACCGCCTGTATACTGCTGTTCAGAGTATATAGGGCCTGGTGGCCCCACACCTTTCCTTATTTTAATTTGGGTGCAGGGTTCCCCTTAATATCCATACAAGACCCAAATTGCCTGGTAATGGACTGGGGGGTACCCATGCCGTTTGTCTCACTGATTTTCATCCATATTGCCAGGACCCGACATTACATTAAAGCCGCAAGCAGTTTTAAATGACTTTTTTTCCTTTAAAAATTACATTTTGTGCAGGGACTGTTCTAAGCACGGGAAACACGCGCCACTTTACAGGCATACTATAGACACCCCCCAGGTACGATATTTAAAGGAATATTTCACTTTTTTTTTTTTTACTTTAAGCATCATTAAAATCACTGCTCCCGAAAAAACGGCTGCTTTTAAAAGTTTTTTTTTGCATTGATACATGTTGCCTGGGGCAGGACCCGGGCCCCCAAACCCTTTTTAGGACAATACCATGCAAATTAGCCTTTAAAATAAGCACTTTTGATTTCGAACGTTCGGGTCCCATAGACGTCAATGGGGTTCTAACGTTCGTGCAAATTTTCGGTCCGTTCGCAGGTTCTGGTGCGAACCGAACCGGGGGGTGTTCGGCTCATCCCTAGTTAAGAGTACAACACCCTTTTCTGGCAGCCAATAGCTTAGTATGAATGCTAATCTTAATTCAAAACTAAAGAAATAACCATAGCATAGCTCAAAGTCTTTACTTACCATGCAAGGCTGTCCTGCATACTAGGTGTGTGTAAGAAAAGTACAGTGTAGTGTTCAGTATGAAGTAAGACTGGACAATCCTCCGAGCTTTTTCGCTCACATCGTAAAACAAGCGAGCACTTTTCATTGGTACACGACCTTCAAATCCAAACTTAAGAAAAATAATATCAATAGGAACTATTAGCATATTGCATACGGACAATAAATTACTTCTTTCATTAAAAAAACAAAACTGAGTTTGAGTAACATTTTATTTTTTTCAACCTATGGTTGTTATAACTGTTTGGGATTCATTTCTAACATCAATAAAACCAGCCAGGTATAATAGGATTTTTCCTCCAGCTTACCTGTAAAAATAGGATTTTTTTTTGTCATACTTACCTGTAAAATCCTTTTCATTGAGTACATCATGGGATACAGAGTTAGGCTAATATTCATTACCTACTGGGTTATACACCATCTCTAGGTGAATGGCCACTGGTAGACAATGTCTTGGAAAGGAAGTGATCCCCTATATAACCCCTCCCATACAGGAAGTACATCAGTTTTTGTAGCAAACACTGAATCATCAAAGAAGAGGGAAGGGATCTCTGTGTCCCATGATGTACTCAAAGATAAAAAATCCTATTTTCTTTTTTCATACATCATGGAATACAGAGTTAGGCTAATATTCATTACCTACTGGGATGTCCCAGAGCAATAGCCTTGAGGGGAGAGAGACACCCTGCCAAACAATAGCCATCAGACCTTATACGGCAGCCTGCAGTACACTGCAGCCGAAAGCCGATTCCTCGGCTGCTCGAAAATCCACTTGATAAAATTTTGTGAACGTATGCACTGAAGACCAGGTAGCAGCCTTACAAATCTGAGCCACAGATACCTGATGGCAAAAAGCCCAGGAGGTTCCTATACCCCTGGTAGAATGAGCTCTCACCCTAAAGGGAGGAGCTTTACGTTTCAGACCATAGGCCCGAATGACCAATTGACGGACCCAATTGGCAAAGGAAGCTTTGGAAGCTGCCTGCTCCTTCTTGGGTCCTTTTGATAAAACAAAAAAGGAGTCTGATCCTCGGATCTCCACAAATATAGACAATTATACCTTGACTGCCCGGACAACGTCCAAGGAATGCAGTCGTCTCTCTTCCGCCGAACGAAGCTGAGAGAAAAAAGGCGGCAAAATAATGTTTGCTTCCCCCCATTAGGTCACACCAATTTTAGCTCTGCCATGCCTCAGGAACAAAGCCCTCTGGCAATCCAATGCCTGGATCCTCATTTTTCAGACAGAGAGAATGATCCTCTACAAAAGACCTGGAGTAGGACTGTACATAGGGAACATGCCTTGACCTAGATACAACTTCCTCCTGCAGAAATGTATCAAAGAAAAATCTGGAAAAGACTGCTTCCTAAACAAAGATTATTGAGGTATACTGAGATTGGCACCCCTGCATTTTCAGCAAGTCCAACACTGGGGCTGCGAGCTTTGTGAACCCTCTGAGCTGTGGTCAGCCCAAAAAGCAGAGTCCCAAAATAAAAAAGATGACTTTGCACTGCAATTGCAAAAACCCTTAATGAACCTGTAAAAAAGCGGCACATGAAGATATGCATCATCGATGACTATGGACCCCGAAATCTACCTCTCGTAGAGAGGTCAACACTAAATGGACAGAGCCTATCTAAAACAGAAGGATGTCCAACAGCTTAAGATCTAAGCTAGACCTTATGTCCCCATTTGGTTTTGGGACTGCTACCCGTTGAGCCTTTTTATTTATTTATTTATTTATTTTAATAATGAGCCCATACCTCTGCTCCAAGAGTCAAATGCAGGGCAAAAGACTGACGACTCTGTGGCAGACCCCGAAGGCCCAAAGAGGCTTACCTAACCTACCAAGCTTCTGCCGGCTAAAGATAGAGCAAAACCACCTCAGAGACTGCCCCAAGATCTTCTGGCCTGAGATACTCTCAATATCACAGAAGCCTCTGGTATTCCCGGGCAGTCTCCCATCCATATAGTAACCAGACTTGATCCTGCTTAGGCTTTGATCAACAGATCAGGCATGATCAAGGTGATGCGGCCACAGTCTATCTGACGAAACACTGCAATGTCAAACACCACAGTGACTCAGATGTACCTGACACCACTGTCCATTGGGCGATGTGGACACCACCAGATCACTGAACCTGGGAGTGGTGCACCTGCCTCCCCCAGCTGCCCATGGAAACATGCATTTACGCAGTAAGCAAGCATGCATTTATGAAATGTGTTTATGCAACATATATTATGCAACACGTATCTATACAAACGTGTCTATGCAACATGCGTTTACGCAAGCGTGTCTATGCAAACATGCAGCTACGCAACATGCATCTAAGCTGACATGCAGTTACGCAAACATGTGTCCCTGTATACTAGAGTTTCCACCTCATCCCTTTAAACTCGAACACATATTAATTACACAGGTTGTGAGGCTAATTTGATGCGGATAAGTGAGTTTAATTACCACCTTAATCTGCCTCAGAACCTGTGTAATTAATATGTGTTCGGTTTTAAAGGGATGAGGTGGCAACTCTACTGTATATATGCATTTAAACAAACATGTATCTATGCCAATATGCGTTTATGCAAACTTGCATATCTATGCAATGTGCATATACATCTATGCCCACACATCTATATAACACGTGCCTATGAAAACCTGCGTCTAAGCAACACACGTCCACGCAAATGCGCCATCGTGGCCAGCCTTTGGGAGCTGCATGCTGCGCGGATGGCGTCGCCTGGTTGTCGGGCGCGGGGCCACAGGGCGGGCGGGCCGGGGCCCTCTGCAAACATGTGCCTATGCAAGCTTGTGTTTGTTCAAGCAAGCAAGCACATGTCTATGCAAATATGTGCCTATGCAAGTAAGAAAGCATTATGAAACATATATACTATGCTGCATCTGCTCAACTGCACCTGGGCCCACACTAGTTTTAGTCAGGATTAGCTAAGTACATAGGCATCCAATGCAGCCTCTATGCTTCTACAACAGCCTAAAACTAAGCTCCTGCAGACCAAATTCATGCTATTCTGGAGACACAACTCCTTAAAGTGCACTGATGTCCATGTTCTTTCAAACATGTACTTATGCTACATGTATCTATGCAACATCTATGCAAAACGTGTTTATTCAAACATGAATTTAAGCAACAAGTTTGCAAGCATGTATACTATGCTGCCCCTCCACTTCCTGCCTATATAGAAATAGGCCATACTGAGCGAGCCTGCGCCCTCTAGTGGTTGGAGGAGAAACAGCAGCCCACTCTAATAAGAAGTACACAGAGCATGATTAAACAGCACACTGCCCCCCAGTGGCTACTGAGAGAAGACCAGACAGTCAGGTCTCTTTTTTTTTTTTTTTAAAGAGAACCTGCAAAAATGCAGACTTGCCATTCCTGCTGCAGGACTCTGAACATAACAGAAGTCCAACCTTCACCTATCATGGTGGAATTTGTCATAAAAGACCCTCAGGGACTGGTTCCCCTTAATGTGGGGTCCACTCCCCTGGACATGTATAGCAGCCTGCAGGAAAGCACCTTGGTCAGAACAAACACTGCACAGGGTTCCATTACGCAGGGCCCAGCACTGTAAGGCTGCATTACAGGCAAAACCTCAAGGAATATTATCTCCTTCCATTGTGGCTCGGGTACCATCAATTTTGGCTGACAGCTTTTTCAAATGGATCCAATTGAAGTCCATGATTCTTAATAGAACCGTCCAGACCTTCATGTATGCTCCAAAAGCACATATCTCACATCCATGACCATCATCTTACAGACACTGGTGAAAAAAAATTGAGGTACTTCCTGTGTAGGAGGGGTTATATAGAGGAGGACTTCTTGTTTGATTGATCTGCCAGTGTCCATTCACCAGTAGGTGGCGTATAGCCCAAATAGTAAGGGCTGCTCTGTGTCCCATGATGTGCGATAAAGAAAATATTATAATATACTGAACAAACCAGTGTCTTTTAGAATGTGGCTAATTAATGTAAACTAAAATTGTGAGTCTCATTCTTAAACTCTGATACATTGATTCTTAATTTACAAAAAGGAGACTACTGAAACTATAGTACCACCAAATATAAAGATTTTGTCAGTAGGTCAGTTCTGTCCCTTATGCAC
Source organism: Lithobates clamitans (assembly GCA_037952925.1). Lineage (NCBI taxonomy): Eukaryota > Metazoa > Chordata > Amphibia > Anura > Ranidae > Lithobates > Lithobates clamitans. The sequence continues at coordinate 9,912,555 of JBBGZY010000160.1, read as the reverse complement.
ATTTATGACAAAGAAAAAAATGGAATCCCATAGGAAATTAAAAATATGTTTCAACCCCTTGTAGCTTCAAAGTCAATGGCAAGCGCTGTAAGCCTTCTGATACCAGATATGCTCTAGGCCAATGTTCCTCAACTCCAGTCCTCAAGCACCCCCAACAGGACATTATTTTGCACAGGTGATTTGCTCAGTTTCACTGCCTTAGTAATTACCACAGCTGTTTCATCTGAGGGAAATCCTTCAAACGTGACCTGTTGGAGGTACTTGAGGACTGGAGTTGAGAAATATTGCTCTAGGCTACTAAAGCCCTCTGACAAACCTGGCACCACAAAACACAAAGGGTGTGTTAGCATTTCAATAATCTTTAGTAGTGACTTGTACATTTTTATATTACTTTTTAACAACAGTTTGCTTTTGTGGAATTTTTACAAATATCTCCTTTTCTGTGTATCTTGTAGGAACAAATAATTGTCCATTTTGAGCAACTCTGGGCAGATACGATCTCCAACAATATGAGCAGCCCTATGTTAACTCTCTTCGGAATACATAATATAAATACACTATAAGTAGAGTAGATGGCAAGGCACACACCAATATCACCTAGTGTATTTATACAGTAAATAGAGCAGATTTGCTTTATTCTAAGATTTACGATGTTAACCAAATAAAGAGTATTGAGGGTAGGAGAAGAATGCAGAGGGTATGACAGCAGCAGTATGTATAGGAGAAGAATGCAGATGGTATGACAGCAGCAGTATGTGTAGGAGAAGAATGCAGAGGGAATGACAGCAGCAGTATGTGCAGGAGAAGAGTGCAGAGGGTATGACAGCAGCAGTATGTGTAGGAAAAGAATGCAGAGGGAATGACAGCAGCAGTATGTGTAGGAGAAGAATGCAGATGGTATGACAGCAGCAGTATGTACAGGAGAAGAATGCAGAGGGTATGACAGCAGCAGTATGTGTAGGAAAAGAATGCAGAGGGAATGACAGCAGCAGTATGTGTAGGAGAAGAATGCAGATGGTATGAAAGCAGCAGCAGTATGTACAGGAGAAGAATGCAGAGGGTATGACAGCAGCAGTATGTGTAGGAGAAGAATGCAGATGGTATGACAGCAGCAGTATGTACAGGAGAAGAATGCAGAGGGTATGACAGCAGCAGTATGTGTAGGAAAAGAATGCAGAGGGAATGACAGCAGCAGTATGTGTAGGAGAAGAATGCAGATGGTATGAAAGCAGCAGCAGTATGTACAGGAGAAGAATGCAGAGGGTATGACAGCAGCAGTATGTACAGGAGAAGAGTGCAGAGGGTATGACAGCAGCAGTATGTGTAGGAAAAGAATGCAGAGGGAATGACAGCAGCAGTATGTGTAGGAGAAGAATGCAGATGGTATGAAAGCAGCAGCAGTATGTACAGGAGAAGAATGCAGAGGGTATGACAGCAGCAGTATGTGTAGGAGAAGAATGCAGATGGTATGACAGCAGCAGTATGTACAGGAGAAGAATGCAGAGGGTATGACAGCAGCAGTATGTGCAGGAGAAGAGTGCAGAGGGTATAAGAGCAGTAGTAGGTGTAGGAGAAGAATGCAGAGGGTATGACAGTAGCAGTATGTGTAGGAGAAGAGTGCAGAGTGTATGACAGCTGCAGTATGTGTAGGAGAAGAATGCAGAGGGTATGACAGCAGCAGTATGAGCAGGAGAAGAGTGCAGAGGGTATGATAAAAGCAGTATGTGTAAGAGAAGAGTGCAGAGGGTATGACAGGAGCAGTATGTGCAGGAGAAGAGTGCAGAGGGTATGACAGGAGCAGTATGTGTAGGAGAAGAATACAGAGGGTATGACAGCAGCAGTATAGGTAGGAGATGAGTATGTAAGGTATGGCAGCAGCAGTATGTGTAGGAGTGATGTGTATGATAGTGGCAGTATTATTTTTTTGCTGAGAGGTACTCTTTATGGAGACATCGGAGATGAATTAGACCCTTAGTGATATGTGATGGCTGAATGGCAGTTCACTGATCTCCTCCTGCTTGGAATTCTTATTGACTGTTAAGGTGAGAGCCCAATGTTGGACATAGCTCTGTAATGTGCAGGGCTGAGCTATTTCTTTGACAGCCATTCTGCAGTGGCAAACACTGCTGTTAGTTTTTTTTTGTTTTGTTTTTAAGTGGGCAGAGTAGTGACTTTCAGGAAACATAAAGCAGTACGTCCTGGAGCTTCAAGAGCCAACCTTACATATGCGGCTGCTGTGGTAAAGATGTTGAATGTTGGGCACCAGCATGATGGACAATTTCTCTACCCCTTCTTATGCTTGGCCTAGTTTTTGCATAAAGTGTAGGAAACTTTTCACTTTCACTGTTGACACTGTCTGCCTGTTCACCCTCAGGGGAGTGGAAGCTCTGAAAAAAATGTATCAAAGAGGAGTGAGGTGGGAGAGAATGCATTGGTTGGGAAGGGATATAGCCTAGTACAGGTTAGTTTTTTGTAGTTTAACCCAAAGGACTGAATGAAATACAAGAAACTGAAGAGCTTGGAAGGAACCGCTATACTAAGTATGCATAGTAGTACAGCGATCTCCTTCACTGAGCTATTGTGTTCTGATAGGGGGGCGGCCCTGGGACAGTAATGAGTTGGAGGGGATGACTGATCTGGGGTTTGCACGGTACTTTTGTAATTGGCCTAGAAAGCAGAAATAGTGAGTGATGGAAGAGGAATAAGGCAGAGAAATCAATAACGGGAGCAGAATCTCTCACTCAGAGGGCAGATGAGCCTGGAGGGAGCCCACCCCTCCTTAAAGGCTGCAGATAATACTTAAAAACTAAACCCCTGTTTTCAATGCATATTATTAAACAGGATAATTTGGTCGGTTGCAGACTGGTCGGTAAGTTGAGCTGGGAATTTTCTTGGATTTTGTCTGTGTGCCAGGATGACTGCACTCTATGCACAGGAATGATGTAATTCTGCACCGGATACTGATAATGGCTGCTGCCTGACACCCAGAAGAAGCCAAGTAGAAGATGCCGGTGCTGGTGAGGGACTTCTTACCATTAAAGGGAGGGTAAGTATCACAGAGATTAGCTTTCCTTTAAAACCTAGCTCATGTAATCACTGTTTAAAGTTACAAAAACTCCTTTTTTGATTGGGGATAAAGATAACTAAGTTAAGATATTAAAGTGTATCAAAAGCTGAGTAGTGTAAGCACCTCTGTTAATGTTCAGATGATTGCCTCAACCCTTTAACTGACACTTTTGCTGGACCGCAGGGCCTGGTACAGATTGTGGAAAAATAACAGACTTATGGGCAGGATAACCAGGTAATACTATATTACAAGGGGACTCAGAAAAACAAAGACTGCTGGTGTTAATGCTACTGAAAGACTGTTTCATTAATGTCATTTTCGATTGCATCTAAAATGCCTAAATCTGGTCATATCGGAGAAGAAAAAATTATGCAGATTGTCAGCAGAGGGCACTCTAGTTTTTGTTTTATCCAAGCGAGGTTTTTTCTTATTTCGTAAATTGTTGGAAGGAAGAACAGTTTTTATATCAATAATAACCACTAAATTATCCTTTTGTTTCCTGTATAATGCAGACAGAAAGTAAATGGGAGTAAATGACTAGTTTGTACTGGCAATAACAAGTGTTCTTTTTAATACAACTAGACAAATAAAGCTTCCTATTTTTATTTTTTTTTTTAAATAAAATTGCAGATAGAAATGAGTAGTAGCACATTCATTTTCTTACCCATTACTAAAACAAAAAGCTATTTTACCTTTAAAGCATTCAACACCGTGGCACCTTCAAACTTCTCATTTGGAGTGTGAGGTGAGGTTTTTCCTCTGTATCCATCTCCTGCCATAGTTATCATCTGAAAACACAGTTAAACTAAGAAGTTGTACAAAGTAATGCATGCTTTTGAGCACAGCTGAACATTTCAACTAACACTAAATTAATAGGCTTAGGCAGTCTACTATATAGGGCATATACCAATGCATCTAGATTTTCTATATAGTACATAGTCAGATATGATCATAGGATTTTTGGGGTTACTACTTTGGAGGCAGCTTCACAATGATCTGTTGCACTTTGGTCGCAGCACAGTGTACCTGTGGTTTTCTGTCAAGTTCGCTGCGCTGCTTTCCCATAAATGTCTATCATTTTGCATGTTTTTGGTGCATTTTCCTGCATTCAGGACTTTTGGTGAGATTTGAGAAAGTGCACTGCGGAATATAATAGAAGTCTACGGAAAGCCCAGCTAGCCCATACAAAACCTCAAGCATGCTGTTCTGCACCTGTGCTGGGACCAAAGGGCAGCAGGGGCAGTGTGAAAGCACCCTAGAAGACATGATACTAAGACCCTATTACACACTATTAGATTTTCTGCAGATTTTTGTCTTCAGATTTACCAAAACTATGTAGTGCAAGGGCCTGCCTGATTGCATACAAATTGAAACTCTTAAGGTTTGACCTTAGGTTTGACCTTATATTAGATGGCTTTGGTAAATCTGAAGAGAAAATTCTGCAGAAAATCTAATAGTGTGTATGGGGTCTTAGTCTGGAGGTTAGAGAATTTAGCATTCTCAAAATGAAATTTTCAATTAAACTATTAACTTTTCTTTCACATTTTGTGTTAGAATTTTTTTACATTATTCTTACATCAATTAGATTATATTATATTGCTTACAATAACTTTAGGCTGCATGCACATGGGCTGATTAAAATACTTCTATCCACGCTGAATATTTCTTTCAGTAGTTGACAGAAAAATCCAGTGTAAAAAAGGGCTCATATTTCTGCGCATTTATGCACATATGGAGTTTAGAAGCATATGCATTTAAACTCATTCAATTGGCTGGAATATTCATTTATTCTTGGATACATTTACATGCAAGCATGTGTCTTTATGTGTGTAAGTTATGCCACTTTTTTATGCCCCTGAAAGCTGCTCTAAAATAAAATCTAAACAGCACAATAACAGAGCTGCAATCAGAGGCATAACATAAAAAAACAAAAAGCCTTTAAAAGCAGTGTTTTTTTTCTTGCCATGTGCATGAGGCCTAATGCATCTGGTAAATACATATTGAAGAAGACAAGGCCGTTTGACTGTAGCATGGCAGCGGAATGTAATCATACAGACCTAAAGCATAACCTAGGGGCAAAAACTGAAATTTTCCCTTCCCTCCCACTGCTCTGTTTATCCTGGCAACCATTATGACCAGACAGAAAGTAAAGAGAAACCCTCAATTTTAGAGCTGTCATGAGAGCAATAGGAAAAAACTCCAGTGTGGACACCTGTTTCTAAATAACTATTTTGTTTACTTTGAAAGAATTTTCTCTAATTTTCTGTTGTATCTCCAGAAAAGCAAGCTAAGTGAGCCTTATTAGGGTTTTAACACTTCCCTACTCTAAAAGATACAAAAAAAGACAAAATTGCAGAGATTCTGTGAATCAGAAGTGAATGTGTTGTGACTGCATGTAGACCTGTCACACTGGTCCATTTTCCAATTCAGATACCCCTCTTGGGAATGGGACTATACAAAAACTAAAGAGTGTTGACAATAAAAGATTTTGGTAATTTATTGGTACAAAAAGTTAAAAAGCATCCTAGAATAGACATCCTAGAATACATATTGTTCACAGCGACTCACTATCTGAGAGGGTGTCCTGACCAGCTTTCTTCTTCTTAGATCCTCATAGCGTTCTATTAGCATCCATCAATTTTCTTATACAACACCAATATCAATGAAGCTTCTCGTTGTGTGGCATTGATGGGAGATCTCAGCTGGTGGGCCCTTGTGGCTTTTGCCTCCCTCTGATAGTGGAATTGTTCATTGTGGTGGCATCAGCAACTATCCATGGTTTTATATGCAGCGGTTGATATTCTTTCATATATCTTTATTGTTAGGCAGTGTTTTCCTTCTACAGACACCTCTGAAGATGAGTCCTCAAAACGAGTCTGATGTCTTCATTTATATTACTTTGGGACTGTTCCCCTATAATCGCTGTTCTTTTATCTTATTTCTGTATTATGTGTGTATACATAATACACCCCTAACATTTTTGTATATATTTTTTTATTATTATTATTAATACTATACAGGATTTATATAGCGTCAACAGATTGCGTAGCGATTTACAACATCGGGGAAGGCAGTACAATTACAACACAATTCAATACAGGAGGGATCAGAGGGCCCTGCTCGTTAGAGCTTACACTCTAGAGGGTCAAGTGGAACAAAGGGGAATAGCTGTGGGGGATGATCAGATGGACAAAATGAATATACAGTAGTTAGGTGTGGGTAGGCTTCTCTGAAGAGGAGGGTTTTCAGGGATCGTCTAAAAGCTAATAAAGTAGGAGATAGATGGACAGATAGGGGTAAGGAGTTCCATAGGCTTGGAGAGGCTCTGGAAAAGTCCTGGAGATGAGCATGGGAGGAGGTGATGAGAGAGCTAGAGAGCAGGAGGTCTTGAAAAGAACGAAGAGAATGATTAGGTTGGTATTTTGAGACTAGGTCAGTGATGTAGCTGGGGGCAGAGTTGTGGATTGCTTTGAAGGTAGTTGTTAGTGTTTTGAATTTAATTCATTGGGTGAGCAGAAGCTAGTGGAAGGATTGACAGAGGAGTAGCAGAGACAGAGCGGGTGGTAAGGTGGATGAGTCTGGCAGCAGCATTCATGATGGACTGAAGGGGGATAGAGTATGCAGAGGTAGGCCAATGAGGAGGGAGTTGCAGTAATCGAGAAATGACCAGGGGGTGACTTAAGAGCTTTGTTGTGTCATTGGTTAGAAAGGGGCGTATTTTGGAGATGTTCCAGAGGTTGAGGCGGCAAAATTTGGACAGTGATTGGACATGGGGCTTAAAGGAGAGTTCAGAGTCCAGGACTACTCCTAGTACCTTGGCATGTTATTATTATATCTTTTCATGTGACAACACTAAAGAAATGACACTTTGCTACAATGTAAAGTAGTAAGTGTACAGCTTGTATAACAGTGTCGATTTGCTGTCCCCTCAAAATAACTCAACACACAGCCATTAATGTCTAAACCACTGGCAACAAAAGTGAGTGCACCCCTAACTGAAAATTTCCAAATTGTACCCAAAGTATCAATATTTTGTGTGGCCACCATTATTTTCCAGCACTGCCTTAACCCTCTTGGGCATGGAGCTTCACAGGTTGCCACTGGATTCCTCCTCCACGGCGACATGACGGAGCTGGTGGAAGTTAGAGACCCTGCGCTCCTCCACCTTCCATTTGAGGATGCCCCACAGATGCTCAATAGGGTTTAGGTCTGGAGACATACTTGGCCAGTCCCACACTTTTACCCTCAGCTTCTTTAGCAATGCAGTGGTTGTCTTGGAGGTGTGTTTGGGGTCGTTATGTTGGAATACTGCCCTGCGGCCCAGTCTCTGTACTCCACACCAAGTTTCTGCCGCACACGCTTGACACCATCTGAACCAATTAAGTTTATCTTGGTCTTATCAGTCCACAGGACATGGTTCCAGTAATCCACGTCCTAAGTCTGCTTGTCTTCAGCAAACTGTTTGCGGGCTCTTTCTTGTGCATCATCTTTAGAAGAGGCTTCCTTCTGGGATGACAGCCATGCAGACCAATTTGATGCAATGTGCGGCGTATGGTCTGAGCACTGGCAGGCTGAACCCCCACCCCTTCAACCTCTGCAGCAATGCTGGCAGCACTCATACGTCCATTTCCCAAAGACAACCTCTGGATATGATGCTGAGCATGTGCACTCAACTTCTTTGGTTGACCATTTTGAGGCCTGTTCTGAGTGGAACCTGTCCTGTTAAACCACTGTATGGTCTTGACCACCATGCTGCAGCTCAGTTTCAGGGTCTTGGCAATCTTCTTATAGCCTAGGCCATCTTTATGTAGAGCAACAATTCTTTTTTCAGATCCTCAGAGTCCTTTGCCATGAGATTCCATGTTGAACTTCCAGTGACCAGTATGAGAGAGTGAGAACACCAAATTTAACACACCTGCTCTGCATACACACTTGAGACCTTGTAACACTAATGAGTTACATGACACTGGGAAGGGAAAATGGCTAACTGGGCCCAATTTGGACATTTTCATTTAGGGGTGTACTCCCTTTTGTTGCCAGCAGTTTAGACATTAATGGCTGCCTATTGAGTTATTTTGAGGGGACATCAAATTGACACTGTTCTACAAGCTGTACACTCACTACTTTACATTGTAGCAAATTGTCATTTCTTCAGTGTTGTCACATGAAAAGGTATAATGAAATATTTACAAAAATGTGTGGGGTAAAATCACTTTTGTGAGATACTATATATATATATATATATATATATATACACAGCCCTCAAATATTCCACTCGCCTGCTCGCATTTTGCGAGTGGATTTTGAGGGCTGGCAAGCTTTGGCTGCCTGGGAGCAAGGGGTGAGCACTGCCGGCAGCCTGGGTTGAATGGGAGGGGAGTCATTCTCCCAGCGATCGCAGAGGGGAAGAGAAAGGAGAGCCGCCCAGATGATCAGAGCACAGAGAACACAGCGATAACAAGCTTTCATTTCAATTGCAGTGTTCCCTGCTGCTCGCTGTCACATACAACCCCTCCTCCTGGTCCCAGGACCTTAAACCAATCCCGGGATGGGCAATCTGTCAAAGTTCCCTGGCCAGGGGGCAGGGCTGTATGTGATGTTGAGCAGCGGGAACACAACAATTGAAATTTAGGCTGTTATCGCTGTGTTCTCTGCACTCTGATCATCTGGGCAGCTCTTCTGTTCCTCTCCACCCCTGCAGGCTGCATTGGTGGACACAGACTGCAATGGTGGGCACAGGCTGCATTGGTGAGCACAGGCAGGCTGCATTGGTGGGCACAGGCAGGCTGCATTGGTGAGCACGGATAAAGTTGTTGTTAATATTTATTTTTATAACTTAATTCTGCATAAAACCTTTAAGTGTCATTTCATGAGATAATTTATGAGGGCGTGTTTAGGGGTAGAATTAGGGATGGGGCAGGGTCAGAGTTGGGTGGGCAACTGGTAGCTCAAGACTTGAAATTTTGAGCCCTGTATACAGTATCTCACAAAAGTGAGTACACCCCTCACATTTTTGTAAATATTTTATTATATCTTTTCATGTGACAACACTGAAGAAATTACATTTTGCTACAATGTAAAGTAGTGAGTTTACAGCTTATTTAACAGTGTAATTTTGCTATCCCCTTAAAATAACTCAACACACAGCCATTAATGTCTAGATCGCTGGCAACAAAAGTGAGTACACCCCTAAGTGAAAATTTCCACATTGGGCCCAAAGTGTCAATATTTTGTATTGTCACCATTATTTTCCAGCACTGCCTTAACCCTCTTGGGCATGGAGTTCACCAGAGCTTCACAGGTTGCCACTGGAGTCCTCTTCCACTCCTCCATAACGACATCAGGGAGCTGGTGGATGTTAGAGACCTTGTGCTCCTCCACCTTCCATATGAGAATGCCCCACAGATGCTCAATAGGGTTTAGGTCTGGAGACATGCTTGGCCAGTCCATCACCTTTACCCTCAGCTTCTTTAGCAAGGCAGTGGTTGTCTTGAAGGTGTGTTTGGGGTTGTTATGTTGGAATACTGCCCTGCGGCCCAGTCTCCGAAGGGATGGGATCATACTCTGCTTCTGTACATCACAGTACATGTTAGCATTCATGATTTCCTCAATGAAGTGTAGCACCCCAGTGCCAGCAGCACTCATGCATCCCCAGACCATGACACTCCCACCGCCATGATTGACTGTAGGCAAGACACATTTGTCTTTGTACTCCTCACCTGGTTGCCACAACACATGCTTGACAGAATCTGAACCAAATAAGTTTATCTTGGTCTCATCAGACCACAATACATGGTTCCAGTAATCCATGTCCTTAGTCTGCTTGTCTTTAGCAAACAGTTTGTGGGCTTTCTTGTGCATCATCTTTAGAAGAGGCTTCCTTCTGGGACGACAGCCATGCAGACCAATTTAATGCAGTGTGCGGCGTATGAGCACTGACAGGCTGACCCCCCACCCCTTCAACCTCTGCAGCAATGCTGGCAGCACTCATACATCTATTTACCAAAGACAACCTCTGGATATGACGCTGAGCACGTGCACTCAACTTCTTTGGTCGACCATGTCGAGGCCTGTACTGAGTGGATCCTGTCCTGTTAAACCGCTGTATGGTCTTGGCCACTATGCTGCAGCTCAGTTTCAGGGTCTTGGCAATCTTCTTATAGCCTAGGACATCTTTATGTAACAATTCTTTTTTTCAGATCCTCAGAGAGTTCTTTACTATGTTGAACTTCCAGTGACCAGTATGAGAAAGATAACACCAAATTTAACACACCTGCTCCCCATTCACGTTTTGTACCAATAAATGACCAAAATTCTTTATTGTTAACACTCTTTAGTTCGTGCCTTTATAGTCCTATTCTCAAGAGGGGTATTTGTTCTATGTATGTATTTAAGGGATGATGGCACACAGCATTATTTGACCAGCTCTATAGACTATATTTTCCAATTCAGCATCCAGGGTTCCTTAAATCCCCGGACGGACAGCCTTGCCCCACCCTGCCTGCCTTGTAAGCGTCACAATTGGCCCATTACTGTGATAGTTATCCTCAGTAACCAATAGTGAGGCTCGGGGGATAAGAAGAGGCAAGGCTAAGCATTCAAACCAGAAAAAAAATGGTCAATACATGCATATCAAGACACACCAGGATTTTGGGTCTCTAGGATGTCAAACTAAAAAAATGGTTCTAACCTGTGGGCATCTAGAGGTAGCAGCCATGTGGAATAGTAGAGAATTGGGTACTTGTAAATTGTGGTACTTTGTAATTTAGTTTTCCTTTAAGTTTGTCAACCAAGTGTTTAGGTTACTGACTACTCTTACAAAATAGAGATAACCTCTAGTGATCCATGGGTCAGACAGTATTTTCTGTTTTATATTAGAGCTGAAAAAAAAACTAGCGTTGAACTCAATAAAAATATCAAAGCAGCACCCATGCTAAGTTGTGTGTTGTAAAGTATAGAAAGCTTTAAAACAGTCTAATCTGAAACACTCAAGGCTTCTGAACGCGTTAAATTAAATGGTTTAGTATAGGCTTTAAAACAAACATAGATGTTTCATTCTGTTTTCCAGGAATCCTACAAGCAAATATTTTCAAACTTCCCTATTTCCAAGGATTATGCGGACAGGCCTTTCCTGTAATAAACAGCTATCATACCGTATTCATTATCAGTGTTATCATTACTTTAATACTTTACTTTTGAATCAGCATAATTGTTTTGTAGCAGAATGTACACTTTGAAACAAAATGTATAAAAACACAAGACAACGAGTGCAAAGTGTTCACTTACACTGGCAACTCCCTGGAGTTCTTGACATTCCTCCTCTGAAATAACATTATCCAGCTGTACCCTCTGAGTGCCATTAAGGTACTCTGAATTGTGAACAAATTTTACTTCATCATACAGTAATGGTCCTCCTTAAATAAGCAACATTGTGAAGTGTATTAAGAAACAGACATGATTTCCATCACACACATCAATGGACAATAATAAAGTACGAGGATGTAAACATTTTTCCAATAAAATCAAAAAACATAACACGTTAGATTCACTGTGTAACGTTTTCATATGAACACCAGAGGGCACTACACCTTCTAAATAGCATCACAGCACCTGAGTAGTGCATAGAAATAGATTGCATTAACTTAGCAATACATATGAACATTCCACTTCTGCTCTCTTAAAGGCCGCATAAAACCTAGAATACAATAGCAAAGAAAGGCAACTAGTATACAGTACAGTAAAGGTTCTTGCAGATAATAAAAAAAGCTTAATTTTCTTTTTGTATAAACTGTATATTCCTTAAATAAAGACATTGATGAGCACTCCTCTGGCAAAAAACAGTCATATCAGTAAAACAAGAAAAAAGATGATAGGTAATGGAGTGCACTGCTCATTTCAGAGGATATAGGTTCTTGCAGAGATAATTATATTGATAAATGTCCATAGTGTGAGAAGCAATGCATTATTAAGTGTTGTGACAGAGGGAGGCTCTGCCACTGTAAGAATGTAGGAAAATGCGACACAGGAATATGATTCACATTATAGGCTAATGCGAGGTTCTGAACTATCATTTCTGAGTAGCGAAAGCTGTGTTTTTGGCTTTCTCTGGGTTCTGTTGTTTTGGATCCGAACATTCAATCCTGTGTCTGAGTTTTGCTAGACGCCTCCAACCTGGCTGTCTACACAGTAGTGGTAGTGTAGGATATCTCAGGGCTCCCAATTGGAGACAGCTCCCAACGTGGGAGATGAGAGGTCTCATCGGGGGATCAGAGGGCCCACCCAAAGGCCATGAGACAGAGGTCTCATTAAGGGGTCAGAGGGCCCAGCCGGAAGCCAAGAGCCAGAGGTTCTCAGTTCCAGGAATCTGGTCCCTTCCTATCGGAGTTTCGGGAGAACCCCAACCCATAGGCCAGAGGTGGGCCGTGGAGCAGGGCACTGTGACTAAAGGCTAGAGAGCTAAGTGTTCCAGGAGAGCTTGACAACACAGTCAAAGGGACTGGTAACAGGAGCAGCAGTGCCGCCAACAAGTGAGCCAGGTGGCTCAGTATTTTCCTTTGTGCATATTGCGTGGAATAAACCCCTGTGTGGGCAACTGATGTACATGTAAACTTTCCGTAAACAAACAGATCCCTGTTCTGTCTGGGGAGTAGAGAGAGATCATCTGTCCCTAGTGATCAGGAACAGCGATCTCTCTGTACTCATTGTCAGTCCACTCCCCTCACAGTTAGAAGCACCTCCCTAGGGAACATTTAACCCCTTGATCACCCCCTAGTGTTACCCGCTTCCCTGCCAGTGTCATTTATACAGTGATCAGTGGCTATTTTTAGCTCTGATCGCTGTATAAATGTCACTGGTCCCAAAAAAGGGTCAAAAGTGTCCGAACTGTCCGCTGCAATGTCGGAGTCCTGCTAAAAATTGCTGATCACCGCCATTACTAGTAAAAAAAAAAAAATGCCATAAATATATCCCCTATTTTGTAGATGCTATAACATTTGCGCAAACCAATCAATATACGCTTATTTTTACCAAAAATATGTAGAAGAATACATATTGGCCTAAACTGATGAAGAAATTTGTTTTATTTTTTTTAGGATATTTATTATAGCAAAAAGTAAAAAATTACGTTTTTTTCAAAATTTCTCTTTTATTGTTTATAGCGCAAAAAATAAAAACCGCAGAGGTGATCAAATACCACCAAAAGAAAGTTCTATTTGTGGGGAAAAAAAGCACCTCAATTCTTTTGGGTACAACATGGCACGACTGCGCAATTATCAGTTAAGTTGGTGCAGTGCTGTATCGCAAAAAATGGCCTGGTCATTAAGAGGGTAAATCATTATTGGGCGGAAGTGGTTAAATAAAGGGCACTACCATAATTACCTGTAAGCCTAAATAAAGAGCACTCCCATAATTACTCATCGGCTTGAATAAAGGGCACTACCGTAATTAGTTGTCAGCTCAAATAAATGGCACTACCGTAATTAGCCATCAGCTTAATTAAAGGGCACTACCGTATTTACTCATCAGCCTAAATAAAGGGCACTGCCGCAATTAACCTTCAGCTTAAATAAAGGGCATTACCGTAATTACCCGTCAGCGTAAATAAAGGGCTCTACCATAATTACTCATCAGCTTAAATAAAGGGCATTACCGTAATTACTCAGCCTAAATAAAAGGCACTACCATAATCACTCGTCAGCCTAAATAAAGGGCACTACCATAACTACCCTTCAGCTTAACCGCTTCTGGACCAGCTGGCTCCCCTGTGCAAAATCACATTATTGTACGTGATCTTGCGAAGTCTGGATAGCAGGCGTGCCCGCTGCACAGCGGGGGTGCCGATGCTTGTGGCCGACAGTTGCGATGACCGCCGGCCACGAGTGATCGTGACCAGAAGAGACAGAACAAAGACGAGTGTGTGTAAACACACACTTCCCTGTTCTGTTCTGACAGGAGGCACAGATTGTGTGTTCCTATTAGCTAGGGACCACAATCTATTACTTCCTGCAGTTAATCCCTCCCCCTTCAGTTAGAATCACCTCCCTAGGGAAAACTGTTAACCCCTTCACCACCCCCTAGTGTTAACCCCTTCACTGCCAGTGACATTTTTACAGTAATCAATGCATTTTTAATCGCACTGATCTCTGCATTAATGCCAATGGTTCCAAAAATGTGTCAATGTATCCGCCAATGTTGCAGTCACGATAAAAATCGCAGATCGACGCCATTACTAGTAAAAAACAAAAAATAATGATAAAAATGCTATGAATCTACGGTATCCCCTATTTTGTAGGCACCATAACTTTTGCGCAAACCAATCAATAATATTATTATTCGCTTATTGCCATTTTTTTTACCAAAAATATGTAGAAGAATACATATCGACCTAAACTGAGGAAAAAAATTGTTTTTTTATTAATTTTTGGGGGATATTTATTATAGCAAAAAGTAAAAAATAATGCTTTTTTATCAAAATGGTCACTCTTTTTTTTGTTTATGGCGCAAAAAAAAACAAAACGCAGAAGCGATCAAATACCACCAAAAGAAAGCTCTAATTGTGGGAAAAAAAGAACATCAATTTTGTTTGGGTACAACGCCGCACGGCCACGCATTTGTCAGTTAAAGCGACGCAGTGCCGAATCGCAAAAAGTGCTCTGGTCAGGAAGGGGGTAAATTCTTCTGGGGCTGAAGCGATTAAATAAAGGGCACTACCGTAATTAAACGTCAGCTTAAATAAAGGGCACTAATGTAATTACTCGTCAGCTTAAATAAATGACCCGTAATTACCTGTCAGCTTAAATAAAGGACACTACCGTAAGTACCCGTCAGCTTAAATAAGGGGCACTACTGTAATTACCCGTCAGCCTAAATAAAGGGCACTACGGTAATTACTCGTCAGCGTAAATAAAGGGTACTACCATAATAACTTGTCAGCCTAAGTAAAGGGCACTACTGTAATTACTCTTCAGCTTAAATAATAAAGGGCGCAACCGTAATTACGCGTTAGCCTAAATAAAAGGCACTAAATCAGATACCCGTCAGCTTAAATAAAGGACACCACCGTAATTACTCGTCAGCTTAAATAAAGGGCACTGCCGTAATTACCCGTCAGCTTAAATAAAGGGCACTATCGTAGTTACTCGTCAGCTTAAATAAAGGGCACTACCATAATTATCTGCCAGCTTAAATAAAGGGCACGATCGTAATTACTTGTCAGCTTAAATAAAGGGCACTAAATGAATTACTCTTTAGCTTAAATAAAGGGCACTACCGTAATTACCCCTCAGCTTAAATAAATGGCACTACCGTAATTACCCATCAGCTTAAATGTAGGACACTACCGTAATTACTCATTAGCTTAAATAAAAGGCATTACCGTAATTACTTCCCTGGGCCAGTTGATCACCTCCCATGGCTTCCAATACCATCTCTATGCCGATGACACACAGATCTATCTCTCCACTCCCCAACTCACCCCCACTATCTCCTCACGGATCTCAAACTTGCTGAATGACATATCGGTATGGATGTCACACCACTTCCTCAAACTTAATCTTTCTAAAACTGAGCTTGTTATATTTCCTCCTTCACGGTCCCCCTCCTGTGACTTCACCATTAATATCAACAACACAACCATTGGTCCCTCCACACATGCCAGAGTCCTGGGTGTAATCCTTGACTCTGACCTCTCCTTCAGCCCCCATATCCAATCACTGGCTAAATCCTGCCGCCTTAACCTCCGCAACATCTCCAAAATTCGACCCTTCCTGACTAATGACACTACAAAACAACTTATTCACTCTTTGATTATTTCCCGCCTCGACTACTGCAACTCTCTCCTTAATGGCCTACCCTTAAGCAGGCTATCCCCCCTTCAGTCTATTATGAATGCTGCTGCTAGACTAATACACCTCACTAATCGATCCGTGACTGCTGCTCCTCTCTGCCAATCCCTTCACTGGCTTCCCCTACCCCACCGTGTAAAATTTAAAATGCTAACCATAACATACAAGGCCATTCACAACATCGCCCCCATCTACATCACCAACCTCTTCTGCAGATATCGCCCAAATCGCCCCCTCCGCTCCTCCCAGGACCTCCTGCTCTCTAGCTCCCTTGTTACCTCCTCCCATGCTCGCCTTCAGGACTTCTCCAGAACCTCTCCCATCCTCTGGAATTCCCTGCCCCAGTATGTCCGATCAGCCCCTACCCTGTCCACCTTTAGGAGATCCTTGAAAACTCATTTATTCAGGGAAGCCTATCCCACACCCACATAACTGTCCCTGAGCCACTCCCATCAAATCATTCTTTGCAGCTATTACCTTTTGTACCACCACCCCCTCCCTTTTAGAATGTAAGCTCTACGAGCAGGGCCCTCCTGTACCTTTTGTATTGTACTGTAATTGTGTTGTCCCCCTTATACATTGTAAAGCGCTGAGTAAACTGTTGGCGCTATATAAATCTTGTATAATAATAATAATAATAATAATAATTACTCATCAGCTTTAAAAAAAGGGCACTACCGTAATGACTGGTTACCTGCTGCTGTTTCCTTTAGTTTGACTTCTCAACCTAACTTATATGTCTGCAAAATGAAATCACAACACATGGTAGGCTATTTTAATATGTGCAGGATTACAGACATCATAAAGCGCAAGGCAGACAGCTTGTAATGAGGACTGTACATAGTCAGCATCCAGTTTAGATGTTTTGCACACTGTCTTATTTGCTTAGGAATGCCTAGGCCCAGTCCACCCACCATAGGCACACTCAGGCAAGTTAGCCCTACACGTTTGCTATATCAACTTTCTGTTGCCTATTGTTTCACTCTAGTGGAAAAGGCT
Source organism: Lithobates clamitans (assembly GCA_037952925.1). Classification (NCBI taxonomy): domain Eukaryota; kingdom Metazoa; phylum Chordata; class Amphibia; order Anura; family Ranidae; genus Lithobates; species Lithobates clamitans. Next base: position 9,895,647 of record JBBGZY010000160.1, on the reverse strand, counting down.
ACCGTTTAAGTCACTTGGGTTTACTTGTCCCTAAATTTGTGTACATTGCCAGTGTGTTGCCTGTGTTGTTATATACTTTACTACTATATTCTGTGCATCTGCTTCAAGAGATAATACACTCAGTTATTTACTAGTCTCAAATTTAATATCAATGTGATCCTAAGGCAGTGTTTCTCAACTCCAGTCCTCAAGGCGCCCCAACAGGTCATATTTTCAGGATTTCCCTCCAATGAAACGGCTGTGGTAATTACTAAGGCAGTGAAACAGATCAAATCAATTGTGGAAAATCATGGCAAGCCTGAAAACATGACCTGTTGGGTTGCCTTGAGGACTGGAGTTGAGAAACACTGTCCTAAGGTATTGAGAAACCTCTCATATAGATCTGCTAAAGTGGGGCAACCTGAGGTATCAGTGGGGCTGATGCCTTTATCAGAGTCCAGGTAAGAGCAGAGGACCCGATACAACCAGCAGCTTCTGCGTAAGTAAGTATATGCATCTTTCTTACACAGGTTAGTCAGCATAGCTGATAGGAGGGGGGAGGAAGCATTTTTAAGCCTAGATAGGTTTAGACTGGAATTCTACTTTGCTACCAGAAGTGTTACATTACACCACACTACACTGAACCTTTCATACAGATGTTTTTGTTATAACATTGCTTTATAAGGCCAGTATAAAGGAAACCAAGATAACAAAAAGCTTTTGAGTTTAGCCAAATATTTTTTGCTTATTAATTCTTCATGGGCCACATAACTGGGGGTGTTGCAGGGGGTCTATCCTTTGTCTGTACACTTTGTACTAAAGGGTGTCCCTCTTTCCCATATCTGAAAGTTTCAAGATATGATGTCTGGGTTCAGACAGCCAGGCCTTCTGATGATGCACACCAGCTTCGCTCCCTTCAGTGCTGTGTTTGTCCTCCTCTGGTCACTTTAAGGAACCAGAAGGCTACAGAAGGGGAAGAGATGTCATTCACACCTAGGCAAGAGTAAGGGGGCAGGCCAGGCACAAAATATAAAAAAGTAAACAAAATAAAAAAATTGGCTGATATATATACAGTATATATCAACCATGGAAAGTCATGGAAAGTGCGCGTTTGCTTTAACAAGACAACCATAGCAATTATATAATCCTGTTATTTACACCCCTGTGCCACACTGCATAACCAATACAATAGCTTCACTATTTCCATTCCACTTCTTGTGCCATCTGTCTGCTCAATGGACAATGAGCAGACAGGTGAACCAAAGCCCAAACAAGTAACTTTGCTGTCACTTGCTATGATGTGGCAGGGATGTGTGAATCACAAGACTGAAACACAAAATACAAAACTTCAGAAGATAAAACAGTTCACGTATATGCATTTTACCGGTGTATTTATTTGTTTGCATGGAGTTTTGCATTTATGTACAGCAATAAGGAACATACATTTTAGCCTGAACCAACCTTGTTGACTGGCGAGGACAGTGGATTTTGCAAAATAAACTCAACCAATTAAAATTGTTATATATAAATATTGCTGGTAATTGTTAGCATTTAATTTGACTTATTCTGTATAGCTGAAGATGTTCACCACTCATTCAAGTAGCGTATTAGTTCTATATAAGTAGAGAGTCATTCTCAATATAGAAAGCAATTTTGTACATACCTTCCCTGAGTTCTCTATCAATCTTCAGGACTGCCTTTTTTCCTGATAGAAGCCCCTTGACATCAATCAACTCATTCCCATATGGAACCCTGTTTGATATCAAAAGTAGTGTTTAATACTAGGAGTAACAGATTTACACTATTAACTGCTTTTGTTGTGTGGACATTCCTAATCAAAAACTCTAATGCTCATAAGTATGGAAAATGACTTAATTAACCTTATACAAATAAAAACATAATTATTTTAAATACATAGTACCCTTGCATGTATGCATTCTCTATATGCCATATGGTAAAACGGTTTGGAGAAAATGATATGAAAACTACCTGTAGTAGTGCTTTCTGGCTTGAGGCAAGGATGTGTTTCTGAAGTAATTGTAAATAAACATTGGAAATGAATAACAGCAAAATTAATTGACAACACTTTATTATAGTTCTAATGAATCTGCTGGCCGATTGGTGCCCTTACTAATTATCATTACCTACATGAAATCCCAGCTAGAGTGAACAGCTAAGGTTAGGGTGCCTACAGACTTTAGAAGCTAGCTAGCTGTGCATGTACACAGCTATTAAACAGATGTTCTGATCAACATCCACTGAACAAATATGCAAGTGCCCATGGTAAACCATGCAGATGCCAGTTGTCTCTACCAAAAACAAATGCAATTGGATTGAACAAGCCTTCTCGGCCAATTCATTATTTCCCTGACCAGGCTTGGCCAGGTAGAATCAGGGAAGACCTGTAGACTTGCAAATGTTCCCTGATCAAACACTAAAGGATCACATTAGGAAAACATTAATTTATGCTTGTAGGGCAGCTGTACATTTTAATATACAAAGAGATCACGGGGGTGTCAATGTAAGCCACACCCCCATCTTGGTTCTTGTACTCCCACTCCACTGTTTGCAAATCTTGATGTGATCCAATTATGAGAATGTGCATTAGCCCCATACATGTCAATGGGGAGGTCTCTAGTTCTTGGGGACCATAATCCAGCTATCAGCCTTGTAATTTTTTTGCTGTAGGACTTGTAAAGAACTAAGTTGGAATATACTTCTCACCTTTCCCCTTTAACATTAACTTCGCGTTGTATTTATATGTAGAGTTGCTTTTTAAAAGAAGACCTGTTGGCATATCTACGCATCTAAACTGACATCAAAAATGAAAAGCAGGTAGGCATAGTACCTCTGTAGAAGCTCATGAGTACCTAGAAATGCTAAATCCCTGGTCATAATAGTCAAGTACTTTTTGCCACTCTCTCCTTCCACAATTCACTATTATTCAAAGAGGACCACAGGGAATTAGAGGAGTAGGAATGGATGCGTTAGTCCTCAATTTTTTTTAGACAAAAAATTTAATTTGAATATTATAGTGCCATGGAATTTAGGGCTTCCAGGAACTCTTGAAGTTCTGCAATGGTACATGCATGTTAAAAAAAAAAAAAAATATGTTAAAGAGGTGATACTGAACCACTAAAATAAGGACTAACACAAAATAAAGGGTAAATAATAATGATACTGTGTTACTAAAATATATTATTGACCGTATAAAGAAGACTGACAAACAAAAATAAAAGAGTGTCCAGAGCTCTAAGGCGCATTTTTGGGAGGTATGGATCATATTAGTATTTTTAGGAGAAATGTGGGAAAGGTGTCGACAGGGCCATAAAGTGTTCTAACTGTGTTAAAGCAAAACTTCACCTAAAAGAAGATGTTCCGTTTGTTTGTATCCTCCCCCAACTCTGCCACATTGGCACTTTTTGGGGGGGAGTGGATACCTGGTTTTGACAGGTACCCGCTCCCACTTCCAATCAGATCGCCCCAAAGATCCAAGCAAAAGTTTGCCCCCCTCCTTCCCCTGCAGCCTTCTGGGACCCATCACAGGTCCCAGAATTTTGAGGCACCATTCACAAAGCACAGCCTGGGTCGGGCATGCGCAGTGGGAAACCAGCTGTGAAGCCGTAAGACTTCACTGACAGTTTCCCTTTGAAGAATCGACCCAGGTGAGAACAGTGCTGGATCCTTGGACAGGTAAGTGTCCTTGTATGAAAAGTTAGCATCTACAGTATTTGTAGCTGCTGACTTAAAAAAAAAAAATTGTGGTGGTGGTGGTGGTGGTGGTGGTGGTGGTGGTGGTGGTGGTGGTGGTGGGGGGGGGGGGGTTGTGGTGACTGGAGCTCCACTTTAATGACCAAATGCACATTACTGTCTACAAGTGTGATAGGTTGTACTAGACATACCTGTTTTCATCTTGCCTATCTCCAATGGTAACCCAAAAGTCCTGTAAAGAGATATTTCATAATCCAATAAATGTTTTAATCATAGAATAGTTTGTTACTTCATCCATTTATTTATATTTCACATGATAGGTAAACTGGTTTCAAAACTGAAAACATTTTAAAGTAAAATATTAGAGCCTATTATCACATGTGTATGTTAACCACTTGAGGCCTGGCATGTTACACCTCCTTCCTGTCAGGCTATTTTTCAGTTTTCAGTGCTGTGATAGTCTGACTGACAATTACTTAACCATGCAACCCTGTACCCAAATTAATTTTATATAATTTTTTGAGAAAGATGGAACTTTCTTTTAGTGTTATTTAATAGCCAGAGGGTTTTGTATATTTCTTACTATGTAAAGTAAAAAAACTTTTATTTTTTCTAAATGTTAGCATTTTTTTTCCCTTACTTCCTAGTATAAAATATATCAAGCCATAGATTTGCTGACCTCTCATTTCCTACCTACCAAGCTGCATAAACAGAAAAAATTGTGGTAAAAAATTGATCTGGCCCACAATGGATAATCATCTGCAAGCACCGAGATGGTTAGCTTAGACGTATGATTTCAAACTGTGGGAAGAAACCAGAGCACCCAAACAAACCCATGCAAAAAGGGTCTCAAGCAAGAATTTTCATCTATAACCCCAAGGGTACTAACCACTTAGCCAGCTCCTTTTGATTAGCTTTACCTATGTTCACCAAAGACCCATTATATCTCCTATCTCCACCTTAATAAATGCCAGTGTAACATATGTATAGACATATTTTAAATGTTTTTGTGTACACTATTCAAACTGTTGTTCTTCGTGTAACATGGATTTGTTGTTCTTTTTTATTACTTTTTGGTACAAATAAAAATATAGAATTTTATCTTATGTGTACTGTTTCATTACTCATTAGGATGAAGGTACCCCTTTTGTATATGACCTTAAGTTTATTATTATTATTATTATTATTATTATTATTATTATTATTATTGAGGCCTTTCTTCTGCTATAAGAATACATAAATAAATAACTTTTTGTCTTTTGCTGTGCTTTGAGAGCTGTCATCAAGGATCCTACCTGTATTTAACTCTTCCTTTTTATTTTCTCTTACGCTGTCTCTCACACATGAAGTAATGGGTGAAGATCTAAGTTATTACAAGGAAGGCATCTCCTGATCTCTGGAACTGTGCACTGCTACCTCAAAAATGGCTGACCTGGATTACATAGGGTAGGGAATGAGATGGGTCTATCTAAATTCATGCAGTCTCATTTTTGCGGCTTCAAGAATTTATACATTATTAAAAAAATTATATTATCATTGTGTAGGGAATGAGATGGGTTTAGCTAAATTCATGTAGCCTTATTTCTGTGGCTTCAAGAATTTATAATTTATACATGAAAACATATATATAAATATATTATATATATACACACACATACCATAAAAAAATTAAACTCAAAACAATCCATAATTAATATATAACAAATATGAAATTATATATAATCATAAAAGGTACATGACATTGCTCAGTTTATGGTAAATTGCACATGTGTTAAAAGTGCATAATAGTTCGTATCCAGAGGTGATTAAATGTGCCCAGTTTGTTTTTTTCTGTGATATCAACTTCTGTGTGAAACCATCCTCCATTGATGTTCACTTGGTCCTGGTCCTGTTCAGTTAGTTTTGGTAAACTGTGGTGATGGTCCCTTTAAGGCTTCCTCCACTGCGCTTGTCGATATGTTAGGGTAAAACAAATTGCCTTCCCATAGTGTAGTATTGCAAATAAAATCACTTTTTATTAAAGGAATAATTGTTACATCAAAGTAATAATAAAAACGCCTTTGGTATATCAAATACTCACCAAAGTATGGTCTCTAACATCACTTCCGGTCCAGAATGCCCTACGCTTTATGTCACATCACGTGACTTCATCAAGGAGTCCTCTGATGATAATTTTTATGTAAGAGTTTTTCCTTTAATAAAAAGTAATTTTATTTGTAATACTACACTATGGGTGGTCAATTTGTTTCACCCTAACATATGGACAAGCGCAGTGGAAGCCTTAAAGGGACCATCACCTCAGTATACCAAAACTAACTGAACAGGACCAGAACCAAGTGAACATCGATGGAGGATGGTTTCTAAACGTAATCAAAAGTGCATTTGATTACTCACTAAGGTGAGAGTACTGGGAGCATATAGATGTCACAATGGGTGGAAGCACACCATTTGTTTTGTATGCTGTCACACAGAAGTTGATATCACAGAAGAAAACAAACTGGGCACATTCAATCACCTTTGGATACAAACCATTATGCACGTTTAACACGTGTGCATTTTACCATGAACTGATTAATGTCATGAACTTTTATGATTATATATAATTTTATATTTGTTATATATTAATTTGATTTGAGTTAAATTTTCTATGGTATTGATACACTACTGAGTTTGCGCAACACCAATTTATATACACATCAGTACTAGTGGGAACACAGTGTCGGTGTGCAGCAACTTTACTTGTTAGTATTTTGATTACTTAGGTACACATTAAGTGCATTAACTTTAGCACGCTATTGTGGATGTGGAAACCTTGCAAGAAGATCTGAACAAATTAATGGGGTGGGCAATTACATGGCAAATGAGGTTTAATGTAGAAAAATGTAAAATAATGCATTTGGGTGGCAAAAATATGAATGCAATCTATACACTGGGGAGAGAACGTCTGGGGGAATCTAGGATGGAAAAGGACCTGGGGGTCCTAGTAGATGATAGGCTCAGCAATGGCATGCATTAAAAAGGGGATTAACTCCAGAGATGAAGCGATAATTCTCACACTCTACAAGACTCTGGTCCGGCCTCACCGGGATTATGCTGTTCAGTTCTGGCCACAAGTCCTCAGGAAGGATGTATTGGAAATAGAGCGAGTACAAAGAAGGGCAACAAAACTAATAAAGGGTCTGGAGGATATTAGTTATGAAGAAAGGTTGCGAGCACTGAACTTATTCTCTCTTGAGAGGGGATATGATTTAAATTTACAAATATCACACTGGTGACCCCACAATAGGGATAAAACTTTTTCACAGAAGGCAGTTTACTAAAACACGTGGCCACTCACTAAAATTTGAAGAAAAGAGGTTTAACCTTAAACTATGTAGAGGGTTCTTTACTGTAAGAGCAGCAAGGATGTGGAATTCCCTTCTACAGGTGATGGTCTCAGCGGGGGGCATTGATAGTTTAAAAAAAATTATTAGATAAGCAGCTGAACGACCACAACATACAGGGATATACAATGTAATACTGACATATAATCACACACACAGGTTGGACTTGTGTCTTTTTTCAACCTTACCTACTATGTAACTATTGATTCTTTTGCACATATATATATATATATGCACAGTATTTCAGAAAAGTGAGTACACCCCTCACATTTTTGTAACCATTTTATTATATCTTTTCATGTGACAACACTGAAGAAATTACACTTTTCTACAATATAAAGTAGTGAGTGTAAAGCTTGCATAACAGTGTAAATTTTCTGTCTCCTCAAAATAACGCAACACACAGCCATTAATGTCTAAACCACTGGCAACAAAAGTGAGTATACCCCTAAATGAAATTTTCAAAATTGCCCTCCCTCCTGCCCTCCCCGGTGCCATGTGACTCGTTAGTGTTACAGGGTCTCAGGTGTGAATGGGGAGCAGGTGTGTTAAATTTGGTGTTATCACTCTCACTCTCTCATACTGGTCACTGGAAGTTCAACAGGGTCATTTGGGTAGTTTCTGTTGTCGTTATGATTTAAAAAGAGTAAACACAGTTGACTGATAATAAATGGCTTCAGCCAAACGCTAACCATGAGTGAAAGAAAAGTTTTTGTGTTATCGTTCAAATTCTCTGAAAAATGGCCAAGAAATCATAAATTCTGACAGGGTATGTAAACTTATGAGCACAAATATATATATATATATCTATATATAGATATCTCTCTCTCTCTCTCTCTCTATCTATCTCTCTCTCTCTCTCTCTCTCTCTCTCGCTCTCTATCTATCTAATCTATCTCTCTCTCTCTCTCGCTAGCTATCTATCTATCTATCTATCTATCTATCTATCTATCTATCTATCTATCTATCTATCTATCTATCTATCTATCTATCTATCTATCTATCTATCTATCTATCTATCTATCTATCTATCTATCTATCTATCTATCTATCTATCTATATAATTTTTGCTATGGTCACCCTTTACAATTAAAGAACTTTACATTCTGTGTTGTTTTAAAGCATGTATCTATCCTTTAAAATCCCAGGTTGAGCAGAACAGTGAATTTGTTAACTCCTTCTGCAATCAGTGTATTATCACACAAGGGTAACTGTAGCCACCCCTTACACAAGCAAAAAAGTTGTCACGTAATCTCTTAGAATTAATACGTTGCAGATAGACAAATTGCGCCCAAGTAGAAACAATAACTATGAATTTGTTTCTGAAAGTCCTGGTTTTCATGCTGCATTAATATCTGTCCTACTCTGTTTGCTGTAAAGTGCTCTGAAAGGCGGGGGAAGCCTGTTTTATCACCATAGGTTCTGCTCTGCTAAACACTTTCTATTTTAACTATTGAGCTAAATCATGCATTGTTGTCTAGAGATTCCTTCCTCACCTACGTTCTTCAAGGATGAAGGCATTTCAGAACGCTTTATATGAGTTTATTGTTTGATGGATCTGACTACTCATATGCATTGAACAATGTTGTTTTTAAATGAGGCATGATAGGCTCAATTTACAAGTGCCTTGACATCATGGACTGTATAGTGGCAGGGAAAGAAAAATGTAAGAGGACTCTCTTTTTATTTCTCTATTAAGTAAATGTTGGTTTTTCAGTGAACACTATAAAATAATTCACACATCAGAGTTGTTGAATGAAACCCCTTCAAACCCAGCCCCACTAACTCTTTAAATGGGCTATTAACCCCTGGGGGGGGGCAAGAAGGTCTCCCTGATCACGTGACCACTGTGATGGGCTATTAGAGTGGTCACATGATCAGGAACCGGTCCCACTGTTTTTAAAACTCCTTAACTGCTCTCTCTTAAGTTGCAAAGGCAGAAAATGTGGGTGTACACTTGTTACACCCCACAGCGTGACAAAGGTTGTCCCCAACTGAATGGAGCCACACTGCAACTGCCCCACAATCCAATGCAATACACATAGTTGCAGCATGGTGGTGCAGTTTTTTGGAGGTTAAAACAGGCAGTGAGGAGGTGACGTAACACCTCCTCACCACTTGTCAAATGCCTTCTGAAAAATGATTCACTGTGGATCCCTCGTCAAAGGGTGATGCTAGTGTAAGTGAGTCCTTTGACAGTTGCCACCAAAACATGTGTCACCTTTGGACAATTTTTGTCTATGAGAGAAAAGCCTAAAAAAAGCCAATTAAGGCAGAAATATACAATTCATGAATCCTGATGATTGGCATCCACAAATTGCATGGTTTTTCTTGGATGGGGTAATTCACTGCTTGCATGTTCAGAATAATAGGTAAGCTGCATTTTGCCTGGAAAGTATCATTCATACCTGTCCTATTTCTTTTTCTTACCGTCTTTTTTTTTTTTTTTTACAACTGGTAACAATAATGATAGACTTGTAAGAATAATGATAATAATAAGAAGAAAAGAAAAATAATAACTAAGTGCTATATTCCTAAACACAGACTCTTTGATCTATCAGCACTTACTGGCTCATTATATGAAAACCCAAGTCCTTGAGCTGCAATGTGTATGATTTCTGATTCCAGTCTATGACGTTTTACAAATTCTTCAGCCTCCTGCAAAAAAACACCACATGTCTATTACATGGAAACTTCTTTATATAACCAATTATATTGATGCCTACGTTTAAATTATTATCCATTGAAATCAACACACACAAAAAAACATATTCAAACCAGTCAATTGAACAGAATGATACACACATGCACAGTCCACTCAAAAATACTTTGTAGAGGACCTGTTTTTTTTTTCTTTCAATAGTTTTTATTCAAAGACATTTGAAATACAAAAAAATGCCAAAAGTAGCATGCAAATATAAATGGGTGGGCGCACCCTCGATCCAAATCAATATTCAGAAATACCCAAGTACATCAAACTTGATAAGCCAAGACTACACAAATGCTGGCTATTAAAAAACAATGCAGGTATTATCCCAACTATACTGAACAATAGGGAACTGTAGTATTAATCAACTAGTATTTCCTTTACTTCAAAGTGTTATGCTTTACATCCCAATTTAGGTTAGAAAACATTTTTTTCAAGGAAAAAAAGATTTTGAAAAAACAAAGCAAAAACATTTGAGAAAAGAAGAGGAAAGTTAGGCCTGCCATAGACGGTTCAAATCTCAGCTGATCGATCAACTTAGGTACAAGCAGCCTGCCGGATTCACTTGCGATGATCGCTAGTGGTTGTTATAGCAGCTAGCAATAATCACTGTCTTCTCCCGGTGGGGGTGACTTCCCTCATCCGCCCCCCCACCAGGAGGAGACAATTGCTCGACAGGAGGGATTCCCCTGTCAGCACTAACAGCGTTAATGGGGAATTATGCAAATTTCTTTCCTGCAACCGGATTGTCTATGGCCGGCCTTAATAAAGGACAGAAAAAATGAAAAAAAGCAAAAGGGGGGGACAGAAGTGGGTCCCCTCAACCCCACCACTAAGGAGCTGGGTTATCCAATTCAGGGATCCCATACTTTCTCAAATCTGGCTTGTTTGTCCCTTAGAATACTCGTCAATTTTTCATTAATCATAATCCAAGATATTTTATGTTTGACCAACGCTAGATTAGGCATGGGGGACTTCCATTCTTGTGCTATGGCAATTTTGGCTGCTAGTAAATTAAAGAACATGAGGGTTCGTAGGTGTCTGGGGGTCTTGTCCAAGACGAGATCCCCAACTGTCTTGGCTTTCTTGGGTATTTTCATCCGTGTAACCGAGTAGATAAGGTTGAATATTCTGATCCAAAATTGCTGGACCTTCGGACAGGCCCACCAGACATAGGACCTGTTTTTTTTTTCAAACTATAGTGATCCTCAAGCAATTGTGTGTGTGTGTCCCTTTAAATTGCCTGTTTATGGCAGTGTTGGTGGCTACCAGTGTCCAACTTCAGAATTTTTATAAAATCTATGGCACTTACCACTTCAAAATACATTGCTTACACTATTTTCCCTGTGTGATCCTTGTCATCATAGGGTACTAGTGAATGCAACAAAGTATTTGGCTAGTCAAAAGCTATCACAGTTAAAAAGGGGAAGCTCTGCTTGTCTGCCTCCCCCCCCCCCACTGCCAAATTTTTCACCTTTTGGGGAGGGAGGGGGGAGCGGGTACCTGGTTTTGACAGGTACCAGCTTGCCACTCCCACTTCTGGCTTAGTTCGCCATGGCGAACTGAGCCAGAGGTTCGGCCCACCTCCTTCCCCCACAGCCTTCTGGGACATTTCACAGGCCCCAGAAGACTGCAACCCATCCACAAAGCGTAGCTCAATTCGTGCATGCGCAGTAAAAAACATTGACCTTTTTAGTCCTTATGTTGCTAGCATTAGTAAATAGATACAAAGGAGTATCAAATTTACTTGTTTTAAACTTTTTTCAAATTTCTTCAGGTTTCTGGTTTCCAGGCCTGGGCCTATGATGTCTTACATCGCAGGAGTCTCCAGGTGGGGAGGAGGGTTTTCTCAGCTAAGCACGCCTTCCTGCCTGCATGTCTGAGCTAAAGACAGATGAATTCCAGGAAGTAAATGCTACATGAATCATCTGCCCTTACTAAAAAAGGCCAGGGTCAGAAATACTAGGAGGTGTTTTTCAAAGCGTTTTCTCAGCAAAATAAAGCATGGAGACATGGATGGACAGCAGTGTTGCCAACCTACCAGATTGAAATTTACTGACACAACACCCAAAAATTACTGGCACAGCCGCATATTAGAGTATTTAGGCTACAAACAAATACAATATGCAATTAGCAATATGATTTAAGGTTAGATAAGGCAAAAAAAAATATTTCTTATTTTTTTTTTTGATATAGTAAATAAGTAGCTCAGGGATTGGCCTCAGGAGGGCAAGAAATTAGAATGGGCGGCACACGCATAAAACTGACTCTCACAGTGACACTGACAGCAGTGTGCAGCAGCACAGATAATGATGAGACCTCACCGACACAACACGTCCCCTCCTGAATCACAGTGACAGTCTCTCTCCTCACCAAGCGGTCCCTCCAGTCTACTCCAGTCTAAAATGTACAGACGGTCCCGGTCCCAGCCCGCCTTGCTCCCATACCGCAGACCCGCACACGAGGCTCTGGCCGCTCCGTTTGGCTCCATTGCACCATGACATCACATAACATGCTCAGGCACCGCCTCCGCCAGAGCCGCCCGATCACGCTGTAGCAAGCACGCGGATGGTCCCAGCTGACTCCGGACCAAGCCGAGTGTCACAGCTATATTTTTTACTGGCAACCTTTTACTTTTACTGGCATTTACTGGCAGGAGAAAATTGCTTGTTTTTTACTGGCTGCCAGTAAAAATACTGACGGTTGGCAACACTGATGGACAGCTACATTTGCTTTGAATATTAAAAATGAATGAAAAAGCATTTTGGTTTGTGGTGGTCAGATGCAGTGTAGTTCCATCAGGTAACAGTTGTTGAAAATCTTGAAAAAAAACAAAATAAGGGGTAGATAGGGTTGATGGTGTACAAGAACATAAGAGGTGAGCATCAAAGAAAAATCAATATAATATTTGAGACTGCTGGAACTTCTGCCTATGCACAGTTAATGATAACTAAACCCAAGAATACCGAGTTGAGAGATACTATTGCTTGTATTCTCGTGATTTTATCATCTATATATGACATGTATGACATACCATTTACTTCTTTCTGTTTGTACCATGATGACTTTTTTATCAATAAAATGAGATTTTTGACCGTGAAACCCAAGAATACAGATTTCATATTTTGCAGTTTACCAGTACTTAGATGTGGGGACTGCATTTGTTTTCCATTTCAGGCTTAAACCATTTGCATAAAATACAGAAAATACATGCTGATCTTGCTAGAAATGCAGTATCCTTGGCGCTTCCTGTGAGCTAAACTGGTAAGCATGAAACAATCTTATTTTCCTTCTGTAATCTCCCCATCCTCCATGTAAGAGATAAACTGCAAACATGGCCACCTAGTGTGACAACCATGGCCCCCTCCATAGATAAAGTGGACTGAGTGACATAATCAGCCAGGGTGAAGGGGGTATTATTATTGCAGAATTACCAGTTACAAAAAAAAAATAAGCCAGAAAAGAAAAAATAATGAAGCCAGATAATATAAAGTACAGATTGTTAATATGGATCTGCAATATACATAACATTTTTGTTTTTGGGTTTAGATACACTTTAAATTATCTTTAAACCTTTACTGGATTACATCTAGCTTGCTTTATCACCAAGTATCATAAGCAATTGGTATTTTTTATTCTTTTCTCGTAAAATAATGTTTTCACCTTTTTTTAACCTCTGCTACATCCCAGTGCTATTGAACTTTTTCTGCCTTTTTCAGTCTACACATACTCCAGTGGTGGCTACTCATCATTGCTCTGGATAAGCTTTCTAGTAATGACAATAGTGGACCATGCCTATGTATGCAATGTGTGTTGGCACAACCCCCAGTGTCTGCAGCAGTGTTGCCATGTGAAAGGGTAATAATGCATTAGCACAACCAGTAGATTGTCACCAAATTAACATTAAGTGCCTGGACAAGGACCTTTATGATAGAATCATCAGCCATTATATTACTGAAAGCTGTAGATGTAAAAAAAAAAGACTTAAGGACTTTTGAAATTTGAATATGTTGAGATATATTTTTGATTGGGTTTTTAGGAACTTTAAAGGATCTTTTCCTTTACTAGTTCTTTATTTGTTCGCTTAAAGTAGAACTTCACTGCATCTGAATATCACAAACCAAAAATGCTGTTTCATTAATTTGGGGGCAAACTCCCTCATCTTCATGCTTTATTTTGCTAAGACATCACATAGCATTTATGGCCATGGCCATCTTGAGTAAGGGCAGATGATTTATGTAGCATTTACTTCCTGGATACCAATCTTCCCTGAGCTCAGGCATGAATTCCTCCCTTCTGGAAGACTCCTGGGATGTATGACATCATTTGCCTAGGCATGGAAACCAGGAAGAAACTGAATTTTTTTTTTAAAAAAGTTTAAAACAAGTAAATATGATATACAATCCTATCTGTTTACTAATGCTGGCAGCATTATGATTTAAAATAGTCAAAGTTGATTGAGAGACTGAAGTTCCGCTTTAAATTTCAGGAAGTTTTAAATATGGATGCTCCTGCTTACCTTCCTAGGCCTGACATCAGCTGGATCCAAATAATCTTGTAAAAGACCCTCATAAAAGCTGACATTTTCCAACACATCCTTATCTTCAGGATGGAAGAGCAGATAGGATCTGGCGCATTCTAAAGCTTTCAAGTGATCTCCAACTAAATGGAAAAATCCAAACAATGCATTACAGCCAAATAGAGAAAAAGGTGCCTGAATCATTTAATGACAAACATAATAACTAAAAAAAGTTTGTTTTTGATAGCGTGAAGAAGAGTATCAACCCTTGGTTGTTGACAGCTTCCCCTTGTAGAGATATGTCCCGCTGACAACAGAAAGTAAGGGAAAACCCCCCTACTGACAGGTACTACTGGAAGAAAAGGCAAAAAAAAAATATCCAAAAGGCAACATATGTTTTAGCACATAAAGCGTAATAGAGATTAAAACCCTTCCCTACTAAATCTGAAAAAAGAATGGACAGAATTTTACTTTAAATTAGGTCTACATTCAGATGAACACAGAGCAGCGTCCACTGGCAATAATCAATAGTAGTACTTTCTTTGTAGATATCAATGGCGGGGGCTGCTGCTGTTTACTGCTCATCTAAGCAGATTATACAGGATTTATATAGCGGCAACAGTTTACGCAGCACTTTACAATAAAAAGGGGAACAGTACAATTACAATACAGTTCAATATAGAAGGAATAGGATGGCCCTGCTCATGGAGATTGCAATCTAAAGGGGAGGGAGGTGGTACAATAGATAAAAGATGCAGGGGATGATCTGATGGAGGTGACTCAAGTACAGGTGGAGGTGGGGTAGGCTTCCCTGAATAAGTGAGTTTTCAAGTATCACCCAACAGCAGACAGGGTAAGAGATGACCGGACCAACTGGAGCAGGGAGATCCAGAGGATGGGAGAGGCTCTGGAGAAGTCCTGGAGAGGAGCATGGGAGGAGGAAACAAGGGAGCTAGAGAGCAGGAGGTCCTGGGAAAAGTGGAGAGGATGATTTCTGAGATATCTGCAGATGAGGTTGGTTATGTACTCTAGCTTGGGGTGATGTTGTGGATGGCCTTGAATGTTGTGGTTAGTATTTAGAATTTTATACGATGGGGTAGGGGAAGCCAGTAAAGAGATTGGCAGAGAGGGATTGGAGCAGGTACTTGAGAAAGGGGCCCCCTGACTGCTGTCGCAGACAGTGTGCATTCACTTTGGCATTTCTGCATGAGTGCAAACCGCACAACGTGCACATAGCTTAATCGGACAGTTAGTAGTAAACTATCTGCTGCTATTCTGCCATGTGAATGTAGCCCAAAACTCTAAAAATCAAAAGTCTCCAACTTTTTAAAATCCTGCTTAAAAACTATGTTGCCAACTAAAAACCTGCAGGTAAAACAAAAAAAATAAATAAAAAATTAAGTACTTGCGTGCCGTTTTTTTTTTTCTTCTAGCTACAATGGACACTTGCAAAGTGTCTATAAACTTGCTCCACATTCTGACTACTCCAAAAGGAGTATATCTCTTAGCACTGCCCCCTCCTTCCTCACATGTCATAGCCTTATCTTCATTTGGGAGTGTGTAGTTACTCTTATGTGCTGGCCCTTCTGCTCCACCTCTTCCCTCACCTGTCCAACTTTTATGTAGGTAAAGGGGAATAATATAGCTTGTCACTTGAGTCGCAGCACTAAATTTAGTGGGGCTGCTGACATCACATCAAAAAGGTGGGGACACCCAGCAGCAGTCTTAGGTCTTTTAAGTGCGTCTGAATGACCGCAACATACAGAGATATGTAAGGTAATACTGACACATAATCACACACATAGGTTGGACTTGATGGACGTGTGTCTTTTTTCAACCTCACCTACTATGTAACTATGTACACAAGGGGTCTTCTACAGGTAAAAGTTACAATGGGGTTGGCTATTTGCAGGGATTAGCCCCTTAACCAGTTGGGTTGAGACCCGTCCAGGATTTACCCGGACCGTCAGGGTTTTAAATCATTTGTTCGGGTTTCAGATTACCGGAAACCCGGACATATTATTCAGATCCATAGGCATGTGCACAGGGTGTGCCAGGTGTGAGAGCTATTCCTTCTCCTCCCACCTCTACCCATTGGTGTCTGCACGCTCACACTCCAGTCCCTGACGTACTATGCCTCAGAAAAGGGATGTGTGGGTGGGAAGTTTGAAGCCCAGCAGCCGGCAGATACAAAGTGCCGATGCCTGAGCCTCCATCCTCAGGTGAGTGAGCTCACCATCCTCTGTCTGTGACTGATGTCTCCCCCCTCTCACCTTTCTCTTTCCTGCTTCCAGTTGAGTACACTAAGGTAAGTGGGGGCTTTGGTGAGCAGAAACACCCTTCCATCAGAGTTCTCCTTTACACCAGTTCACAATGTTCACCCTTAAAAAAAAAATTGCTGTGCACCACTAAAGTGTTCAGGTTTGGCTTGAAGAAAAAGTGGCATTCCTATTGACCAGTGAGGGTGCATCTGCTGTCAATAAGGTTCATTGCTTGTCAATGAACAAGACAGGGGAATTGCAGTTGTTTGGATCTAGTTTGGACGTAAGCAGACTCAGAATGCTAGAAACAAAGAATTGTATGTATTAAAAGAATGTAAACAAGAATAATTTTGTTGCCCATAGCAGCCAAACAGCGGCACAGTGGTGTAGTGGGTAGCACTGTCGCCTAGCAGTAAAAAGGGTAACTGGTTCGAATCCCATGACACTACCTGCCTGGAGTTTGCATGTTCTCCCTGTACCTGCGTGGGTTTCCTCTGGGTACTCCAGTTTCCTCCCACACTCCAAAGACATGCTGGTAGGTTAATTGGATCATGTCTAAAGTGGTCCTAGTATATGAATGAATGTGAGTTAGGGACCTTAGATTGTAAGCTCCTTGAGGGTAGGGACCAATGTGAATTTACAATATATATGTAAAGCGCTGCGTAAATTGATGGCGCTATATAAATACCTTAAATAATAATAAACAGTGGTCCCCCGGACAAATAAAGAGGGTACCCCGGACACAGATGGCATTAAAAACCAGAGAAGAATTGGGGACTTTCCCATTCCATCCAACATGAAGGCCTAATGTACATAGGGCTCTCCTAAAGGCCTTTCTTTCTGGTTTGATGTGTGTAAAGACATCTAGATCAGGTGTCTCAAACTGGCGGCCCTAGAGCTGTTGCGAAACTACAAGTCCCATGAGGCATTGCAAGGCTGACAGATACAAGCATGACTCCCACAGGCAAAGCCATGATGGGACTTGTAGTTTCATAACAGCTGGAGGGCTGCCAGTTTGAGACCCCTGATCTAGATGCTTTTAGGTGCACCAAGCACTTAGGTGTTAATTTGTTATGTTAAAATAAATCAACACTCAAACGCTAAACACACCTGGCGTTAACACGTGTTTACATACATCAAGTATTTTTTTCTGCCAAAAAGCTGCTGCTTCTAGACGTGCCGGCAGTGTT
The DNA here is from genome assembly GCA_037952925.1 of Lithobates clamitans. NCBI lineage: Eukaryota > Metazoa > Chordata > Amphibia > Anura > Ranidae > Lithobates > Lithobates clamitans. Next base: position 9,877,897 of record JBBGZY010000160.1, on the reverse strand, counting down.
TTTCTTCTACCTGTAAATACCTCTGCTTCTAAATGACTATGTGTGCATGGGCGAATAGGCTAACACGGAGGAGCGTTTAGAGACAGAAAAAGAAAGCCAGACACCTCTAAAAGCAGCGTTTTTTAATAGAAGGGTAAACGCTTTGGTTTTACATATATTTTAATGATTTAGTGCATAATTCAAAAAACGACATACAATTTGTAAGAAGCTTAAAGACAACAAAAAAGGAATTCGAATAAAAGTAATATTACCTCTGTAGTAGCTGAATTGCAGGAAGTCATAGTGTAAGGGAAGGAAGTTCTCAATAGGTGATAGGCGTCCTGGACGTGTGGACAGGTCTCTTATGCATTCATGTTCACAAACTAAGATCTGGATATAGTGATCTTTAATTGGGGGGAAAAAAAAACATCATATCATTCAAATTAACTTAACTGGATGCCAATTATACATTTGTTCTTCTTTATTTTATACCATAACCGTACAGAAGGAAATTCAGTCTATTGTCAGCAGTTGCCCACTTCTCAAAATCATTGCTCATAAATCTGCTAGTTCATTCTTTCTGTTAATAGAAATTCACTGACTTGGCAAAGAACATATAGCCACATAAAAGCTATTTATCAAAAGGCTTGTCTTTCTGTCTTCAGAAAAAAAAAAAACTCCAATGAGAAAACTTTTTGCTTGCCAATTTGGGAAGAAACTTCCCAGGTTTTAAGGTACATCACTAAAAACATAACATAACATTTCCATAGTCCGCACACTCTGGTAATGATTTGCAGAGCTTGTCTACAAGTTCTTAGCTATCTGACAATCTTTTTCTTTTATGGGTGTAATCCATCTCAAAATCAGCAGTACCAAGTCTCTTGGAGTCGCACTGAGCAGTAAACCAATTTGGGAATATTCAGGGTCATAAAACAGACTGGCCCTGAAACATTTTATCTTGATTATTAGCAGCCTATTTTTCAGCCATTATAGTGTGGTATACAGGCAGTTTGCAGTCAAAGAACTAGTGACCTCCACAGAGTAATTGTATAGCTGGCTCAGTACTACAGCTTACTAAAGGCTTCCATATGTGCAATTTCTGGGCAGTGTGCAAAGATTTACTAGGGGAATGGCTGGGACACAGACATATGATAGTCATTGTGTGATGGTAATAATCAATACGCCAAGGTGAAAGAATAATTATTGGAATGAAATTAACCTGTTCAGTGTAAAAAAACAAAACAAAAACCATGTGTCTTTTATAATGTTACTTATTGGGTTTCAAATGGCATCATTCACCATTGAAGCATGTCTCTAAAAATAGGTATTTTCCCTGGTAACTAAACAATTCCATTGGTAACTTGGTGCATTCATAGAACTCTCAGATACGAAAAATCAGTAGTCCTAGTACCCTCTCTGGTAATGTGCACTCTCTCATTTATAGCACTGCTCACAAGTTGATGCATGACTCCTGTAAAGCACCGCTCTCATTGCACTCTCTCTAGTATATACACCACTCTCAGGTAAAGCACTGCTCTCATTGCACTCTCTCTAGTAGATACTCTACTCTCAGGTAAAGCACTGCTCTCATTGCACTCTCTCTAGTATATACACCACTCTCAGGTAAAGCACTGCTCTCATTGCACTCTCTCTAGAAGATACACCACTCTCAGGTAAAGCACTGCTCTCATTGCACTCTCTCTAGTAGATACAGAACTCTCAGATAAAGCACTGCTCTCATTGCACTCTCTCTAGAAGATACACCACTCTCAGGTAAAGCACTGCTCTCATTGCACTCTCTCTAGAAGATACACCACTCTCAGGTAAAGCACTGCTCTCATTGCACTCTCTCTAGTATATACACCACTCTCAGGTAAAGCACTGCTCTCATTGCACTCTCTCTAGTATATACACCACTCTCAGGTAAAGCACTGCTCTCATTGCACTCTCTCTAGAAGATACACCAATCTCAGGTAAAGCACTGCTCTCATTGCACTCTCTCTAGAAGATACACCACTCTCAGGTAAAGCACTGCTCTCATTGCACTCTCTCTAGTATATACACCACTCTCAGATAAAGCACTGCTCTCATTGCACTCTCTCTAGTATATACACCACTCTCAGGTAAAGCACTGCTCTCTTTGCACTCTCTCTAGTAGATACACCACTCTCAGGTAAAGCACTGCTCTCATTGCACTCTCTCTAGTAGATACACCACTCTCAGGTAAAGCACTGCTCTCATTGCACTCTCTCTAGTAGATACACCACTCTCAGATAAAGCACTGCTCTCTTTGCACTCTCTCTAGTAGATACACCACTCTCAGGTAAAGCACTGCTCTCATTGCACTCTCTAGTAGATACACCACTCTCAGATAAAGCACTGATCTCATAGCACGCTCTCTAATAGATACACCACTATCAGATAAACACTGCTCTCATTGCACTCTCTCTAGTAGATACACCACTCTCAGGTAAAGCACTGCTCTCATAGCACGCTCTCTAGTAGATATTCCACTCTCAGGTAAAGCACCGCTCTCATAGCACGCTCTCTAGTAGATACTCCACTCTCAGGTAAAGCACTGCTCTCATAGCGCTCTCTCTAGTAGATACACCACTATCAGATAAAGCACTGCTCTCATTGCACTCTCTCTAGAAGATACACCACTCTCAGGTAAAGCACCGCTCTCATTTCACTCTCTCTCTAGTAGATACACCCCTCTCAGGTAAAGCACTGCTCTCATAGCACGCTCTCTAGTAGATACACCACTCTCAGATAAAGCACTAATCTCATAGCATGCTCTATAATAGATACACCACTATCAGGTAAAATACTGCTCTCATAGCACTCTCTCTAGTAGATACACCACTCTCAGATAAAGCACTGCTCTCATTGTACTCTCTCTAGCAGATGCAGCTGTCAGGAAAGGTCTCCTTCGCTGGTGATATCGATCATTTGGCATGCAGTACCGAGGTCCACCAGCAGGGGTCTCCTGGCAGTTCGGAGCTGTCAGAAGAGCTCTTCCCTGCAAGTATTCTTTCACCTTTGGGCCGCAGTACTGGCGTCCACCAGCGGAGGAATCCTGGCAGTATGGAGCAGGTATTCCCCTCTGCAGACAGGTGTCACCTGACTTTAATTAGCAGAACTGTAGTATAAATACCTCAGATAAAGCACTAATCTCATAGCATGCTCTATAATAGATACACCACTATCAGGTAAAATACTGCTCTCATAGCACTCTCTCTAGTAGATACACCACTCTCAGATAAAGCACTGCTCTCATTGTACTCTCTCTAGCAGATGCAGCTGTCAGGAAAGGTCTCCTTCGCTGGTGATATCGATCATTTGGCATGCAGTACCGAGGTCCACCAGCAGGGGTCTCCTGGCAGTTCGGAGCTGTCAGAAGAGCTCTTCCCTGCAAGTATTCTTTCACCTTTGGGCCGCAGTACTGGCGTCCACCAGCGGAGGAATCCTGGCAGTATGGAGCAGGTATTCCCCTCTGCAGACAGGTGTCACCTGACTTTAATTAGCAGAACTGTAGTATAAATACCGGCAATTGCACACTTATGTTGCCCTGGTATTGTTCCTTGAGCCCTGACCTGTATCCTGTTACTCTGATTCCTGATTCTTGAATCCTGAACCTGTAGCCTGAACATGAAGCCTGATTCCTGGAACCTGTTGATGCTGTTTCCTGTCCGTTAGCTGAACCCTGGACTCTGAGCCTTGTACCTGACCCATCCCTCCTGTGATCCATCCATCCTCTCTTGTCCTGTTATCTCCCTTCCCAGCTACTGATTCCCTGTTTATGACCCCGGCCTGGCTTGACTACGATTCTGGTACTCCCTCTTGCTACATATGCTGGTTGGTTTTATATCACTGTTTGGTTGTTCACTCTGTATTGCTGGTGTGTTCACCTATGCATTTTCCTTAATAAACTTACTTTCACCTATTTATGTCTGGTTCACTCTGTCGCAGTCACACAGTTCTGGTCACATCTGGTTTATGACAGAATACCAGGGCCATCCCTGACCAGAAGTGGCTGCACAGGGGAACCATTTTGATTCAGTTGGTTGCAAACATGAATGCCGATGAGGTTATTTATTTTTCTCTGCTGGCATCTGAAAGTGGTGATTATTGCCGCCAGGCTTTGAAAGGATGGTCTAGTGACCAGTTGTTTGCCACTATACGTTTGGCTCACTCCCTGGTCGATCAAGGTTATATATTGTTTGGGGAGGTGCAGCCTTTGATCAAGCTATGTACTGAGCTGGCCCTGCCCTGTATTTCAGAGGGCCGTGATGATTTCACTCCTCCTTTTGATATGAATCAGGTTGTATCCCTAGTATGGCTTTTTGAAGACGATCCAGCCGATTTTTGTGAGCACTATTCAGCCTGTTCCCCGCAGGTGATTGCTGAGTGCATTGTGTCTGCTCAGTCTTTTGTTAGACAGGGAGATTTAAAAGCACAGTTTGTACAACCTATACTTTCAGCATGGTCTGACATGGTGCAAGCAGCTCCAGCCAAACAAACCACCTCTGCCACCAAACACCAGCCTACCCAAATTTATGTTTCCCCATCACCCATGTCAACCGCAGTTGTAGCTCAGTATACGCTGCTGCCAACCAAATACTCATATCCAGTCTCTGCTCCCTGTACCTATCCTGCATTCAACCGACCTGCCTCTTCTCAGCTGCCTACAAACCCACAGGAACTTCCCCCAGCTACTGTTACCTCTTCTCTATCATATACCAATCCTCCTTTCCAGTCTGCTGCACCCCTCACCTACAGAGCTTCAGTGGCTAAGCCAAAGAAAAAACGAAAGTTTTTTCCAACCAAGACGATCCTGCCAGTAACCCAACCTGCCACCGCACCAGCTAATCCAACCCAGTCTGACATCCCAGTGCCTGCCTTCCAGCCTGAAGTCTCGCTGCCTGCCTTCCAGCCTGAAGTCTCAGTGCCTGCCTTCCAGCCTAAAGTCTCTGTGCCTGCCTTCTAGCCTGATGTATCGGTGCCTGCCTTCCAGCCGGATGTCTCGGTGCCTGCCTTCCAGCTTGATGTCTCCACTTTCCAGTCTGATGTCTCAGTGCCTGCCTTCCAGCCTGAGGTACCTGCCCTCCAGCCTGATGTACCTGCCTTCCAGCCTGACGTGCCTACCTTCCAGTCAGATGTGTCCGCTTTCCAGCCCGATGTATCGGTGCCTGCCTTCCAGCCTGATGTATCGGTGCCTGCCTTCCAGCTTGATGTCTCCACTTTCTGAGTTGATGTGCCTGCTTTCCAGTCTGATGTCTTGATGCCTGCCTTCCAGCCCAAAGTCTCGGTGCCAGTGTTCCAGCCGGAGGTGCCAATGCCTACTTTCCAGCTTGATGAGCCTGCTCTCCAGCCTGATGTGCCCGCTCTCCAGCCAGATGAGCCCGCTTTCCAACCTGAAGTGCCCGTGCCCGCTGCCCAGCTTGATGTGCCCGCTGCCCAGCTTGATGTGACCGTTCTCCAGCCTGATGAGCCCGCTTTCCAGCCTGAAGTGCCCGTGCCTGCTGCCCAGTCTGATGTGCCTGCTGCCCAGCTTGAAGTACCCGCTGCTCCATTTAATGTGCCCATGCTTGTTTCCCAGCTTGACATGCCTGCTGCCCAGCCTAAAGTGCCCGTGCCTGCTGCCCAGCCGGAAGTGTTCCTGTCTGCTGCCCAGCTTGAAGTGCCCTTGCCTGCTGCCCAGCTTGAAGTGCCCGTGCCTGCTGCCCAGCTTGAAGTGCCCGTGCCTGCTGCCCAGCTGGAAGTGCCTGCTGCTCAGCCTGAAGTGCCCGTGCCTGCTGCTCAGCCTGAAGTGCCCTAGACTGCTGCTCAGCCTGAAGTGCCCTAGCCTGCTGCTCAGCCTGAAGTGCCCTAGCCTGCTGCCCAGCCGGAAGTGCCTGCTGCCCAGCCGGAAGTGCCCATGCCTGCTGCCCAGCCGGAAGTGCCCGTGCCTGCTGCCCAGCCGGAAGTGCCCGTGCCTGCTGCCCAGCCGGAAGTGCTTGTGCCTGCTGCCCAGCCTGAAGTGCTCCTGTCTGCTGCCCAGCCTGAAGTGCCCATGCCTGCTGCCCCGCCGGAAGTGTTCCTGTCTGCTGCCCAGCCGGAAGTGCCCGTGCCTGCTGCCCAGCTGGAAGTGTTCCTGTCCGCTGCCCAGCCTGGAGTGTTCCTGTCCGCTGCCCAGCCTGGAGTGTTCCTGTCCGCTGCCCAGCCTGGAGTGTTCCTGTCCGCTGCCCAGCCTGGAGTGTTCCTGTCCGCTGCCCAGCCTGGTGTGTTCCTGTCCGCTGCCCAGCCTGGTGTGTTCCTGTCCGCTGCCCAGCCTGGTGTGTTCCTGTCCGCTGCCCAGCCTGGTGTGTTCCTGTCCGCTGCCCAGCCTGGTGTGTCCCTGTCCGCTGCCCAGCCTGGTGTGTCCCTGTCCGCTGCCCAGCCTGGTGTGTCCCTGTCCGCTGCCCAGCCTGGTGTGTCCCTGTCCGCTGCCCAGCCTGGTGTGTTCCTGTCTGCTACCCAGCCTGGTGTGTTCCTGTCTGCTACCCAGCCTGGTGTGTTCCTGTCCGCTACCCAGCCTGATGTGCCACTGCTTGCTGCCCATCTTGAGGTGCCCGCTGCCCGGCCGGACACCATGGACTTTCCCCAGCAACAGCTAGTTGGAGCGTCCGGAGGTCGCTCCTTCGAGGAGGGGGAACTGTCAGGAAAGGTCTCCTCCGCTGGTGATATCGATCATTTGGCATGCAGTACTAAGGTCCACCAGCAGGTGTCTCCTGGCAATTCAGAGAAGAGCTCTTTCCTGCAAGTATTCTATTACCTTTGGGCCGCAGTACTGGCGTCCACCAGCGGAGGAATCCTGGCAGTATGGAGCAGGTATTCCCCTCTGCAGACAGGTGTCACCTGACTTTAATTAGCAGAACTGTAGTATAAATACCGGCAATTGCACACTTATGTTGCCCTGGTATTGTTCCTTGAGCCCTGACCTGTATCCTGTTACTCTGATTCCTGATTCCTGAATCCTGAACCTGTAGCCTGAACCTGAAGCCTGATTCCTTGAACCTGTTGATCCTGTTTCCTGTCCGTTACCTGAACCATGGACTCTGAGCCTTGTACCTGACCCATCCCTCCTGTGATCCATCCATCCTCTCTTGTCCTGTTATCTCCCTTCCCAGCTACTGATTCCCTGTTTATGACCCCGGCCTGGCTTGACTACGATTCTGGTACTCCCTCTTGCTACATATGCTGGTTGGTTTTATATCACTGATTGTTTGGTTGTTCACTCTGTATTGGTGGTGTGTTCACATATGCATTTTCCTTAATAAACTTACTTTCACCTATTTATGTCTGGTTCACTCTGTCGCAGTCACACAGTTCTGGTCACATCTGGTTTATGACAGCAGCACTCTCAGGTAAAGCACTGCTCTCATTGCACTCTCTCTAGTAGATACACCACTCTCAGGTAAAGCACCGCTCTCATTGCACTCTCTCTAGTAGATACACCACTCTCAGGTAAAGCACTGCTCTCATTGCACTCTCTCTAGTAGATACACCACTCTCGGGTAAAGCACTCCTTTTATAGCTCTCGCAGGTAAAGCACTGCTCTCATAGCACACTCTCTAGTAGATACACCACTCTCAGGTAGAGCACTCCTTTCATAGCTGTCTCAGGTAAAGCACTGCTCTCATAGCACGCTGTCTGGTAGATGCACCACTCTCAGGTAAAGCACTGATCTCATAGCACGCTGTCTAGTGGATGCACCACTCTCAGGTAAAATATTTCTCTCATAGCACTCTCTCTCTCTCTAGTAGATGCAGCACTATCAGGTTAAGCACTACTCTTATAGCACTTGTTTTAGTAGATTCCACACTCTCAGGTAAAGCACTGCTCTCATAGTGCTGCATCTATTAGAAAGGGTGCTATAAGAGCAATGTTATACCTAGGGGTGCCATATATACTAGACAGAGTGTTATTAGGTAAAACACTGCTCTCATACAGTAGAACTCTCTCTAGTAGCTACAGCATTCTCGGGTAAACCACTACTCTCATAGCACTCTCTCTAGCAGATGTACCACTCTCAGATAAAGCACTGCTCTCATAGCACTTCCTCTAACAGATGCAGCACTCTCAGGTAAAGCACTGCTCTCATATCGCTCTCTCTAGTAGAAACACCACTCTCAGGTAAGCACTACTCTCATAGCACCCCCTCCAGTAGGTTCTAAAAATATGCACTGTCACTGTGACACTTGTTAGGAAGGGGTTAACATTAGCAGCAATCAAAGGGTTAACTGCAGGTCAATGCCTGTGCTTTCTTTTGGTGTGGGAGGTGTTTTGACTAGGGAAAGGCATTGATCCATGTTCCTTGATTTGAAGGAACACTGGATCAATAGCTTCCCTACTGACAGAGTGGCAATCTGCCTTGTTTACATAGGCAGATCTCCATTCTGCCTGTGTACTGTATATGCAGCGGGTGCCGGTAGACACTGAGTCCACAAGACCAGTCACTGGGCTCCCACTAGGTACATGATCTTGCACAGAACGTCATCCCTGCCGCAGTATATGTACGGTGGGCAGTCCGCAAGTGGTTAAAGTGATTCTAAAGGTTAACTTTTTATCTTTTGCAATGGTTTTGCACAGAGCAGCCCTGATTCTCCTTTTCTTGGGTCCCCCCCCAGACGCTTCTGGCTCCTTCCCCCTGCCGAATGTCCCCATAGCAAGCGGCTTGCTCTGGGGGCACTTGTGCATGCTCGCTGCCTCACAGAGCATGACTCGGCCCCACCTTCGATCCCTCCACACTGGCTGTGATTGACAACAATGGGAGCCAATGGCTCCTGCTGCTGTGTCTCAGCCAATAAGAAGGGAGAGACCAGGGGCAGCTGTTGCTCTCATGTACATCGATGAAGAAAGAGACCTGGGGGAGCTGCTGCTCTTATGTTTGGAGACCACTGTTATAGGGTTTTTAACCATTCTCTACTCTATCTGAAACAAACAAAAATGCAATACACTTTAAGTGGTATATTCTAAACCATAGAGATAAAGTAAATATTCCCGCGCTGCCTGAACTAAAAATATATAAATATGGTGCTTGGTTGTGGCAAGCACCGATTGGGTCAAACACTACCCAGCAGGAAATATAATTTTAAAAAAATCAATATATGGTGCTGCGCTCCAAGTATAGAAAACAAATAAAGTGCTCAGTGATTCATATAAAGTGCTAAGTGTACAAGATAATGGACTCAAAAAAAAATTAAAATTCATACACTAAAAAACACAGTAAATGCAGAATCTAAAGTGCTAAATGATCAAAGAAATAGGTGATGAACTTCCCATGTGCAATAGGTGCAAATAGTCCAGTATAGTACAGCGTCCAAAACGATGCTAACATAAACAGAATAAGGTGCAAGTGACACAAAGTTCAAAGTAAACATATATCTTCAGAATGGTGCTAGTGATTACAGTGTTAAGTGTTGAATTCCAACTGGAATTTGTGATGATGTGAATAAATGATCCTTTTCTTCAGTGCGGTTACACCTAAGGGTGCAGTGGCTCCTTACCTTACCGCTGTAAGGTAACAGCATAAAGATAACCAAGGGTAATCCGAATTCCAGGATCCTGCAATGGGTCTCCCTGAATATTTCTTTATGGATGGCGATCTATATGGAGCCTGGTATCCTGGTGAATGCTTCTTATTTATATATGTGTCTCCTTTACAAGGGTTACTAGCGGTGGAGATCCTCTCAGGTGGACACATCAACTGATGGAGAAAAAAAGAGAGCAGGGGGCCCCAATGGTGAAGTATATAAAACTAGAGATTTATTTGCTTACAGCCAAAGTAAGGTACTCACATAAAAGCAGTTAAAATAAAGTAAAATGCAAAACGAGCAGCGAGCTCGCGGCCTGACATCACTTCCGGTGCCCGTCTATTCCGATGCGTATCATCACGATCACGTGACTTCATCAGGGAATATAGATTAGCACTGGAAGTGTCCTTAAATAGGCTTAATATTGTGTACTAACGAGCGGAAATTTTCTTGTAGTCCTATAGTTAAAGTGGAGTTCCACCCACTTTTACAACTCTTCAGCATCCCTCACTAAACTGTGCACTGTAAACAAATTGGATATTTTTTTTCTCAGCACCTACTGTATATCTGCTGTATTCATTTTTCACTTCCTCCTCCCTGGCCGTGGTCCATCGCATCATTTCCTGTTTGCAATGCCTTCTGGGAAGTGGCGGCAACTTCCTCTGATACTGCCATTGCTATGGAAACCTGACCTGAAACCTATTACACTGCTTGTGCTGCACTGAGCATGTGCGAGATCTGCAAGGATGAGATGCAGGAAGAACTACAGTCTGGCTTCAGATGCCCACACTTAAGATGGGCACGGCCTGCTGTAAGTTTATAAAATAACAAACTACTGCTATAAACTAACAAAACAGACCTTCGTTTACAGACTTTACTAGAATACATTAAGCTTGTGTATTATAGGGGTATTTTTATTTAAAAAGTATAATTTCGGCTGGAACACCACTTTAAAACAGTATGGCGGACATTTTTTAGTAGATGTTTATGAAAAAACTACAACCGCGGCCATTTTCTTGTAGTCTACAATCAGTAAACACAACGGCTGCCATTTTTTAGCTGATCTTGAAACAAATATTAAACACACAGTCTCCAATCCTAATTACTAAAATAGATCATAAGCAAAGTTTGATGTTATGTACTGCTTGGATGGCATATATCCCAGCAAATTTGATGATGCCAAGGAATATAGAAATGTTTATACAGTATCTCTGGATGTATATCTATTCTTAGGTATGGGAAACGGCCGAAACAGAGGGTGCTGGGGACACCGAAAATTAAGTCAATAACTCAACATATCTCATATATACATAAAACAGTGCCTGGATTGATAGATATTGGGGGAGTGAAACATATCTTATGTACAAAAAAAGGGGGAAGAACTAGAGAGTAAATTAAAATATATTATATATATATCTATATATATATAGATATATATATATATATGTATATAAATATAGATATATATATATATATATATATATATCTATATCTATATATATATATATATATATATATATATATATATATATCTATATCTATATATATATATCTATATCTATATCTATATATATATATATATATATATATCTATATATATATATATATATATATATATATATATATATATATATATATATATATATATATATACACATACACACAGTTGCAATAAAAAGTATGTGAACCCTTTTGGAATGATATGGATTTCTGCACAATGGTCATGCTTAAACTAATAACACACAAAGAATTAAACGTTACCATGTTTTTATTGAACACACCATGTAAATATTCACAGTGCAGGTGGAAAAATATGTGAACCCTTGGATTTAATAACTGGTTGAACCTCCTTTGGCAGCAATAACTTCATCCAAACGTTTCCTGTAGTTTCAGATCAGACGTGCACAACAGTCAGAAGTAATTCTTGACCATTCCTCTTTACAGAACTGTTTCAGTTCAGCAATATTCTTGGGATGTCTGGTATGATTTGCTTTCTTGAGGTCATGCCACAGCATCTCAATCGGGTTGAGGTCAGGACTCTGACTGGGCCACTCCAGAAGGCGTATTTTCTTCTGTTTAAGCCATTCTGTTGTTGATTTACTTCTATGCTTTGGGTCGTTGTCCTGTTGCAACACATCTTCTGTTGAGCTTCAGCTGGTGGACAGATGGCCTGCAAAATGTCTTGATAAACTTGGGAATTCATTTTTCCTTCTATGATAGCAATCTGTCCAGGCCCTGATGCAGCAAAGCAGCCCCAAACCATGATGCTCCCACCACCATACTTCACAGTTGGGACGAGGTTTTGATGTTGGTGTGCTGTGCATCTTTTTCTCCACACATAGTGTTGTGTGTTTCTTCCAAACAGCTCAACTTTGGTTTCATCTGTCCACAGAATATTTTGCCAGTGCTGCTGTGGAACATCCAGGTGCTCTTGTGCAAACTGTAAACGTGCAAACGTGCAGCAATGTTTTTTTTTGGACAGCAGTGGCTTCCTCTGTGGTATCCTCCCATGAAATCCATTCTTGTTTAGTGTTTTACATATCGTAGGTTCGCTAACAGGGATGTTAGCATATGCCAGAGACTTTTGTAAGTCCTTAGCTGGCATTCTAGGATTCTTCTTCACCTTATTGAGCAGTATGCGCTGTGCTCTTGCAGTCATCTTTACAGGACGCCCACTTCTAGGGAGAGTAGCAGCAGTGCTGAACTTTCTCCATTTATAGACAATTTATCTAACCATGGACTGATGATCAGCAAGGCTTTTGGAGATACTTTTATAACCCTTTCCAGCTTTATGCAAGTCAACAATTCTTAATCGTAGGGCTTCTGAGAGATCTTTTGTGCGAGGCATCATTCACATCAGGCAATGCTACTTGTGAAAAGCAAACCCAGAACTGGTGTGTGTTTTTTATAGGGCAGGGCAGCTGTAACCAACACCTCCAATCTCATCTCATTGATTGGACTCCAGTTGACTGACACCTCACTCCAATTAGCTCTTGGAGATCTCATTAGTCTAGGGGTTCACATACTTTTTCCACCTGCACTGTGAATGTTTACATGGTGTGTTCAATAAAAACATGGTAACATTTAATTCTTTGTGTGTTATTAGTTTAAGCAGACCGTGATTGTCTATTGTTGTGACTTAGATGAAGATTAGATCAAATTTTATAACCAATTTGTGCAGAAATCCATATCATTCCAAAGGGTTCACATACTTTTTATTGCAACTGTATATACACACACAGTATCTCACAAAAGTGAGTACACCCCTCAGATTTTTGTAAGTATTCTATTATATTTTTTCATGTGACAACACTGAAGAAATGATACTTTGCTACAATTTAAAGTAGTGTGTTTGTATAACAGTGTAAATTTGCTGTCCCCTCAAAATAACTCAACACACAGCCATTAATGTCTAAACCGCTGGCAACAAAAGTGAATACACCCCTAAGTGAAAATGTCCAAACTGGACCCAAAGTGTCAATATTTTGTGTGGCCACCATTATTTTCCAGCACTGCCTTAACCCTCTTGGGCATGTAGGTCACCAGAGCTTCACAGGTTGCCACTAGAGTCCTCTTCCACTTTTCCATGATGACATCACAGAGCTGGTGGATGTTAGAGACCTTGCGCTCCTCCACCTTCCCTTTGAAGATGCCCCACAGATGCTTAATAGGGTTTAGGTCTGTAGACATGCTTGGCCAGTCCATCACCTTTACCCTCAGCTTCTTTAGCAAGGCACTGGTCGTCTTTGAGGTGTGTTTGTTTTCGTTATCATGTTGGAATACTGCCCTGCGGCACAGTCTCCGAAGGGGGGGATCATGCTCTGCTTCAGTATGTCACAGTACATGTTGGCATTCATGGTTCCCTCATTGAACTGCAGCTCCCCAGTGCTGGCAGCACGCATGCAGCCCCAGACCATGACTCCCACCACCATGCTTGGCTGTAGGCAAGACACTTGTCTATGTACTCCTCACTTGGTTGCAGCCAAAAAAAAGTTTATCTTGGTCTCATCAGACCACAGGACATGGTTCCAGTAATCCATGTCCTTAGTCTGCTTGTTTTCAGCAAACTGTTTGTGGGGTTTCTTGTGCATCATCTTTAGAAGAGGCTTCCTTCTGGGACGACAGCCATGCAGACCAATTTGATGCAATGTATGGTCTGAGCACTGACAGGCTGACCCCCCACCCCTTCAACCTCCGCAGCAGTGCTGGCAGCACTCATACGTCGATAACCTCTGGATAACCTTTGGTCAACCATGGCGAGGCCTATTCTGAGTGGAACCTGTCCTATTAAACCGCGGTATGGTCTTGGCCACCGTGCTGCAGCTTAGTTTGAGGGTCTAGGCAATCTTCTTATAGCCTACGCCAACTTTATGTAGAGCAACAATTCTTTTTTTCAGATCCTCAGAGAGTTCTTTGCCATGAGGTGCCATTTTGAACTTCCAGTGACCAGTATGAGAGAGTGAGAGCGATAACACTATATTTAACACACCTGCTCCCCATTCACACCTGAGACCTTGTAACACTAACGAGACTCATGACAGCAGAGAGGGAAAATGGCTAATAGGGCCCAATTTGGACATTTTCACTTAGGGGTCTACTCACTTTTGTTTCTAACGATTTCAAAATGAATGGCTATATGTTGATTTATTTTGAGGGGACAGCAAATTGACACTGTAATGGCCCGTACACACGGTCGGATTTTCCGATGGAAAATGTCCGATCGGAGCGTGTTGTCGGAAATTCCGACCGTGTGTGGGCTCCATCGGACATTTTCCATTGGATTTTCCGACACACAAAGTTGGAGAGCAGGAGATAAAATTTTCCGACAACAAAATCCGTTGTCGGAAATTTCGATCGTGTGTACACAAATCCGACGGACAAAGTGCCACGCATGCTCAGAATAAATAAAGAGATGAAAGCTATTGGCCACTGCCCCGTTTATAGTCCCGATGTACGTGTTTTACGTCACCGCGTTCAGAACGATCGGATTTTCCGACAACTTTGTGCGACCGTGTGTATGCAAGACAAGTTTGAGCCAACATGCGTCGGAAAAAATCCATGGATTTTGTTGTCGGAATGTCCGAACAAAGTCCGACCGTGTGTACGCCCTATTAGACAAGCTGTACACTCACTACTTTACATTGTAGCAAAGTGTCATTTCATCAGTGTTGTCACATGAAAAGATATAATAAAATGTTTACAAAAATGTGAGGGGTGTACTCACTTTTGTGAGATTCTGCGTATAAATATAAAAAAAATAAAAAAATAAAAATAAATATAAAAATTCATAGTATATATATATATATATATATATATATATATATATATATATATATATATTTATATATAAGACGACCAAACTAGCACTAAAAATTCTTAAAACTATTTCTTACTTGTTAAAAATCACTGATAAAACAGTTGAGGTCGAATTCAATGTTCAATCCCCGAGGTGCAAAAGTGTCCAATATAAAAATCCATTTGACTCTGACTAAGGGTCCTTACTTTATGACCACCACGCCAGTGTTTTTTGTATGGTTTAATGCCCCAAAACCTTAATTGGGTGGGGTCTTTGTTATGATGTGTGGCAAAATGTTTGGAAACACTATGTTTGTCAAATCCCTTAATGATATTCTGTACATGTTCGTACGCCCTATATATTGTAGCCCACAGCTACATTCCAAAGCGTAAACTGCTCCTTCTGTGTTACAACATATGAAGCCGTTGACCTCAAAGGTGTTACCTGTTCTTGTAGATGTGAACGTGAATTTCTTTTCAGCCGGGCGTTTTGTTTTATTGCATGCAAAACACCATTTGCATGGAAAGAAGCCTTTTCCTGTAAAGAATGTGAATCCCCTCGAAGGTGGATCTGGGATACTTTTAACAATCTTATTTCGTATCGTCGGGCCCCTTTTGTATATGAATTTAGGGTTCTGAGGCAAGAGCTCTTAAAGATGTTTATTCGTTAGCAGTATGTGCCAATGCCGTTTTAGGACTCTTTCAATTTTTTTATATTGGGAATTGTAATCCAAAATGATCGGTACTGTATTTACCCTAGAATCTCGTTTTTTCTTGTCTTTAACCACTTGCCAACCACTGCATGCCGATATACGTTGGCACAATGGCAGAGGTGGGAAAATGGGCGTACCTGTACGTCCCCTTTAAGAGCCGGGGATAGCAGATGTACAGCGTGACCGTGTCCGCTGGACCGGCAGACTCGATGTCCGCCGGTCTCCTGTTGATCGTGTCACGGAGCCTCAAAACGGGGTAGTGCCTATATAAACAAGGCATTTCCCCATTCTGGCTTGTGTCATGACAGAGATCACAGCTCCCTGTCATCGGGAGCAGTGATCGCTGTCATGTGACTTGAAGCCCATCCCCCTACAGTTAGAATCGCTCCCTAGGACACACTTAACCCCTTCATCGCCCCCTAGTAGTTAACCCCTTCACTGCCAGTGTCATTTACACAGTAATCAGTAAAAATAAAAATTGCAGATCGCCGCAATTACTAATTAAAAAAATTAAAAATAAAAATGCCAAAAAACTATCCCCTATTTTGTAGATGCTATAACTTTTGCGCAAACCAATCAATATATGCTTATTGCAATTTTTTTTTTCAAAAAATATGTAGAAGAATACATATCGGCCTAAACTGAGGAAAAAATAGTTTTTTATATATTTTTGGGGGATATTTATTACAGCAAAAAGTCAAAAATAATGTGTTTTTTTCAAAATTGCCGCTCTTTTTTTGTCCATAGAGCAAAAAATAAAAAACGCAGAGGTGATCAAATACCACCAAAAGAAATCTCTATATGTGGGGAAAAAAGGAAGTCAATTTTGTTTAGGTGCAACGTTGCATGACCGTGCAATTGTCAGTCAAAGCGACGCAGTGCCGTTTTGCAAAAAGTGCTCTGGTCGAGAAGAGGGTAAAATCTTCCGGGGCTGAAGGAGTTAATGAGTTCTTTTCGATGAATTTCTGCTACTTCTAATATTTTCTCTTTTATATGTTTGCTGTTGTATCCTTTATTGATGAATCTGTGTCCTATTTTATCTGCTTGGGCTTAAAAGTAATTCCTTTGGGTGCAATTTCGTCTTAGGCACATCAATTGGCCTTTCATTATATATTATAGAGCCAATTTCAATGATATCAGCTCTCCAATGGCAGATTGCGGTTTTTATCTACGTTTTTAAAATTATTTTTTGAACTGAGTATGCACCTTTTTTGTATTATTTCTAAATCCAGAAATGATATAGTCTTCTTACTGATGTCCCAGGTTAGTTTAATATTTCTATAATTCCTTTTCAGTTTTTCTAGGAAATATACCAACTGGTTCTGTTCCCCTTTCCACAAAATAAAAATGTCATCAATATATCTTTTGAAGATGACAAGTTTACTGGTGTATTTGTAAATACAGTTTCATCTTCCCATTGGGCTATAAACAGGCTCGCTATGTTGGGTGCAAATTGTTCTCCCATAGCAGCTCCTGTTTTTTGATGGTAGTAGTTGCGATTATACCAGAAGTAACTGTTCTTTAGGCAGAAGTCTAGACATCTGACGAGAAATTTTCTCGGAATACAGGGTAGTGTGGTATACATTCTTAAGCCCCATTTTGTAGCTTCACACGCCTGATGATGAAGTATTACCGAGTAGAGTGAGGACACGTCCGCTGTGGCCATAATCCATGGTCCTTCTTCCTTAGTATTCCTTCTAGGATTTGTAGCATTTGCTTTGTATCTCTCAGATACACTCTTGTGTTCTGTACAGCTGGCTGTAAATAGTTGTCTATGTATTGTCCAATTCTATCAGTAAAGGAATCTATCCCATTAACTATTGGTTTGGGGGGAGGGTTCACCTTATCTTTATGCAACTTTGGTAATTAATATATAAATCAGTGTACGACAGGATTCGGGTATTAGGAATTTGGCCTCTTTTTTATTCAATATATTCATTTTTAAACCTAGGTGTACAACTTGTTCAAGTTCCTCCCTACATCTGAATATAGGATTGCTGGGTAGTAAGTGTTTTCATCCTCTAAGAGTTTAATCATACTCTCATTATATTGTGCTTTAGAGAAGATCACAATTCCTCCTCCCTTATCTGCTGGTTGGATAATGACGTCTTTCCATTTTATGAGTTTCCTGATGCCACTTTTCATGTAGTTGGGTTCTTCTTTTGTCTTTATCTTCAAATCCTTCAAATCTTGTAGTACTATTTTTTGAACACCTCAATGTGTTTATTATTGTTCACAGGGGGGATTAAAAATTGTTTTTTTTCAAAGTACGCTATGTAGAATCTACTGGTTTTCTACTTGGAGTCTGGTTTTAATTGGGTTACTCGCTATGTATTTTTTAATATTCAGCTTTCTAATATATTTTTGGATCCCTATATAGGTTTGAAATTTGTCCAATGTCTTCGTAGGTCCCTATTTTAACCCCTTGTCCAAAACCCCAATAAATTCTTGTGTGAGTGGCATGCCAGTTAGATTAAAGATCCCCTCTCCTTTTTTTCTCTTTCACTTGTTGTCTCTTCCCTGATCTACATCATCTCATCTTCCTGGACTTCTTCTCGTCCCTTTTGTTTCGTCCGTTCGCCTCGGCGGATAATTCTCTGTGCCCCTCCATAAAAAGTTCTATTTTGGTGTGGATCTTGATAGTATGTCTGATAGTATCTCTCATCATTCTTCTTCATGGCGGTCTCTAAGGGGGGCCATAGTAGTTGTGTATTGGTATAGGGCTATGTTCGTAAGGACGATCTGGTCCTTGAGGTGGACCCCCTCTGTCTCTATGTCCATGTTCATAGTTGGGTATTGGGCTTCTTCAACGTTGTCCATGTGTCACATGTGGTGGCCCCCTTGTGTCTCTTTGTTCGTAGGGTGGTCTATTCCAATTCTTATTTCCATTATAAGGCTTCTTGCTATTTTTTCTATGCGATTTTTTCCAACCGTTTTGGGGGGTCCAATTGTGGTGTGGAGGTCTTCTATCTGAATATTGTGGGGTATGATGATTGGAGTTTCCATACCCTTCATTAGGTCTTGGTGTTTCGACTCTATTTCTATCATGCCTGATCATTATACTGATAGAGTCTATTTGATGTATTACGATCAGATTGTGTGTTCACGTGTTGTGGATTTACTCTATCTGTGTAGAGTAGGTAGAGACGGGATCTAAATGTCCCAAATGGCTTTGCCATTTAAAAACTTGGTAATTTTTAAAATTATTAATATCTCTAGTGTATTTCTTACTTTTTCTACTTTGGACATCTTTATCTTTTTTTAATCACGAACTACTAAAAATGGCCGCCATACTGTTTTAACTATAGGACTACAAGAAAATGGGCGATCATTAGTACACAACATTAAACCTATTTAAGGACACTTCCAGTGCTAATAATTATTCCCTGACTAAGTCACGTGATCGTGACGATACGCGTCGGAATAGACCGGCACCGGAAGTGACGTCAGGCCACGAGCTCGCTGCTGGATTTGTGTTTTACTTAATTTTAACTGCTTTTACGCGAGTACCTTACTTTGGCTGTAAGCAAATTTCTAGTTTTATATACTTTAACATTTGGGGCCCCCAACTCTTTTTTCTTCATCTGTTGATGTGTCCACCTGAGAGGATCTCCATCGCTAGTAACCCATGTAAAGGAGACACATATAAATAAGAAGCATTCACAAGGATACCAGGCTCCATATATCGCCATCCATAAAGAAATATTCAGGGAGACCCATTGCAGGATCCTAGAACTCGGATTACCCTTGGTTATCTTTATGCTGTTACCTTACAGCGGTAAGGTAAGGAGCCACTGCACACTTAGGTGTAACCGCACTAAAGGATCACTTATTCACATTATCACAAATGCCAGTTGGAATTCAGAACTTAGCACTGTAACCACTAGCACCATTCTGAAGATATATGTTTACTTTGAAACTTGTGTCACTTGCACCTTATTCTGTTTAGGTTAACATCGTTTTGGATGCTGTACTATACTGGACTATTTGCACCTACTGCACATGGGAAGTTCATCACCTATTTCTTTGATCATTTAACACTTTAGATTCTGCATTTACTGTGTTTTTTAGTGTATGAATTTGAATAATTCTTTGGAGTCCGTTATTTTGTATACTTCGCACTTTATATGAATCACTAAGCACTTTATTTGTTTTCTATACTTGGAGCGCAGAACCATATATTGATTTTTTTATTATATTCTAAACCATGATTCACATAATGTACAAATACCATTCAACAATCAGGCACATAGATAATCAAGATCAGTCCACCTACAAGTTCTTAATATATGGGTATTTTACAAGCTCATTTCCAGATGTCTATTTCTATTTGTTACTAAGATATGCTTTTCAGGAAAAATCCCATACAGATGGCTGCTAGCCATATTCCACACATTATAAATCACATAAAAAGGCTATTACATGGAAATATTACATTATTCTATTTTTTTTAAATGAATCATTGTTACCTATCATATATGTCCTTGACAAACATGTTACCGACAATTGCCCTAGACCACTACAATTATTTTGCAGGCAACATATGCACTAAATATTATGTTAAAGAAGAAGTATGGCCAAAGCTTTTTTTGGCCCTACATCTCCTGTAGGTCACAGAAGTGCACTTACAGTATTTCTGCACTCCTGTGACCCAGATTCAGCCAATAGTGGGCTAATGTCTGCTGGCAGCTGATGTCACAGAGCTGCTCCAAGCACTGTAGGGATCCTGACAATAATGTCGGGATTCACCCAGATGCCTGACCGGCAGCTGGCACAGCCACTCAGCGCACTGTTGAGAGCCTGAGCCAGCTGCTCCTGCCCCTCCACAGCCCGGTTCTCCAGTGAGTGCTGGAGAGGCAGAGCAGAAAGCCAGTGACTGACAGTCACAGCTCTGTGTTCAAAGAGGACCAGAGAACTAAGTGATCAGTGGTCTTTGATTGTTTATTTCTTTGTGTAGGGCCATTGGGGGACAGCTGCAGCATCAAACTGATGCTGCAACGATTTAGGCGAGTATGAATTTTGCAAAAAGCAAAATTGTGCATTCATTATTTTCATTGGAGCCTGCAAAACACTGCACAATGCTGTGGCTCCTGAAGACTCTTCCTCCAGCCCCGGGCCCATACAGAGGTACAGACCTTCAACTACAGGGTTGGATAAAGTATCAATAGACTACAAGTGTGGTGACATCACCACATTTGTGCTCCATTGAGAATTACAAGACCCTCTGTTACGGTAGAAGATGGAACTTGTAATATTTTCATTCATGACTTCCAACTTCCTGTGAATGAATGATGCATCTGATGTTGTAGGGAAAAGGACCCTGTGATTCTGTAAAAAGAAGGAGGAAGGAATGGACAGTTTGGGGGTGGGGGGCTGTGCATACTGACCATGGTTCAAGTTACAGCCTAAATATGGGCGTAACATAAAATATGGTAAGAAAAATGAAGTGATCTTGTGTAAAAAATCTGGATAAGTTATCACATTCTTGACAGAGCTAGAGTGAAAACCAAGAACCCTGGTGTTTCTCAGTCTTTCTTCTCCAACAGTCTTGTGGTATTAGTGTGCCTATGTGTCAAGAGTGGTATTGAGGGCTAGGTGCTTTGATGCAGGTTTAGAATTTTTTATATATATATATTTTTATTATTGCAAAAACAAAGAACTGGGGGTCTTGAGAAAGCTGCCCCAGAAATACAACTGTAGGTGAGAAGAAATTCCTACAAAATGAGAGGAATTTGGTTCTTTGACAGTTGTCACCAAAACAGGTCTCCCCATTGGAAGATCTACCCATTTTCTTTGTTGATGACAACATAACATTTTGGATTTCCCATCACTTTTTATTTCAGTGATTATGATCACCAGAACAAATGAAGAGGAGCAATCTCCACAATGGGAGACAAATAAAATCTCACACAGGTTCTAATGTATTCCCATTCTATTTAAAAAAAAGTTTGAGCTATAGATACACTTTAAAGTAGTTCTAAAGCCTAGACATTTTTTATCTTAATGCGTTACCTGCATTAAGGTTAAAAAAAAATCCCACTAGCAATATGGCCCCCCACCTCTCTTTTTACTCCCTATCTCGATCCAGTGCTGTGCCCATCAGCAGCAGTGCTGCTCTCTTCTCACAGGCCATTGACTCCTGCTGCTGTCATTAAAATCCTGTGAGGAGGGAGCGGGGGGGTGGGGCAGAATCATGCTGTGTGTGCCAATGGATGCACACAGCCCACAGGTGTGCCAGAAATCATTCAGACTGCTAAAAGTGTGGCCAGTGTAGTAGGCAGACAGAATCAATTTAGTATACCCCTGTACCTTAAAATAAGCCAGACTCATATTTAGCATTTTACTTATATAGTATCCAGTTCCAGTTTTCACTTGAATGGGCAATGGGAAAAAAAATTGCCCTGTACGTTCGTCATAGAAAGTAAATTCCTCTTAAAGAATGAATACCATCCAGTCAATGTACCGGTATTTGAATTTGGTGAATTTATCTTTCATTATGAGATAAAAATGTTAATAATGAAGGAGCAGGTGTGACATGGAGTATACTTTTTTATGTACAGCTTTGTGGACAAGATTAAAATGTTGGAGATAGAATTAAATGGACACACTTCAAAAACAGATTACATTTCAACTAATGTAGGAAGGAAAAAACGGAATATATCATTAATAAAAGAAAGCCTTGCATAAAACCATTATAACATAAGAAAGAAAGCTTGTACTAAAGCTCTTCTCATTGCCAGAAACAAGGCATTTTGGCATTAAGTCAAGTTTCATTTTAATAAAAATTCCAGAGAAAATGGATGAGGAACATCTGTCTGTTTAGCCTGGTGAAGGTCATGGACATCTATTCATGTTATTTTTTTTCATACAATAATCATCATTGTGAAACTCTCCCCTACAACAGCTATGGAGGTCTGCAGGGGTCATACAAACTACCAGTCCATGTACCAAGGTGCTCCAACTCCAGCCCATGGTTACTTTTGCTTCTACCAATAAAACTAAATTTTTAGGTGTCATGCAAAGTAGACCTAGCATAAATAAATGAGCCAGGCAACACCTATGTATGTGTTCTAACACAGTTATATACAGTATAGCGGTAATGTGTAACTGGCACCATCTTTAACTCGGGAATGTACTGAGGTCAGGCACAGGAGATATGTATGGGCAAAAAATACACATACTTATGCATTAATGTGAAGGGCTATATGAAACCCTGTCCTAATGGAATCTTTAGCTTTATAACATGTCTCACCAGTGTGTCTTCCCCCACACATAAGTACTATGCTCATTTCGCAACATGGACCTCTTAAAGTGGAACTTTAAGTAACAAATAAAAACAGGCAAAGAGGCAGAATTTTTAATGCAGAAGATGCGTGCTTTGTCTCGTCTGCATTAAAATTACCTAACTGCCTGCACATCCCTGTATAGTTAGCTGCGCACGCATGTGCGTCATTCGTCCAATAAATGTTTTATAAATAGACCCCTAATATTTAATTTATTACATTTTACCACATAGCTTTTGTGTCCTGTAGTCTGGGAGGCAAAGTAGTTATAGAGTGCTTTATTAACAAGTTCAGGCATCCATACTACACTTGTAGGCTTCTGAGTATATTATACCTGGAAAAGGAACTAACTTGTACACAGTATAGAAATTATTATAAAACAACTGGAATTGGTAATATCTACCGGCCATTACACCACTTCAAGCCAAGCCCCAAAATCCCCTTTAACAAGGTCTTTACTCTCTAGGGCGGGAAGGACGATCTGATTATATGACCACTGTGATTGGCTGTCACAGTGGTCACATGAGAGCTAGTCCTGCCAGCCCCCAGATATAAGTAGAGACCAGTACTTTACTGGTACCTGGAATCCCACCAGGCCGAAGATGACAGCCCTGGGAGACTGCAGCTATGGATAGAAGGTAGGTATAGCTCTGATTTATCGATGTGTTAACAAACACAGGGCTGCATACCGCTTTATGTAGACATGGATGTCCTACCTAGATGTTTCCACTATAGACAGTAAAGGGTCAGGTAAAAGTGTACAAAGTATTTTCATACCCATTAGCCATCTTTGCTTCCAGTGACTTTTTAAAGCATTCAAAGCATGATACACTTGGTCCATAGGCTTTATCTTCTTCCTCTTGGCTATTCAGTGGCAGGGTTCTCTCAAGCCCCAGAAGAATGTACAGAATGATGACCTCATGGAGAGGTGACAGATTGACGTGGGCACAGACTGCAGTTCTGGCTCACCTGTTGCCATTCATGGAAGCAACACCAGCAAAGGCACCGACAGTGTATATAGGTGCATAAAATAGAACTCCAAAAATGTCTGTTTTTTTTTTTAAGCAGATGAATGGGTGGGAGGGAAGAAAGGGAGGGGGCTTCACCCTTATTCAGATATGGGCTTTAAAAAGCAAATCTATACTGAGAAAAAATGGAAGGCTGTTAAAAATGATGGCTTCCTGGCTTGCCTGCTGACACAAACTGCTTCAGTGCTTGTTAGTATGTAACGTGGAACAATCATAGATTTCAGAGGGAGGATCTGACATCACCTTGACTTTACTTGCCATGTGCTTATCCTGCAGTAGTGACTCTGAACTTTGAGGCCAGAGACAACCAAGCACATACAATTTCTATGAACAGTAGTGGCAACCTTAATATTTTTTACTAGAGGTTTTCTTTAGCACAGATGCGCAATATATATTTTTTTCATTAAGGTGGTCTGATGTTAATAGATTATTACTCGATCATCTTCCTTAAAAGTAAAATGCATTTTATTAAAAGGATATGAGAGCCTGTCATAGCCATGTGTTATGCAAAACAGAACACCACAAATTAATCACACTCACAGTAAAACCCCAGCACATGCCGTTCTTGGATTCTAGGTTATAAAGCTTTATAGGACTTCTAGGAATCTTTTTAGGAATTATATACTGACAAATTGTGAATGTCCATAATGAAAAGTTCAAATTTAAATTATGGTAGCTATATTAAAATTTCCCTCCTCACAAAATAGCCAGCGGCCTAATTCTGGCAGACAATTCCCACGATAATCTCAAATGATTCACTTTATTTAACAGAAACTTCCAAAAAGCACAGGATTCCTGTTTCTCTGCCAAGAAAACTGTTTAATGCTGAAATACAGCATAAATAATCCAGAAAGTATACAGCAGATGATGTATGGATCCAGACTCCTGTAGGGAGAACCAAATATGTCCCTGTGGCCAGCTGGCTTGTGACAGCTGCTTTTTATGTGTCTGCCATTTTAGAGCAATTTAACTTTTGAGAAAAGGTTTTGATTAGTGTTACGTGGGCTTAGCACCAAGTCTAACGTGCCAGTGACATGAAAAACAGAATAATAAGTTGAGCAGAAAAAGAAATGATATCTGGTCCCTATTGCGTAATGAGATTCATTTTTTATTTCTATTTTGAATCTCTTTAAGCTGTAACATTATTACTCCCTTGGGACCTTTTATTATATAGATTTGGATGCTAGTCCAAAAAAGATTCAGATTTTACTTAGTTGCTATAGCACTGTCTTTCCACAATCCCAAATATTTCATAGTTGATGATGTCATGCATTGGAGACTCTTATTCGGGTTTGGAATCCCTTTACTCAGAGTCAGATTTATGACTTCCAGCTTGGTCAATTCATGTTTGATGGCCTAAGCCGTCAGGCAAACACTAGCATGGAGTGCCCATAAATCTATGGGTGACACGAATGCTCCTGAAAAGTAAATACATCCCAGCTTCCTCCTGTCAATAATGATATTTACCAAGGCATGTCTCCTGCTAATTGCCACCTGGACAGCAGATGACTTTCCAAACAATAGGATACAAGAGAAAAAAACTAAACATTTCCATTGCAAGAGGACAGAAACAGTGATAGAAATATAGTAGAAATTTAGATACTTATCAAATTTTCATAAAATTTAGTAATTTTGTAATGAAATAATTATTTATTAGGAAAAATTTTAAAAAACATGTGTCAGTGGAAGAACTGCACTTCCTCCATGGGACTCATGGTCTGAAAGTAAATCTGCCAAGAGAGAAATATGTGGGTATGTATGTGTGTGGGGAAAGTGCTGAAGTGGTTTTTCTTGCCCTACTTGGCCTTTTTTACTCTAAGGACTGAACACATGGACATGCATATAGATATTGGTTCGAGTCACTATACTCCCAAGACCTCATACCCACATACATGGGCACTTTTTATCTGGTGTAATATCCCTTACCTGGGTGTGATACATACAAAGACATTGAGCTA
This sequence comes from Lithobates clamitans, assembly GCA_037952925.1. Classification (NCBI taxonomy): domain Eukaryota; kingdom Metazoa; phylum Chordata; class Amphibia; order Anura; family Ranidae; genus Lithobates; species Lithobates clamitans. The sequence continues at coordinate 9,852,084 of JBBGZY010000160.1, read as the reverse complement.
AATCCATACTTCTATACAGATCAACTAACCATGGATTATCCTCCAAGGTCCCCTGTTTGGGTTCACTCAGGCTTTCTGCTTTCATCTATATGATTTTGAGTAGTATGGTGTATACGATTGTGTTTATCCCAATATTTGAGTTGAAATTTTTTCAAGATTATGGGAACACATCCCCAATCTTCTCACACATCATTGTGCTCTACCTGTTCCTGATGAAGCAGGCCATAGAGCCTTATGCCGCGTACACACGAGCGGACTTTTCGCCGGACTAGGTCCGTCGGACAATTCGACCGTGTGTGGGCTCCAGCGGACTTTTTTTTCCCAAAAGTCAGACAGTCCTGGAAATAAAACATTTTTCAAATCTTTCCGACGGACTCGAGTCCGGTCGAAAATTCTGCTTATCTGTATGTTAGTCCGATGGACAAAAACCGACGCTAGGGCAGCTATTGGCTACTGGCTATGAACTTCCTTATTTTAGTCCGGTTGTACGTTATCACGTACGAATCTGTCGGACTTTGGTTGATCGTGTGTAGGCAAGTCCGTTCATTCGAAAGTCCATCGAAAAGTCCACCCGTGTGTACGCGACATTAGAAACACCTTGAAGAACTGTACCCATACTCACACAGGTGGACACCATATTTTCCCTTTGAAATATGGTTATCTTTGATTGAAAGTGTACTACATTTGTGTAGGAATTAAATGGGTACTAATATGATAAAGTTATTCTGATATGTAGATACAATTATAGGTTATGCTAAATTGTAAATCCACTTCAAAAGGTGCCAAAACTTTATTGTTTTTTTGTTCCAATTTTTAACCAAGTTTATACAAATAAAAGACATGTTTTTAAAATAGGTTTTATGAGTTATGACTCTTAAGGTGCACCTGAAAAGTCCTATATGAGTTTTATTTTCTGTAGTACATACTCAGGTACTTCTATTAAACTATACCAATGTGTTCTGTTACTTAAAGTTATGGCTGATGCTTGTGGGGGTTGGGTCAGTTGTGACAGTTTCCATAACAGGTATGCCATACAGGAGCTGGCAGCCTTAGTGCCCACCTGGTTTTATAACAGATATTGATGTTATAAAGCAAGACAAATATGACATGGCATGACCCTGATCTTGGTAAAAGAGCTGATGACGCGGCTCTTTACCCATGTTATCGTCTGTGTCCAATCACAGCCGATCACATGTAAATGCAGAAGTGTCGTTTATTAGCTCACCTCACACTGACAGAATGTGAGGAGAGGAGAGTTGATTAGCGGCATCTCCTCACAGGGGAGACCTGTACAGGTAATCAGGGCACTGATTACAGTGCAGCCCCAGCAGTGCCCAGCAAGTGACCCCAGTCTGTGCCCATCAGTGACACTGATTAGTGCCCATCAGTAACACCAATTAGTGCCCAGTGACACCAATCAGTGCCCATCAGTGACACCAATCAGTGCTGCCTTTCAGTGGCCATCAGTGAATGCTCATCAGTGCTGCCCATCATTGCCACCCATCAGTGCCCAACAGTACTGCCCATTAGTGCCCATCATTGCCACCCCGTCAGTGCTGCCCATCAGTGCCATCTATCAGCGATGTCCATCAGTCCTGCCCATCAGTGTCTATCAGTGCCACCCATTAGTGCCCATCCTTGCCACCCATCAGTGCCACCAGTGACACCAATCAGTGCCACCCAGTAGTGCCCATCATTGCCACCCATCAGTGCTGCCCATCAGTGGCGCCTATCAGTGGCGCCTATCAGTGGCGCCTATCAGTGGCGCCTATCAGTGTCCTCCATCAGTGCCGCCCATCAGTGTGGCATATTTGTGCCTCCACATCAGTGCCACCTAATCAGTGCCCTTCAGTGCCGCCTCATCAGTGGAGAAAAATTACTTATTTACAAAATTTTCGGACAGAAACTAAGAAAAACTTTTTTTTTCAAAATGTTCAGTCTTTTTTTCATTTTTAGCAAAAAAATAAAAACCCAGTGGTGATTTAGGGCCTGTTCCCACTGCTGTAATGTCAGACATCGCATGTGATTCACACCTCACTGCTGTGAAAATCCCATGCGATGTCTGTGCGATGTAAATTCAGCCAGAGTGTATGGCTGATATCGCATCGCATTCGGACCAAACTCCTGCAGGACCGCACTGTGATATGCAAACCGATCTAGGGGTGACATTAACTTTGTATTGACACCCGCAGCAGTTCGCATAGGGTAGTGTGAACTGCCTGCGAGTCAGGTGAGACGCACCAAAGTGAACTGAGCTTCAGTGTGACCGCCGCTGAAAGCTAAAAATTGGTCTGGCTAGGAAGGAGGAGACAGTGTCCAGTAGGCAAGTGGTTAAATGACAAGGCTGAGGGAGAGAAATTTGGGAGAGACAGAGTAAGAAGGAAGAGAGGGAGGAGGGGAGAGTCTAGTCACAGCTCACTAACTTGCACAGTCCCAGCAGGAGGCTTACTGGCTCAGTCAGCTTATTCATGTTTAGCATTGTGGCTGCCGACTTTAACCATTTCCTGCCCGGCCGTCATTTTGCTATGTTCCTTTATCCTGACTGGACGTCATATGGCACAGCGCAGTGATCGGTGGTGCGGCGTGCCAATCTCTGCAACACCAATCTCGGTAAAGAGTCTCTGACAGAGACTCTTTACCACGTGATCAGCTGTGTCCAATCACAGGAAGAGCCTTGTGTCAACTTTTCCTGACTCGCGTCTGACAGACGCGAGTAGAGGAGAGCCGATCGGCGGCTCTCCTGATGGGGGGGTCTGTGCTGATTGATTATGAGCGCAGACTCCCGAGGATACCTACCCAGGACCACCAGGGATGCCCACCACTGATGACCACTAGGTATGCCACCCATGACCTGTCATTCAGTGCCCATAAATGATGCCAATCAGCACCCATATATGATGCCAGTGCTCATTAGTAATGCCTGCCAGTGCCTGCTTATCAGTGATGCCCATCAGTGCCATCTATCAGTGTCCATCAGTGCTGCCCATCAGACTTCATCAGTGCCACCTATTAGTGCCCATCAGTGCCGCGTATCAGTGCCACCCATAAGTACCCATCAATGCCACCTTTCAGTGCCCAGTGTCGCCTATCAGTGGCCATCAGTGCCACCTATCAGTGCTGCATATTAGTGCCCATCAGTGCCACCTTATCAGTGCCAACTGATTGGTTCCACCTCAGTGACCATTAGTGCCGCCTTATCAGTGCAGCCTTGTCAGTGCCCATCAGTGAAGGAGAAAACCTACTTATTTACAAAATTTTATAACAGGAACCCCAGAGGTGATCAAATACCACCAACAGAAAGCTCAATTTGTGGGAACAAAATGATAAAAATTTGGTTTGGGTACAGTTTTGCATGACTGCGCAATTGTCATTCAAAGTGCGACAGCACTGAAAGCTGAAAATTGGACCTGGGCAGGAAGTTTGGAAAGTGCCTGGTATTGAAGTGGTTAACGTTTCCCACCCACACATCCCCTTCACAGCACACAGGCTGCATCGAGTCACAGTGCACAGGGAGAGAGGTGCGGGAGGAGGCAGAGCAGATACGTTCTCCCATTTGTGTAGAGGAGGGGGGAGGGCTATGCTCTGTAAGCCAGAACACACACACTCTCAACCCTGTGACAGGTGCAGCTAACATCCCTGTCAGAGGACACATCGCCGGTGTTCTGCTGAGAAAGTTCGCCTTGGCGGATAAGGACCCCCGTGTACTGCGCAGGCGCAGCGCTTGCGCAGTACGAGCCGCCGGAAATAGCCAAAGCTGAATAGCTATAAGTCAGCTGTACACGGCACCTGTAACAGGGCCCCTGGCGGGCTCGCTACGCTCGCCATGCTTCGGGCATGGCCTCGCTTCACTCGGCACTTTTTTATTCTACCTCTATGTCCACTTGGATGGTGGGGCTTGAACCTGGACTCAGGGCGCAGGCGCCGTGAACAGCTGACTCAAGGTCTTCAGCTTCGGCTATTTTCAATCCACCAAACCCAAATAATCAGTGCCACTGGCTATAGCCAGTCAGTGATCAATGAAGTCTCCCTGCCATCAGAACAGAATAGTACAGTGGAAGTGATTCTCTCATGCATTTCAAATGTGTAGATGGCGAAATCTGGTCATTTTTTTTCCATTCAACCCCCTGGTTTGTGTGGCCAGCCTAAGTGTGGTACTAAGGTGTAACAATGGTATATTGAGAAGAGCTTGATCTAGGAGTGAAACAATGTTAACCCTCCAGTTTAAGTAGAGAGAATTCCAAGTGTGACCAGGTTAACCCTTGTAGGTAAGTGCATGTAATGGAACATTTCAAGCAACACATATGGTTGTGGAGGAAGGTGTAAAGAAGAAGTAGTGGCCAGCCGCAGTGGAAGCGGGTGACACGATGAGTGATAAGAACCCTGGTAGTGAGAGAACAACAGTACTTAAATGTTCCATTCTTAGTGGCTTGGGCTCCATCTTGGAACTGCTTTGGTACAGGGTTTTCCTAGGGACCTAGCCTGGGGTCACATTCTGCAAGGCCTTGTAAATCAGTTCATCATCTTGGCTTCACTGTGTGCCCAATAGTTTGTATCAACTAAAGATAAAAAGTTGAGAGTGCGAGTTAAAGATTACAGTGCCAAGTGAAGACACAAGAGGGCTGGTGGAGTTTAGGACATTAATTGCTCAAAATGGAATTCATTGTTGAGTCAGGCAGGAACAGACCTAGCCACCAGCTGAGAAGGGGATGCGATCCTTCAGTAAGTGTGTGGGGCTAAAGTGTCAACTGGCTTTTGGCCTGAAGTGTGTTAACATCTGTATTGAACAGTGAATCAGAGTTCTACTTTAATGGCTTGCAGGCCATGTGGCCAGCACCTAGGGGGGTGAAAAATTTGAACTCCAACATAATTGCTTCACTTGGTTCCATTATAGGCACTTCCTGGATACAAGATCTTCTTGTGGTGTTTTCCTAAACTCAACAACACACACGTGCCAAGTTACCTGACTGTTGTGCTTAGGGATGCATCTGGTTATTGGTATTATAAAATATAATATATACTTGAGTCACATTTTAGCTGTAATAGCCTGAATTTACTACTTTCAGATATGTGCTGTTCTTGTCTGGTCATGATAGATTGTGTTTAAGATTATGGATATGAAAAATGTGCTTAAGTCATAAGCCAACATTAAAACATAGAAGAATTACATACTAGATCTTGCACATATAAACATTTACTCAACCTGCTGAGGCTATGGAAAATATTTTGAAGCCAATTTGTGAGCTGGATAGAGTCCAGATTCCCCAACAATTCCATTTTGCATTAGCAGAGCGGCTTACAGAAACAGCTCACAGAATAAAATACTCAATGGCCATTAATTAAAGAGACACAATGTAGCGTGTGATTATTTTTGCATGAAGGTGCACTCTATAAATATTTCTCATCTTATGTATTTGATGTAACCAAACTATGAGTTCTTGTTTTGTAGGACGCCTGCAAGGAGTGAAATATGTACTGTAGGATGTCATTGCTGACCTCCTTGTGCGATTACTAGTTGCCTGGTTCTCTCCGGCTTTAATAGTTTCTCAGTCAGTGGTCCTGGAGAATCATGTAGTTGGTGATGTTAGAACTGTAGATCTGTATACCTAATTATGTTTATAAGGTATTGATGGCTTTCTATGCACCATCGTCCAGTTGTCCAGCATTTTTTGGAAGGAGAGTATAGAAAAGGCAGTCTATATAATTCTTTAGGTAATGGTTTGCTTTAAAGTGATAAATAAAATTATTAGGGATGAAAGTAAAAAGAAAGCAGAACTAACTATGTGTTGGAAATGTAGCCAAAATGGCAGCTCAAATGGTATTTCTTCAATAGGCAGAGTAAAGCATGCTGCTACTATTGGTATTTTGCATCGATTTCCATTGGCATTTAGTTGGTCTTTTGACACAGCCACATGTTCACATGCAATATAAAGAAATTCTTAAGTGCATGAGGACAGCCAGGTCAAGATATTTACTATGCACACATACTGTATAGCAGTAAAACTCAATTATAACAAATCAAGCTGCATTGAAAAGACTATAATTAGAACCCAATTTCAAGCAGCTGCTGGAAAACTTTTCCTTTTCAATGGAATGTGCTTTGCTGTAATGGAGATGAAAATTTAATTACAGAGCTATATTTATTAATAATAACGATCTTGTGCTAGCTATATTCATGTTCATATGGATTCCTAATTGTGCCAAAGAAATTGGCCAATACCAAGAATACTACTAAGAGGAGGTGTGGAGTTCCCCATGCTTTAAGGAATGAATCCCTCACAATGTCAGGTAAAACCATTAACTTAGAGCAGTCCAATGAGGTTCAAATACATTATTGATAGTAATAATCATACATATTGATTTTTTTCTACCCCCACATACCATCTGACAGATCCTTATGGGCTGAGGTTGGCAGTCTATATATGCCTTGTATCAAAGCTGCCACATGCAGCCCCTTGGTACTTAATGTGTGACCCTGCAGCTCTAGATGTCTAAAGTGGGAGTCATAGATTTGTAAAGTAATAATAGCAGCGCTCTCTGTTGACCTCATATAACATATCCCCGGTTTCTCACTGTCTTCTGTAGCATATCAGTCTCCAACCACACCTGTAGCATGTCCATCATCTCTGAACATCATTTCCTCCAGTAAGTCTGCAGTCTCTGACAATCCTGTCTTGCTATCATTTACTAAACATTGTTGTCGTATTTTTTAAAGAATTTGCATAGCTATTCACACAGTGAAAGTGCATATACATCTGTTCTGTGTGAATGGGGTAACAAACAAATGTAAATAGGGTATATTCTGTGCTGTTCAAATGTAATACATTGATTTTAAAAGAAAAATACTACATTTGGCCACTAGATGGAGAATGTCTTAGCTCCATTTAGTGGCCACTGTGGTATTTTTTGTTATAATTCAATGGTTTACATTTGAGCAGTACAGGACATAACCACTTTAAATACATTTTTTTGCCCCATTTGCACATAATAATGTACATGCACTTTTACTGGGCAAATGGCTATGCAATTTTTTTTCTTTATAAATCAATCCCTCTGTGTGGTTGTTTTCTGATGTCAGGGGCTGCAGTGGAAACCTACTGCGCCTATCTAGCCCCATAGACCGTACTAGCTGGCTATTTGTTAGGGCATATAATTGGCAATCCATTCTATATTTAGGCAATGGAGTTTATTTACTAAAGCTGGAGATTGCAAAATTAGGCTCACTTCTGCATAGAAACCAATCAGGTTCCATGTTTTTTTGCCAAAGCTTAAAGCGGAGTTCCAGGCTTTTTTTTTTTTTATTATTTTATTCAAAGTCAGCAGCTACAAAAAGTTTAGCTGCTGACTTTTAATAAACAGACACTTACCTGTTCCACGGTCCAGCGGTGCGGCTGCACGGAGCCCCACTCCGCTCCCTCCCCTCTCTTTGACGCATCCATTGGAACTGTGGGCACCCGGTCATGACAGCTTGCGGTTTCACGGCTGGGCGCACACTGCGCACGTGCAAGTCGCGCTGCGCTCTCCCAGTGGACAAGCAATTTCTGAGACCTGCCACGTGTCCCAGAAGAATGCTGAGAGGGAGGGACCGCCTAGGGAAGAGGAGGAGACGCCTAGGCAGTTCCGTGGGTGGAAGGAGGAAGTGGGCCTGGAAGTCCCACTCTAAAGTAGTCACCCACCCCCTCCCCCAAAAAAAAATTTTGGCATGTAAGGGGGGGGACGAGTGCCACTTTTTGGTGGAACTGTGCTTTAATTAAACAAGCTAAAGCTAGAAGCTGATTGGTTTCTATGCAGAAGTGAGCCTGATTTTGCACTTGTCAGCTTTAGTAAAAAAATCCCAATGTGTGTAAAACCTTATCTCAAAAAAACGAAACTGTTGCTGTAACTGATTAAAAAGTTTTAGATGGAGTTTGGCTTCAAATTTAATGTATGTAAATCTGCTAGTGCCTCTAACACTCCCCTTCCCGTAATCTGACAATGCTGCTGTCCAAAGATGCCCCTGTGCTCCTTCATCCAGAGTGTAGGCACTCTAATACAGGAGGTGATAGAAAACAAATGCAGCTACCACATCGAAGGATGGGTAAACTGCAATATATTACCTTTTTGGCGTTGGGTTTATTACCACTTTAAAAGGTATACCCAAAGGCATTAGAACACCCTTCAGGTTTTTATCACCATCTACGCCCCCATATTGAAGATTCGCTTTCTGATTGTCTTGTTTAGGTTATCACCAAGGGACAATGTGAAAGAAAATCCAGAATTTTGGTTTGTCATCAGAACAGGTATAGATGTGAAATCTTCCAATGGAGACACTAGTTCCGGTGACTACCAGGGATTCTCTCACTTTTGAGGGATTTCCCCTCACTTCCTCTTTTGGCTATGGGTTGAGAAGTGAAGGGAAATCTCATGTAAAAATAGGTGAAAACCTTGTGAGCTGCTAAAATGAATTGGTAAATACAATACAATAAAATACAATAAAATAAAATAGACAGCTGCCAGCACTCCCCACATTTCCCTAAATGTGATAATGCAAAATTAAATAACAAATGTGCGGAGCTAGGACCAAACAGGGAATGAATAGATGAATAACTACAAAAAATATCTAATGCACCAATCTACTAATAAATAAATAAATTAAATTAAATATATTGATTTGAATAATAAATACGGTATATCCTGTGCAAAAAGTCCAAAAACGTGCAAACATTCAAGTATTTATAATGTCTAAAAATAAAGTGCAAGTGCACCGTGTGCTGCACAATATCCTTGACCAGCGCACAACGATGTACTTTGGCACAATGGCAGGGCTGGACAAATGAGCGTACAGGTACCTCCCCTTCAAATCGTGGCATTGTGGGCACGCCCGCCGCGTACTCAGTTACTTTGCCTGCAGTTCCCGTGGACTCAATGTCTGCCGGGGGCCCGTGATCGTGTCACGGAGCGGCAGAACGGGGAGATGCCTATGTAAACAAGGCAGTAAACAAGGCATTTTGTCTGGGTGCAATGTCGCACGACCGCATAATTGTCAGTTAAAGCAACGCAGTGCCGTATCGCAAAAAGTGCTCTGGTCAGGAAGGGGGTAAATCTTTCCGGGGCTTAAGTGGTTAATATGGTAAATCAGAATCTTGACAGTCTATCATAAAGATATGGATAAAAGTGATGCTGGTGCCTTCATGCAGTGTGCACACAATCCTAGTGTACCCCTCCACCAGATGTACCCTCACCTTAAAGTGGGGTTCCACCTAAAAAACAAAAATACCTGGAAAAATTCTTAAAAAACAAAAACAAAAAAACATTTGGATATTTTTCTTTTTTTACTTACCTCTAAATGCCTGTTGCTAGGTGGTCCCTCGTAGTCTGCCTGTTCCTCTGCCTGGGCTGGTGACATCACTTCCCCCCAGGCACAGGAAGGGCTCCGCTCTGCTCCCTCCCTCCTGTCAATCATCTGGGACCCATTACAGGTCCCAGGTGATTGAGCGGCCAATCACAGCGTGCGGCGCCGCTCGCGCATGCGCAGTGGGTGCCAGGCTGTGAAGCCACAGCCTGGCGCCCACAGTTGAAATGCCGGCGCCGACGAGCGAAGGGGGGGGCGAGCGCGGCTTCAATCCCCCGCATCGCTGGACCCAGGGACAGGTGAGTGTCCAATTAAAAGTCAGCAGCTGCAGTATTTGTAGCTGCTGACTTTTATTTTTATTTTTTTTGACGGCCCCCCTGAGTGGAACTCCTCTTTAAGGGCTTTTTTTTAAAAAGCCTGTAGTTAATGTGTAAAAGCTTACTGGATCCTCCTGTGATTCCTCCTTCCTGTAGTAACTATTTGGCTCAAATTTTGGATCAAGAACATCTCCTTCCTCCTGGTTAACAGTGACCTCCTCTAATATATGCCACATGTAGAAACAACAGAGGCTTGCGATAGTGTGATATCGTTTTTTTTTTAAAATGTATTACAACTTAAACTCCACAAAATTACACTCACATTTCAAAGTAAAAAAAACACGCATTAGTATACTCATGTGTGATGGTGTGATGGTGTCACCTGAAACCAGATCTGCAGCCCCGGTCAGCGGCGTTCGCCCCGTCCTAAGCCTGTGCTCCAAAGCACTTCCTAATTCCTTTCGCATCAGCCGATCAAGCTCCTCCTACAGGTTTCGTCACTATCTTGTGACTTCCTCTGGGAATTGTGATTGGCTGACATCCTTCCCATGTTATTTATAGTGGCGATCACCTCAATTTTCTAGTAGCCCGCAATTACTTACGAATTGCGGCCATTTTCTAATAGATTTCTTATACTCATATTATCTGTATGCTAGTGTATATTAAAAATATTCATTAACTAATAGGTGGATTGCAATGCCCCCATATATGAGCCTATTACTCTGTAATCCCAAACCAGACCCTAATGGTGACCACTGTGCTGTGCACTGATCGCCGCCATTTTTCTTTAGAGCACAGTGATACCTGGACAGTGGCCATTTTCTTGTAGCGGTGTTTACATTTCACAGAAACTCTGATGCTGCAACTATCCCTTTGTGTGTGTTATAATAATGCACACAGCAACCATTAATTGCATTGTTACCATGGTCATATGTGCACTTCACTGACCATGCATCTAATCATATCAATAGCTGGTATATTAACCGTGCATAAAACCCCGATAATATGGAATAAAGTTAAAATTATGTTTTTTTAACAAATATGTTAAAATTATATTAAAAATATTAAGTCTATGTATTACTATATTCATAATTACTATTCTAATCATGAAAAAACCCATATAAAACAGAATCAATATTTATGTTTGTGGTAATTATGTATAAATAAAAATTTCTGATTGATTTATTAAAAATTATAATATTTAAAAAATATATATTATTAAAATAAGTAAAAAATTGACCAAACAGTTGAGGTCAAATTCCTTATTTAAACCACTAGGCGCTAATGAGCTTAATTCGTATACCCACCAGGATTCTCTTTGACTAAGGGTCCTAATAAGGTGACTACCCCTCCAGTGTCTTTTATATTTCTCTAAACCCCAAAACTTCATCCCTGATACTTTTCTATTGTGTACTGTTCTGAAGTGATGGTACAGATATTCCTCCTTTTTACCTTTTGGTTATTTGGTATACATGTTCCTTTATTCTTATATGCATAGCCCTCTTGGTTTTCCCAACATATATCATACCACATGGGCATTCCACGGCATATACTACCCCCTCTATATTGCACAATATAAAATCCCTGAGCATATATCCCCTCCCATTTTGACTATTAGTGAACTTATCCCTTTTCTTAGTATTACTTGTGACTGCCCTACATCTAGCATCTACCGCAGGCATCAAAACCTTTTCCATCAAATATAGTGATGGTATTAGCAACTGGGGGTTCCACTATGTTTTTAGCCAATCGGTCCCTTAGATTGGTAGCTCTTTTGTATATGAGACTATGTTTTTCCAGGATGAATGATTTTAGGATGTCATCATACTTTAGTATATCCCAATATTTCTCAATAATCCTTTCGATCTGTTTGTGTTGGAGATTATAATCCATTATCAGTGCTAGAGGTAATTCCTGTCTTTCCTGTACTGGTTTATTCTTTAATAATACATTTCTTTCTATGTTGCCCACATCCTGTCTCTTCTTTTCAATAAAAGCTTGATCATAACCTTTCCTAACAAATTTATTGGCTAACTTGGTTGACTGTTCCTCATAATCACTTGTGTTGGTGCAATTTCTTTTGATTCTGAGGAACCGTCCTCTTTGTACATTAACCAACCAAGGCTTTTGATGTCAACTATTTTGGGGTATGTACGAATTTCTATCCGTAGCTTTGAAGTGGGTTTTCGTGATTAACTAGTTGTTTTCATTACTAATTTCCAGGTCCAGGAAGTGGATCTTCGTATGACTGAGTTTCCATGTCAGTAAAATACTTTTATTATTATTATTCATTCCCATCAGGAATGTTCAGGAATGTATTTAGCTCCTGCTCATTGCCATCCCAAAAAATAATCAAATCATCAATAAATCTATTATACATTCTCAATTGATATGGTGAGTTATACAATGCCTCTTCTTCTTCCCATTTGGCCATGTAAAAATGTGCTATGCTTGGGGCAAACCTAGTCCCCATAGCTACCCCCTTGGTTTGTAAATAGTATTGATCCTGGTACCAAAAATAATTATGCTTTAAGCAGAAATCAAGGCAGTCCACTATAAATTTTTTGTTATCTATCCATATCTTTGTTTTTCACCCAGGCCCATTTGGCTGCATTGACGGCCCCTTTATGGTCGATATTGGTGTATAAGGATGCCACATCCGCTGTGGCCATGTTGTTTTTATCTGAAACACTGATATTCATAATTTGCAGTATGTGTTTTGTGTCCTTCAGATACGCCTTGGTGTTTTATATTAGAGGCTGAAGGTAGCAATCTGTCCTCCTGAGGATCCTGAGGATAAAGAGTCAATTCCATTTATGATTGGGCGACCCGGTGGGTTTGTACTATTCTTGTGAATTTTGGGGATTGCATATACAATGGGGATCCTGCAAGTTTCAGATATGAGGTACTTTTCCTCTTTCTCATTGATTAGACCTTTATTTTTCCCTTCTTTCACAAATTTTTCTAATTCTTTTTTGTATTGTCTAGTAGGATCCCCCTTCAATACCTTATAAGTTTCATTATCATTTAATAGATCACTCATCACTTTATATTGGGATTTATTCCATACCAAAATCCCTCCCCCTTTATTGGCTGGTCTAATTACCACATCCTTTCTTTTTTCCAAAGTTTTAATCCCCTCCTTGATATGACCCTGGCCCGTGGGTTTCTTTATATTTAGCATTTCCAAATCCTTAGTTACTAACTTTTTGAACATATCAATATGTCTATTATTTTGTATTCTGGGGTTAAATATTGACTTGACAAAATTTTTATCATTTTGTTCCCACAAATAGAGCTTTCTTTTGGTGGTATTTGATCACCTCTGGGTTTTTTTTTTTCTGCTAAACAAATAAAAAAAGACCAAAAATTTTGAAAAAAAAATGTTTTTTTTTTGTTTCAGTTACAAAATTTTGTAAATAAGTAAGTTTTCTCCTTCACTGATGGGGTTGCACTGATAAGGCGCCACTCATGGGCACCGATGAGGTGGCACTGATGAGGTGGCAATGATGGGCACTGATGATGGGCACTAATATGCGGCACTGATAAGGCGCTGATAGGCAGCACTGATGGGCACTGATATGCGGCACAGATAGGTGGCACAGATGGGCGCGGAGAGGTGGCACGGATGGGCATGGATGGCCACTGATAGGTGGCACTGATGTACTGTTATGTATGGTACTGATGGATGCCAATCAGTGCCAAACAATAATGCCTGCCAATCAGTGATTCCCACTGATTCCCACTGTGGGCACTGATTGGCATCCATTGTGGGCACTAATTGGCATCCCTGGTGGTCCTAGTGAGGTGCCCGGTGGTCCAGTGTGGACATCCTCGGGGGGGCTGTGCTGACAATCGATCAGCACAGACCCCCCTGTCAGAGGAGCAGCCGATCAGCTCTCCTCTACTCGCATCTGACAGACGCGAGTGAGGAAAAGCCGATCACCGGCTCTTCCTGTTTACATCGTGATCAGCTGTGATTGGACACGACTGATCACATGGTAAAGAGTCTTCATCAGAGACTCTTTACCGAGATCGTAGTTGCGGTGTGTCAGACTGACACACCGCAACAACGATCGCCGCAATGCGTGCCCCCGGGGTCGCGCAGCGGCTTAATATCCTGAGGACATCATATGACGCCCAGTCAGGGGATTGAAACCACTTTGCCGCCGTCATTTTGCTATATGGCGGGCGGCAAGTGTTTAAGGATATTGTGCAGCGCATGGAGCACTTGCACTTTTTTTTTGGACGTTATAGATAGTTGAATGTTATTTGCACATTTTTGGACTTTTTGCACAGGATATATTTATTATTCAATTAAATATATTTATTTAGTTTATTTATTTATTAGTAGATTTGTGCATTAGATATTTTTGTAGTTATTCATCTATTCATTCACTATTTGGTACTAGCGCCGCACATTTGTAATTTAATTTTGAAGGGAATTCTTCCTAATGGAATAGATATGGCAAAAAAAAATTTTAAAAAATCAACAGGGGTTATATCCCTCCCTTTCTCTATTCAAAATAAATGAATTGCCTTTCGCTCTACTTTAATATAAATTGTCATCCAAACTCTGAAGAAAAACGTGGTTTCATCTATAAACACTACATGAAGTAGTTTCCATGTTGGAACCATTTCCTTTGCCGATGCTGACCTCAGACAGGCTGCTTGGCTCCAACTTTTTAGCATTTTACATTACATATTCACTTTATAGCATTACAAGTGCCAGCACTAAGTACACGAAATGTAGTAAGCGCTTACCTGCCATGACTTCATACAACGTTGCTTTGTAGTCCACATATTCATATTCATCAAATTTCTGTGGCCCCCAGCACATAGCTCTGCAGTCAACATCTGCTCGAAAATAGCCCTTTAAAGCATCCTCAAAGTGCTTGATAGCCTGTTCAAATTGTTCCTTATCATAGAGCTTCAAACCTGTATGATAATCTTCCTAACAGACAGAATGAGATACATTTAAGTCTTTGTTATGCAATCAGTATGCAATGGCAGAACTGTATTACTTCTACATTTCTACGTATACAATATGCCTGCAGATAATTTATTTCTGTCTGGAGTAACAATTTCCTCCACGTATGTGACCTGATATGTGTGGTTGTTTTATTTTCCACTTTGGTGTCCAGAAATGATTTAAAAAGGAAATGTAATCTCCATCTGGCAAACCAGTCACAGAAAATGTGTTTTCATGCAGTGAAGGGTATTTTATTGTCAGAGGTAGCAGAGTCAGCTAAAATCTTAAAATGTCATTAGCTATTACTGCTGGCTCAGTCTGACACAATATTATGTGTATGTGTAGGATCTAATAAGTAATATACCTTTAAACTCACTAATGCTGGATGAGCCATGCAGTGCTTTGCATTTTAAATACTGATTTTACATCAGGTATTCCAGCAAACCTCCCATGCACATTGACAGGATAGCGTCATATAGGGGCTAATTTACTAAAGGCTGCTGGGAATAAGAAAACAAAGAAAGGCTGCAGGCAGTTGCTGTAAATTAAATAATTGTGTTGAAAAGTACTAAAAGTTAGAAGCAAGCATAGCACTGTGTTCTTTTTCTGCATCCTTTACAAAATATGTAGTATATAATAAAAAAAAAAATAATGAATGGTATTTTCTATAAAATGTTGTTCTTAATTCCTTCTAAGTCTATGGTGTTGATTTACTAAAGGCAAATAGAACAGGCACTTTGCAAAGTGCAGTTGTACTCTGCATGAGCAGTTGCTCCAGAGCTTTGTAAATGAGCAGAAGCTCTGCTGACGTCCATCACCATGTGCAAGCTAAAATGCATTTTTTTTTGTTTTTTTATTTTCCATGTGTGTGATTGGGTATTCTCATTGAATAAGCTCTGGAGCAACTGCTCTTGCAGAGTGCATCTGCACTTTGCAAAGTGCACAGTTCATTTGCCTTTAGTAAATCAACACACCATAGACTTCGAAAGAATTAAAATTACATTATATAGAAAATAGCATTCATTATTTTGTTTTTATTATATACTACATATTTTGTAAATGATGCAGAAAAAGAACACAATGCTATGCTTCCTTCTGGCTTTATTATGGTACTTTTTAACAAAATGGTTTAATTCATCAGTCTATCATGAATGCTGCTGCCAGACTCATCCACCTTACCAACTGTTCAGTGTCTGCCACTCCTCTCTGCCAATCCCTCCACTGGCTTCCCATTTCCCAACGAATAAAATTCAAAACACTAACAATAACATACAAAGCCATTCACAATTCTGCTCCAAGCTAAATTACCAATCTTGTCTCCAAATATCACCCAAATCGTCCTCTCCGCTCCCCCGGGACCTTCTGCTTTCTAGCCCCCTTGTGATTTGCTACCACAGTGGTCACATGATCAGGAGCCCATACCACTGGCTCCCGATTGGAATTCTTGACCAAGAGCCATCAGTGACAACTGTCAGTGTATTGGGAGTGTCCAGTGAGCTGGGGGGTTAAAGTAGTTACATATACCAAAAGAAGTGACTGGCCTCAGGGGAACCACACAGATGAAACAAATCTTCCTACATATGTTGTGAGTGTTAATCTGTAGTCCTTTCTTCTCTACAGCTGTTCAAAGTCCAGAATTTTTTATAGCTTGTCTGAACTTTCAGAAAGCAGGGGGTGGGGAGTTGAAGTTACACTCTGCAGAGCTCAGTGAGAGCTGATTGGAGGGAAAGGACACACAACCCTTCACACAGCACACAGAAACAGAGCTGAGACTGTCAATTACAGGTGGTGTGCTGGCAGTCCCTTCCCTGTTACCTTTTTTTCCTCTTGTCAGGAAAACTTGTAAGAAGTGACTCAGATTACAAAAAAATGGGGCAACAGACAGAAATGACACTTAGTGCTCTGGATTGAGACAAGCACACCCTATAGAATGATATACTTTGTTCATATTTCATGTCTGAGGTTTTTCACCACTTTAAAGCCCACTTTTCATTGCCTCCACATACCCTTACACTGTCAACAAGAGGTTAATTAAAGTGTTACAGCTGCCATTTTTTTGTTCACTCAGATTAAAGATGTTTTTCTGAACCTGACACTTCATATTGAGAATCAGGTTTTAGAGGTTACTTGAAGTCGGACAGTTGCTGCTAAGTTCACATACTTTCTCCAACTCCTGAGAGTGCATGCACGTTAGATAACAATTCCTTATAAATAATTCTTTAATGCACAGACTGCAGAATAATGAAACAATGGGGTTGATTTACTAAAGGCAAATAGACTGTGCACTTTGCAAAGTAGTTGCACTCTGTAAATGAGCAGGTTCTGCTGACTTCCATCATCCAATCATGTGCAAGCAAAAATGCAGCGTTTTTAATTTTCCTTGCATGTGATTGGGTATTCTTTGGAAAGTGAAGCTTTACTTCATTTACTAAGCTCTGGAGCAACTGCAGTCTATTTACCTTTAGTAAATAAACCCCATTGTTACATCTGAGCATGGTGACTAAATAGGCACTCTGGCAGTGGATGTGTCACTATCATACAGAGAAAGAAATGATTTAAATTTTTCAGTACAGTACAATTCCAATTATTTAGGAGTGAAAACGTAGGGGTTTTTTTTGGGTATTTTAACAGCTTCCCCTTCTATTACACAATAGATAGGAGAAAAAAAAAGTAGGATACCACAACTGTATGTATAGCAGTTAATCTTTTAGCTGAACTTCACTCAAAAGGAAAAGTTCCACTATTCCTCTTCACCCCTCCTTCTTAATATTTGGAATCTATTTTCTTTGTAGGGGGGTGGGGGCGTGGGTACCTGGTTTTGACCTTCCCCTGCAGCCTTCTGGGACTTGGCACTTGGAAAGATGTGGGACCAATCAAATAGTGCAGCGCGCCTCACGCATGTGTAGTGAGCAGCCGGCTGTGACTGCTTGCAGCTTCACAGCCAGCTGCCCACAGTTAGTATGCCAGTGCCAGGGATCGAAGAAGAAACCAGCCAGGTGAGGACATCGCTGGATCCTGGGGCAGGTGAGTGTCCCATTATTAAAAGTCAGCAGCTACAGTTCTTGTTGTATTAATTTTTGAACAGTTTTTGTTTTTTCTTTTTGTTTTGATGACAATGGTTCCCAAGACAAATAGAGAGGGTGAATGTCTGCAGCAGGACAAAAAGAGTAATTAAAACCCTTTCCCACTCTATTCAACACAAAAAAAAAATGCTTAAGACAAAACTTTACTGTTTTGAAGGACACCCCAGGAAGCACTGAAGGGTAAAGTGTTTAGTCCACGCTTTACACTTCATGCCCACAGGTACAATGATTACTTCCCTCTTTCAACCCCATTAGTATAGACAAGGTTGCTAAACTACTTGCCTACGTCCAGCTAACTACCTGCCCCCTGTATCCTGTTCCCTCGCAAATGCTACGTTCACCCTCTGGCTCTATTCTACACTGTCTAACCCACATCTCCAATCTCTCCTCTGGCATCTACCCCAACTCTCTAAAATATGCACTAGTCAACCCCATACTTAAAAAGCCCTCATTGGACCCAACCAATCTTAACAAATTACACCCCAACTCCTTGCTCCCCTTTTTATCCAAACTCCTTGAATGTCTGGTCTACAACCAACTGAGGGACCACCTTGCTGAGAAAAGCCTTCTTGATCCCCTTCAGTCTGGATTTCGTCCTCAACACTCCACAGAAACTGCTCTCCTAAAACTAACATGACACAACAAAGTTCACTGGTCATCTCTTGCCTCGACTACTGCAACTCGACTACCACTTCACAGTCTATCCCCCCTTCAATCCATCATGAATACTGCTGTCAGACCTCCTGCCTCTAGCTCCCTCGTCAACCCCTCCCATGCTCACCTCCAGGACTTTTCCAGAGCCTCAAATCCTATGGAACTCCTTACCCCAATCTGTCTGATTATCTCCCACTCTATTAGCTTTTAGACAATCCCTGAAAAACCTTATTTTTCAGAGAAGCCTGCCCAACCCACACCTAATATCTGTATTGTCATTTTCTCCATCAGCTCATCCCCCACAGTTATTACCTTTTGTTTCATTTGACCCTCCCTTCTAAATTGTAAGCTCTAACGAGCAGGGCCCTCTGATTCCTCCTGTATTGAGTTGTATTGTAACTGTACTGTCTGCCCCCATGTTTTAAAGTGTTGTGCAAACTGCTGCTGCTATATAAATCCAGTATTATAATAATAATAATAATAATAATAATAATACTTCATTTCAGAGCCTGAAATCTTTTCAAACATGAAACAAACCCATATTAGAAATGTTTGATATCCCTTTAATCATGAGCTTTCTAACTAGCAGAAGAACTGTGAAATTTTCGATACCCCTTTAATCATGTGGTTCCTAAATTCCTTCAAGGTGGGATAGTATTATTGTGCTAAAACACACAAACACAAACCACATTTTAAAAAAGCACAGTCACTGAGGAAATGGTTCAACATAATCACAGATGCTAAAATAAAAAGGCATGACAAATACGGTCGCTTGAATTGAAACTGAATGACCAGTGGGAAAAGCCTTATACAGTAATTAGAAGCATGTGTGCTGCGGTTTCTGTTCAATTACGTCAACCCACTTGGATCCCAGCACACTAAAGATTGGATAATGTAAGAGAAAAATTCTACAAATTGTATAATGGACTACCTGGACTAGCAAATTCAAAGATTTATAAATCAGACAGGAATACTTACCATATAAGCATGACTCTCCCTGTCGACCAGTTGGCTATCTGACTTGGTTTGATAAGTTTTTAAATTCTGCTGCACTTCCATATGCTCGGGATTGGCCATAAAGAAGGTATGAGCAGCATGAGTGGCTTCATCCAGCTGATTCAACTAGAAAATAGAAAAATACATCCAATCAGTTTCTTTGACTAGTCCATAGATTTTATTAATTCATAGCATATAAAGCAAAACATTAATAATGTTGACCCAATGAAGAAGACATGAGTTTATCTTTCAGAATGATTTCTAAGTCCAAGTGAAGCTAACACCAAATACTTAGTTTTTGGAACATTTATGGTGTTTATGACGCTCGATATAGAAGATCCTTGTGTGCTCCAATGCCATTTATTACAAAGTCCTGCACAGCATAACAATGGTGTCATATGAAAGAATATTCCAGCACATGCCAAAATGTTCATACATGAACCTGAATATATTGTTAAAGGGCCGCTAAAATGTTAGCAACATTTTTTTATCTTGGGTAGACTTTTATTTGCGTATAAATCCATCTTCTTCTTACTGTCATCTTTTCAAATTACCAGGTAAGTGATAACAAAAATGTAAAAAACAATTCAGATTTGATCTTCAAATCTGTTAGCTCAGACTAGAGAAAACTGAAATCTGGGTTCAATTCATTACGAAGGCTTATTGTGAGGCCTTGATTGGGACATATTTAAATATACAGTATTTATAAACAGAAGTATGAATCCAAGCACAAACTCAATGTCATCAAAAATGGGTGCATGATTATGCCTGAAGATCAGGTCATGGTGCAGTGCATAGAGTCAAGGCTGTGCGTGCCTCAGGCATATAAAAGTGGACGTAAACCGATTTCATGAAATTTGGACTGGGCACATATATCTGCAGTGTTTTCTTATCTCTCTTAAAAGTGCTAAGTGCTGTGGCTTTTTCCTGCTCTGTTCTTCTGTTGTCAGCATGATAACTTCTGACAAGTTAAAACTAGTCTGCAATTTGTGTCAGGGTGGGTGCTATAAATAGATTAGCACAAAGCTGCTTTACTCACAGGACAGCTCTGAAAGTCTCTGGCTATGTGGAGGGGGATTGTGTGCCTTTCCTCCAATCAGCTGTCTTATGCCCCGTACACACGGTCGGATTTTCCGATGGAAAATGTTCGATCGGAGAGTGTTGTCGGACATTCCGACCGTGTGTGGGCTCCATCGGACATTTTCCATCGGATTTTCCGACACACAAAGTTTGAGAGCAGGATATAAAATTTTCCGACAACAAAATCCATTGTCGGAAATTCCGATCGTGTGTACACAAATCCGACGGACAAAGTGCCACGCATGCTCAGAATAAATAAAGAGATGAAAGCTATTGGCCACTGCCCCGTTTATAGTCCCGACGCACGTGTTTTACGTCACCGTGTTCAGAATGATCGGATTTTCCGACAACTTTGTGTGACCGTGTGTATGCAAGAGAAGTTTGAGCCAACATCTGTCGGAAAAAATCCTAGGATTTTGTTGTCAGAATGTCCGAACAAAGTCCGACCGTGTGTACGGGGCATTACAGTGTATTCCAATACTACACTGCTACTGCTGAATGAGAAAGTGAAAATTCTAACACAATATGCACTTTCTAAACAGTATATAAAGCTGAAGACAGCAGATATATATGTAAAACTTATGTAGGAGGATTTGTTTCATCCCTGTGTATCATCTGAGGCTGTTCACTTCACTGGGTGTATGTTAGGGTTTACATCCACTTTAACAAATGCGTGTACACATGTACATGTCCTCTGTCTGCTGTTTTGGTACTTCTTTTTTTTTCTTCTAAATTCCTTTTTATTTTTTTCTTAAATTGCAATACAAGTACAACCCATGACTTTTTTTCTTGATTCTGTCATAGGGCTCCCCTTAACCACTTAAATACACTATATTATATTTTGTACACTGCACTATATACCCTGCACTGTATTATATATACTACACTGACTGCACTATATACTCTGAACTGCAGTATAAATACTATACGGACTGCACTATATACTCTGCTGAAAAATTGGGCCTTAGGTGTTGGTGGTGGCAAAACATGGTAACCCCTCACTGTTACTCTTGTTATGTGCAGGAATGGTCCCTACTGTTAAATATTATTTCAAAAATTGTAATTACATGCCCCTGTTAAACAGGGGCAGAAACATTGGGCCTTAGGCAGTGGTGGTGGTACCCTAAACCAAAAATATTGTTGGAAGCTGGCATCATCATGATTGAGGAGGAATAGGATAGGCAGCATAAGCAGCCTTCAAGGGATCCCAGATCCATAGCAAATTCAATCAGTTACATCAGCATCAGGGGCTTGATAGCTGCTGATCCAGGAGTGATTCGTTTTATTAAACGTGAGCCTATCAACGGAGTCTATGGACAGGCGCACTCTTTGATCCGTTACAAACCCTCCAGCAGCACTGAACATGCGTTTAGAAAACATGCTGGATGTAGGACAGGCCAGTAGATCAATTGCACATTGAGCAAGTTCTGGTCAGTGGTCCAACCTCAAGACCCAGTAACTCAGTGGATGCTCTGTTGGAAAGGTCTCCAAGTCTGCTCTTGCCCTTGGATATTCCTGCACCATATAATGCAGACGCTGGCTGCTGGAACCTTAGCGCTCAGGACTCAAAACATTTTTTAAAGGCATCAGTCAGCCGGCCACCTTCTCCACCGCTCTTCCTCTGACCGAACGAAGCCTCAGAAACATGTTGTCCAGCACCAGGAAATGGTAACCTCCCAGGGTCTGGAAATGCGTTACAGATACTTTTCTTCAAGGCCTCCTGAAGATGTTTCATCCTCTGCTCCCCCTGGGAAGGCAGGATAAATTCTGCAACCTTACCCTTATAACGTGGATCAGGAAGGGTTGCCAGCCCGTAATAATCCCTCTCCTTAATACCAGGAAATCCTGAGGTCCTTTCGCGGGCTTTGCAGAATCAGGGAGGCCATTCAGCGGCATTCGGTTCGGAGTCCTCTGGGTCACCAAGGATCACATTATCCGTAACTACCTCCTCTCAGCCACGTACAACTCCTTGGGTTTCTGGGGACTGAAAACCATCTATTGAAGACTGCTGCAGAACGTTATCCTCTACATCCATGCTCACACAATCCTCCTCCTCTTCTTGTGTGTTTGGCGGGCCCGCAGGAATGCCATCTGAATAAAGGGGGCCTTGAGGGAAAGGAAGTCCTCCTCTTCCTCCCGCTGTTCTGCCTCAAGTGCCCTGTCAATGACTCCATGAAGCGTGTGCTCCAGCAGGAAGACTAGAGGGATAGTGTCACTGATGCATGCATTGTCGCTGCTCACCATCCTTGTGGCCTCCCTAAATGGTGACAGGACAGTGCATGCATCCTTGATCAGTAGCCACTAGTGAAGAAGCTAAGCTCCCCTGAACCTGTCCTGGTGCCATACTCACACAGGTACTCATTAATGGCCCTCTACTGTGTGTGCAGCCAATGCAGCATTGCCAACGTTGAGTTCCACCTGGTGGGCATGTCACAAATGAGGCGGTTGGTGGGCAGGTTGCATTCTCTTTGAATGTCAGCTAGCCGAGCACTGGCATTGTATGACTGGCGGAAATGACCACAGACTTTTCTGGCCTGCTTCCGGAGATCTTGTAAGCCTGGGTACCTGCTCAAGAAACGCTGCACCACCAAATTCAGGATGTGTGCCAAACATGGAACATGGGTCAAGTGTCCCTGTCGGAGGGCGGAGAGAAGGTTGGTGCCATTGTTGCATACAACCATTCCTGGCCGAAGTTGGCATGGCGTCAACCACCTCTGAGCTTGCCCCTGCAGAGCTGACAGAATCTCTGCTCCACTGTGGCTCCTGTCCCCTAGGCAGACAGACGCAAGCACCGCATGACATCTTTTTGCTTGACTGCTTGCAAAGCCCCTTGATCGTTTAGGGAACACTGCTGGTTCAGGGGACAAATCTGCAGAAGAGGCCATAGAAGAAGAAGAGGAGGGCAGGGTACATACAGATGTTGTGGCAGAACCACCACTAGCTTTTTGGAGGCATGGTGGTGGAACAAGCTCCAGCACTGAAACCTGTCCTGCATTCTTCCCAGCTGCCAGCAGAGTTACACAGTGCACCGTGAAGGAAAGGGAACGTCCCTGCCCATGCCTGCTGGACCATGAGTCAGCGGTAATTTGAACCTTACTTCTGACTGCCCTGTCCAATGAGGCCAAAACATTGCCTTCCACATGGCAGTAGAGAGACGGAATGGCCTTACGTGAAAAGAAATGAAGTTTTGAAACCTGCCACTGTGGTACAGCACATTCCACAAATTTACGAAAGGGGGCTGAGTCTACCAGCTGAAAAGGCAGCAGTTGCAGTGTTAGCAATTTGGCTAAGCTAGCATTTAGACACTGAGCATGTGGCTGGCTGGGACAAAATTTCTTTTTACAGTTCAGCATCGGGGGTAGGAAATTTGCCTGATGAAATCAACTGGTGGTGTACTGCTAGCAGATTGGCTGCAAGTACTTGTGACACCTATTGCTATACCTTCATTCCTCTCAGTGCAGGTTTTTGAGAGGACTGGAGGTATAGTAGGGTTTGAGATCCCAGATAAGGAGCAAGGAGAAGTCTGCCTTTTTATATGATGCATGTTTTTCAGGTGCTGCTGCCAATGGACTGCATAGCAGGTCGTCATATGTCTGGTCAAGCATGAGGTGCCCAAGCCGCTGCTGTTCTGGCCACGCTTGATCCACTTCAGACATAGGTGCAAACAGCAAAGGTGTGAACGCTGCACACGTGTCGAAAAAGGCCCACACCAAAGAACTTTTAGAAGTCAGCAGGGAGTCAGCAGCACCCTGCAACTGCGGAGCTCTGCAGTGTGATGCAATAGGGTGGCTGCCCTTAAGCTGACCCCTGGAGGACATCCTGCCTCTTTGGAGTTGTGCCTATTCTTCACTTTCCTTCTCTCTTCTCTCAGGCACCCAAACATGGTTAGTGATCTCATCATCCCCTCCCTCCTCATCACTGGAGCAAACTTGGCAGTATGCTGCAGCTTGGGAAACATGACTGCCAGTTTCTTGTCCTTCTGTGTCACCCCCTCTCTTTAGGCCCACGTTACTCCCTTCCTCCACCTGGGAACCAACATCGGAGGCTTTAAATTGCTGCACATCCTCCAGCAGCATGTAACTGACACTGTGGTCGAATAATTCTGGGGACTCCTCCGTGCACGATGTTGGGGCTACGGCAGGTGTAACTGTGGACAAAGAGCCAGTGGAATAGGCCGCTTTGGCAGCTGTGTTGGAAGGCAAACTACTATGAGTCTGGGTGACAGAGGATGAGGAAGATGAGGATGGCTTTGTTGTTCACTCCACCAACTCTTCTGCATGTTGTGGCTCAATAACACGGCCAGCAGCAGAAAAAAAGGACAAGCATGCCCCATGACCACCTGCAGAGGATGCACCATGTCCACGACCACCACTGTTGACTGTAGACACAGAGCCTGCTTGCCCTCTTTTAGTGGCCTGTGAGCATATGCCTCTCTTTGGTGGCCTTGGGGACATGATGGGAATTTTTCTTTTCACGGCACACTACACCGTATTATATATTGTGTACACAGGCTGCACTGTATTAGAAATGGTACACCGGCTGCACTGTATTATATACTGTACACCACCTGAAGTGTATTAGAAACTGTACACCACCAAATGCACTGTATATATGGGCTACACTGATACACACACACACTAGACTGTATATATATATATGAATACACTGCCTGAAGTGCATTATATAATGTACACCACCGAATGAACTTATGTACACATATATACACATATACACACACACACACACACACACACTAGACTAACTGTAGACTGACTGTATATCTATCAAATACACTGCAACTAACTAACCTGCCTGCCTATTCTAGCTCAATCTATCTCCGTCCACAGTCACACACTATACTTGCCACTTTGTAAGCAGCCTTATATAGTGCAGGGCCTAGACTTAGTCCCCTTAAGCCATGATTAGCACCCTGCCTTTGGCCAATTATGGCTCTCTCTGCAGAGTACGCTGTGATTGGCCAAAGCATGTAGGTCAGATGCATGCTTTGGCCAATCATCAGACACTAATTCACTGCCAATTCGCATGCCTTATGGGGCATTCCGCTGTGCTCGAATTCCCTGTGAACGCCCCATATTGTTCGCTGTTTGGCGAACGGGTGAACACCTGATGTTTGGGTTGAACTTATGGGTGTTACGCTCGAACATCTAGCTCATCCCTAGTTGGCATTAAAAGAGGAACAGTGCCAATGGGTGGAGGATTGAGTACTATACAGTTAGTCCTCTACATACAAACTTTTAAAGATATGGACATGCGTTTGCATGTCCAATCGTGTGAGTTGTTCTTATTTCTGGCATACATTCTTATGCGTACATACTCTACAAGTGATTGTGCTTCTGTGTACTTTACTGTATACAGTACTTTATCTTTATTTCAAACTTTTTTCTATTTATTATTTGTGTGAAATGTGTTATAAACCTATTACAGTAATTTATTGGGCCAATTGTGTTGGTTGGGTTTTTTATTAGACTTGCAAACAAATTGGACTTATGAACGTGCTCTCAGAAAATAACTTTTTCATATGTAGGGGGCTTACTGTACACCCTGGCTGTTTTGGTACTTCTGATGCTCATTTGATATTGACCCCGCGCCTGGCTTCTAATTTGGAACCGCTACCATCCAGTTACTGCTGACTCTGGCTCATGTTGACTATGGCTTTGTTTTCAACACCTGTGGGTTCCTGTGCTACATCTGTGTGCCAGTATTCTGCACAAGCTCCAGTATGTGCATTCACAGCATCCCAGTAGCATCCAGATTGTCATCTGGACAAACCACGGTGCCAGGACCTACTGCAGGCACCTGAGCTACTCCCTGTCCTGCTACACCCTGTCACCAACTCCAGGGGGCATTGGACAGGAAATGTAATAGAAGCCCTTTTATCGGCATTACTTCAACCAGAGACATGACATTCAATCTAATTTCCCTCTGCAAAATTCATTACATTTAGTGGCACTGGTTGTAGAAATCATTTACTGGTGTATGCAAATACTTTTTTGCATATAAATGTACAGCTGTAAAAGCAATCAAGGCTAAAGAAACAATAGTCATGATATAAATATAGCAAACATTACTGAGACCTAGGATCTCCACTGAAAAACTGGAAATCCAGACATTGAAGGAATGGAGGCAAATTCATGATCCATACAGACAAATCCAGCCAGCAATTACACTCTAGTTGAGAACTCTCACAGGTGGGCAGCAGCCACAAAGCTTTGAATGGTCAGCAAATCAATCATTTTCTGCTTATTAAATATGCCCTGTTTTGGGTCAAGTTTCAGCTTGATAAAAATCGAGCCCACATTTCTAAATAATTTCTTGCTTTTGAATGGAAAAATGTATACTTAAAACACATCTGCAAACTGCATTATTTGGATAAAGATTTTCCACTTGAGGTCAATAATCAATTGCAGAAAATAAAATGATGATAGTTTAGCCAAGTATTCAAGAAGGTAAAAAAGCACATGGGATAAGGTAATAGATTATACGCTATGCCAAATTGGACAACTCCTTTCAATCAGCGTTCAACAAGCTCTTCTGTGCTTTGTTCCCAAGAGACTTTAAGTCTGAGGATGGAAGTTTTTTTTTTCCAGGACTTTATAAGTTAAATGCTAGATTTGTTTGGAGAGTTTCAGGCTTCCTGGAGTGACATCATGACCACACAATGATTTTCCTGTTTGGAATGACGTCGCTGACTGAGAGCAGGCTTTCCCCTTGAGCTCTGCATTCCAAAGCAGTGAGCTCTGTTGTATTACACTTCCTTCCACTCTGAATGTGGCTATTAGATCTGATTTTCGAACATTCTAAAAGGATCCCTTTGGGGCTTTGCAATCTTCATACCTTCACAGAAAGACGTCCTTCACTAACGTAATGCCAAAAACATTACTGCATTCTTTATTGTAGAGATTTTGCAGATCACCTGTGTTTAATCTGGAAAATTTGTTCTAAGTAGTGAAATGATAAAATGGTCTTGTTGGAATAGCTATAACTTTTGACATAATAACAATAACAAAACTAGCTGAAGAGAAAAATTGGTGGGACTTTTGTGAGACCATGACCATCCAGTACACAGGTCTCCATCCCTATGTATATGAGAAAAAAGGGAAAAAGGGGGGGAGGCGGGGTATTGGGACTTTATATGAAACACAACACTAGGGCAAGCTAGGTCATCAGTTGGAAATAAAAATCATTTTATTGATACTTCATGGGAGCAAAGTGCAATACATGATGGACACATCAAATCAATAAAAAACAGTGTAAAGTAAATAAGACATTATTTGTATCACATGGTAGTCATATGGTAATATCTCATACATTATAACAAATGATATGTGTTGATGCTAGCAACATTACCTCCAACATGAGTATGCCTAGTAAATAATAATCAGATAAATTCGATGACCTGAACATAAAAATGCTCATAGTAGATGCATGATTGCTGTGGCATGACATCAATTGGTGAATGCTGTATTGTAAATGCTCGACGCGTTTCGTGGAAATTGATCCACTCATCAGGAGCAGCTAAATGGGAGTACCTGAGATATGGTGTAATAAAGTAGTAATTAATAGTAATTAATTTACACCAGGAAGAGAGGGAGCAGTAACTATGATCCTATCACTCTTACCTGTGAATATGTGGTAAACTTAGAATAGAACATCTATGGTATAGTTCATGATGGTAGGCAAATAAGAAGGGTGATAGTAACAGCCCCCCGGGAGCTGAGGCGGTGACCAGGCGGCGGCAAGGCGGGGCAACCCAGGACTCACGTGGGAGAGTAGGTGACAAGAGGGTCCCTCCTCCAACATATTGGTATAGATTATGATGACCCCATATATAACTGTAAAATATAATTATTGTAAATAGTATGAGTGTATAAAAATATAATGGTAATAAAGATAGGGGAATATGTGGGAGGACCACTGAGTGAAGGATGTGATGTGAAAGGGAGCGAAAATTGGATAGTGACACCAGTGACAACCAGCACAGGAATAGATGAGAAATGAGGTGCAATGGAAAGAGATAGGAAGGAAAACAGCCCACCCCAGAATCCAATGTGCATAAGTGAAGGTGAAGATCCCCGATTGGAGAATGATACCAATGAAGAAAAACTAATTATAGTAGTGCCAAGGTGCATGGGAAGGGAGATAGGTGATTACCTGGGATAGCATAGACCAGCCGGCCAGCCAGCGAGGTACCGCCAACGTCACGCTGGATCGTGCTGTGAGGGAGGAACCGGAAGGAGTCCCAC
Organism: Lithobates clamitans; assembly: GCA_037952925.1. Lineage (NCBI taxonomy): Eukaryota > Metazoa > Chordata > Amphibia > Anura > Ranidae > Lithobates > Lithobates clamitans. The sequence goes on along the minus strand of JBBGZY010000160.1, from coordinate 9,823,390 downwards.
ATAGGCGGCCGGCGCCTATATAGGGAACCTCCGCCTCCGTCAATTAGCACGCCAGGTGGACAACTGCACGTCAGCGCATGGCGTCAATGTGACGTCAGAGATGCTGGCGTGTGGGGCGTGGCGTCGACGCGCAGCGGAAGGAGGCCCCCGATCCCGTATCTGTGATACAGGGGACAGGGGGACAACAACGGTGCGCGTCGCAGCTCCCGGGAGTGGATGGACTCCACCCTCCAGAGGCTAACCAGCCTAACATTGACAGATAGAATGGTAGATACACAGCAAGGGTGTCCCAAACTAGCAAGTAATATATAAAAGCACTTGATGCAGAACAACAGCAATGATGAAGTAGATAAAAATAACTAGTGTGTGTTTCCATCCCTATATATTAGAAGAGAAAAATTGGTGGGACTTTTGTGAGACCATGACCATCCAGTACACAGGTCTCCATCCCTATGTATATGAGAAAAAAGGGAAAAAGGGGGGGAGGCGGGGTATTGGGACTTTATATGAAACACAACACTAGGGCAAGCTAGGTCATCAGTTGGAAATAAAAATCATTTTATTGATACTTCATGGGAGCAAAGTGCAATACATGATGGACACATCAAATCAATAAAAAACAGTGTAAAGTAAATAAGACATTATTTGTATCACATGGTAGTCATATGGTAATATCTCATACATTATAACAAATGATATGTGTTGATGCTAGCAACATTACCTCCAACATGAGTATGCCTAGTAAATAATAATCAGATAAATTCGATGACCTGAACATAAAAATGCTCATAGTAGATGCATGATTGCTGTGGCATGACATCAATTGGTGAATGCTGTATTGTAAATGCTCGACGCGTTTCGTGGAAATTGATCCACTCATCAGGAGCAGCTAAATGGGAGTACCTGAGATATGGTGTAATAAAGTAGTAATTAATAGTAATTAATTTACACCAGGAAGAGAGGGAGCAGTAACTATGATCCTATCACTCTTACCTGTGAATATGTGGTAAACTTAGAATAGAACATCTATGGTATAGTTCATGATGGTAGGCAAATAAGAAGGGTGATAGTAACAGCCCCCCGGGAGCTGAGGCGGTGACCAGGCGGCGGCAAGGCGGGGCAACCCAGGACTCACGTGGGAGAGTAGGTGACAAGAGGGTCCCTCCTCCAACATATTGGTATAGATTATGATGACCCCATATATAACTGTAAAATATAATTATTGTAAATAGTATGAGTGTATAAAAATATAATGGTAATAAAGATAGGGGAATATGTGGGAGGACCACTGAGTGAAGGATGTGATGTGAAAGGGAGCGAAAATTGGATAGTGACACCAGTGACAACCAGCACAGGAATAGATGAGAAATGAGGTGCAATGGAAAGAGATAGGAAGGAAAACAGCCCACCCCAGAATCCAATGTGCATAAGTGAAGGTGAAGATCCCCGATTGGAGAATGATACCAATGAAGAAAAACTAATTATAGTAGTGCCAAGGTGCATGGGAAGGGAGATAGGTGATTACCTGGGATAGCATAGACCAGCCGGCCAGCCAGCGAGGTACCGCCAACGTCACGCTGGATCGTGCTGTGAGGGAGGAACCGGAAGGAGTCCCACATAGGCGGCCGGCGCCTATATAGGGAACCTCCGCCTCCGTCAATTAGCACGCCAGGTGGACAACTGCACGTCAGCGCATGGCGTCAATGTGACGTCAGAGATGCTGGCGTGTGGGGCGTGGCGTCGACGCGCAGCGGAAGGAGGCCCCCGATCCCGTATCTGTGATACAGGGGACAGGGGGACAACAACGGTGCGCGTCGCAGCTCCCGGGAGTGGATGGACTCCACCCTCCAGAGGCTAACCAGCCTAACATTGACAGATAGAATGGTAGATACACAGCAAGGGTGTCCCAAACTAGCAAGTAATATATAAAAGCACTTGATGCAGAACAACAGCAATGATGAAGTAGATAAAAATAACTAGTGTGTGTTTCCATCCCTATATATTAGAAGAGAAAAATTGGTGGGACTTTTGTGAGACCATGACCATCCAGTACACAGGTCTCCATCCCTATGTATATGAGAAAAAAGGGAAAAAGGGGGGGAGGCGGGGTATTGGGACTTTATATGAAACACAACACTAGGGCAAGCTAGGTCATCAGTTGGAAATAAAAATCATTTTATTGATACTTCATGGGAGCAAAGTGCAATACATGATGGACACATCAAATCAATAAAAAACAGTGTAAAGTAAATAAGACATTATTTGTATCACATGGTAGTCATATGGTAATATCTCATACATTATAACAAATGATATGTGTTGATGCTAGCAACATTACCTCCAACATGAGTATGCCTAGTAAATAATAATCAGATAAATTCGATGACCTGAACATAAAAATGCTCATAGTAGATGCATGATTGCTGTGGCATGACATCAATTGGTGAATGCTGTATTGTAAATGCTCGACGCGTTTCGTGGAAATTGATCCACTCATCAGGAGCAGCTAAATGGGAGTACCTGAGATATGGTGTAATAAAGTAGTAATTAATAGTAATTAATTTACACCAGGAAGAGAGGGAGCAGTAACTATGATCCTATCACTCTTACCTGTGAATATGTGGTAAACTTAGAATAGAACATCTATGGTATAGTTCATGATGGTAGGCAAATAAGAAGGGTGATAGTAACAGCCCCCCGGGAGCTGAGGCGGTGACCAGGCGGCGGCAAGGCGGGGCAACCCAGGACTCACGTGGGAGAGTAGGTGACAAGAGGGTCCCTCCTCCAACATATTGGTATAGATTATGATGACCCCATATATAACTGTAAAATATAATTATTGTAAATAGTATGAGTGTATAAAAATATAATGGTAATAAAGATAGGGGAATATGTGGGAGGACCACTGAGTGAAGGATGTGATGTGAAAGGGAGCGAAAATTGGATAGTGACACCAGTGACAACCAGCACAGGAATAGATGAGAAATGAGGTGCAATGGAAAGAGATAGGAAGGAAAACAGCCCACCCCAGAATCCAATGTGCATAAGTGAAGGTGAAGATCCCCGATTGGAGAATGATACCAATGAAGAAAAACTAATTATAGTAGTGCCAAGGTGCATGGGAAGGGAGATAGGTGATTACCTGGGATAGCATAGACCAGCCGGCCAGCCAGCGAGGTACCGCCAACGTCACGCTGGATCGTGCTGTGAGGGAGGAACCGAACACACACTAGTTATTTTTATCTACTTCATCATTGCTGTTGTTCTGCATCAAGTGCTTTTATATATTACTTGCTAGTTTGGGACACCCTTGCTGTATATCTACCATTCTATCTGTCAATGTTAGGCTGGTTAGCCTCTGGAGGGTGGAGTCCATCCACTCCCGGGAGCTGCGACGCGCACCGTTGTTGTCCCCCTGTCCCCTGTATCACAGATACGGGATCGGGGGCCTCCTTCCGCTGCGCGTCGACGCCACGCCCCACACGCCAGCATCTCTGACGTCACATTGACGCCATGCGCTGACGTGCAGTTGTCCACCTGGCGTGCTAATTGACGGAGGCGGAGGTTCCCTATATAGGCGCCGGCCGCCTATGTGGGACTCCTTCCGGTTCCTCCCTCACAGCACGATCCAGCGTGACGTTGGCGGTACCTCGCTGGCTGGCCGGCTGGTCTATGCTATCCCAGGTAATCACCTATCTCCCTTCCCATGCACCTTGGCACTACTATAATTAGTTTTTCTTCATTGGTATCATTCTCCAATCGGGGATCTTCACCTTCACTTATGCACATTGGATTCTGGGGTGGGCTGTTTTCCTTCCTATCTCTTTCCATTGCACCTCATTTCTCATCTATTCCTGTGCTGGTTGTCACTGGTGTCACTATCCAATTTTCGCTCCCTTTCACATCACATCCTTCACTCAGTGGTCCTCCCACATATTCCCCTATCTTTATTACCATTATATTTTTATACACTCATACTATTTACAATAATTATATTTTACAGTTATATATGGGGTCATCATAATCTATACCAATATGTTGGAGGAGGGACCCTCTTGTCACCTACTCTCCCACGTGAGTCCTGGGTTGCCCCGCCTTGCCGCCGCCTGGTCACCGCCTCAGCTCCCGGGGGGCTGTTACTATCACCCTTCTTATTTGCCTACCATCATGAACTATACCATAGATGTTCTATTCTAAGTTTACCACATATTCACAGGTAAGAGTGATAGGATCATAGTTACTGCTCCCTCTCTTCCTGGTGTAAATTAATTACTATTAATTACTACTTTATTACACCATATCTCAGGTACTCCCATTTAGCTGCTCCTGATGAGTGGATCAATTTCCACGAAACGCGTCGAGCATTTACAATACAGCATTCACCAATTGATGTCATGCCACAGCAATCATGCATCTACTATGAGCATTTTTATGTTCAGGTCATCGAATTTATCTGATTATTATTTACTAGGCATACTCATGTTGGAGGTAATGTTGCTAGCATCAACACATATCATTTGTTATAATGTATGAGATATTACCATATGACTACCATGTGATACAAATAATGTCTTATTTACTTTACACTGTTTTTTATTGATTTGATGTGTCCATCATGTATTGCACTTTGCTCCCATGAAGTATCAATAAAATGATTTTTATTTCCAACTGATGACCTAGCTTGCCCTAGTGTTGTGTTTCATATAAAGTCCCAATACCCCGCCTCCCCCCCTTTTTCCCTTTTTTCTCATATACATAGGGATGGAGACCTGTGTACTGGATGGTCATGGTCTCACAAAAGTCCCACCAATTTTTCTCTTCTAATATATAGGGATGGAAACACACACTAGTTATTTTTATCTACTTCATCATTGCTGTTGTTCTGCATCAAGTGCTTTTATATATTACTTGCTAGTTTGGGACACCCTTGCTGTGTATCTACCATTCTATCTGTCAATGTTAGGCTGGTTAGCCTCTGGAGGGTGGAGTCCATCCACTCCCGGGAGCTGCGACGCGCACCGTTGTTGTCCCCCTGTCCCCTGTATCACAGATACGGGATCGGGGGCCTCCTTCCGCTGCGCGTCGACGCCACGCCCCACACGCCAGCATCTCTGACGTCACATTGACGCCATGCGCTGACGTGCAGTTGTCCACCTGGCGTGCTAATTGACGGAGGCGGAGGTTCCCTATATAGGCGCCGGCCGCCTATGTGGGACTCCTTCCGGTTCCTCCCTCACAGCACGATCCAGCGTGACGTTGGCGGTACCTCGCTGGCTGGCCGGCTGGTCTATGCTATCCCAGGTAATCACCTATCTCCCTTCCCATGCACCTTGGCACTACTATAATTAGTTTTTCTTCATTGGTATCATTCTCCAATCGGGGATCTTCACCTTCACTTATGCACATTGGATTCTGGGGTGGGCTGTTTTCCTTCCTATCTCTTTCCATTGCACCTCATTTCTCATCTATTCCTGTGCTGGTTGTCACTGGTGTCACTATCCAATTTTCGCTCCCTTTCACATCACATCCTTCACTCAGTGGTCCTCCCACATATTCCCCTATCTTTATTACCATTATATTTTTATACACTCATACTATTTACAATAATTATATTTTACAGTTATATATGGGGTCATCATAATCTATACCAATATGTTGGAGGAGGGACCCTCTTGTCACCTACTCTCCCACGTGAGTCCTGGGTTGCCCCGCCTTGCCGCCGCCTGGTCACCGCCTCAGCTCCCGGGGGGCTGTTACTATCACCCTTCTTATTTGCCTACCATCATGAACTATACCATAGATGTTCTATTCTAAGTTTACCACATATTCACAGGTAAGAGTGATAGGATCATAGTTACTGCTCCCTCTCTTCCTGGTGTAAATTAATTACTATTAATTACTACTTTATTACACCATATCTCAGGTACTCCCATTTAGCTGCTCCTGATGAGTGGATCAATTTCCACGAAACGCGTCGAGCATTTACAATACAGCATTCACCAATTGATGTCATGCCACAGCAATCATGCATCTACTATGAGCATTTTTATGTTCAGGTCATCGAATTTATCTGATTATTATTTACTAGGCATACTCATGTTGGAGGTAATGTTGCTAGCATCAACACATATCATTTGTTATAATGTATGAGATATTACCATATGACTACCATGTGATACAAATAATGTCTTATTTACTTTACACTGTTTTTTATTGATTTGATGTGTCCATCATGTATTGCACTTTGCTCCCATGAAGTATCAATAAAATGATTTTTATTTCCAACTGATGACCTAGCTTGCCCTAGTGTTGTGTTTCATATAAAGTCCCAATACCCCGCCTCCCCCCCTTTTTCCCTTTTTTCTCAACAAAACTAGCTGGTTTTCCTTGCTGTGCCCAGACATAAGTAAGATGTTGAGGCTTGTTTGTTATTTAAATGCTCTCCGCCTCCAAGCAACGGGATCTGACTTATGTTCCAGCACACCTGTGTATATCAGACATCATAAATCTAGGTGTTTGAACATTACTCATCATTTTACCACCACAGATGCCATTGCTAGAAGCCATTTGCTGGATCAGTGTAAAGATCTCATCATGGAAACTTTGTTGTGTGATGGACTGACATTTCACAGGTACAGCTGATGTTCTGCAGTGCATCCAAGGTCACCTATGTCTGGCAATAAGATCCACCAATCACTCCAGAAATCTGACATTTGTAACACATATCCCTCATATGTTGACATCTGTGTGGGTGCAGAAATGTGTGCAAATGACACACGCTCCCACACCTACATGCTGCTGTACACAAAACATGGTGCTTTAATGGAAACGTGCGGGGGTGCCGTTAATTCCTAAAGGCACCACCACACACTCAAAAATGTGGTGCAGTTTGCCACACGTGGAAACGCATGGTGCAAAAGCATTTAAAAAAAAAGGTTTGTACTAGCAGCCTAAAACATAATCACACAAGCTATGACTCGTGCCAAAATAGAACCTGTAATGTTGGATAGCATCCCTAAATATGAGGAGCCCTTGGGTTGAACACGATTTACCCTCCAACTTTGACAATTCAGTTTTACTTCCATAGATGCTCCCATGTACAAGCGCAGAGCAATGTCTACAACACCCCCTAGATGACCAAGTTTCCCCCGGGGATAGTTATCTCCTCCCCTATTATTTCTTCTACCCTTCCACAATTCACCACCTATATTCCTCTCTTCTGTACACTCTCTTACATGTCTTTCTTCTTCATTTTCATGGTTTATCGTAACCTTAACATATTCCATATCCAATCATCCCCCAGGGCACCATCTACCATACAACACAGGCCCACTCTGATACTTAGAAAATATGCCTTCTTCAACCTCACTCCCAGGCCTACACATATTAATGTTCAAACTCGTTATGGTTTTCAGTACAACCTGAAACCACTCCATGACTTGGGTGTCATTTATAAAAATAGTTTGCTTAGGGTTGATCACATTCATGTAAACATGCAGAACACACAAAAAAATTAATAAGTCCCATTAGGTGATGGAACAAAGTGCTTGTGCTTAAATTGACATCTCCTGTGCAATGGTGTTCAAACTGGTTGCCCCACATAGATGTACACTCGCCCTGGATGTTGACCAACTATCGCTAGTATGGTCACTTAGGCATGTGGGGATACCCCTAGGGAGCCTGTTGAAATGACGTCTCATGCATGAATGCACCTCATAATTATGAGTGGAAATGACAAAGGAGAACCTTCATTGCGCAATGCCGTAAAACCGGGTTTATTAACTACACAAATTAAAATAATTCACTCACATTTAAAAGTGCCTTATAGTCCTGGCACCGGGCATGTGTAGCAGGTGATTATTAAGGGTAATTGGCCCTGATTGGAAAAGCCGCCGTTTGCAGAGTTCAGCTCGATTCCCGGGTAGTTTCGTATGGGCTGAGTGTAGTCTGAGTGTAATCTGAGTGTAATCTGAGTGTAAGCTTAGTGTAATCTGACACCTGAGTAAAGGATGAACACAAACCCCCCTACACAGTCTCACTGGGGAATATGCACCTCATCAGCTCACTGAGGCCATCAGTCACCAGCATTTTCTGGTTTATCAACAAAATGACAGTTTTGGGCGGAAGTAATGCGATGACGCAGTGTAACCTTGAAGGTTGAAGTTGAAGGTTACACCATGTCATCATGTTACTTCCACCCACTGCCCCTGATCTGTGTACTTTAGAGGGCTCTGGAGGAGAGATTGGCAAAAAAAAAGGTAGGAAATGTGTTAGAGCATTTTCTTCATTATTGCTGATCACCTGAGGCTAGTCATTTCAGTGAGTTTATGTAAAGGTTTATTACAACTTTAAAGTGGATCTCCAGATTAACCACATGATCTGTGAATAATCAGACTCTCCTCATTCACAGATTGTGTTCATCAGGGAAAGACCTTTTCTCAGTGGAGGAGAGGATAGGAGGGGCACGTCTCTGATGGATCATCTTTACTGCAGCTGAGCCCAGAGACCCATTGTTGGTAGTCCAAAAGCAGAAAGAGAATCCAGCAGACAAAACTTTGTGGGGCATAAGGCCTTGTTCACATGGGTGTACTTAAAGTGGTTGTAAACCTCTGAAATAAAAAATGAACAAAGCATATCCTTCTATAGTGTCTACTTGCCCTGATTCAAACAACCTATTGTGATTTCTGTGTCTCTCATTCCTGTGATACGATCTGATATAGCCTTCTGACAGCCTATGCTGACACCAACCAATCCCAGGAGATTGCTACAACCCCCCTCCAGCATACAGCAGGTGAATGACAGCCTCAGCTGTGCATGTTTCCCTATAACACTGTGTAGAGGGGGGGAATTGTTCATTCCCTCCACTCACGTCTTAGATTACATTTAGCTTGATGCTCTATGCTGTGCAGTGTGTGACATCAGATTTCTGCCTTCTGGAGCTCAGAAATGCTGTGTAAAATGTGTGCTTTAGGAGGCTGTAGAGGAGAGAGAGATGCAGATAAACAGGTACAACTTACGTCAGAGGAAAAGTTTCATTTGAGTATCACCTGAGGGCAGTCAATTCAGGAGGTATATGTAAGGGTCGATAAGCATTCTAAGCGTACATGTGTGTTAAAGCGGTTGTATAGTCAAAATTTTAACGTTCACCTACAGGTAAGCCTATAATAAGGCTTACCTGTAGGTACAAAAAATATCTCCTAAACCTGTACGGTTTAGGAGATATTCCCCTTGCAATGAGCCGCTGACTGCAGCGGCGCATGCGCGCAGGGGATTTTCAGCTGAAAGCCCGGCAGATGCTGGACCTTGCCGGAAAGAAGTCTCCATCGCGTATGCGCGGGAGTGATGACATCGCCGCTCCAGTCACTCACAGCGCTGGAGCCGCGATACCTGGAGGACACGCCGAGACAACATATCAGCAACCTCGGCGTGGACCAGGTAAGATACCGATGCCTCGTTCTAAGGTAAGCATTTCATAATGAGCTAGTATGCGGTGCATACTAGCTCATTATGCCTTTTGCCTTACAGGTGTATATAAAAAAAAAGTGTCAGCGGGTTTACTACCGCTTTAAGACTGTGTTTTTCCTGCACGGGATGCTCATGTGTTCCATGCACTCGTGTGCATGCAGTACCATTCATGCTGCCCCCAATTTCATATGTGTGTGGGTGCATGTGGGTCCCCAAACTCACATTCGAGGACATGCACCTGCACCCACACGATAGTCAAATTAGGAGCAGCGGCTGCGTCCCAATTGACATGAATTGTATTGCCTGCACGCAGATGTATAGAGCACCTGTGCATGCAAAACACGACCCTCACACGGGTGTATGATTAAGTATGCCTATGTGAAGGAGTCTCAGTTCATTACAGGTAAGTGATGCAACTAAAGCTATACAGAAAATAATGGTTTTTAACCAAACTTCAGCTTTAGCATAGTGTTTACTTAAGCTGTACATTTGTCCGTTTGCCTGGGGTTCCAAGGTGAGCAAGAAGCACACTTTAATTATAACAATGAGTTTAAATGAACTATGTTTAAGTATTTAACAGCCTTTCATTTTATTATTTATGATTAACTTAATGTAAAGGTCTGTGTTTGTCTGTGTTTTTGATTTGGTTACATTCTATTAAAATGTAAACTGGTTAGAGTCATGTACAACGCTATTAACTCACAACAACTCTGAACAAGTTTGGAATGCATTTGTGTCATTTTGGTGTAGGTATAACAGACAGCAATTTAAATTGTTTATTTATGTCAAGGACACGGCCCACATGGGCCCACAAATATATAAAAATATATTCGTTTGAACATATACATGACAAAGTAACATGGTATAGATTCTTACAAAATTCTTATACAACAGGTCTACATCAAGCTAGTTAGTCTATGACCATACATCAATTCTTATTTAACCATAGTAGGTTGAACCATAGGGTCAAAGTGTACATGTGACAATTTCTACTGCTGGTTCCCATTGCGCCGGCCCTCTATTTCCTATATTTATTAGAAATAGAAATTGAGAGGGTGGGAGTAGAGTGACAGGGGGGGTGGAGGAAGGAGGAAGTGGAGAGAAGTTAGGGGGGGGGGGGGGGGGGTGGAGAAGGAGGGGGGGGGTGTAGTTAGGGGGGGGGGGGGGGGCAGGGGGGGACAGGAAGAAAGGAAGGCTCCCGCGGACATGTGGGCACACAGATCAACCAGAACTCAGATAACCACGGCTCTGTTCACCGGGTGTTGGTGACTCAACCCACGTGTCAGTGTAATCACCGGGCCACGTCTGCACCTCTTAAAGATAGACCCGCCGCCGAGTATATAAACATCAACCACATTTGCCAGGTCTTAGAGAATGCTTCTTCCCTATGTTGAGCTGTGTGGATCAGGTCTTCCATTTGCCTTATGTCTTCCACCTTGCTAAGCCACATGTCAATAGACGGTGGTGTGGTGAGTTTCCAGCAGAGGGGTATGCAAGCTCTGGCTGCATCTAATAGATGTCGTATGACTGATCTTTTGTATACTTTGTCTGGTATGTCAGTGGCATGTAGTAGAAAGAGTGCCGGATCTTTTGGAATTATCCTGTCTGTAAATAGTTGTATCGTCTCATGTACCACCTTCCAGAACCGTGAGAGTTTAGGGCATGACCAAAATATGTGTAACAGGGTTCCCTTGTCTTTCAGACATCTCCAACACTCTTCAGATGTGGTGGGGAATATTTTATGTAAAAGCGTCGGGGTTCTGTACCACCTAGAAAGAATTTTATAATTTGTTTCTTGAGTTTTAGCGCAGATGGAAGACTTATGTGTGAAGCGAAGAATGCGTTGTCTCTGTGTAATGTTGAAGCTGCAGCCCAGCTCCTCTGCCCACCTGGTCAAACCGGGGGGTATGTAGTCTGAGAGGGGTGTAATCAGGAGGCTGTACATTAGTGAAATTGTATGTGGTAGAATACCTGTGTTAGTGCAGATTTCTTCTAGGGTTGTGAGTCCTTGGTCTACTTCTGCGGGGGGTGTAATGGAGTGAAGGAAGTGTCCGAGTTGAAGAGTGCGCATGAAGTCTAGGCGGAATAACCCTTGCGGGTTGGATAGTTCCGTATATGTTTTCCAAGCTCCTCCTGCACTGAAATGTAAGGCCGAGTGTATTCCCGTTTCCCCTAATGACCGAAAGACTCTATCTTGTAATCCAGGGGTGAACAGGGGATGTCCTATAATTGGGACTAGGGGAGAGTTTCGAGATGAAATGTGTGGTTTAGCTATTAATTTAGCACAGATTCTGGCTGTGTTGCCTATCAGAGGATGTTGTTTGAGTTCCCTAGGTAGGCTAGAGTAGCACCATGGGGTACCTCCTAGCGGGATTCTGGTGTGGGATTGCTCAAGATGGGTCCATAATTTAGTCTCTCTGTGTCTACGCCAGTCAATGAGTCTGCCCAGGTGTATTGCTTGGTGGTATATGCGTACATCGGGTATCGCCAGCCCCCCGTGCGATTTGGGGAGGACAAGCAATTTGTGGGGCAGTCGGGGTTTTTTCTTAGCCCATATAAATTCAGTAAATATTGTTTGAATTTGCTTGAAAAAACCGGGGGGGATGCGTATCGGGATGGCCTGCATTAGGTATAGTATTTTTGGCAAAATAGACATTTTCAGGATGTTGCCACGTCCCGTCCAGGAGTGAAGGCCCGATTGCCAAGTGTTTAGCAGTGTTTTAATTTTTGTAATTAGTGGTGGGAAATTCATTTCATATAATTTTGCCATTGTTTGGGGGATGTACGTGCCCAGGTATTTTAGGGCTTTGTCTGTCCATTTCAGTTTAAAACTGGCTTTAAGGGGCGTGAGCATTGAGTCAGGGATTCCCACGCTCATTGCTTCTGATTTGGCCCAATTAATTTTTAGGTAGGCTAGGGATCCATATTCGGAAAATTCTTTTAGCAAATTTGGAAGGGATATCACTGGGTTTGTTAATGAAAACATCAAATCGTCAGCGTATGCTGATATTTTATATTGAGTATTGTCTAAAATAAGGCCCGTAATGTCCGGGTTTAGTCTTATGTGGCAGAGGAATGGTTCCAGTGATAGTGCAAAAAGGAGGGGGGAGAGTGGGCAGCCCTGTCTTGTGCCATTTGAAATCTGGAAAACATCGGACATTACTCCATTCACCCTTACTCTAGCCGTCGGTGCTGCGTATATTGCTGAGATCCAGTTTAACATGGACTCGCCCAGGCCAATGTGTTTCAATGTAGAGAGCATAAAAGACCAATTTACTCGGTCGAATGCTTTTTCAGCATCAGTACTAAGCAAGACCATCGGTGTGGCTGTCTTAGTGGCGTGGTAGAGCAGGTTCAGGACCTTAGTAGTGTTGTCCCTCGCCTCTCTGGTAGGGACGAAACCCACTTGGTCTAGGTGTATTAAGCTGGTTATGTGTTGTTGTAGTCTAGTGGCCAGGATTTTTGTGAACAACTTCAGATCTGTGTTCAGCAAGGATATAGGACGGTAGCTACCACATTGGGTCGGGTCTTTATCTTCTTTATGGATTACAGTAATTTGAGCCTGTAGTGTGTCGTTGTGTAGTAGTTTCCCTTTGCCTAAGTCATTAAATAGTTTAGCTAGGTGTTGTCCTAGTGAAGGGAGTAGTGTCTTATAATATTGAAGTGTGAGTCCGTCGGGTCCGGGAGCTTTCCCTTGTTTAGTATTTTTTATTGCCATTTGTATGTCTGTCAGAGTAATGGGTTCGTCCAGTAGGTCTCTCGTCTCAGTCGATAGGGATGGCATTTTGGAGTTCGCAAGGTACTCTGCTATTTTCTCTGGGGAGGGTTGAGTCATGTTTAAGTTGTATAGGTTTTCGTAGTATGATCGAAATTCTTGTGTGATTTGTTGGGGTAAGGCAACTCTTTGTCCCGTGGGAGAGTTAATGTGCGGGATGTATGATGCCGTGTTTTGTGCTTTAAGGGATTGGGCCAGGAGTCTGCCACACTTGTTGCCCGATTCGTAGATCTTTTTCCGGGATATCTGGAGAGCCGCCTTAGCCTTGAATTGGAGTAGGTCTGTTATTTGCATACGTATCGTATCAAGTTCGCTACCCAGGAGTCTAGTCGGTGTTGTTTTATGGGCAAATTCTAGTTTATGGAGTTTTTCAAATAGTGATGCTAATTGCGCTGACTTTTGTTTTTTAACTCTTGACCCGTGTTTAATAAGCACACCGCGGATCACCGCTTTATGTGCTTCCCATGTTAGGCCAAAATCACTCTCTGCCGATGTGTTAGTGTGGAAGTAGTGTGAGATCTCTTTTGTGATGTCTGCTACTATGACAGGGTCTTGTAGAAGACTTTCATTTAATCTCCAGGGTTTCCTTTGACCCTTGAAATATTCTGTGAGGTCGTACTGCATGGACACTGGGGCATGGTCGGACCATGTGATGGACCCGATGGCTGTGTTTTTGACGGACCGAAGTTGGTTGTGTGGAACCAGGAGAAAGTCAATACGAGAATACACCTGGTGTGGGCGGGAGAAGAAAGTGTAATCTCGTTCCCCAGGGTGAAAAAGGCGCCAGGTGTCTATTAGCTGTGCCGCATGGAGGGCTAAGGACATTTCCCTGCGGGTGCTACGTGTGACGGAGGAGGATCCAGTCGAGGTATCTTCTGCCGGGATTAAGGGGATGTTAAGGTCACCTCCTACAATCAATTGGCCCTCAGAAAAATTCTGTAGTGTTTTGAGATGTCGTTTCATGAAAGTATCTTGGTGGTCATTTGGGGCGTAAAAATTTGCGATGGTCACTTTGGTGCTACCTATCAGGCCTTTTATAAAAAGGAACCTGCCTGCCTGGTCTGTCTTTTTGTCCACCAATGTCCATGGTACTGATGCGGAGATCTGGATAGATACCCCCCTGGATTTAGCGGCCAAGTGGGTGGAGTGATAAACAGTCGGGTAGTACCTATTTTTTAGAATTGGAAACTTGTCTTCCCTGAAGTGTGTCTCTTGTATTAGAACTATGTCGGCTTTCAAGTGTCTCATTTCATTTAGAAGCATTCTCCGTTTTTCCGGGACGTTCAGTCCCTTTGCATTAAGGGTGACCACATTGAGTACCCCCATGTCCGCGAGAGCAAATTGTAGGTATGTGGAGGGGTAGAGAGAGGGGGAGGGGGTGGGAGGATGAAGGTGATTAGCTAGAGAAGGGGGGAAAGTTTAGAAAGAGGTGAAGGCCCTCTCTGTTTGCGACGGGCGCCGAGAAGAGAAATCTCCCCGAGCACCCAAAGCAAAGAGTGGGAGGTTTCTAAAGACTGAAGTTATACTTCCACGCACGCCAGTATTAACTGGGTGTAGTCGTTTTCCTAAGTGGGGGAGTGTCAAGCCAGGGCCTCGGGAGGAGGGCTATGTCTTCCCCAAGCCCCCGGATCTATGATGGAGTTGGTACTACAGGCAAGCAAAACTTTAACTCACTGAGCATATCAAAAAATTGTAACTGTGCAGTTATGAATGAGCGTACTTTCTGTGTGACGTGAGCAACCCTGTAAACAACATATGCTAACGGTAAACTAGTAAACTATAATTAACCGTGCAAAACTTCCATATCCACACACCTAGTATGGTTACGAACCTACTTAACCGGCAAACACACCCTGCATATATATAATATTAGTGGTATAGCCCCTGAGATGGGTTTCAGCATAACTCTTACAAATGCTGTTTTAACTGGTGATGGCTGCCGGTAATATACCAGCGATGCAGAGACTGCGAATGGGGCTGCCAGTTTCGAACAGATAGGACATGCCATCTGCTGCATCCCCACTGCAGACAGCGCAGCGCACAGCCTACCTCTCTCCGTCCTATTCACACCTCCACTTGTTCGGGCTGACATATACTTACATATTATATGTACTCTACTACTTAGAAGCATTGCTATACTCCCCATCAAGCATCCCCGTTTCAAGTCCCCTGCCCCCCTCTCCCAGCAAGACAAGCCAAAAACCTCCGAGCCTCCCAGGGCTGACCTTATACCCCCGAGAGAGGATTGAGCGTGTTTGATGCTGAAAAACCCTTTAGTATGATTACGTTCTCAGTACAGCACCCCACATCCCCCCCAGCCGCTCGGGAGCAGACGATATGTCCTTTCTTCTCTGCTGCTCTGATTTCAACTCCAGAGTGAACGAGAGGCGGGGTGGGGGCGGGATGGGTTTAGGTCAAGCACCTTTCCCAGGCATATCGTCTGTTCGTATGAAAATCCAGGGCGAGGGGGGGGGGGCGCTAGGTAGGTGCCGGGCACTTTCCAGTCTCCCCGTAGACTATTCCCGGTCTTAGTTTGTCCCTTGCTGTGTCCAACCGGGGTGAGTCAGGTGGCTCAAGGGTATCCCCGGCATTCGCGCGAACAGGGCATAACATGCCACGGGGGGCGGGGGAGCAGATAAAGTCCGACTGCAAGTAGAAGTGTAAAGTACATCTGGCGGCTTATAAACCGCCTGGAGCGGGCAGGAGAGGCAACCATTTAGGGGGCCACCAAACAAGTGGGTGTAGAATGCCCAACTGTGACTGACAAAAGGGGTAGGTGTTTTGGTAGATCTAATGTACACGGTTATTTACAGTAGACTCAGGACTCACGTGTACCGTTATCTGATCTGGCGCGGGATCTTCCTCGGGACCGCTGTGAGCGTGTAGGCGGGTTGGTTCTGCCCGTGATCAGGCCCGATCGGCCGGTCGGGCGTGGGATTCTCAATAGCCAGTTCGGGACCTGGATCGGATCCGCTCCCATGAAGTCAAAGAGAGCCGGTAGGTCTGCTGGGGAGCGTAGTGTGTAGTGGGCCCGGTCATTACGGAAAGTTACTGCTAACGGGTAGCCCCATCTGTACGTGCAGCCATGTCTTCTTGCAAGTTCCAGGATGGGCTTTAGCATGGTGCGGCGTTGTAGCGTAGCTCTCGACAGGTCAGGCAAAATTTGGATGCGGGCCCCGTCGAATTCTATTTCTCCCTGGTCCCATGCTTTCCTGAGCAGGGTTTCCTTCTGTGCAAAGCGGTGAATTCGACACAGAACATCACGCGGTCTGGCTGGATCTGAGGGCTTTGGGCCCAGGGTGCGGTGGATCCTGTCGATCTCCAGATGTGGCGGCGGCTGGTCCAGTAGGCCCTGGAAGATTGCCGTCGCCGTCGCCGCCAGATCCTCCGGACCCGTGGCCTCTGGTATCCCCCGTAGCCGCAGGTTGTTGCGGCGGCTACGGTCCTCCAATTCCTCGAGGTGGAGCTGCATGTCTTGTGCTTCCAGAGTGTGCGTCTGCTGCGAGTGTTCCATCGCCTGCATCTTCTCCTCCAGGGCAGCGATCTTAGATTCGCTCGCGGTGACTCGGGTTTCCACATTTTGTATGTCATCCCTTACTTCTTGGATGTCTTTCCTGTGTGCCTCCTCGATCCTCAGGATCATGGACTCGAAGTCCGCTCTCGTGGGGAGGGCCTCCAGGTCTGCTCTTGTGGGGAGAGCCCTGAGCATGCTGCGGAGGTCGTCATCCAGGATGAGTTGGCTGCCCGGGTGTCTCTCCATCTCCGTGCAGAATATGGCTGGCGTGTCCGTAAGAAGTGAGGGTGTCGGGTTCTGTGTGGTGGAAGCCATCGGGGATTCCGTGCAGCGCGGTGGAGTTTGGGGCCCACGTGGCGCGGCAGCTATGGCGCCGGGGGGTATGTCCGCCTGTCCTCTGAAAAAATGTGGGATACCCGTTTGTGTGGTCCGGTGATGGGTTCCCCGGGATGACGATCTCGTTCTGTAGCGTTTGGGGTTGCTCATGCCGTGCTTGCTGGAGTAGAAAGGCGTCTTTTGATCCGTATAGGCCGAGTTGGACAGGGAGCTCCTCCAAAGCACGTCTTCACTCGGCCATTGCTAAGCCACGCCCCCCAACAGACAGCAATTTAATGCTAATTATTTAGGGTTTTGCCAGGGCGTGGATGCTTTTGATGTTGCCCTCCAGATATTTATGAAAATTCCACCTTGGTTACCCTTATGCACTTTTTTAAAAAATATTTAGAAACATAATACTATTTTGTTTTTTTTTAAAGATTTCAGTAAACAAGATATCCTCCAAAGCACATGCTTACAAACAGTTCTTTATTTATTTTTATTTTTTTAGGGTCCTTTTTTTTTTCCTTTTTGTACCAGTGCAAAAGTACAACACAAAAACAACAACATTTATTTAAGTACACTGATTCTGTCTGACTGTTACAAAAGTTAGTTGCTTGAATATTAAAGATATTCACTCATCATGTACAAGAAATGTACATCATCGTACAAGAAAAATTAATCTAGGGGGCGCCAAAGTTTTAAGGAAATTTGTAACGATCAGCTTTGACACCTGCATCTTAATTTGGCCGCTTTCACACGGGCTGTTTGATCGGGTCCACCTGTCAGCTTTTCAAGCAGACCTGATCGGACCCTGCATTGTCCTCTATGGAGCGGCAGATACCCGCCACCATCCGAGCGAGCCTGTATGCCAAAAACAGACGGATGGTGGTTTTATTTTCCATCTATTCAGTGGATCGGATTGGATGGCATTGAATGGAAACGGACAGGCGGTCCGTTTCCATCTGTTTGCCCCATAGAGGAGAGTGGGACTCGGGAGGAGAGAGGGGGAGAGATCCACTGTTGAGTAAGCGGATTCCGCTTAGCGGAGGTGCCTGTGTTAAAGGGGCCTTAAGCCTCGTACACACGATCAGATTTTTGGACGACCGTTCATCTGTTTTTTGTTACATGCTAGTCTCATGTGGAAAGTGAAGAGGTTACTCACCATACGAAAATTCTGGTACGAAAGAATTCAACGTCAGAAGTGACATAATATGTTGAATAGTTTTGTATGTATTCTTTCATTTCTGAGCATGAGTAGTTTTGCTCTTACGATTTTTTTCAGATGAAAACCGTACTAATGAAACGAAAATTGGACGTTGCATTCACATCCAACAAAAAAGTTATAGTCTGCACATCCAGCTTTTGTCGTACAAAAAAAAAAAAACGGAATCGGCTGTCGAAAGCACCGTCCGAAAATTGTCAGATCATTCATCGGACAAAATTTTACTTCCGATTTTCGTATCGTGTGTGCGGGCCCTTAGGCCTGATTCACACCTATGCACTTTTAGTGCGTTTTGCATATTTGCACTACAGAACTTGTTCAATAGGAAACCATGTTAAATGGACTGTAGTGCAAATCTGCAAAATGCAATAAGCACTAAAGCTGCATAGGTGGGAATCAGGCCTTACTCAGCAGTGCAGCTTAGTAGACATGTGCGCCATCAATAAATTAATTTTGTTCCATTTTGTATTAGAATTAATTCGTATTTCGTAATTCGTGTCCAAAATTTCATACGAAATATGAATTTTCGTTAGGTTCGTTGACTTTTTGTAACAATTACGAATGTTCGTTATGATGAATTAATCATTATGAGGGGCTTCCACCATCCCTGTGCTGTGCTGACTTCCTGGGTGTTTAACTTTTAGGTTTGTTAACTTTTCGTAACAATTACGAAATTTGGATCCGAAATTCGTAAACGAAATTTCGTACAAAATTCGGAGAGCATAGCAATTCGTACTTTGGATCCTCCCGAATGTACGAATTTACGATTCGTATGAAACAAATCGCACAGGTCTACAGCTTAGGTCTCTGTTGTGCACACCTGACCTCATCAGTGGACTTTAAAGGCCAGAACCTCAAGTCTACGCCTGAATTTATTTGCTCGCTCATGCTCTGGACTCAGGTCTGGCTGTCTTTGACTTCTGTTTGACTGCTTATGCGTGGGGATCATTCCTATGTATTGTTTGGACTGTGTATACATCTGCTAATGTATGTCATTCTGCTACTGTTTGTCTTTTGTCCTGACCATCTGCCTGAGGACATACACCATTGTAACATCTGTTGACTTTTGTCCATGGCAACACTGAGTATCTACCAAAGTGAAAATCATCTCTAAATATTTACACGTGTAATAAGGTAACAATTTTGTTCTGCAAAGGATTTTTGGCATTTATTTATGCATCACCAATATTTTAAACAATGGTCTCCATTAATATCATTTGTTGGGGTTGATTTACTAAAGGCAAATAGACTACTCACTTTGCAAGTGAAGCTGTAATTTGCATTGGAATTTTCCCAGAGCTCAGTGAATGAAGGAAAGCTCTTCCATCATCCAATCATGGGCAAGCAAAAATGCTGTTTTTTTTGTTTGTTTGCATGCAATTGGCTAATATCTACAAAGTGAAATTTCATCACATTCACTAAGCTCACAGGAAAATTCCCATGAAAAGTACAACTTTCCTTGTAACGTGAACAGCCTATAAGCCTTTAGTAAATCAACTCCTTCAATTCAATAGCGGTTACTAAAATGATCACCATTACAAAGGTCAATATCTAACCAGATTTCAGGTAACGGAACAACTAAAAACGGAACCCTCCACATGGATATGAACTGAACATATACACACCACTGTGCGGCTGCAGAGATCGGAAAATGTCTCACTGCCTGTGATTAGCGCAGCGCCGTGCCGACTTCCTGGCGGGCTTGGCACGTCGAGTGTGCGAACACCCCGGAGCTCATCCTTACACACCACCAAAAACCTAGAGCTGAATGTACCCGAAACTCTACACACAAATGTTCACTTTGTGCCAATTTATGTTTGTGGAATTGGGATGCTAAACTGGGTTGCTGTTGTCAAAAAATGTCTACATGCCCTACATGTAAATGTGTTCTCATGTCATTTAAAGGATTTCAATTTGCCTCAACGGTCTGTGCATCCTTGTAGTGATTATTGGAAGTCGCTATGACATTTCTTCATGACTTGTACATTACATTTTCTGGACAATATATGTAATGTGAAAAGACCTTTACCTTTTCTTAGAAACATGCTTGCTTTTTGACCACATTTTGTGAAGTCTGTAACCAGTTCTAAGCATTAGTAATATCCTATACTATCTGATAATTGTTGCCAAAATGTGTGGCATTTCTATTGGAAAGTAGGAATGTATGGTATTTAGAACCAAAAATGTTGAGCAATGAGAGAACTACTGTTTATTTATTCTCTATCCAGTGAGATACTACGAACAGCAGTTCTGTGATATATACTCTGTGTGTGTGTGTGTGTGTGTGTGTGTGTGTGTGTGTGTGTGTGTGTGTGTATGTGTATGTATGTATGTATGTATGTATGTATGTATGTATGTGTGTGTATGTATATATATATATATATATATCTCTAAAACACATGCGCCCACACACACGCACACACACACGTGTGTGTGTTCTAAAAACTGAATGGCGGTATACTGCTAAAAACGAAATGGCGGTATACTGTTAAGTTTAACTCTGTTTTTACTACCCAGCAATAACCCTGATGCAATTTATGTGAACATGCCTTGAGCACCATTTTACGACTGCTGGTGTTGAACAAGCTGAGGTATATGTGTTACGAGATAGCGTAACTTCAGTGCATGTCAAGACTGGATGTCCAAAGATTGACAAATAAGATTAAGGAGAAATGGAAAACATTGGATGTGTGTGGGCTTACAGCTTGAAACTGCAAACACCCCCTGTGACCCTCATTTGAGACCCTCTACTGATGCTCAAGTCAACAATGCTTTAAGGATCTGTAGTCAGCATAAAAGAAAACACTATATTATTTTTTTATTTATATAGTGCCAATCATTTATGCAGCGCTTTACATATTGTACACTCACATCAGTTCGGTATAGCTGAAGTGGTTCACATCATTACAATAAAGCTGATTTAGGACAGGAACCAGTATCACTATGCATATGATTTTGGGTTGTTAAAAGAAACTGCACAACCCACAAAAATCTCTGTTAAGTGTGGCTAGTATATACAAACTCCATACAGATTGTATTGTGTGGTAAAACATAAATCCAGATGTCAGCACTCTAAGAGAAAGGAAGTTCAAATGTAGTCTCTGAATTAATAGCCCAGTAATTTAGTTACTAGCAATACTGGTATATGTAAAAAAAATCTAATTTTGTAAAAAAAAAAAAAAAAAGTTAAAACAGCTACAACTATGCATTTTTTATGATCAACCAGGTTTATGATTTAGGTACCACTGTCAGACAGTACAGTCAGCTCCTGGAACTTTCTGTAAAGCACTCTGCAGTTGAGTAGTACAGCCTTGCCTACGCCCTTCCCTAGCGTAACAATGAAGGAGCAACAGCACACAATTGATGTCATTATTCTTCTTCCTTCCAGTGAGTTTCCAGTTTCAGGTTGACAGTTATTGAGAAATGCAGTGGAGCTTAAAGCGGAGTTACGCTTTAAAAAAAAAAATTAAAAGTCAGCAGCTACAAATACTGCAGCTGCTGACTTTTAATAATCGGACATTTACCTGTCCCAGGTCCAGCGATGCAGGGAACAAAGCCCCGCTCGTCTCCCCCTCCGCTCGGCGGCGCCGGCATTGTAACTGTGGCTTCACAGCCAGGCAACCACTGCGCATGCGCGAGTCGCGCCGCGACTGGCCGCGCAATCATCTGGGACCTGTCACGTGTCCCAGATGATTGCCTAGAGGGAGGGGGGAGAGCTGATCTCCCTTCCTGCGCTGAGGGAAGTGACGTCAGGAGCCCAGGCGCCGAAGGAGGAAGATTACGAGAAGCCCTCTAGCAACAAGCACTAAAGAGGTGAGTAAAAAAAAAAAGAAATTTTCTCCAAATGTTTTTTTATTTTTTTTCATGCAGATTAACCACTTCCCGCCCGGCGTACAGCAGATTGACGGCCGGGCGGTGGTTCCATTATCCTGACTGGGCATCATATGACGTCCAGCAGGATAACATGCGGGGGCGCGCATCACCGCGATCGGTGGAGCGGTGTGTCAGTCTGATGCACCGCTCCACCGATCTTGGTAAAGAGCATCTGGCAGGGGCTCTTTACCACGTGATCAGCCGTGTCCAATCACGGCTGATCACGATGTCAATAGGAAGAGCCGTTGATCGGCTTTTCCTCACTCGCGCTTGTTTATCAGTGCAGCCCCCCTCAGATGACCATACCGGACCACCAGGGTCGCCACTAGGACCAACAGGGAAGGGAGCAACATGTGGATGGCCAGGTATGTACCCCATGGCTATCCACATGTGCCCAATGTGCCCAGTCTGTGCCCAATCTGTGCCAATCAGTGCCCACAAATGGGCACTGATTGGCACCATTATATTTCAGTTATGCCCAGCAATACCACCAGTGTCATCAGTGCCACCTGTCAGTGCCCATCGTTGCCACCTGTCAGTGCCCATCAATCAGTGCCCATCAGTGCCACCCATAAGCACCCATCAGTGCCACCCATAAGCACCCATCAGTGCCACCCATAAGTACCAATCAATGCCACCTATAAGTGCCCATCAGTGCCGCCAATGAGTGCCCATCGGTGCCACCTATGAGTGCCCATTGGTGCCGCCTATGAGTGCCTATCAGTGCCACCTATGAGTGCCCATCAGTGCCGCATACCAGTGCCACCTATCAGTGCCCATCAGAGCCACCTATCAATGCCCATCAGTGCCGCCTATCAGTGCCCATTATCAGTGCCCGTCAGTGCCACCTCATTGGTGCCACCTCATCGGTACCCATCAGTGCTGCTGTACCAGTGCCCGTCAGTGCAGCCATATCAGTGCCCGTCATTGAAGAAAAAAAACATACTTATTTACAAAAAATTTTAGCAGAAACAAAGAAAAACGTGTTTTTTTTTCAAAATTTTTGGTCTTTTTTTATTTGTTGCGCAAAAAATAAAAACCACAGAGGTGATCAAATACCACCAAAAGAAAGCTCTATTTGTGGGAACAAAATGATAAAAAATTTGTTTGAGTACAGTATAGCATGACCGCGCAATTGTCATTCAAATTGCGACAGCGCTGAAAGCTGAAAATTGGCCTGGGCGGGAAGGTGTCTGGTATTGAAGTGGTTAATGATTTTTTTTTTGGGGTGGAACTCCACTTTAACTGGTTCAGAATGAGGTCTCTCCTCGTCCCAGCCTTGGGCCCTCATTGCATGGGGATAACAGAAACATATCATGAGAGCTTCAGATACAAATATTGACCAGATTAGGTGTTTTTAATCTACATTGAGTTCAGCTTTGTATTATATTGCTATATTTTACTGTAATGTCTTTGCTGTCTGTATAGCAGCCTTTTTCAACCAGTGTGCCTTCAGGCTTCTTCAGGGGTGCCTTGGCAAAATTTCTAAAAATTGTATACAAATCTGTAGGGGGATCAAGCCTGCCTTTTTTATTTACACAAATTCATACGTTTTCATTGTGCACCATAACAACTTTCCAGCCATTGGCGTCCTAACAAATAATGACATCATTGGTTGATAAGGAGGGTGGCAGGCCCCTACACAGCGTGCTTGTTTGCCCCCTCTCTGTCATCAGAGGGGGCACATTAGTTGAGCGAGGGAGAGAAACATTGCAATACAAGTCAGTACCAATGTGCACTGCAAAGGTGTATCGGATGAATAAACCACATTGGGTGACCTACGTGCGTGATGCTGCTGCGTTATGTAAAACTATTAGTTTACTTGTTTTTAACATTTTAGGATGGGGTGCCTTGAGATTGTACATAATTTTAAAGGGTGCCTTGAGTAAAAAAAAAGGTTGAGAAACACCGCTGTATAGTATGTGTTGCTTATAGCTGACCATACAGAAGGCCTATCACCATCATTATTATAAAATGAATAACCCGTGGATGGCTCGTATGTCTAATTACACTGCCAGCTGCTGTTAAGCATATCATATGATTACTGCATAACCTACAACATAATACAGACAAGGAACCAGACCAAAATGTTTAATTCCTTGGATCTTTCCCAAGGATCCACTTCAGTGTTCTGCACTGATATTGCAATCTTCTGTACTATGTGACAATTTCTGTTGTACTCTCTTATCTGGGCTATGTGGAAAAGACTGAGCATAACCCACATATACCGGCATTTCTTCACAACCAAGGTACACTGGAGATATACTTGGTGGGTTTCACCTATTGCTGGTCAGTAGATTAAAGAGCAATGCCTGCCAACTACTAATGCTATTCAGATAAAATTACTTTTGAAGCAAGGCCACTTTACCTCTATTATTACATTTTTTTACAGTCCACTGTACATTGATTCAGAAATGCTCTTGGTTAAAATCCGTGCTTCACGTTACACAAATCTGTGTAAGCGTTCTATCTTAGAAGTGCAGAGGACAGCATTCAGACAACTTGGCCTTCATCTCCACAGGCTCAAATTCAGGGTCATTAAGATAGGAGGAAAGGATGCAGGGATTTAGCAAGTGTGGCAGCCAGCTGCATAAGTTGAATGCCAGGATGAAAATTAAAGACTCTCAGCAAGTTGGCTATGTTTTCCAAGAGAGGTTAAATTTAAAAAAATTGTATGCTTCGCTAAGTTGTACTTGTATGTTGCACTCATGTTATCAAAAATAGTGGAAGGGCTATCTAAATAACATCCATTTTCTGATAGACCTTTTTATTTAAACTGCATATTCAGCTTCAGCTTAATGTAGCTCTGAACCCAATTTATTGAAATCTTACATAAGCTTAACCTGATAATATAATACCCTGTTTCCCCGAAAATAAGACCTAGCGTGATTGTCGGTGATGGCTGCAATATAAGCCCTACCCCTCAAAGAAGCCCTACCCTGTTTCCCCGGAAATAAGCCCTACCCTGAAAATAAGAGCTACAAGGACTTTAACTAGGGCTTATTTGGGGGGTAGGGCTTATATTGCAGCCATCACCGACAATCACACTAGGTCTTATTTTCGGGGAAACAGGGTAAGTATTTCTTAATACTCTTACATTTTCAGTTTTAATGAAAAGAATCCCTGTTGATCTTGCCATATAGGTCCTTGTTCAGGCATGTCGTGTAATAAGGGGTGAGCATTGTCTCCCAGTTGTGCTCCTGAATTTTTACCCTGTCATATGTGGCCCTGGTGGAGACTTCAAGCAGCCATACTGACATACACTATATTGCCAAAAGTATTAGGACACCTGCCTTTACACGCACATGAATTTAATGGCATCCCAGTCTTAAGCCTCGTACACACGATCAGATTTTCCGACGGGAATCGTGTGATGACAGGCTCTTGGCGGAAAATCTGACCATGTGTATGCTCCATTGGGCAATTATTGTCGGATTTTCCGTGGACAAATGTTGGATAGCAGGTTTTAAATTTTTCCCCCAGACAAATGTCTGCTGTCGGATTTTCCGAGAGTGTGTACACAAGTCAGTCGGACAAAAGCCCAAGGTACAAACACGCATGCTCTGAAGCAAGGACGAGCCAGAAGCGGTCGGTCTTGTAAACTAGCGCTTGTAATGGAGAGTTATTATTCGTCACGTGGCAAATTATGAAATCTCGAAATGCAGCGCACAATTCTCTTCTTCTTTAATGGGATAATAATGAAGCTGCTTTGATGGTGATACTGATGGAGTTATTGCAAACACATTTTCAAAGGCTTTTTTTTCTAGTAATATCAAGAATAATATTATTATGCCTTTTTTTTTTTATTTGGGCAAGTTACCACAACACCATTATCCCGTAGTTTTTATATCAAAGATACAACTATGTTGGTGTCCCTTGTCAATTTTACATTGTATTTTTAAAAATGTAACTGCCTACTCCCAAACTGTCATTTGACGTAAAAACCACATAGCCAAGTATTATTCTGCACAATTTTTTTATTGTGCATTAAAAAAGAAAACAAACATACATGCTATCTGCCAATAGAACTTAACCAAAAAGTGCATTCTATGCATCAAAAAATATAGAAAATATACCAAATCAAATCATTATTCAACCAAAAAATAAAATAAAAGCCTCATGCATGTGTCCTGCTTCTTAATATAGGGGGTCAACAATGCCAAGAGTTGGTGAAAGCAGGGATCCATCATCCGGAGATAATTCCGACAAACATCTGGATTATTCTCCTGGAGCTCCCTTAGCAAAGGCATATGACATAATTGGCCACGATTAATAAAGCAACCAATTTTTGGTCCAAGAACTCCTCCTCCTCCTCCTGTTCCTGGACTGGACTTGGGTCAAAGCAATAACTCCAAGGCCAATAATAAATAACACGTTATCTTCTCCGATTCCGCAACATGTCTGGTTGACGAACGGCAGTTCAGAAACGAACTGAAAAGCACGAAATGAAAAGCGCAAAATGAAAGGCCCGAATCAACACTCACCAAACTTCTACTAACACAAAATTAGCAGAAGGAGCCCAAAGGGTGGCGCTACAGAGCCGAAAAACCACGTAGTACGTCAGTGCGTTCGTGTTTGTTGACCGACAATTCCTTGCCGTTTGTATGCAAGACAAAATCCAGGCACACATCTTCAGAAAAAAGTCTGAGGCTTTGTCTGTGGAAAATCCGATCATGTGTACGAGGCTTTAGTCTGTAGGGTTCAATATTGAGTTGGCCCACCCTTTGCAGCTATAACAGCTTCAACTCTTCTGGGAAGGCTATCCACAATGTTTATGAGTGTGTCTATGGGAATTTTGGACCATTCTTCCAGAAGCGCATTTTTGAGGTCATGCACTGAGGTGGATGTGAAGGCCTGGCTTTGCAGTCTCCGCTCTAATTCATCCCAAAGGTGTTCTATCGGGTTGAGGTCAAGACTCTGTGCAAGCCTGTCAAGTTCTTCCACCCCAAACTCGCTCATCCATGTCTTTATGGACCTTTCTTTGTGATCTGGTCCAAAACATTTGGTGGAGATGGGATTATGGTGTGGGATTGTTTTTCAGGGGTTGGACTTGGCCCCTTAGTTCCAGTAAAGAGAACACTTAAGGCGTCAGCGTACCAAGACATTTTGGACAAGCTCCCAACTTTGCGGGAAGAGTTTGGGGATGACCCCTTCCTGTTCCAACATGACTGCGCACCAGTGCACAATGTAAGGTCCAAAAAGACACAGATGAGCAAGTTTGGGGTCTGCACAGAATCCTGACCTCAACCCAATAGAACACCTTTGGAATGAATTAGATTGTAAACTGTGAGCCAGGCCTTCTCGTCCAACATCAGTGCCCGACCTAACAAATGCACTTCTGGAAGAATGGTCAAACATTCCCATAGACACACTCCTAAATCTTGTGCACAGCCTTCTCAGAAGAGTTGAAGCTGTTATAGCTGCAAAGGGTGGGCCAACTCAATATTGAACCCTACGGACTAAGACTGGGATGCCATTAAAGTTCATGTGTGTGTAAAGGCAGGCATCCCAATACTTTCAGCAATATATAGTGTATATTGCAATATGCCTGGTCCACCATTTTCACTATCAGGTAGCTGGTCCAGAGCAATAAATTGCAGTCAGTGCTGAAGCACATGCGTGTAGACAGGGAGTGATTGAAAAAGTCTGCAAGAGACCAGCAGCACTGATATAATACAATAATATTTTATATTTTAAAAAGTAGCAATTGCTTTGTAAAATAGTGAAAAGTAAATGTCACCCAGTTAAGGTTTAGATCAACTTTAAAATGCGATCATTTCAATATACTCTAGTGTGCTCTTATTGTGCGATGAAAGACTTTGTTATCTTTGTTACACTAAAGATTCCCTTCAAGCAAAAATCTAGTAAACACCCAGTCATATGCCCGGTGGCCCACTTCTAAAGGGCTCAGCATTCCACACAGTGACCTTAAGCAAATTAATAGAAGACTGGATTGTTTAGTTGAAAGATTAAAAACAAACCGACACCAAATGTTTGCTGCTTTGGTTAACATGAAGCAGACTGGTTCTCTTTATCTTTCAGCTTATCCACAAGTCTTATAGAGAAAGTCAAATAAATGATCGCCAGCCAACAGCAATACACCCTCCCTTCTTGGCCCTGAGAGGAGAACCTGCATAAAAGTAATGCTGTGTATACTTCAAAACCAACTAGCTGCTATGAGTTTGGAGTCCATGCCAAAAAATGGCAATGTGATTACATACAGCTCACCTGCGACTGGAATGTAAGTCATTCATTTGTACATACCAGTCAACAAGCCCTGTTCACCAATACTTAGAATTAAAACAACAAAAAACAAACTAAAAGCTAAATCAATGAAACAGTGGGCCAAACTGAGTGGGACACATTAGGGTCATTTTACTAAAGGCAATTAGACTGTGTACCTTGCAAGTACAGTTGCCCCAGAGCTTAGTAAATGGGGTAAAGCTTCACGTTACAAAAACAATAGACAATCACATGCAAGGAAAATGTATTTTAAAAAAAGATAGCATTTTTGCTAGCACATGATTAGACGATGGAAATCAGCCTCATTTACTAAGCTCTGGAGCAACTGCACTTGTAGAGGGCACAGTCTATTGAAATGAACCCCATTATGTTAACTATAGGATGCACCAATCTATTTTCTGAAAAATATAATAGCACTTAGGTGATTAACATTATTGTAATAATTACAACTTACAGGATAACTAAAAGACAGCTGCTATTAAACATTTCCTTAGGAAATTCAACTGCAAAATTAAGTAGGAACAGTGGTGGTGGGTCCATAAGGGCGCACGGGCGCCGCCCCCTCTCTCCCGCCACCCCCCCAGCACCAATAGATAGATTCATGCAATGCATGAATCTATCTATGGCCGCCGCTGCCACTCCCTATTCAGGAGCCCGGCCCCTTTTCAGGCGCAGGGCGCCTGAATTACAGCGGCGGGGGTGGTTTAGAAGCACCTGATTAGAGCCATAGGCTCTAATAGGTGTCAAAAAAGGTGCCCTGCGAGCACCCGTCTGGGCGCTCGCAGGTCACTCAGAGTCAGGGCTGGGCTCAGCCCTTCCTTCTCTGAGCTGGCCGCTCAGCTGTCGGTTAATTGCCAGCTCCTATCTCTCTCCACAGTTACCCAGCTGTTGTTGATTCTGCTCATCAGTCCTGCCTACTTATAGCCGTCCAGCTCACTTGATCTCTGCCTTCACCTTTGTCAAGTTCAGAGACTTTCTCCTGCGTTCCTGTTGAAGACTCGCTCAGCTGATGTTACTTCTGGCTCCTGAACCTGCTTGCTGTACTACTACGTTTATCTCT
This sequence comes from Lithobates clamitans, assembly GCA_037952925.1. Taxonomy (NCBI): domain Eukaryota; kingdom Metazoa; phylum Chordata; class Amphibia; order Anura; family Ranidae; genus Lithobates; species Lithobates clamitans. The sequence goes on along the minus strand of JBBGZY010000160.1, from coordinate 9,793,920 downwards.
GGCTCTCTGACATTTGCTTGGCTGACTACCCGATCCGGTTACTGAACTCTGGCTTGTTTTGACTACGCTTACTCTGTTTACATTATTATTATTAAACAAGTGTGATTTAAAGTGGAGTTCCACCAACTTTTACAACTCTTCAGCATCCCTCACTAAACTGTGCACTGTAGACGAATTGGATATTTTTTATTTTTTTTTCTCAGCACCTACTGTATATCTGCTGTATTAATTTTTCACTTCCTCCTCCCTGGCCGTGGCCCATCGCATCATTTCCTGTTTGCAATGCCTTCTGGGAAGGGGCGGCAACTTCCTCTGACACTGCCGTTGCTATGGAAACCTGACCTGAAACCTATTACACTGCTTGTGCTGCACTGAGCATGTGCGAGATCTGCAAGGATGAGATCCAGGAAGAATTACAGTCTGGCTTCAGATGCCCACACTTAAGATGGCCACGGCCTGCTGTAAGTTTATAAAATAACAAACTACTGCTATAAACTAACAAAACGGACCTTAGTTTACAGACTAACTTTACTAGAATACATTAAGCTTGTGTATTATAGGGGTATTTTTATTTAAAAAGTATAATTTTGGCCGGAACACCACTTTAACTATACTTCTGTCTCGGTCTGATTCATGGTTCCTGATACTCAGCTGTGCTAGAAAAGCGAATGAATATTCGCTTTCCTAAAAAAGAAAGGTGTAAAAATTGCGCCAACTCCTAAATGTGGATAAAGCAGCCGACACAGCAATATGACCGTTGCAAATGAAGATTAAAAGTAGAAAAGTGTGGCGCTAGTGAATGGTGAAACTCCTGTTGCTAAACAGGTAAAAATAGTTTTTGAGGAGGAGTGAAAACACTTTCAGTGTAAATTTGTGAAGTGAAAAGTAGTTATTTTGTAAAGCATCCAAAGAAATTATAATAAAAATGAAAGTGAGAACTTGTATGTGTAGAGAAGTAGGATACTCAGTGATAACCTATAGGTTGAATAGGAGACAGTCATGCATATGAAACCTTATTCCAGAGAAAAACAAAGCAAGTAAATATCAATGCAAGATATCTCGATAAGCTGAGTATGTTGTTTAACGAAACTAATATTCAATAGAAATGGGGGCCAAGAGGAAGGACATCAAAATCCCTAAGGGAGGACAAACATAAATGGAAACTCAAAAGTCTCTCAAATGACAAGATGGGACAGTCCCATTCAGTCCCACAAACAACAGGGTGCCAACCGTCTTCTTAAGAGGTAGTTAAAGGTTGTTAAGAGGGGTCCTGATAAATACGCTGAATCTTGACTCATGTGGATGATTCCAACCAGGAGAAAGAAAAAGCAAAAGGATGCCCTTACCAGATCAGGTGGACTCACAGGCCGTGGCGGTGAGTCAAACGAGCATATACCGTCAGACGGTGTGAGGTGAAGGTTTGTGGGAAGACTTGTGGAACATCTTGTCAGCAGTCCTCAACTGAAGAACCAACTTGGAGCCCGAGGTCCCCAGGGTGCGGTTTCGATCGCCGAATGACCGTTTCCTCAGAGGTCCATCATATGTGCAAATAAGCAAGAAAGAGAAGAAAACCTCCACATAGTGTAAATCCTCCTCTGGCCAAATCTGAACTATTGGGGCTAACTTCAGCAGGATAATTTGTAGAAGGAAAAGAATGGAGTCCAAATGCTCTGTAGAGTTTATGAAACCGTGGTATGGTCGAAAAGTAGACTGCTTCAGAACTATTGGGGCTAACTTCAGCAGGATAATTTGTAGAAGGAAAAGAATGGAGTCCAAATGCTCTGTAGAGTTTATGAAACCGTGGTATGGTCGAAAAGTAGACTGCTTCAGAACTATTGGGGCTAACTTCAGCAGGATAATTTGTAGAAGGAAAAGAATGGAGTCCAAATGCTCTGTAGAGTTTATGAAACCGTGGTATGGTCGAAAAGTAGACTGCTTCAGAACTATTGGGGCTAACTTCAGCAGGATAATTTGTAGAAGGAAAAGAATGGAGTCCAAATGCTCTGTAGAGTTTATGAAACCGTGGTATGGTCGAAAAGTAGACTGCTTCAGAAGAGAAGCAGTCTACTTTTCGACCATACCACGGTTTCATAAACTCTACAGAGCATTTGGACTCCATTCTTTTCCTTCTACAAATTATCCTGCTGAAGTTAGCCCCAATAGTTCAGATTTGGCCAGAGGAGGATTTACACTATGTGGAGGTTTTCTTCTCTTTCTTGCTTATTTGCACATATGATGGACCTCTGAGGAAACGGTCATTCGGCGATCGAAACCGCACCCTGGGGACCTCGGGCTCCAAGTTGGTTCTTCAGTTGAGGACTGCTGACAAGATGTTCCACAAGTCTTCCCACAAACCTTCACCTCACACCGTCTGACGGTATATGCTCGTTTGACTCACCGCCACGGCCTGTGAGTCCACCTGATCTGGTAAGGGCATCCTTTTGCTTTTTCTTTCTCCTGGTTGGAATCATCCACATGAGTCAAGATTCAGCGTATTTATCAGGACCCCTCTTAACAACCTTTAACTACCTCTTAAGAAGACGGTTGGCACCCTGTTGTTTGTGGGACTGAATGGGACTGTCCCATCTTGTCATTTGAGAGACTTTTGAGTTTCCATTTATGTTTGTCCTCCCTTAGGGATTTTGATGTCCTTCCTCTTGGCCCCCATTTCTATTGAATATTAGTTTCGTTAAACAACATACTCAGCTTATCGAGATATCTTGCATTGATATTTACTTGCTTTGTTTTTCTCTGGAATAAGGTTTCATATGCATGACTGTCTCCTATTCAACCTATAGGTTATCACTGAGTATCCTACTTCTCTACACATACAAGTTCTCACTTTCATTTTTATTATAATTTCTTTGGATGCTTTACAAAATAACTACTTTTCACTTCACAAATTTACACTGAAAGTGTTTTCACTCCTCCTCAAAAACTATTTTTACCTGTTTAGCAACAGGAGTTTCACCATTCACTAGCGCCACACTTTTCTACTTTTAATATTCGCTTTCCTAACACTAAACCGCCTCTCCGCCAATCAGGTGATCGGATCTGTTACCCGTCACCTGACTGGCTGAAGCGACAGGCACTGTGATTGGACACCAGGTGTCCAATTATAGAAGAGGATGGGAAGAGAGGACAGGAGAAGACATCGAGAAGCTGTCCCACCAAGACAGGTAAGTGCAGACGGCAGGCCGGCGGGGGGCACACTGGCAGCATTTGATATGTCACAGTGGCAGCATTTTATGGAACAGTGGCTGCGTTTGAAGGGCACACTGGCAGCATTTGATATGGCACAGTGGCTGCATTTGATGGGCACAAGTGGCTGCATTTGATGGGCACAATGACTGCATATGATGGGCACAATGGCTACATATGCTGGGCACAAGTGGCTGCATATGATGGGCACAGTGAGGCTGCAATTGATGGGGGGGGTCAGTATTTTTTAGTTTGTTTGCACCCCCCAAAATTTTTGAGCACCAGTCGCCACTGAGTAGGAAGGTAAAGTTTTTATTAACCAGAAAATAGCTGGGGCCTTGTTCAATTGAAATGATTAAAGTGACTAAGGGCTGCAAAGGAGCAGAAGTGAGAGGCCCCCGTGCAGCCCAAAGAATACCAGCTTTCAGGCTCTGTTCACACTATGGCATTTCAGATCGCGGGCAGAATCGTTGCGATTCTGAATCGCAGCAAATCGCTGGACACCCTTGCGGTCCCCTGTGGTTTCCAATAGCACCCAAATTGCGGCGTGATTTTACCACAAATGTTGCCCGATGAATCGCAAACAGAATCGCAAGACGCTTGTCGCCAGAACTTCTTTCGGCGACAGACGTCCCACGATTCCGTTTGCACGATTTTACAGTGATTCATCGGGTGACAACCGTGCCAAAATCACAACGTGTTTTGGGAGCCATTAAAAATAACGGGGATCGCAAGGGCATCCCTCAATTTGCGGTAATTAGGAATCGCGGGCAGAATCGCAGTGATTCCGCCTACAATCCAGAACGCCATACTGTAGACGGAGCCCAAAGCAGTATTATACCCAAAAGCAAACATTTGTTATATTGCAGCTTACCATTCCTTAGAATTGATGGCTGCATTCATTTGTTGTTTAGGTTTTTATTTTTATCTGGTGATCCTGCCAGTAAGTCCGATGTTTTTGAAAAGAACAAGCTCTCCATCAGAATGTATCAGTTACAGAGGCAAGACAAATCATTTAACACTAGAAGGTGTACTTACAAAGATCAGCTTTTATTTATGTAGAACCTTTATACCAAAAGTTAATAAAAAACTGCTGTAAGTGCTTAGGCTTAATGTACACGGGACGTTTTGAAACCTCTCCTGAACTATTTAACTTGGCAATTATTGACATTTAAAAATTTCCGTTTTGCCGTGTTTACATGACGCGTTTAGCAGTGTTTGCGTTTAGAAGCTTTTTTTTTTTCAAAAATGAAAAACTCCTGTAAACGAAATGTGGCTAAATACCGTGTTTACATACGTTTACAAGCTGTTACAGGCATTTGGCATTTCAAATGCCTCTGAATATCCGTCCTGAATGCATTTTTTTTGCTTTCCAAAAAATACTTCTAAACTCAACTGCCTAGAAATGACCCTGTGTAAATGTACTGATGAGATAACAGAGGAGAGTTCAGGGGCAGCTGAAAAAAAAATGTCCAACTGCTCCTAAACATCAGTTTACCAGCAGCAGTGTACATGAGGCCTAATAAAGTAATACCTAGCGTTTGGCTTTAATTTGTAATGCAGTGCATCTGCTTAGGCTTAATGTACACGGGACATTTTTACAACCTCTCCTGAACGATTTAACTTGACAGATAGTAACCAACGTTTAAAACGTCCATTGTGCCACGTTTACATGCCACGTTTAGCGGCGTTGTGCCGCATTTGTGTTTAGAAGCGTTTCAAAATAGCCAAAAATTAAACCGCCTGTAAATGAAATGCTGCTAAACGCGAGTTACCGTGCTTAGAAGCGTTTGGAGCTTGAAATGCCTGTAAACACAGCTTCTGAACGCATTTTTTTTGCGTTCCAAAAAAAGCCTCTAAACTCAACTGCCTAGAAATGACTATAAACGACCCTGTGTACATGTACTCATAAGATAACAGAGGAGAGTTCAGAGGCAGCTGAAAAAAAATGCCCAACTGCTCCTAAACGTCCGTTTACCAGCAGCAATGTACATGAGGCCTAACATTTTCCTCCCCTTAGACTGACAATGCTGCTGTCTGCTGTACCCCCTGAGCTCCTTCATCCAGAGTGGGGGCTCTCTATTACAGGAGGTGTGCTACTGGCTAGATCACCAGGGGAAAAAGCCTAAAATAAGAAAACCGATGCAGCCACCACATCCGAAGACTGGAAAAAACTGCAATACATTGCATTTTGGTTTTGGGTTTATTACCACTTTAAGAATTTAGACTCATGTGACTATTTGTTTATTTTTTTATCCCTAGATTGAGGCAAGTTTATAGAAGTGCATGGGGACAGAGGATAATAAAGGCAATCTGGCACCTACAAAACACTAATAAGTCACACAGCACTTCACAAAAAAAGTAACATTATTCTACAGCATCCAAGCACAGAGAAGTGTTAATGTCTCTGGCTTCAATTTATTCAACAGCTATGCACTTCACAGTTTGCCAAACCCACTGATTTTCCAATAGTGAGTACTGGGCACAAACATAATGTACAATTACTTTCAGACAAATTAGGTTTACATAAATTTATAAGGATAGACACATGCTCTTGCAGACTTTTTTCTAAAAAAATGCACGGTGTGTGGCTATCATCCATTATTCTTCTCTACCTGATCAATCACTGTCAAGCTATACAGTATACATGCTCCAGAATAATAATTTGCCTAAGATCTATGGTCAACATGTAAAATCATTATATTCATTTCTACATTGTATTTCAATGAGGCCTATTAAAGCCAGTTCACACTGGAAAACTTGCGTTCCATGCACCTTTCCAGCACCACATTCAAAATGCACTGCACTTGCGATCTGCAATAGGTGTCAGTGTTAACTTAGCAACATCTCAAACGCAAGTCACAAACGCAGTGCAATTGCCTGCATCTAATTGCATGGTACTACTGTATTGATCTGGTTGCTGTGTGTTTATTAAAGTAGTGCATGCATAGCTCCCAACCGTCCCTGATTTTGAAGAACTGTCCCATTTAGAACAAAGTCCCTCTGTCCCTCTTTCCTCCTCATTTGCCCCTCATTTTGGTCTAAACTATATCATTGTATATAAAATGCACTTTTTATCTTAACCTTTCATCCAATTTCTAAAATGCTGCATTTGTGTTTTTTAAATACTAGTATAAAGGAATAGTAGTGGTAAAAAAGAAGCACTTGTGGGTTTAACTAATCATTTTTCTAAATAATTTCCCTTTAAGAGGGAGTGACAAGGGGTGTGTCCTATGCGTGCATATTTTTGCTAATAGGTGTCCCTCGTTATTATTATTATTATAATTATACAGGATTTATATAGCGCCAACAGTTTGCGCAGCACTTTACAACATGAGGGCAGACAGTACACTTACAATTCAAATCAATACAGGAGGGATCAGAGGGCCCTGCTCATTAGAGCTTACAATCTAGAAGATATCATCTCAAATAGTTGGTAGGTATGGTGCATGCACTACTTTTGGTGTGATCTGGAGTGATTTCAGTCTATTCAAATGAATAAGTTGACATCACAAGGTATCCGGATAGCATGTGAATCGAACAGGAATGCACAGGTTCCTGTGCAATTAACCTCCCTGGCGGTATGATTATTTTGGATTTTAGGTGCTGAAAGCGGTACAATTATTTTGCATGGAAATTTGGCGTTTTATATTATAGGTCTGTAATTCTTAACAATAACGCACTTAAATCTGTCCAAACAAGAGTCTAGTACACATCCCGGGTATGATAAAGTTTGAAACACAAAAACATAAATTATAACATAATAAATAAAAAAAAATAATAAAAAAAAAAATAATAATAATAAAATAAATTTCCCCACGATTCACTATCGCTCAATTCTGCAAGTGTTCTAATTTACTATCGCTGTTTTCTAGTTGGTCTAAAGCCCCTTTTGACGTAAAGGGACACTTTTTGGTTGCTATGGACAATCTCCAGTTTCCAGGCAAAAAGAACAGTATATATAATATAGAACTGCATGCAGGGCATAGGACAAAGCACTGGGGACAAAAGGGATGTGAAATAATTTTATACAGTACTGTAATCTGTAAGATTACAGTACTGTATGTGTTATGATTTTTGCAATTTTTTTAATTTGCCGCCAGGCTCCGCCCCCGTGCATCGCAACGCTCGCAGGGAACGGAGCCTGGCACAGAGAGGCTTCGGAGGAGGACGGAGCCCACGGACACTGCGGGGGACATCGCAGGATCCCGGTGACAAGGTAAGTAACGCTGCACCAGGATCCTGCAATGCGATCCCGTGTGTGGCTCGGGGTTACCGCTAATGGGACTGAATTTTAACCCTGAGCCACACTCAGGAATACCGCCGGGAAGGCTACTGGTGTGAACCAGCCCTTAAACTGAACCATCTTGAAGTTTGTAAACTTTCTTTGTGAAGATCCCTACACATTTACTTCCTTACTTCTGTGACATATATTCACTATGTCCTGTGAGTAGTCACTGTTGTGTCAAACATTGCACAGATGAAAAAATATTGTGGTGCCCAGATCTACCACACTATCAGTACACAACTATTTAGATAATTAATATAGTAATTACTTCAACCTTTCACCATGTAGTATCAACAACATGGCACAGTCCATGTGACTACAAAAAGTGCATATAGGAAAAAAAGGAAAGGACAAGGCCTTCCAAAAGGGGTCGCAGTAACTGAACACTACGGTTGAATTTAATTAAATTTTATTAGAAAACATTGCACAGAGCCTGCCTTCTGAGTTTTGGAATGCAGCGTCAATACAGGAATCACTGTTTGCAGGCAGCAAGGTATCATGGGATATTTAGTCCTTAGAAACTGAAAGTAAACAGCAGCGGAAAAGCTGCAAAGCATGGAAAGTTGTGGAAAGAAATGCCCAGCAGACAGGCAGAACTTACAACATGAAAGGAGATTTTTCAAAGAAGTTTATATTGGATTGTCAAATATAACTATTGTTTGTATTGTTATTACAATGCTAATTTTAGAATATGAAACTATATGCTGTGACCATTGAACTGCTTTAAAACAGTACCCGGGTTCGCTGGCTGCGTCCGCTTGAAGAGCCATGCCGCGATTATGTCACTCCTGTGCATGCACGTGGGAGTCACGGCACGGGTATGCCATTCCTTCAGAGCGCATTCGCTGGCGACATCACTGGCTGCTTCTCAGTAAAATATCTCCTAATGGTGCATGTTTAGAAGATATTAATTTAACCTACTGGTAAGCTTTATTATATGCTTACCTGTAGGTAAAAATACAAAAATGGAGTTTACTACCACTTTAAGAGTGAGATAAGATAGCAAAGCTATGAATGTCAGCCAGTAGAATGCACCTTCATAAACAAGTTGGAAATAGCAGTTGCCTCATTTGTATTCTCCTTTTATTTCTTTAAGAGAAGAGTGAAAGGGGAGAGAAGTGCCAGGTGTTTGCTGGTGTAGTACAGTTTTATTAACAATAAAGAAAAACACATAAAAGTGTTCCACTCACAAAAGGTATGAACAGAGGGGACTTGGTGTAGAGACGTCTTGCCAATAGACAAGCTGTCAGTCCATCCTACTGCAGCAGCCCCAGTGTAGGAGGTGGTCGAGGATGCTGGGAAAGCAAGCTGTCAAAAGCCAGGAACACAGTCTGTCAACCTCGCAGGGGAACAGCCAATCAGGATGCGTTTTGGAGGCCAGCCACGTTTTAGCCAGCTTTGGCTGAGGAAGGAGGTGTGGCTTGCCTCCCAAATGTGTTGGCTGAGGAAGCAGGCGTGGCATGCCTCCGAAACGGGCCCCAATTGGCTGTTCCCCTCTGAGGTTGACAGACTGTTTGACAGCTCACTTCCCTGGCATCGTCCAACATTCTCTTACACTGGGGCCGCCGCAGCGCCATGGACTGACAGCTCCTCCTCAACTTTCGCGAGTGGAACACTTTTATGGATTTTACTTTATTGTCATTAAAACTGTACTACAGCAGAGCATGCTTGGCGCTTCTCTCCCCTTTCCCTCTTCTCTTGCAGCGTGGGTCTCCCATCCCTTTTGAAAACAAGCAGCCTTGCATCCCTCTTGGACTGCAGTTACTGGAAGAGAAAAAAACACATAAGAATTAAAAACCTCAGCCTAGCTCCTTTTATTTTATTTTAATTTTTTCTCGTTTGAGTGCATTTTCTATTAACCAGTCAAGAACAGTACTAATCTGAATTGCCACACTTGAATAGTTATACTAAAGTAGCCTTACCTCTCAGGAATTTCTTTTTTATATATATATTGCTTTTTCTCATTTGCAGAAAAAAGTGCCAGCCCTGTAAAGTTGTACTATTTTCTGGACTAAAAAAACTGTATTTTAAAAAGGTGCTGTCCCAATTACATACATGAAAATTAATGACATTAATTACCCTTTTCCAACAGTCAGAGCAGAATGTCACTTTTCAATTCTGAGCTCAGGAAATAAACAAGTTAGCCTGCATAGTGGCCTTTACAGACCAACATTGAGCTGTCATTTCCATTCTGACAAGGAATGAATAGAAGTTAGTACCTGCACATACACCTATCCCTGAAAAGTAAGAATAAAAACCTATTACAAATTACCAGGGGACATTAAGATACCCTTTTCTGAATTGATTTTTTATTGACTTTCAAAAGTACATGTGCTGCAATGTTTTTTTTTTTGTGATTTTACAGCATTATACAGTATGTGAATTGTTACATTTTAGACCAGGGGTAGGCGACCTGGGGCCCTCCAGCTGTTGTGGAACTATATTTCCCATGAGACATTGCAAGCCTGGCAGTTACAAATACTCCCAGAGGCATGATAGGAGTGTAGTTCTGCTACAGCTAGAGGGCCCCAGGTTGCCTACCCCTGCTTTAGACCATATATTATTTAGAAGCTAATATTTCCCTATTGATATGCCAACGAACCTGTTGGACTGGTTCATGAAGCTCAGAACAGGAAATGATGCTACAGGAAATAGGAGGAGGAGAAAGGTCTTGAACAAGCCATGTGTTATAAGACAAAGGAACAGTTGTTTGCAGAACTCTGAGAAGGATGGAGACCTAAGAAGACTCCATCAAAAGAAGGCCCAAGTTAAATAGATGTTTTGTATACTTAATGCATACATTGTACATGCCTATTTGTTAGGAAGGATAGATAGCTTGTACATTTGTAGGAATATTTTGTAATATCTGTCAGTCTTGTATTGTAACAATGTGTATGTATTGCATTTTTGTTTGGTAAAAGCACATTAATATACAAAACAAAGTTTTCTACGCTTCCTTGCTTTACTGCAAATGACCTAAATATATGCAAAGCAAAACAGCACAACAGTAAATATTCTTATCTTTCTTTTTTTAGCATTCTTACTATATTATTGGTACATTTTTACTTTGTAGAAGAAAGACATTGTTGAGGACTGGATGGCAGTGTAGACACACTATCCTATGTCACAGTAAAAAGAGATTTAGTGTTTTAATGTAATTCCAGCTTACTTGGTGGTGGTGGCAGTTAGCATGTGGGGAATGGAGACATGACTGTAATACTGAGGTCAGCTGCAAGGCTGGAAATATAAAGGCAACTCTACTCCCAGGGGGAAACACCACGTTGCATGGGTAAGTCCATATACTGTATAGATAAAAAGATATTTAAAATGTTGTGGCTGAAGTTCAGCTTTAATCACGTATTTATTATGTTACCATGTGTTAGTGACAGGTTTGCTTTAAGAATATATGGAAATAAAGCTTCCAGGTTTAATTGTCAAAGCATAATTGAACAAGCTGAAGCTAGAAGCTGACTGGCTACAATATACCGCTGCACCAAATTCTGAGTGCTCCAATTATAGTAAATCTCCTCCAATGTCAAACTGGTGTCCTGTAAACTTGCTAAAGAAACCACTCCTCTGTTGTTACAGTATTAATCCTGCTCTGGTTGAAATGGTGTAGAATTTTGCTCACTAGCAAGGAAGCATCAATGGAGCTACACCTTGGATATTCAATCTACGAGGGAGAAGCTCCATAGGAACAGTAAATGTTCTCTTTTTGTGTCTTTGCACTGATTAGTTTTGTAGTACTAATGATGACTTTATATTGAAGGTACCCATTTAGCCTTCTAATATTAATACTTAATTCACAGACCTAATCTTTGTTGAGGGCCATTTGTCATTGAAATAGGTTGTCTGCTCTGCCCAAATACCTGCTCTTGCTAATATGGCAGAGCACCAAATGTTTTATTACTGTACTTGATTATTCTGTCTTATTTGCTGGACTAGTCTGTAAGGGAATGAAATGAATTTATACAGTTTCCGTTAAATATTTTCATATATATATATAACTGCTCTCTATTTTCTGTTTTTTGTTCCCAAATTGGATTTCTCAGCTATATTGGAATCTCACATGTACTGCCACAGGCTTTCCATCCACATTTGTGCTTTGGTTTTACACTTTGGAAAATTTCATAAATGACTCTCTCAGTATTTCAGTTTCCTTGGGCAAATGCAATTGAGCTAATGTCAATATCAACAGAATGTGGTCCTCTTATATACACGCCTTTTACGTCCAGAAATAATATAAATATTTTTTTCCTGTAAACACTGTACTCAGCATATCACTGGCCATTTGAAATCCCTCTGATGTTTTATAAATGCTGACAGTGACAGCAGGGGTCCAAGTAGAACCTGGTAAAAAATAAAACACGCAACAGGAGCAGGAAAAAAGGAGAAAAACATCTTCAAAGTTAAGGCGAATGTGTGACTAGCCCTGTACTGATTGACTTCACCTATCCATTCAGGTTAAGCACTGAAAGGCATATTTATTGATCTACAAGAAAGAGGGATAAATGAAAGGATAGTACAAGAATGCTTTCATACACCCAACTGGTAAAGAAGAACAATTTTAATAACTCATGCTCTGCAATCAACAAATATTTAGAAAATTATTTGTACTGCCCATGGGCCACTTACTACAAGTGTATAGCTGGCAAAAGTAATGAAATATGTAGGAAAGAAAAAAAAAGTAAAAGTAAAACAGCTAGTTTATTTAATACTAGAAAAGGTAAGCCTGTCAGGTAATCAGGTGTCAAGAACATCATGTGTTTACGGGCATAAAAACATAACTATACATGTGATGTTGTGCACGTGCACCAGCATGTGCACATCAAAGGATATGTGCAGACGCATGGGCACAGCCACTGGTGCCAGTCACGGTATTTAAACCCAATTATGGCTAAATGGCCTTTCATTCTTTATTCCTGTGTCCTTGAAAGTTATACTGACCTTGTTTATTGACCCAGCTTCTACCTGACCTGCTTTTAGATTACCCTTGCATGCCTATGTTCACTGCTCATCTCCATTATTGACCTTGGACTTCTGACTAATATTCAACTTTGTACCTTGCTGCCTGTACATTTCCAACCTCTGTGTATTCTTGGCTGTGTTCCTGCCTATGATTTTGTGCATTCTTGTTCAGCTGTTACTCAACCTGTTCCCAAGTTCCAGCCATCAGTGACTGTAGCCTGTCACTTGTCATCTCTGCTCTGCCCACACAGCTGCGTCATTCATTCACACAGCTCAGAATGGGAATGAACTACAAGCCCTGACATCTTTAGTGGCTTTCGGCTTGAAGTGTTCAATGGACTACTACAGCACTGTGGAGCGCCGTGGTAGTTCATTGATTCTACCTGTCAGTGTATCTGTTTGCCCATACAGCATGTACGGCACACAGACACACTGACAGATCTGCAGGAGACCTGCATGGCACCAGCGATCTGCTGATCACTGGTGCAATGCTTTACAGGCTCCAAAAAAATTTAAAATAAATGCACATTTTTTTTACCTGCAAAACGTATCCTTTATATGAGTGTAGGGAAGAGATGGCTGCAGATAAACAGGCACAACTTACGTAGGAGGAGTTCATCTCTGTGTATAGTCACTTAACTGGGTTTATGTAAGGATTTACAACTACTTTAAACTAATATGTAATAAAGGAAAACAAGTCAGACTCAATATTGCTTAGGAACTTATACATTCTGACCTGTCTTTGGATTTGCAGTCACTTATTATTTGCCATTGTTATTACAGATTTAGAAGCCACATTTCTTTAACAGTTTTACACAACAAACATGACAATAAAAACATAAATTACATAGTTACATAGTTAGTCAGGTTGAAAAAAGACACAAGTCCATCCAGTCCAACCATTACATGACAATACAAACAATTGTGCACAGACGAGTCCTAGCACCTACACAAATTATTTTTATTATTTGTTCCTGTTATTTAATCTTGAGAACAGGCATAGTAAAGATTTCAATACAAAGACAGCATTCTTATGGAACTCTTTAAGCGAAGGCTGATAGAGATTTGTCCCGAGCTTCCATTCAGCAATATCTTTATCAGTTTGAGACTTTTACCTTCCAAGTGTTGCTAACCATCAAAAAGTAAATGAAGAGAAAGGATGGAGTCCTAACTTACCCTGCACTACTGCCCCAACAGCAACATTCACATTAAACTGAAAAAGGAAGCATAAGCCAGAATCAAGTGAAAGGATTGTTAGAATAATATTACATCACTCAAGACAAATTCTGAAAATTAAATAAAGGAAACTGAAACAAGTAGCAAGCTGAAGTTAAAGCTCAGAAGGTTTTTGTTAAAGGTAAATTTGCTGTCAACTTTGGCCAGTTAGATGTACTGTCTTTGCACTTTTGCCTGGTTATTTGACCTGTCTATTGTCCTAAAATGTTTCCCAAAGGAAATTTCATTTTCAGGTTTACATTACATTTCCTATTCTGATTTATCCTACCATGGAACATAAATCAAATGTTATGAATTTGCATGTTGGTGTTTTACAGCATCTTGTGCCTAATAATGGATTGATGCACTAATGTCTTTAAATGTACAAAGTCCCCAAAGCATAGCAGATCTATGACATTTGTTAAAAAATTCCATGTATGTCAAATGTTTTTTAGTCTCATGTAACCATGGTCCTGCTTATCAGATACTTAGAAGTCCTACAACACTTTTCAAAAGGTGTGAGAGCATGTTGTGGGACGCTTTGCTGGTAAGATACTTCCAATACTGGGTAGGTGCTATTCTGTCCCCTTTCACATGGGGTGGATTCCATTCCAAATCAGCAGGGGATCAGCTCACAGATCCCCTGCTAATCATAGCAGAGCTAGTGGATGACACATCTATGTGCGCTCAGTTTCTGCAAAGTGGACATGGACAGAGCCCACTCTGCTGTATGGGTGGCAAGGAGTAAACTGACTCCTCTGTCCATTTACACCAGACTACCATCCGATCTGCCTACATTCAAGAGGACAGATCCCCTTCTGTTTCTTTTTAGTGGATCAGATCGGACCCAGAGGTAGGCAGGTGTAAATGGACACAAGTCTGTTTACACCCACCTGTCCATAGGAATGCTTGGGCCTTCTGATCAGGTCCACCTGAAAAACTGACAGGTGGACCTGATCGGATTGCTCATTTGAAAGGAGCCTAAGTATAGTATTCAATGAACACTTCATTTCTGTACCTATCTTTTCTACATCCAGTAACCAGAGATTGATTTACAGACCACCTTTATCATTTATAGTAAACAAACACAATCCTTGTGTCTCTATAACAGTTTTTACATTTTCACTCATGATTAACCCCTTGACGTCGACTACACACACATTTGTGGACAATCGGCAGGTGGATCTTAACGCGGAGCAGCTGCATATATGCTGTTAAAACAACTTACCGTGCGCTCCCAAATCACTCCCAGCACGGTGGCTCACGTGTACCTGTAAGTTTCCAATGCATACTAGCAAACTGCAGCATTCCGTTCATGTGACCACTGTGACAGCCAATCACAACCCGAATGCCCACTTACACCTCCCACTTTTAGAACACTTAAAGGGGCTGGGAGGTGGTCGGCAGAAAAGGGTTAACCAAGTGCAAGACGCATGCACAACACCCCAGAGTGTAAAGCAGCCCAAGCTGTAGTCACTCCAGCTAAGTTCCTGCATGGCTGCCACATCAGAGAAATTTATTTTTCCTCAGGTAATGTCATCTCCCTTTTTCTGATGCTTATTGTGAGAAAGCAGTTTGGGTTAGTAATAGAGGAGTCCTAAAACCTGTATTAAATGGATGGACTTTGATCCAATCTGACAAAAACCAGGGAAACCAAGCTATGGGAACGTTCCCAAAAACGTCTCCTAAGATGGTACCAAACTCTCACTTCAAAGGGCATACCTCTGACCGCTGTTGAAGAGACTGTGGCCAAAGAAGGTACAAACTCCATGTTTCCTGGTGTTGTCCTAAAATTACACACTTTTGGGGAGATATATTTAATCTCATATGGACCATTTCCCAGGTCCACATCCCACCCCCCATCCCCCCGCCTGGGATTGGCATTATTAAGTCTGGACCTAGACTCCTTACCACATAATACCCAACATACAACCATTCATATACTCCTTGCAGCAAAACTTATCATTACTAGGCACTGGAAATCCCCCATACCTCCTATCTTACTAGAAACCATCGATCCAACTCACACGCACTACTCTTATGAGCAATTGATGGCTGCTAGTAGAGGGAATCTGCAACAAACATCTAAAATGTGGCAACTTTGGCAAACCTGGGGGTCGGGCAAGACCTAAACTTATTACTCGACTTGACTTGGTGAAACCATCTAATGATACCAGTTCTTTTTCTAAATTTGTTTCTTAAGTTGTGTTTTTCCTATTAAGAATCAAGATCTGATGGTGAATATGACTCTAGTAGTACTCTATATGTTATTGGCAATAATATACATTACAATACTATATCTGTATACTTGTAATTGCAAATCTTGAAAGTATAATGTTTTGTTCATGTATATCCATTTTGTTCATGTTTAATGTCATCTTTCACCACTTCAACCTCAGAAGGATTTGCCCCCTTAATGACCAGGCCATTTTATATATATATATATATATATATATGATATTATATATCTATATATAGATACTACATATTTTTGGTAAAAAAAAAAAATCGCAATAGGAGTATTTTGATTAATTTGTGCAAACGTTATCGCGTCTACAAACTACGGGATAGATTTAGGGACTTTTATCTTTTTTATTGTTTTTACTGGTAATGGCGGCGATCTGCAATTTTTAGTGGGACTGCGACATTGCAGTGGACAAATCTGACCCAAAATGACACTTTTTGGGGACCAGTGACATTATTACATTGATCAGTGCTATAAAAATGCACTGATCAATGTAAAAATGTCACTGGCAAGGAAGGGGTTAACACTAGGGGGCGATCAAGGGGTTAAGTATGTTCCCTGGGTGTGTTCTAACTGTAGGTGGGATGGGCTTACTGGAACATGACAGAGATCACTGTTCCCGATCACTGGGAACAGTAGATCTCTGTCATGTCATCTGGCAGAACAGGGAATCGCCTTGTTTACATAGGCAGTTCCCCATTCTGCCTCTCCACACCGCGATCGCGGGTCGCTGGCGGACATCGAGTCCCTCTATCCTCCTTGTACGGATCGGCGTACAGTGAGAGGCCCTGTAACTGTAAGATTATAGGAAAATGTGAATTTAGGGTTAATGCAAAGCTTCAAAACTATTGTTCCTGAGCAAAAAGCTGTATTTTTGGCTTTTATCCGGATTCCGTAGTTCTGAATCTGAACTTTCAATCCAGTGTTCGGGTTTTGCTAGATGCCTGCAATCTTTCTGAGTACACAGGTGTGCAGGGTCATTATATAGTCAGGTCTGAGGATAGCCCAAAGCTCTAAGTTGGAGACCGCTCCCAATGTGGGAGTCTAAAGGTCTCACCCAGGGGTCAGAGGACTCTAGTCATAAACCAAGAGTTAAGGCCCGTACACACAATACCAAAATCGGAAGTAAAATTTCGTCTGACAAAAGATCTGCCGATTTTCGAATCGTTGGTACAGTGATTTCGACAGCCGATTCCGTTTTTTTTGTCCAATAAAAGCTGGCTGTGCAGACTATAACATTTTTGTCATATGTGAACTTAACGTTCGATTTTCGTTTAATTAATATGGTTTTCGTCCGAAAAAAATCATAAGAGCAAGACTACGCATGCTCAGAAACCAAAGAATACATACAAAACTATTCAACACATTACGTCACTTCTGACGTTGAATTCTTTCATACAAGAATTTTCATATGGTGAGTAACATCTTCACTTTTGACAGGCGACTAGCATGCAACAAAAAAAACGGATGAGTGGTTGTCCGGAAATCTGATCATGTGTACGAGGCTAAAGACTGTCTTGCTGATGGGTCAGAGGAGCCCCAACCAGAAGCCAAGAGACAGAGGGTCTCACTGAGGGTTCAGAGGTACCGGATGCTTATGCAGCCAGCCAGCAGTCAGGAGACAGGAAGTTTTGTTCCAGAAGTCAGGTTGGCTCCTATCAGGGTGTCAGGGGAGCCCCATTCCATAGGCCAGGAGTGGGTTGTGCACCAGGGTGTTGCAACCAAAGGCTAGCAGAGCCAAGTGACCCAGGAGAGCTGGGCAATACAGTCAGACTGCTAAGAGGAGCAGCGTTGCTGTCAACAAGCGAGACAAGTGGGGTGGCATTTTCATTGTTTGGATTTTGTGTTGACGAAACCCCTGCGTGGGCAACTAATGTGCATGTGAACTTTCTGTTTATTTAAAAAAGTTGGCTGCCATGCCCCAAAATACAGTTTTGGACCAGCGCAACTCATTGTAAACGGACCTACCTCTTGAGTATAATCTCCCTAATACCACAATAGTTAGACACAATTTCAATACCATTGGGTATTGTAATCTCATTCTTATATGCTGTAGTGATTATACATAAGTCAACAGGAACAAAAACAATGAGTACGAGCAATATTAACATTGGGATCCTTGCACACAAAAGGGCTAGAGAAAGCACTGAAGATGTAACAGGAAAAACAACCCGTTGGGTCATAAGCAAAGGGAAAAGATATCATTGTGATCTCCGTGAGTGGAATGCACTTGGTGGTGCAATTATATCACAATTCCTGTCTATTCCTGTCTATTCTATAACATTATAAAATAGGGGACAACATTATGTAATTTGCAAAGTGATCAGACTACAGCATAACAAAGTAACCCCCCCCCCCCCAAAAAAAATAAAAAACTTTTACGGGTTTGAAATTTACCAGTGACATTCTAGCAAAATGCAAAAAGACTGAACTTTATTTGGAACACTTACATCACTAATGCATGGTATTACAAGAATCTACCTCATGCACAATGTGTTTTGTGTCTGGATCCAAGACATCCTTGGCCATAGTCCCAACTCATCAGGAGCAATTTATCAAGTAGATGTCACTTACTTCCTGCTTTTCTGGGACCAATTGTTCACCTAGGAAACACACTTGTGATAATGGATTCAAAGAATTTCTCAATTCACAGAAATGTCCCCCTAGCGTATATCCTTCTGTTAGTAATATTTAACTAATGTAAATACTGTGCTTATTACATTGTTGGCATTATGATATTTCTTCTCAGAATTACATTTTTTAAATGTGCAACTATTCCGTAGAAAACGGATTGTAAAAATAAAAAGACTAAATCCAGTAATACATGGATAGAAATTCAGCCAGTTCAGCAGGGACCGGCCAAATTTCAGTCCATATATGGACAGGGTGATTGTACGGAAGTCGATCTACTGAATGACTTTTGTACAACTGCTCAGCACCGCCAGCTATAGCCTGTAACACTGATCAGTGTATTCTGATGGCACTGTCAGAATACAAAGACTCATCGGGAGGATTCTCCCACTCACATTAAATGTGTGGATGGAGGAATTGGGTCATTTTCCTTTTTTAACCCACTGGTTGAACGAAAAAAAAAAAAATGAACCATCAATGGCCAGCCTAAGATAACTATCTTGTGAAATTACAGTGCAAGCTAGCACAATGTGACCTATTTTAATTGTTAACTGTGATGTGCCAAATATGGACATCTCCTCTCAGCTCTGACCCAAAAAGATATGTGTCAGAACTCTGCAAAGAGACCACTGCTTCCATGCTTGGAGCAAAGGTCCTTCTTTACAGCATACTACCTGGAGCCAGACTCTTCTACTCAGGTTGTGGCTGTGCTCTAAAAAAATAAACTGTACAACTTTGCATACCGTTTAGTTTTTTTGTACCTGGAATGTTTTTATTGGATTTAAACTAACAGATTAGTTGGGTTTAAATTCCCAGAGAGAGTTCCAGTTGTTTTAGGTCAGAAATGATAAGGGCTTAGCATTTTGGGTTGTTTTAGTAGTTTAGACTTAACAAAAAACTAGTGCTGGGACTGGAAAATAATGTCCTAAATTCCATGGGTGATGATCGATATAGAGATGTGTCACATTTTACTATCACTATGTCTGAACATGATGTACTTACTACTAGTCTGACAAATATTTTTTTTTTCTGAAGTGAGTATGCTTGATCGCTTAAGTACCTTAGAATGTCATTTGTTATTGCAAACACATGTGAAACATGGTATACTCACAAGTTAGCTTTCCAAGGCCTTATCCTTGCAACTCAAAGCAACTAACAGCTGTATAATGCTTATTGTCAACTAGCAGAAAGGAGTTCTTGTTCCCCACCTAACACTTCACATCTGGTCAGATCTGATTGATGTATCATGATGTAAACCCAAGATTATGTCAGCACTCAGCTGAAGGGTCTTTCCATTTGTTTGAGCTAGAGACCAAACAAATATGTAATTAAGGTTCTTCTTCTTAAAGAGGACCACTAAGAACAAAAAATGAACACCTACCCTCTGGCATCCCAGAGCTCAAGAATTGGTAAATATCCTCCTGTTTCTGATTTTCTCTCTATATATGTACCTATATATGTACAGCAGTGGCTTACAGTGTGGCTGTTAGGTTGTCCTACTTAAATGTCTTAGTTGTAGCCAGATATGTAAGATGTTGGCCTTTTAAGTCTTTATCAAGCTTTCAGTAAAACTGAGTTTTTCTGTATTTTATAAAGTTGTTGCAAAGATGACAAAAACATAGAAAATGTAGTGATGGTTTTTATAAGGGTTCACCAAAATACCATTTTATTAGGCACATGCAAAAGTATATCCTTTAAATTGACAATATTCTAAAATTAATGATTTAGAAAAAAAGAATTGCATTGTGAGTGAAGCATTGGCAGACATATCAGTTAAATCACATCAATTTCAGTGAACAGGAGTTGTGAGCTAATTTCTTACCACACATTCACACTTGTGTGTTGCAGTAATGCACAGTAAAACATTCGGGGGGGGGGGGGGTATTAATTGCTTTTGTTAATGTGTTGCACCTAATTCAAAAAACATCTGCAACAATTTTGGTTCCGACAGCAGCTCCACTTCTAAATTGTGGTAGTTCTGATTTGCTCCACTTCTACATTGTGGTAGTTCTAATTTGCTCCACTTCTACATTGTGGTAGTTCTAATTTGCTCCACTTCTACATTGTGGTAGTTCTAATTTGCTCCACTTCTACATTGTGGTAGTTCTAATTTGCTCCACTTCTACATTATGGTAGTTCTAATTTGCTCCACTTCTACATTGTGGTAGTTCTAATTTGCTCCACTTCTACATTATGGTAGTTCTAATTTGCTCCACTTCTACATTGTGGTAGTTCTAATTTGCTCCACTTCTACATTATGGTAGTTCTAATTTGCTCCACTTCTACATTGTGGTAGTTCTAATTTGCTCCACTTCTACATTGTGGTAGTTCTAATTTGCTCCACTTCTACATTGTGGTAGTTGAACTTGCTCCACTTCTACATTGTGGTAGTTCTAATTTGCTCAACTCCTACATTGTGGTGCAACACCTGTGCCAAATTCCAAATATAATAACAACAGCTCAAATCTTATGAAGGTAGAGCTAAATAAGCCCAACTTTCTTTTGGTGTACAGGTGTCCGTTGACTAGATAGAGGACAAAGGATGGTCCGATCGGGTCCACCTAAAAAACCGACAGGTGGACCTTATCTGTCCTCTTGTGTGTGTGAAAGGGGCCTAGGGTTTTTCTGGACATGGTTTCATGTTTGTCTCTTCCAAACACAATGCTGGGTTAATAGCCCTACATCGTATGTGATAATGCTAAGGGACTGTCCACAGCCCTGAGTGTCAGGGAGAGGAGATCAGTGCTGAAACCTGCCAAAGCAGAGGATTAAGGCAAGACCCGGAGTCAGTCTTTAATGTATAGGACAGTGGTCTTAGTTTCTGTAAAAAAAAAAAAAAAAAAAAAAAAAACTTTAGGAAGAAGTGTCTTCTGTAACATTTTCCCATTGAGGCTTAGCTTGTCAGCCTTCCTTGTCTGCCAGCTCCAGTCTAAATACCCTTGTACATACATTCCCTATCAAATTTTCCCATCACTAGTATAACTAAAATAATTTTCCTCGCATTTAACTTTGTCATTTTTTGTCAGAAGATGTTATTATTTTCTTTTTAACGCTGAACCCCTGGGAAAATATTGAAAACAATGCTTAATCCAGTTATAGATTAATCAGAAAAATCATTGTATTTTTTTTTTTTTACATAGAACTACTGTAATATAAATTTTCATACAGCTCCCGCACATATTTGAATGCACTTGATCTGTTTTTGATATGTTTAATTTTTTTTTGCCTGCGCTTTTGAGTAATGTTAAATACCTATTGTACCCTATGTCAACTTTTAACCACAGACCAATTTTATCACCTTAACCAATTGCCGACCGCTGCACTATATACGTCGACACAATGGCAGCGGTGGGCAAATGGGCGTACCTGTACATCCCCTTTAAGATCGATGTCTGCCGGTCTCCTGGGGATCGTGTCATGGAGCCTCAGAACGGGGAAGTGCCTATGTAAACAAGGCATTTTCCCGTTCTGGCTTGTGTCATGTCATCGGGAGCGGTGATCACTGTCATATGACTTGAAGCCCATCCCCACCACAGTTAGAATCACTCCCTAGGACACACTTAGCCCCTTCATCGCCCCCTAGTAGTTAACCCCTTCACTGCCAGTGTCATTTACACAGTAATCAGTGCATTTTTATAGCACTGATCGCTGTATAAATGACAATGGTCCCAAAATAGTGTCAAAAGTGTCTCATGTGTCCGCCATAATGTCGCAGTCCTGATAAAAATTGCAGATCGCTGCCATTACTAATAAAAATAAAAATGCCATAAAATTATCCCCTACTTTGTAAACGCTATAACTTTTGCGCAAACCAATCAATATACGCTTATTGAGATTTTTTTTTTTTACCAAAAATATGTAGAATACATATTAGCCTAAACTCAGGAAAAAAAAGTTTTTTTGACATATTTTTGGGTGATATTTATTATGGGAAAAAGTAAAAAATAATGTGTTTTTTTTCTAAATTGTTGCTCTTTTTTTGTTTATAGCGCAAAAAATAAAAACCGCAGAGGTGATCAAATACCACCAAAAGAAAGCTCTATTTGTGGGGAAAAAAGGATGCCAATTTTGTTTGGGTGCAACATCGCACGACCGCGCAATTGTCCGTTAAAATGACGCAGTGCAGAATTGCAAAAAGTGCTCTGGTCAGGAAGGGGGTAAAATCTTCCGGGGCTGAAACGGTTAAACTGAAGAAGTGGAAATTTAAAGTTACGAAACACATTCTATTTGATGAAATCAAGTAATTGGAGGTTTCAGTAAAGCAGATGACTTGTGCTTATCCTTACAATATCCACTTTGGGCACCTCTGCCGATTAGACTATCGACAGGCTTTTTTTGCGGTCTCCTCTTATCAAGTAGAGAATACCTAAATCTGTCTTTATTTTCATCCTTCTGTAATTTCCTATACAGCATCACTCACAATCACAGACATAGAGTGTCAGCGCTTCAGACCAGCATAATGCACAATGCTAATACTAAAAAAAAAAGCTTACAGGAGAAGAGAACAAGGATCTCCTTAGGGATAACCTCAGTGTGCTGCTCTTTCATTGGCTAGTCACAGGCTATGGTGGATGGTAGACCTGTTCGCAATATATTCTGCATAGAGATCCAGGACTTGGCTGCGCTGTTTGGCAGGAGTGGTTGAATCACAAGTGTGGCCGAAAATAATTACAAATCCTTGAAAAGGATATATTTATTTTAACTGGATATTTGTAAATGTGCCTGCACATTTAGGGGTTTCATGTAGTTTTAGATCTCAAAGTTTATGTCTAGGCAAAACTTTTTTGAATAGTGTGGAGAAGAATTACAACACATGTTGGTTTTTGAGACCCTGTCTATAACCTTATTGCAGATCTTCCCTTACTCTCAGGTGACACAGTTGTCACTGTGACAGTAAATCATGAAAAACCCTACAACAGAAATACACAGGGCCATTCATGAGGCCATTTGAGGCTGTTTGCTCCACAAGATCTTGAGTGCATGTTTAGCACAGTGTATGTCCAGCCCTTCGGTCGCACAATCCGATTGGGTGTTGTGATACTGTAACCAATCATGCTATGCAGCCTATCACTTGTGTCCTAGCAACCAATGATGGGGGAGCTTCAAAAATGTCCACCTTAGATGGCATCAACCCTTAGATGGCATCATGGTCCTGGGTATATAGACAGCAAATCCCCTACTGTACCCAAAGCATCACTTTCATAGGTGTGCGCAGCCTATTTCATTAGGGTGTGCACCCCAAATGTATTAAAACATGGTGTTAGTAGGGCAGTGGATGGTGTCAGTAGAGCAGTGGACTTGTCAGTAGGGCAGTGGACAGTGTGAGTAGTTTTTTTATTTGTATTATTTTATTATTTTTTATATTTTTTTTAGGAGCCCCCTTGGGAGGCTTTGGTGAAATATCAGCAGGGGGAATCTGTGCCACACAGGGTGATCAGGGTGTGCCCAGGCACATCTGGCACAACCCCTGCACACGCCTATGATTACTTTATTGTTAGACTTTTGTTTTTTCTAGGGCCCTAATATTGTACACATAGGTGTGCACAGCTTATTACATTAGGGTGTGCACCCCAAAGCTCAAACACACATGCCTTTCTCTGCAGCCTCAGCTGCACGGGGTAGTGAATGAATGTGAAGTGCTCTGTGCTGAGCATCTTCCTGTTCATTCATGAACTGAAGCATAGTAAACACAGTTTACTATAGTTCAGTTATGAATGTACACAGTGTTCATTTAGAAAAGGATGGGGCTGATAAATGACATATTTACTAGCTCCTTCCCCTGCTCTCCCTTCTATTACAAGGGGGGGGGGGGGGGTCGGGGGGTAGGGGGAATTGGCATTGCACATAGGGATTAGGGTGTGCCCAGGCACACCTGGCACACCCCCTGCGCACGCCTATGATTGTACATTACTTTTTAAGTTTATACTATGCTACAGTAATAAATACATGGCATATGAGTTTGTATTCTTTTAATACTTTACAGATCCATGTGCCTAGAAGACAATGAAGACATTACAGAAGAACAGTATCATGGTGTTGAAAAGGGCGTTAGAGGCAAGAGGAAAGCTAAAAATCTCTAAACTGAAGAGTTACCTGATTTGAGATAATACTTGCTACGATTTAGTAAATTTTTTGGGTTAGGAAAGAAATCTAGAATAGCCATCTGCTTTTGAAGGCTTTAGCTATTAGACACAATAAAATCCTATAAGTGAACCCTCCTTCTTCAAGAAGCTTACCTTTGACTGTGAACAGCTGATTTATAATGTGTAGTGTTCTGTGACAGATACTGTAGCAACTCCGAAAAAAAAAGAAAAAAATACCACATTTGTATGCTGACTGTAGTTCTCCGTTAATTCTGCACTTCATCGTCATTTCTAGGACTTCTGTTTGCAGTGACTTAAGAAAAATGGTATTTCAAAAGAGTTGTGTGTTATGATATACTGTTGTCACAATAAAAGCTATTAAATATTATCATATGAATACAAGGCAATAGAATGATCTCACAGCTGATAATGAAATGTTTTCATAACCAGTCATTTTCGGATATTTCCTAAATAAACTTTTTTTCCTGATTAAGCTCATCCATATTTGCTTTCTTTGCCTGGGGTGTTTATTTTTACTATATAATCACATTTCATGGGAACTCATGGATATGCATGCACCCAAGGCACAGTATCCGGGGCTTGTAGTATTCAAAGCTTTTATCTTGTTATAAATGAATTTTGTGGAACAGTAGAAAAGTAAAGCAGAGCTCCTGGCGCAAAGATGCCAATCTGTTTACTGATGAAGATGTTGCTGAATATATATATATATATATATATATATATATATATATATATATACACATATACACACACACACACACATTACACACACTGTGTGTGTATATATATATATATATATATATATATATATATATATATATATATATATATATATATATATATATATACACACACACACACACACACACACACACACACACACACTATATATATATATATATATATATATATATATATATATATATATATATATATATATTATGTGTTTAACTAAGGCACGAGTCATCAGCTTTATAGTAGTGACGAAAAACCATTCTGTTGGGACTGGTGACAACAAACATTATGGTGGGCAGGTGACATGCTCCCTAGCTATATCAAAGCAACTTTTCATGTAGCCTCCTCCCATTTGTTTAGGTTGCAGTGTCTGTGTGGCTATGTAAGCACAAACTTTGAATCTATAGTCCTACCCTGGTCATTCCCTATTAGAAGAAGGTTGTGGTATGATGTAGGGTTTTCATTTAAACTTGATTTCAGGTTTACAGGAAAACTGGAGAAGCCTTATTGTAGGCACCACTCACATCCTTAGATCATCTTCACTGCACTGGGGATACCCAAGTCCTGTGTGCAAACAGCAACCACAGCTTCCTGGTCATACCTGCAAACTATCGTCTCCTCCCCATTATTCCTTTTTGTTGGCCATTGTGGCTTTGATATTGGTAGCCAATAGGAAGGTGGGATGTGCTGCAGGGGGTGTGCCAAAAGTGTGACCAGACCACAGTGGGGGAAATTTACTGAAACTGAAGTGTACAAAACCAGTTTTAGTAAATCTCCCCCAGTGTTTGCTGTTTATGCCCCAGGTGCTGGAATCCTAGAGCATTATAAATATGTGAGGAAATACACTAGGGGTGGGGGCAAGTTTAGGATGTAGGAACTGTTCACAGGTTCCTTAAAGTGGAGTTCCACCCCAAAAAAGAAAAAACTAGTATTGTGCTTAAAAAAAATCATAAAAAAACATTTGGAGAAAATTTTTTTTTTTACTCACCTCTAAATGCCTGTTGCTAGGGGGTCCCTCAAAGTCTTCCTCCTTCGGTGCCTGGGCTGGTGACATCACTTCCATCGGCGCAGGAAGGGAGATCGCCTCTCTCCCCTCCCTCTTGTCAATCATCTGGGACACGTGATCGGTCCCAGATGATTACGAGGCAAGTGACAGCGCGCGGTGCAGCTCACGCATGCGCAGTGGGTTCCCGGCTGTGAAGCCACAGCCGGGCGCCCAAAGTTAAAATGCCGGCGCCGCCGAGCGGTGGGGGGGGACGAGCGGGGCTTCGATCCCCTGCGTCACTGGACCCAGGGTAAAAATCAGCAGCTGCCGTATTTGTAGCTGCTGACTTTTAATTTTTTTTTTTTTTTCATGGGCCCTCCTCTTTAAGTTGACTAATCAATAAGGCAGTACATAGGTGACTGAAGCTGTTATGCGGGCAGTAACATATACATCCATTTATATAGCATCAAGATATTTCAGAGCATTTTAAAGGAAAAATGAAATATGTATAGGTATTAGAGCTGCATGATTAATCAAAATGGCAATTCTACTCCCCTTCCGATCTTAAAACAGCATTTCCAAATTCTATGTAGCAAGTGCAGAAAGTTCTCTGCTCACTTTTGACAGCTGACAAAAAAAATAAAAAAATCCAGGCAGCCTGCTAGGTTTATCTCAACTGATAACTATAAACAAAGTAACATTTCATCCTTAGATCAAAGGGATGAACTTCGGTCTGTAAATGAGGTCGGTTTAACCACTTAAAGACTAAACCTTTTTCTGGCACTTGCTGCTTACAAGTTAAAATCAATATGTTTGGCTCGAAAATTACTTATAACTCCCAAACACTATATATATTTTTTTAGGAGAGACCCTAGGGCAGGGATATGCAATAAGTGGACCTCCAGCTGTTGCAAAACTACAAGTCCCATCATGCCTCTGCCTCTGGTTGTCATATTTGTGGCTGTCAGAGTCTTGCTATGCCTCATGGGACTTGTAGTTCTGCAACAGCTGGAGGTCCACTAATTGCATATCCCTGGCCTAGAGAAAAAAATGGCGGCAGTTGCAATATTTTATGTCACACTGTATTTGCACAGCGGTCTTCAAACGCAATTTTTTTTTTTTAAATACACTTTAATGAATTAAAAAAAGACAAAACATTAACCGCTTGCTGACTAGCCGCCACACTTATACTGCGGCAGGTTGGCTCGGCTGCATAAATTGCCGTAGGTGTACGTCAGGCTCGTACACGGCACCCTGTGGACAGACTGGCCAGCGGGGAAGCCAATCAGCGGTCCAGGGGATTCGATGTCTGCCGGCCGTCCGCGATCACTTCCCCGCAGAGACAGAACGGGGATCTGCCAAAGTAAACAAGGCAGATCTCTGTACTCTCAGGGGATGACACACAGATCCTGTCTTTCTGCTATGCAGGAAGACGGATCTGTGTGTTGTCCCAGGCAGCCCATCCCCCATATAGTTAGTAAACACACCCAGGGAACAGATTTAACCCCTTGATCCCCCCTGATGTTAACCCCTTCCCTGCCAGTGTCATTAGTACAATGTCAGTGCATATTTATAGCACTGATTACTGTAATAATGTCACTGGTTCCCAAAAAAGGGTCAAAAATGTCAATTAGGTTTCCGATCTGTCTGCCGCAATGTCATAGTCCTGCTAAAAAAAAAATTTGCAGATTACCGCCATTACTAGTAGTAAAATAAAATTGGCCTAAATTGATGAAGAAATTCGATTTTTTTTTTTAATTATTTTATTGGGTATGGTTTATAGCAGAAAATAAAAAATTGTTTTTCTTTTCAAAATTGTCAGTCTTTTTTTGTTTATATCGCAAAAAATAAAAACCGCAGAGGTGATCAAATACCACCAAAAGAAAGCTATTTGTGGGGAAAAAAGGGCATCAATTTTATTTGTGTACAGCGTCGCATGGCCGCGCAATTGTCAGCTAAAGTAACGCAGTGCCGTATCGCAAAAAATGGCCTAGTCATTAAGGGGGTAAATCCTTCCGGTGCTGAAGTGGTTAAAGTTTGCCCAAATTTTTTGTATAATGTGAAAGATGATGCTACGCTGTGAGAATTGTGATCTTTATTTTAAGCAAAACAATAGTGATTCTCATTTTAGCCTGCAGCTCTAATAGGTGTGCAGTTCTTTGAGATGATCCACCTTGAGTTTCTTCCCAGACAGCTCACTTTTCCCAGCAGACACTATTGTACAGCAATTGTCTGAATGCATCCTCTGTATTGTAGCTCAACAGTCTTTCTTGAATATGCAGGTCAGTCTATCAGACTATCAGACTATCTTCTATTTGAACAGGTAGCTGAAAATATAGCAGTACTGTATGGCAGCAAAGTAATGCGATTCTGGAAATCGGACAGACCTTTACTGTGATACAAGAAACTTGCATGTGAAGACCATGTGGCACTTACAATGTAGTAGTCACCTCTCCCCAATCACTCCAGATTCTCTGTTCTTTCCTCTAGGCACAAACTGCAATCGAACTGAAGGTTGCCACAGAATGTCTCTCAGAAAGCTCCCTCAGCTCCCTTCTTACAGAAAGTTCTGCCACTGATCTATTTCTGCCCAGCCTGTTCTGCAGAATATCCCTTCCCCTCAATGTTACATCGGCACTCCAGACTGGCACATGTGGGACCTTTTTCAGTAGTCATCCCATAGAGGTGAATTGGCCATTTTGGGATAGTATGAAATCCATTACTGTCAAGCTATTGGGAACAGAGTGTCTCCTAGTTGCAAGAAGCAGGAAACAATTGCTGCCACACGACAGGTGGAAATAATTATTATTTCAAAGTGAAACAATTCTGCTGAACACCTACACAATAGGTAGGATAGCAAAAGTCTCTGAGCTGGCTACATTTGGAAGCCAACTACTCTACTAGCAAGTGTTTTGATGGTGGATGAATTCAAATGGTCTAGTGTAAACCCATGCTTGGAACTGTATTGTTATGTATTGGATTCATGCGCTGCAGCGCAGTACAGGGTGGAATGTACCCCGTTGTAGTATTTGTTTTTTGTATATTTTTATGCAAAATAAAGTATACATTTTCCATCTAGTGTAAACCCATGCAAACATGGAAAGAACATCCAAGCGCTGTGAAGAAATTATTGGCAATGCTTATCTCAGGCAAGGGTACCAATTAGTTAGCCATTATGCTGACCACATTAAAGTGGAATTCCACCCAAAAATGAAACTTCTGCTGATCGGATCCCCCCCCCCCCCCCCCGGTGTCATGTTTGGCACCTTTCAGGGGGGAGGGGAGAGCAGATACCTGTCTAATCCAGGTATTTGCTCCCACTTCCGGGTATAGATCACCGCAGGCTCCGCGGCGATCTACGCCATGTCTGACCCCTCCCCCCCGCTGTCTTCTGGGAGACACACAGGTCCCAGAAGACAGTAGGGACCAGTGAGGACGCGCAGTAGGGAACCAGGCTGTAAAGCTGCAAGGCTTCACTTCTTGAATCCCTTATCGAAGATGGCGGCGCCTCCACCCAAGAGCCGTGGGACAGATCAGCTTTAGGTGAGGACATCGCGGGTGCCCTGGACAGGTAAGTGTCCATATTTTAAAAGTCAGCAGCTGCAGTATTTGTAGCTGCTGACTTAAAAAAAAAAAAAAAAATGGCAGAACTCCACTTTAAGCCAATTAGATGCACTAGGTTATTGTATTTACATTTGATTGCCTTTTGCTTTAACTCAGCTCATTTGTATACATTTAACAACCAAATGTTGCAGGGCAACAAGACCGTGTGTGGTAAACAGGATAGAGAGATAGAGAGATAGAAAGAGAGAGAGAGAGAGAGAGAGAGAGAGAGAGAGAGAGAGAGAGAGAGAGAGAGAGATGTCATTTTCACAGTATTAACCATATCATCATATCTGTGAATCACCTCTATAACAAAAAACACACATTTCTGAGGTGACATAAGGACACCTAGCTTAGCATCCGAAATAAACAGGACCATCTGGTAAGTATTTATTTTTCCCCTACTTTCCATAAACAGCAAGGTATAATTTATATGGATCTGACAAAACAGATCAAAAACTGGCAAAATGCATTTGTAGTAGTTTTACTATACTTTTTCTTCCAACAGTCTGTAAAACTTTAAAGAGAGCCATCTTCGCCAAACTGGAGATATGCCTTTAAACAACAAGATACTACAACTGGGGAGTAAGGCTAAGTATTCACATGTGGTGGTCTTTTCTGCCCCTCTGAAAAGAAATCCATGGTGGATCATTTTTCAGAGGTGTTTGACAGGTGACGAGGAGGCAATATGTTGCCTCCTCACCGCCTGTTTTAACCCTATAAATGCCGCACTACCACACTGCAACTACATGCATTGCACGCTCCGTTCATTTGAATACTTTGTTTTGGTGACAGTACTGCTCACTGAATGTGACAGGAGGGATCATTTTTGCCACATGTTTTGTACAACCCCATCCGGATGCCTCTGCAGTTTAAAGCAGAACTAAATCAATCTCAATATAGTATAATCCTTTATGGTAGCATTACTAAATAGATAGGAAGGCATATGTTTTTTACTTGTTTTATACTTATTTTTTACATTTCTTCAATTACTCCCTGGTTTCTGGCCTAGGCCAAAATGATGTTATACATTCAGGAGGCTTCATGGGCATTTTTTTCTTTCATGAGGAGGAGGGGATTTTTTAACTAAGCATGCCTTCTTACCTGCATGCCAGAGCTAAAGGCGCCTGGATTCCAGGAAATAAATGCTATATGAATTATCTGCCCTTACTTAAGATGGCTGTGGCTAGAAATACTAGTGGGTGTTTTTCAAAGTGATTTCCCAACAAAATAAAGCATGGAGACATGGATGGATGGGTGAGTTTGCATTGAATAATAAAAGTGAATGAAATGGCTTTTTTTCAATTTGTGGTGCTCATATACAGTTTAGTTACATTTTAAAGAGTCTTCTGGGGGTAGTAAACTGTTTGTTTTTATCACCCACCCACTCCCCCTTGCCTCTGACTACTAGTGTATAAAAAATCCTAATTTTACTTTTATATTCTGAGTCAACTCCCAATCTCTGCACTAATGTTTTAAAAAGTCATATTTGTATTATTTTTAAAAGACCAAGCTCTGTCTTTGTTGTGCTACAAAAGGATTAAACTAAGATTTGATACCAAAATAACACCCTGAAGTACAAACTCCATTTTACACCACAGAAAGAGACATTTTTTTTACTATCTCAAAAGAGATAAGTATACTATATCTAAAGCTGAGCCTAGATGTGCAACTAAAAAGCTTATCTCCTAATCCATACACCAAGCTACATAATTGGATGGTTAACCTCTAATAATGGGCACTAGTGTATTCCTTTTTTCAGTAAACATAATAGGCCCAAAAGGAACGCAAAGACCAGACAGTGGGATGAAAACTATAAGAAAAGGAGAGATAAATGATAATATTCTGGACATGGACTCATGGCCTCATGGACCCCAAGGACAGTTGAAACCCCTTCACCCCTTGCAATGATTTCCTTGGCTGGACTAATATTTCCTGTTTGCTACTTTTAGGTCAATTACATCCAGAACCTTAGCTGTATCATCCTCCCTCTGGCCAACGCTGTCATTTTCTCAGCAGAACACCCAGATCTGACTAGCTTAGCAAGGCCCAGACACTGAATGCAACAAATAGGAAATGCATACTGAATTAGTCAGTCCTATATACCCTTTGAGACCAAGTTTTTGCTTGGGAGCATATGTGTGGTTTGTTAACAAAAGGGAAAATATGTATCCTTTTTATTTATATTGTTATTGTAAACGTGGCCATATTTATTTTTGCATGGCTACCACCTGTCATTTATTTGGAGGGACTACCCCTCTTTTAGGCCAAATCCCTCTATCCCTCTTTTTTCCCTAGGTGTCCATGTTTTTATCACATTTAGGCTCCGTTTCCACTATTGCGTCCCCAAAGCCGCACGATTTACACTGCAACTTTACAATGCGATTTATGTTGCAATTTGATGCGACTTTAAAAACGACTTTGTGCGACTTTGATGTTCTGCGATTTAGTCAGAGTGATGTAATTCCTTATCCTGCTTAGTTATTTCCCCTTCCTGTCTTCCACATCAATATAGGAAGTGATGTATTTGGGAGGAGCAGAGATCATGTGCTTCTGTAGACTCCCGTGGAAGTCATGTACATGTACATGCGACTGCATTGCGACTTAATGCCTTTCTATGGAGAACAAGTCGCACCGAAGATGGAACAAAGTAGTGCAAGAACCTTTTTTGGAGACGCTGCGACTTGAGTCGCACCAATTAGAACGGGACCATTGAAATACATGGGTTTTGACTTGTCATGCGACTTGACATGTGTCAAGTCGCAAAACAAGTCGCAGTAGTGGAAACAGAGCCTTATAGATCTCTAGAAAATAAAATGTTTTAACTATCAAAAGTGTTTTTTTGTGCACTAAAACTCCTTTCACACCTATGCAGGTGCATGTGCGCGTTTGTGCACATTTTTGCGAGTCACGTTTAGGGCAGCCTATTCATTTCAATGGGCTGCGCTATATTAAAATGGCACTAAGGGAAGTGCAGAAGACCCTATTTTTTTAAAAAGCACACCTCATCAAAATGCATTTTAAATTGGTACCATACAATAACACATTTAAAATACTCCTGCGCAACCACTATGAAAATAAACTAATATATTATGAACCTGATATATTCATATATGCTACTGCTAGACTCTCATGTGCTGTACACACCACTAACCAGTATTTTAACCTTCAGTGCTGCATAAAATACTTCTTAAAATACAACGTACAACTCAAAAATTTTAAGAAAAATAAACAGATAATAAAGTTCTGAAATACTGTATGTCCCATATGTGAAAATATCAGTCCAAATCTTTCCAATTTCATGCTCCACACTTTATCTTCTGCGTTTGACATCCTGTGATACACACACTGCAATCCCTCTGAAGCCATGTATCTGTGGCGTAACGCGTAAGGGGTGGAGCCGGAGATGCACAGCAAATTTACAGGAAGTAGAATGAAAGAGCTCTTTGCCAAGTGCCAATGGTAATGTCAAGCCCACTACATTTCTTAAAGGGGACAGTTTTAAAAAGTTCTATTCCTGCCCAATGTCACTACAGACTACAGCTTCATGTTAGATTGCCTCCAGTGGTAAGTATATTGTGAGATGGTGAATGCTATATATCCGAGGTGCACCAATAGTGTGAACTTTTTCACATGAGTGTATTTTCATTTGGTAGATTAATACATTTTTGGTTTTATGGAAATAAATATGATGGTCTTTATTTTTTTTTGTCATTGAGCACTAATTGTAAGATTTGAGAGATTTACATAAATTGTCCAAAGGAATTGTGGATTGATTTCAGGCTCATGCTGAGCAAAGGAAATAATTTCCCTTAAAGTGACATGTGCAATTAGACCTTTTAGGGTCAATTAATGAGGTGAGCTGCTAAGGGTGGTGGTGTGTGTATCACGGGGTGTCATACACAGAGGATAAAGTGTGGAGCACGAAATTGGAAAGATTTGGACTGATATTTTCACATATGGGACATATTTCAGAACTTTATAATTTATTCCCTTTTCTTGCATTTTTTATGATATATGAGACATATTTCAGAACTGTATAAATCTTTATCGTTTAATTTTCTTGCAATTTTTGAATTGTATCATGCATTTCCAAGAAATAATTTATGTATCGCTGAATCATTTGGTTAAAAAATATTGGTACCATGCTTTTTGGCATGCGATAGCATGGTGCATTGGGGTGCCATTACAATTATTGGCACAGCTTTGCACTTGCAAAAGGGACACATGTTTTTGCCAATAAAAGATACATCACTAGCCTAGTCTCTAAATACCAACCTACTTGTTCTCTTCGTTCCTCTCAAGACCTCCTGCACGCTAGCTCCCTCGTCACCTCCTCCCATGCTCGCCTCCAGGACTTTTCCAAAGCCTCTCCAATCCTATGGAATGCCCTACCCCAATCTGTCTGATTATCTCCTACTCTCTTAGCTTTTAGACAATCCCTGAAAACCCTTCTCTTCAGAGAAGCCTACCCTACCCACACCTAACAACTGTATTTTCATTTTCTCCATCAGCTCACCCCCCACAGTTATTACCTTTTGTTGCACTTGACCCTCCCTTCTAGATTGTAAGCTCCAACGAGCAGGGCCCTCTGATCCCACTGTATTGATTTGTATTGTAACTGTTTTGTCTGCCCTCATGTTGTAAAGCGCGGTGCAAACTGTTGGCGCTATATAAATCCTGTATACTGTAATAATAAATAATAATAATAAAAGGAAATGTGAACCTAGCCTAGCCTTTAGTCAAACCCCTGAATTATTGCATATTGATTCTTTCTGGTCCATGTAACAGGAGCATAGCAGGGGTGAGTCTTCCTACATCCTTCGTGCTAAAAGATATCCTTATTTCTCATTCCAGAAAGTTGGGAGGTATGCTTTTGCATGCTAACATGCTTTTCATATTCTGTTAATTATAAGACATCTATTGACCAATAAATTAAAATAGGCTTTTTAAAGTTACAGTGAGTATTCTCCTCCTTTAGAAGGAGATGTTTTGTGCCTAGCCCTGGCAAATACTGTAAATCTTATGAATAAATCCACTAGCGTATTTTAAATCTCAATCATAAAGGTTGTTGTCCGTCTTCATCATTTGGCACTTTCTTTGCTTATATAACCTAAAAAATGCTTGTGCAAACTCATGTCAAAACCTGAAATGAACATGTAATTCTGAGATGCAGTAGGAATTTTATCTTTTGACCTCACTTGGCATGTAAACCAGTCTTCAGTTTAACTTATGACCAATTAAACCATAAACCAATGACCTCAGAAATCTGCTTCAAAGGCATTGCAATTTATGCCTGGAAAGGTCATAGGTGAATGCTTGGGAGGCAAAAGGGGGGGGTAAGAAAATACCACTTTTCTGGAAAGATTTCTGACATATTCTAAAGTAATCACGAAGAGCAGAAACTCTAGAATGTCATATATTATTGAAAAGTCTCCAAAGATAATTGGAGCAAGATCCAAGTTCATAGCAAAGTCACAGTGTGTGGTGTTAAACTATGCTCATGTACATTTTTGTATGGTTTTTACAGAAATCATAGAGATCCCTCTTCAAACTCTGTGATTGATGGGCTGAAGGAAGCCACAAGTGTCTTTAAATAACATTCAGGGGAAAGCTTGCCAGAAATGTATTAAGATTGAAGATCGGGAATTAAACTGCTCCTTTTGAGACCAGAGGAATATAAAGAATGCTGTCCAGGGGGAGCTTGTATCATTCAGCCTAGATGGCACCAAGCAGGGGACTTTAAGCTGCCAATGATTTACACAGCATACAAGAGTGATTGAGCAATGAGCTGTATGAGATGCCACCTCCTTGATATCAGTATATGCTGACAACATAGGAGAATTGCTCCAGAGTGCTCAGCATGAGACAGGCAGTAGTCAGACATACAGCCACTCATTTCATATATTACAACCTGAGGAAGGGTGATTGACGAGTCAGATTTGTTTACTTATCATGGGTGTATGCGTGCCAGATTCAGACCTCTGATGTGCATATTTTCCTTCCGTGTTTCTAAAGGAAACCTGTGAGTAGAAAAAGATGGAGGCTGCCACTGATTTCCTTTTTATTTGGAAATGTTAGTTTCCTGGGTGTCAAAGTGACGTCATCAAGGGCCCCCTCAGACCTTTGAAGTCTGTTACTGCATCTGTGTTAACTTGAGGTATTTCACACGTTAAAATTGCATTGCATTAAGTCAGCCCACTCATTTTGCCAAGTTTGTCAAGCTAGACAAAATGCTACAAGCAACTTTTCTTTAACCACTTCAGCTCCGGAAGATTTAACGCCCCCCCCCTTTATGACCAGCCCATTTTTTGCAACACGGCACTGCGTTACTTTAACTGACAATTGCGCAGTCATGCGACACTGTACCCAAATAACATTTATGTCCTTTTTTACCACAAATTGAGCTTTCTTTTGGTGGTATTTGATCACCTCTGCGTTTTTTATTTTTTGCGCTATTAACAAAAATATACTAATAATTTTTAAAAAAAAAGAAAAAAAAATATGTTTTACTTTCTGCTATAAAACATATCCAATAAAAAAAATGTAAAAAATCTAATTTCTTCTTTAATTTAGCCCAATATGTATTCTGCTACATATTTTTGGTAAAAACATATCCCAAGTGTACATTGGTTGGTTTGCGCTAAAGGTATAGCGTCTACAAACTATGGGATATATTTATAGAATAGTATTTATTCATTTATTTTTTTACTAGTAATGGCGACGATCAGAGACTTATAGCAGGACTGTGATATTGTGGCATAAAATAGGACACTGACACTTTTGACACTTTTTTGGGAACTAGCGATACTAATACAGCGACAGTGCTTAAAATATGCACTGTCACTGTACTAATGACACTGGTTGGGAAGGGGTTAACAGGGGCTATCAAAGGGTTTACTGTGTACCTAGCCTGTGTTTTATCACAGTGTAGGAGATGCTTTTACTAGAGGACGACATGGATCCATGTTCCTGATTTGCAGAGACAGAGGATCCATGCCTTACCTCCTGTCAGAACTGCAATCTGCCTTGTTTACATAGGCAGACTGCTGTTCTGCCTCTCCGCAGGATGATCGGTGGTTGACGGTGGACATTGAGTTCGCTGTACCTACCGATCCACTCCCACTGTGCAGAGGCAGCCTGCCCATTAGGTGTGCACAGGCGCCGCCCCTCCTATCCATACGTCCAGCCCCGTAATCTACATGCGGGGCACCAGAACATAGATGCCAATGGGGGGTTTTGAAGCATGTGATAAGAGCCAAAGGCTCTAATAGCCTTAAAAAGGATGGGCTCAGGGCGCAGATCACTGCGCTCTGAGCCCACCCAGTTATGTGACAATAGCGAATGAATATTCACTATTCTCACACTGATCCTCCTCCCGGTCAATCAGGAAGTGGGTCCTGAGGCTCATCACCCGATTAGCTGAAAGGACAGGCGATCCTGTTGGACGCCTAGGAGGGAGGAGTCACACAGAAGAAGCCACCATAATGCAGAGGAGACACCCGCCCATCTCCCATAGGAGCATTGCCTGCCCTGAACCTAGATGGGGTAAGAGTGGGGCTGGATGACCACCCGCGAGACCCCCGGGGGGAGGGGGGTAGGGGTGCCACCACCGACTGGGGGGGTGGTTGTTTGCCGCTGTCCCCAAAAAAGAAAAACACCAGCTGCCGCTGTGTATAATCACAGTAGGAGCGAGTCGCCGGCGGTGTCCAAAAGTGCCCGGAAGTTCAGGATCATGTATATATGTATATATGTGATCCTGCGCACATTGGCTGCCCTGTAGCAGTAAAACTGCTATAGGGCGGTCTGCAAGTGGTTAACACATTGTACAACAACATTCTGCATGTGTGGTGGTGGCACATCTGTTTGTAAGCAATAACCTATTTGTCGAGGTCAGACATGACCTCTGCTGATGGCACAGCTATAGGTCTGATTTAGTAGGGGGCATGTTAAACCTTTGCAATGAGGTCACTGCTTCCCATAGAGAGCAAGGGTCTCAATCTGCAGCTGCAGGTAGGAGACAGGCTTTTCTATGCAGGCTGTGGCTGCTTTTCGAAAGAAACCAATTTGTGAGACTGTGATCTTTGTTTTGGTGCTCCTAGAATGTATTTAGCAGATTTAAAGGGTATCTATAGTCACAGCATACACTTTCATTTTATAATATCAGCATTCTAATAGCAATACAAGCAATAGTTATTTTTGACAATCCAATATAAGCTTACTTGAAAAATCCCTTTTCATGGTGTGAGTGTTGCCTGTCTGCTGGCCATCTCTTTCCACAATTTCCTAGATTCCCAGCATCCTTTGCAGCTTCTCCTCTATTGTTTAATTTCAATTGCTAAAGACTACATATCCCATGGTACCTTGCTGCCTGCAAGCAGTGATTCCTGTGCTGACTCCCACTAATAAAACTTCCCCACCCAGTACCACGGTAGTTCAGACACAAGCATTGCATGTTTGTAGGATTGTTCAAAAGTTATGTTTTCATGATCGTTTCAGACTGATGAGAGCAGGCTGAGTGGAAATGAATATGTGATGTTGACCATAGATAGACTTAAACTGAAGGTTCAATTTGGCTTTAAAGATAAATGTAGGTATATCTGTCAATATGTTATACTGGTTTAAGTCAAATATTTTCATTTTTTGTAAAAGTTATATTTTTAAGATTGAGTTTTATATTTTTGTAATTATCTGTGTAACGTCTTTATCCATTTTTTGTATGAGATGCGTCCAAGACCCTCAGATTGCAGAGGAGGCTGTCTTATCTACAATCTGAATAATAAAGACATTCCAGTCTTTGCTAGTAGGTGTGTTTTAAGAGTAGAGAGTTCCAAGCAGAAGTAAATAGCATTTATTTAATGTATACCTGCTTATAAAAAATATTTTCTCAGTACCAGAGAAAACACACATACAATACAAGATTCTCTTTAAAGGGTCCTTGTTACCAACTGAAAACAAATGTGGTTATTAAACCCAAAAGCTAAAATTTTATATTACAGCTTACCGATTCTTAGATATGATGGCTGCATTTGTTTTGTTTTTTAGGCTCTCTTTTCTTTATTTTTATCTGGCCAGTAAGTTTGTTTTTCAACAGACCAAGCTCTCATACAAATGTGCTCTTTCATCCAGAGTGGTGTCTCACTAATACAGACGTTTTGTTACTGGCCTGATCACCAGGTGAAAACAAAGGGAAAAAAACCCAAAAAAATGAAAACGGATGCAGCCACCACATGTAGGGATTGGTAAAAATGCAACATATTACATGTTTGGCTTTGGGTTTAATCCCACTTTAAAGCACATAGATATCAAACATTTTAAATACTTGCTTATAATGTTTTTCCTGTCCATATACTGTATTATATTTTATACACTTGCAGTATGCCTTTGAGCTTGCTGGACAAGTCAAGTCTCTAGCCCTGCTCCCTCTTCTTTACACGTCATAGCCTTCTGCTCTTCTGGTCACCTCTGTCTGTGCTGGCCAAGCTCCTCTGCCTATCTCTTTGCCTCCCTAAATAACCTTTATGTAGCTGCTTAGGAGGAGAGAAGGGGATACTATAGAATGTCACTTCAATGACAGCCCTGAGTTTGCTGGGGCTGCTGACATCACAACCAAGTTGGTGTTGTCCAGCAGCAGTCTCATCGCTTCTAGATGTTTATACAAGGGAAACTTTTACAGGTAAGTAAGCACATTTCTGTATAATTGCATAAAATGTCTAAAATATACATCCTCCCTATTTTAAGGTGAAAAGGACTTTTAGTAAGTGTCCTGCTGACTGAATAAAGGACAGATGAAGTAAGGGTTAACAGGCGCTTCCATTCCGGTGACATCACATGGTACAGTCATGTCAGTATGAATCTTCAGCTCTCCGATCCACTTTGGGAAATAGGGCAAAGAAACTTTTCAGACTCCTGCATCCTGCCAAAAAAGTAGTTTGGACTGAGAGTCTGGAAGCTTTCTCTTGTTTGGACAAACTCTCTGGCACAGAGACCTAAAAAGTTTGAAATTAAAAAACATACACAACACTTTGACCTTGTGACAGTAATGCTTTGCCAAGAATTAGCAAATGTAGAAACTATTCTTTGCTACATCTGACCACAAACTGAAATGGAGATTTTTTTTAACAGGGCTACTTGGAAAGAAATTCCAAAAAATGATCACAAATATTCTCTTTAAAGGTTTATTTCTTTTTTTAACACAGCACAAAAAATGATACATTGAATGAGAAGTGTTACTTGCGCTGGTGGCTGTTCTCTTAGTTAAAATCTACCCCCCCCCCCCCCACACACACACACCCCCCTACAACAGTAATCTTTTCATGCTATGGGGGTTAATACAAGCCACTTGACCTGTCATAGGCACTCATCAACTGCCAACTATGCCCACCTTTTGCTGTAATATAGCTTCCATGAATGAAAAACGTTCTATGAATGGAGGAGGCGGACCTTTCATTCATCCACCTGTCCTCCATTCATTAATATAATTATACAGGATTTATATAGCGCCAACAGTTTGCGCAGCGCTTTACAACATGAGGGCAGACAGTACAATTACAATACAAATCAATACAGGAGGAATCAGAGGGCCCTGCTCGTTAGAGCGTCATAGAACAAGTTTCATTCCTGAAAGCTTTAGTACAGCTTCTTTGAATGGTGGAAGGGGTGGAAAGGACAGGCATAATCAGCACTTTTGACGAGTGCCTATGACAAATCCAGCAGCTTGTATTAAAGTTTAACTAAACTTAAACTTTCCTTTTAGCTTTGGGGGGAGCGGAGGTGGATTAAAACTCCTAGCAGGTTTTTTATTGCTGAAAAAAAACAATGATCCCCATCTCCCCCCC
This sequence comes from Lithobates clamitans, assembly GCA_037952925.1. Taxonomy (NCBI): domain Eukaryota; kingdom Metazoa; phylum Chordata; class Amphibia; order Anura; family Ranidae; genus Lithobates; species Lithobates clamitans. Next base: position 9,753,107 of record JBBGZY010000160.1, on the reverse strand, counting down.
CCCCCCAACAAGGAGGGGGAGGAGCATGGGATTTTCACAGGACATTCTGTTAGATAGATAAAGCCAGGCTACAGGCAATACACCATTTGGCTCTGATGAAGAGGAGACTCCCCTTGAAACACGTCAGCCATTTGGACCTGGATGGCTTCTTCCCGTAACAAGGAATATGTGCAGTAGATCTGGCACTTCTGCTTCTGGAATACATCTATGAGCTTGTGAAAAAAGTTGTTTGAGTATAAATCTGTTTTATACAATTAATAAATGGTATATAAAAAAGGTAATACACTAGGCTGATGGACCCTCTTTTTTTCTCCTGTGCCATGTGTATCAGGGCTTCCTCAGTCCCAAGAGGGCAGCAAAGCGTGATGACCTTATAAGCTTTAAAGTGGAACATTGAGAGCTGTCTTATTCCTGAGTACCCCACTTGAGCGCAGGAGGTTGCTTTTATTGGTTGCAGGTTTTTAATTTCTGTCTATGTCCCCTTTTAGGGAGATTTACCCTCTCTAATGCCCCGTAGACACGATAGGATTTTCCGACGGAAATGTTTGATAGGAGCTTGTTGTCGGAAATTCCGACCATGTGTAGGCTCCATCACACATTTTCTATTGGAATTTCCGTCAGGCAACATTTGAGAGCTGGTTCTCAAATTTTCCAACAACAAAATCCGTTGTCGGAAATTCTGATCGTGTGTACACAATTCCGACGCACAAAGTTCCACGCATGCTCGCAATCAAGCGGAAGAGCAGCACTGGCTATTGAACTTCATTTTTCTCGGCTCGTCGTGTGTGTTGTACATTACTGTGTTCTTGACGTTCGGAATTTCTGACCAACTTTGTGTGACCATGTGTATGCAAGACAAGTTGGAGCCAACATCCGTCAGGAAAAAAAACATTTTTGTTGTCGGAAAATCCTATTGTGTGTACGGGGCATCATTGTCCTGTTTTCTGGTAATACTGAAAGTAAAAGAAGTCCCCAGAACAGTAGTAAAGGGGAACTCTTCCAGTGAGGTCACAAGTTCTGGAGACCTTGGTGACAACATGGGTTTCCCTCACTTTGGTGGGATTTCAACTCACCTGATATGTAGAATGGGACAGGAGGCAAAGGGAAATCTCCCCATGTAGACAGAGATGGCAAAATAAACCTGCCCAGGATTATAACCCTCCCTTACTGTATCCAAAGTGAAAAAGGAAGTATGGGGAGTGTGGCAGAGGGCAGAAGATTTCAACCAAGAGAGCAACCACCAGCACAAAGCACACTTCTCACTGAATGTAAGTACCGTTCCGGGCGTCCTGTGTGCAGATTTAAAAAGAAAATAAATAACTAAACTTAGGCTTTAAAAAATCTACAGAAACAGGATATTTCATATGGGAAAATAAGCCAAAAGTAAACCTTAGTATAGAAAATAGCTGTGACTGCCCGCATTTATGTATATTTTCATTTTATGGAAAGTGTGTCCCCCTGATTGATAGCTCTAAAGACCCACCAGCTGCTTTGGAGGAAAACCAGACATGCACGTTTTTTTAAAGTGGAACTCAAGGATTCCTGGATAAACTCAACAGAACTTGCATATTATAAGTTTCATTGCTGGATCAAACTGCAGTAAATGTAATGGCAGGTTTATCATCCACTGTATCCTCTTTGCCAGGTTCTCGTTCTTACAACAGGTCTACATTGCATAAACAAACACCACAAAGGAGACATGGGTAACCATCCTTTCACTTTCACCTGGCCTGGAGTGCCCCTTTAAAGTATGTTTTTAATGTATTTTTACATCAGTAGTCCCAGGACACATTTTGTAAATGTGCATAATATTACTATCCATAGCTGGTGTATCTACAAATACATTTCTGTATATATAACGACATTTAGCAGCAAGCGCATTTTCTTTTGATTAGTAAGCCAAGACATAATTTCAGTGGATCAGTGGGGCACAAACAGCATTTATTTGTAAAGGAGGGAGAGCATCAAAGGCCTTCTCTCCATGCCAAGTTTTACGCTCTAAAAGATTTACCAGATCAGTGCATCCAAAAGGTCATTCTTTAAGAATGAGCAATGAAAACGTATCCCCCTCGTTATAGCTCTAGCAACTACTTTACTAAAAGAGAAAAACAGATCAGAAGCGTGAAGGAAAACAAAAGGAACCAACAAAAAAAGTACTCTGGTATTTGATCTAAAGCACGTCACTGAGCGTGAGAACAATTTGTTCCCGCAGACACAAATAAGTGTTTTTGTAGTGCTTGCAGTATTGGCTTTAAAGTGTACTCATCATTGCTTTATAAAACCCTCCTGCTTTTTTTGTTAAGAAATCTTGACCTGTAGTCAAGACTGATGGAAATAATGAGCTAGGAGGCACAACAATTTTATACTTATCCATCATTTTTTAGATGCTGCAGTTCTCAGTAATATTATCCTTTAAAATGGGTTTTGAGGCTGACTGCAGGGGAGTTCTTCAGTTACCTTGAAGATTCACAGATTAGGGCTAATTTACACTTGTAGCAGGGGGCTCTGAAAAATAGCCAGCTGAGCTGTTTATAGCGCCCCTCTTAAGCTGCAAAAACAGCCAAACGGGAACGTACACATGCCACGGTCACAGCAAAAATGATCCCCCTGTCATGTTCGGTGGGCAGTACAGGAGCTGACTATGACCCTTTCAAGTGAATGGGGCCAGGGTACAACTGCCCTGCAACCGTGTGCAATACATACAAGTGCAGTGCAGTGGTGCGGCATTTACAGGGTAGAACAGGCAATGAGGAGGCGGCGTATTGCTTCCTCACTGCCTGTAAAATTCTGAAAAGCAATCCACTACCACACTACTTTTCAGGGGCATGGCAATCTTAGCCTTATGTCCACCCTTGGGGCACCCTCACTTAGGATCTCACCAGCTATTCTGCGAAGAGTACTGTAAAAAAACTTAATTGGTAGTTGCTAACAATTAGGTTGGGGAACATTGGCACAGGATATTTAGGGATGCATTTACAAAAAATTGCTAGCAATTCACCCTTTGAAAGTGCACGTACATTCATTCTGTGCAAATACGGAAAAAACAAACAAATGTAGGTTAATAACAAAATGCTTTTTTACTATTTCCTATGCAGGTTGAATGTCTTGTTGATTTAAAATGGAAAATACTGCATTTGGCCCTAGATGGCCCCTAGTATTATAGGACATTTTTTGGAAACTTAGTGTTGTCTAGTGGCTAAATGTGGTAATATCTGTTTTAAATCCATGAAACACATTCAACTAGCACAGGTAATAGCTTAATAACTTTTGTTTTGTTCCTATTCTCACAGAATAAACTCATATGCACTTTCACTGGACGGATTGCTATCGAAATACACCCCTGTTCATACCGGTGTGACTTGTCGTGCGATTTGACAGATCAAAGTCGCATGACAAGTCACACCCTATTTCTGGCACTGGAACTGCTCAAATCGGTGTGACTCCAACTTGCACCGACTTTGAATAGGTTCCTGCACTATTTATTTTTGGCGATTTCACATGCAAAATGCATTCACATCTGTGCTAAAAGTCATACAGATGTCCGCAAGCCGCACCTGAAATCACACTGACCGGCAGCATTGAAATTGCACTATTTCAAAACTGCATTTGGTGTGAACCGGGGCTTTGTGTTTCTCAATCCCCTGTATAGAATACAGTTCTAAAACTTAAGGGAAAAACATAGTGGTTGTATATAAAGAACACTGATACAATTATAGAAAATTCTAAGCATTTAAGTTATACAATGATATTCAATCCCTTCCATTTTGTCATCTCCTAAAGACAGATGGAAGTTCCTGTGTGTACTAAGCTCCTCCTACTCGTCAAGTTATTGCTTAGGAAAGAACAGTCCCCTAAGGTGCTGATGTGTCAAAAGAGATAACAGATGTTCCATCTTCATCCCCTGCTGCTTACTGGTGAATCACCCTTGTGGACTGCAGTATGTGTCTGAAATTGAACGGAAGATGATTGGTCTATCATACACTTAGTAAGAACCTGATGTCATTCAATGGTTCTTTCACAAAGTTAGGTTTACAGCTTTACTTTTGTCAAAAGATTTATACCTACCAATATTAGTTCTGTAGACAAAGAAAATGCAGACTAGGTCACAGCAAGCATATTAATACATCCGGCATTTCACTGATGCAAAGACATTTTTTACTTTGTAGTCTGCTTTTCTTAAAGTGGTACTAAAGTCAGTTTTCCCTAATTTAGATAAAAATAACAACAAATCTTACATGTACTTGATTTTCTTTAAATCCTATTCAGAACTTGGTTTTTCAATTGTCCTCTAGCCATGCTTCGTGATGGCTGTTCTCTCTGTGCCCCCTATACCTCCAGGATCTATGAAGTCCTGTATAGGTCTCCATTAACTGTATATTCCTGCTCTGTACTCCAAGTTTACATGCAGTTGCTCAGAGTGCAGCACATACAGCCAGCCACAGCCAGCCCCAGAGGAACACAGATGCAAAGCCACACCTCTCCTCCTCTCCCACAGTGGCAGCCACTCCTCTGGTGCGGAGGAGGAGGAGAGGTGTGGCTTTTATGTATGTCCCTGTGTTGGCTGTGTGTGTGGCACTCTGAGTGGCTGTATGTAGACTTGGAGTACAGAGTGGGAGTGTGCTAATAACGTAGACTAACCATTTCAGCTCCGGAAGGTTTTATCTCCTTCCTGACCAGGGCATTTTTTTAAGATACGGCACTGCGTTACTTTAAGTGACAATTGTGCAGTCATGCAACGCTGTACCCAAATAAAATTGATGTCCTTTTTTTCCCACAAATAGAGCTTTCTTTTGGTGGTATTTGATCACCTCTGCGGTTTTTATTTTTTGCGCTATAAACAAAAAAAAGACTGACATTTAAAAAAAATAAAAAAATAAAAATGTTATTACAAAAAACATATTCAGTAAAAAAATCAAATTTCTTCATCAATTTAGGTCAATATGTATTCTGCTACATGTTCTCGGCAAACAAAATCCCAATAAGTGTATATTACAGTAATTGGTTTGCACAATAGTTATAGCGTCTACAAACTAAGGGATAGATTTATGCACTTTATTGTTTTTACTAGTAATGGCGGCGATCAGCGAATTTTAGTGGCACTGGGATATTGCAGCGGACAAATCTAACACTAAGACCCCTTTCACACCGAGCTGCCTATTGCGTCGGCGTTAAAAGCTGCTATTTTTAGCGGCGTTTTACTGTCGGATTTGCGGCGCATTTCGGACACTTTTACCCCCTGCTGGCGGTCGAGAAAGGGTTAAAACCGCCCGCAATGCGCCGCAATAGCGGCGTTTTCCAGCGGTATCCCAGCGCTGCCCCATTGATTTCAATAGGGAGCAGAGATGGAGGAGCGGTAAACACACCGCTCCTTCACCGCTCCAAAGAAGCTGCTGGCAGGACTTTTCCTGACGTCCCGCCAGCGCACCGCTCTGGTGTGAAAGCCCTCGGGCTTTCACACTGGAGATAATGCTGCAGCTGTTTGAGGGCGGATTGCAGGCACTATTTTTAACGCTATAGCGCCTTCAAAATGCTCTAGGTGTGAAAGGGGTTTTAGTGACACTTTTTGGGGACCAGTGACACCAATATCATCATTGACATCAGCAGTGACATCAGTGCGATAAAAAATGCACTTTCACTGTATAAATGACACTGGCAGGGAAGGGGTTAACACCAGAGGCTATCAAAGGTTAAGTGTGCTCCTAGGGAGTGATAACTATGGGGGGAATGTTGACAATGGAGGAAAACAGAGATCCGTGCTTCTCTCCATTTTTCTCTCTGGCAGAACGATCTGCCTTGTTTACATAGGCAGACCACCATTCTGCCTCTCCTCCAAACAATCGTCCCAGAGCAGGAACAAACAATGACGTACAGGTAAGTGAATTTGCGCTAAAGGGCTGCCCTGCCGCAGTATATGTAAGTGGGGCGGTCCTTAAGTGGCTAATGCAGGATTCCATAGTGGTATGGACAAGAAAGAATGGGTTTCAAGTAGCACCGCCAGGGGACAATTGAAAAACCAAGCTCTGAGTAGGAACTTAAAAAAAAACATTAAACACACATGCAAGTTTTGTTATTTTTATCGGATTTAGGGAAAAAATTATTTGAATACCACTTTAACAAGCAATAACATTTCAATAGTACATATACAATAGACGACCCTGTTCAACAACTTCCTTTTCTCATATTTGCTAGTATTCCCTTTACTTTGCCCCAAATACTTCTAGTTCATAAGAACTGGATATAATTTCTAATTGTATTAAGAGACTCTAAAAAGACTATATATCATCAGTTGACACTAATGACTATCACTACAGTACTTCACATACTAGGGCATGCTGCCCAAATACAGAATAGTTTGCAATGCACATTGGAGAAATCAGTTTATCTTGGCTCCTACAAACAATCTGTGTAGCCTAGAACTGAATATACATTGTCGTAAGGTTATTAGCTGTTACATTACACTTACATGGCCGTGGAGGGGATAAGGGAGTTGCTGAATACTCAATAGGCCAGTGTTAGTCATGGAAAAACTGATGCATGTCTCTATATTATGCTGTACATTTTGCCAAAGAATTGTGGAGCAATACAATCTTGTAGGAAGGAAACTGGAGGATTACCACAAGTGCACTTCAGTTTCCTTTTTCTAGGAACAGAATAAGGGGCAAAGCAATAAACTGATAGAAAACATCGAAATCAGTGAAAGTGTTAAAACCCAGATAGAGATGGCATTTTCAACCAAATAATAATGTGCTCAAAAGTTAAAGCAAGTTTTAGTTTTGGAGTTTGAGAAGCTCCTGAATTGGTTCGGGGATAGGACCCTATGCAGGAAGCTGTCACAATAACGACAGCTTCCTAGCACAGACATTTCTCAATCTGGGTACTGGCATATCTCTTTACACCAGATCAGAGTAGGCATTAATTACCACCAGTTTCATAATCTGAGAACTGGCGGTATTTCTTTAATCAGTCACAGCGACAGATTCTTAAAGTGGCAGTAATAAAAACTACCTGAATTTGTCATGTGTCAGTAATATTATTGACACTGGTGCAAAGGCTTGCCTGAATTACAGATAGGTAGTTCTTATCCCCGTGGCGCCCATTAAGAGTTTTTAGATGGCGGGAGGTGGGGTCTATGATCATGTGATTGTCGTGATTGGCTGTCACATGATTGGAAAGCTCCCGGTCGCAAGCAGCGATCGTGAGCTTTCCATTAGCCACTGATGACTGTGCCTGAAGCGTGCAGGTCACGCGCTCTCGACACAGCTTTGTTTGCAATGAGATCCGCAAATATGCGGGCGCTCAGGGCCAAGGCCCACTCACCGAGGGGCTACATATTTGTGTGCCATCGGCACCAACAGGTTAAGGAATCCACCACTATAAAACAGTCTGAAAAGCTTTATTGAATTGTTCAGAGTGTGTACGAGTGCTTGTGTGAGACAGCAGGCCAATAAAAACTTCTATTTGTATCAAGGATGGGAGGCATGTGTGTTCCAGATTCCATCAGTTTTTTTGTTTCGTAGTTTGATGGTTTTACGCTAGGTTGGCTGCGGGTGCAGGAATCACAGAGATTCGCACACCACCAACCACACGCAGTGAAAATGCGCTGCTCTAAGAAATGTGCGGGGCTGCAATTCATTATGAATGGCACCCCCACTAATGTAAAAACGACGTGAGTTTGTGTGCAGGAACTGCATGGAAATTGCATGGTCAAAATGACCATTCAATTTCCCCACGAGCCATGTTTTGAAAAAGGTGTACCTTTGTTCTGCGAGAAAAGAAGGCATAGCAGCCCATGGGAAACATGGGCCACAAAAACGCTAAGGTGTGAACCTATAAACTTCCAGCCTGCTCAGGGATTTTGCTCCACCCTGAAACCAGTTTTTGTGTATATCACACCGGAGAGCTCTTTGGTGCCTGTGTGGTGAAATACAGCCCATGTCTGGCATATCCTATGTGACAAGGGCTTTATTTGCAGAGGTCCCTGGGCAGCAGTAGGTTGCAAAAAGTCAGTTAGCCAAGCCAACCCTGTATGTTAGAAAGTTGACAAGTTTTCTTTGCTTCTTGTTTTTCTGTTTTAACTTTGTATGTAGTCTTTGTAAATAATCATGCGTGTTTTGCTGGGAATTATTCTTTTTAAAGTGTCGTGAACTCATCCAGGCTATCCAGTGCTATATGCTTCCCGTCCTGAGACACTGGCTGGCAGGACTGTGGAAGGTATATGTGTCACTTAGGTTTCTCAACTACACACTGTGAGGGGCTCCAGGGTTTGTGCTTTCTTAGATCTTAATAAGTTCTGGCATGGGAGCTTTGGTTGGGATAAAGCCACCTGTCCTAGGTCCAAGTTTAACCTGTTAGTTAAACCTCACTAATTCATAAGCTGTACAAAAACCATTTTATATCTGAGCTAATAAATGCAAGGGACTGTCACTCTCTCATGTGGAAGCCTGTTGCTTAGTGAAAAATATGGACTTCTGAAAGGACACTAAGCATCTAGTTGTGTTGGGGAACCTATTAGGTAGCACCCTGTTAGTTAGCTGTTGACATACTGTAGGTTTAGTTAGTGGCTTGGATGGGCAGGTGGTTTGTGTGCTTTCGGTTATATACTTGCTGTAAATAGACCTCCTGCATTGAACTGCATTGTTTACTGCCTTGCTGAATAAAACTGCAGGACACACCTGTATGGACTGTTCCTGGGTGTCCTTGGCTCGTGCACAGTTAACTACTGCCACTATCATTTGAGCCTGTCTTCTCTACAATATATTTTCCAGGACTCCTCCATCTAGTTCTAATTTTCACAATATAAATGAAAATCTAACAAAAGGTATAGACTATAAACAATGGGTGGGGCTGGGAACACAAGAGATTTAGCAATGCCCTATGTCCTAAACACAGCAGGTAGCATGACTGAAGTCTGTTCCTTTAGGACATGGCTTCAGATTTAGAGGTAAAGAGTTAAGGGCTTTGAGATACGCCACTGCAAAGGGGATTCCTGATTTGGTCATTTTTTTTGGTTTACTTGCTCATTATTTATGTTTACATTGTCTCAAGCTCTGGGATCAATACCTAAAAGTATCAATTCAGTTGAAAAAAAAACTATGTTGTCAGTTTGGTTATTTAAGGAATGGGTATGTAAGGGGAGAAATGAATGCTGGATCAATCGTGTCATCAGTCCCTACCAGCCTACCTAAGAATTACAGCAGAAATACTAGTCCACCAAAAACAACAAGGATCACTGTAGGGTGGACTGGCCTTTTACGTTTCTGAGACCTACAGTATATAACTAGCAATAGTGCCATACCATACTAAGTAATAATACATGTGATACAATAAAAATGGTATGAATCCCAACCACAGCACTGCCTGCCTGGAGTTTAAATGTTCTCAATCTGTGGGTTTCCTCTGGGTACTCTGGTTTCCTCCCACATTCCAAAGATATGCTGGTAGGTTAGTTGGCTCCTGTCTAATTTGGCCTTAGTATGTGTATGTATGAATGTGAGTTAGGGACCTTAAAATTGTAAGCTCCTTGAGGGCAGGGACTGATGTGAACAGGGCTGTCTGTAACACAGAGCAAAAGGGACAGCTGCCCCGGGCCCAGTCATTGTTGTGGGGCCCAAAGCAGCTACCCCTTGAGTCCATACTGCCCACAAATAGTTGATAAGTGGATTTGGGAGGGCCCAAGAAAATGTTTGCCCAGTGTCCAATCAATATTAAAGACGGCCCTGGATGTGAATGTACAATATACTATATATGCAAAGCTCTGTGTTATTTAATGGTGCTATATAAGTACACATAATATATTTATGGTACAGAAAATTAAGCTCGTTTGGCTGTGCTTCTCCTATGGATCACAGTGCAATTCGTTTTGCACTCCTGTGACTCTTTTTCAACAGAGAGCTGGCTGAAGTCGACTCTCTGCTAACGTCACAGAATCAGTCCAGGCACCACATCATCACGACAATAAGGTCTGGATCTGCCAGATGCCTGGACTGACACCTGTCTCAGCCTCTCAGTGAGCCGCTGAGAGCCTGAGACGGCCTGCTCCAACCCCTCCACAGCTCAGCAACCCAATGAACGAGGACGGAGATGAGCAGAGTTGTGACTGACAGTCAGCAGCTCTCAGCTCGAGGAGCTCTGAAAACCGAGTGGTCGGCGGTGTTCGATCGCTCGGTTTTCAGTGTAGAGGCACCAGTGGACAGATGCAGCATCAGACCCATGCTGCATCCACCAAGGTATGTATGATGGGGAAAAAAAGAGAAACCCTTACTTCTCTTTTAAGGTTTTTTTTTTTCTCCTGAATGGTTACAAGGTGAATTAACTTTTTAGAGGAGAAGCTTGTGTAGGAATGTCCCAGAAACTGGTGGCCTGAACATTCACCACCCACTAAAACCACTTAACGTTTCCAAATGATACAAACAGAACATTGTTTCTGGAAGAGGTCTAGTAATATAAATAAACACACATTATATATATAGGAGATGTGTGAGTGGTTCATTAAATGTGTTGTTCACAGTGTTTAAAAGCTCTTTTCATCACGTATGACTGCTGAACTTGTTTTCTATTTACAAAAGGCAGGTAAATATAGAAATCTGTGTTTGATAGGACACTTCTAATGAATATATATTTCATGATTAACAGTTGTTAAGTATGTATTCATTGGCAAATGATGAGAACAAGCCACACAAGTCAGTAGAAATGTCCGTTCTACAAGTACATTTAAACACTTTACGTGCAGTTTTCAGAGCAGTGAAAGTACTGTATGAATCCATGTACTGTAAACTAGAGCAAATTGTATGCCGAATGAACTGCGGCACAGGAATGTGTGTGCCTGTTCTAAAAAAAGGTAAAAAGTATATACAAGCATATATTTACATTGTTGAAGCTTCATACAGAGAGTCAGTCACTTAGGAGAATCTTGATTACGTGCATTCCTACACATCATACAGGTCTTCCTTATGTACATTATAGGATATTTCTGTTTCTTATGAGTCAGTGCTGGGGAAGAGATTCATGGAAAATCTGACTAAATCTTGGAATAACGCAAACAACTGTATATATTAAAGAGGAGTTCAATTCATCTTCCAAAGAGTACAGTTCCTTGTTCATTTACATTTACATGTTTCCGATAAGCTTTTGAGGTTTTCCTTACTTCTCAATCCAACCAGTACTAATACACAAAGTTCTATAAAAATATCAGATTGTCCCACTTGCGGACTGCTCACAGAACATTTACTGCGGCAGGGCAGCCGCTCTGTGCCAGATCACATACCTAATACATGAACTGACACTTCCGGGTCTGGTGCGTGTGCCGCCGGCGACCTGCTGTGATTCTACACAGCGGGAGCCTAGCAGCGGGTACCATGGACTTGATGTCTGCCGGCACCTGCCGATTACACGGGGCATGTAAACAAGGGAGATTGACATTCTGTCAGAAGGGAAGACACAGATCCTGTGTTTCTGCTAAGCAGGAACACGGATCTTTGCCTTCCTCTAGTCAAAGCACCTCCCAACACAGTGAGTAATCACAACCTAGGCACACAGTTAACCCTTTGATCGCCCCTGATGTTAACCCCTTCCCAGCCAGTGCCATTAGTAAAGTGACAGTGCAGATTTTTTTAGCACTGATCACGGTATTATTGTCACTGGTCCCCAAAAAGTGTCAAAAGTGTCAGTTAGGTGTCCGATTTGTCTGTCGCAATATCGCAGTCCCAATATAAGTCGCTGATTGCCGCCATTACTAGTAAAAAAAAAAATCCCATCATTTTTAGACGCTATAACTTTTTTACGCAAACCAATCAATATACGCTTATTGGGATTTTTTTTTTTACCAGAAATATGTAGCAGAATACATATTAGGCCCCTTTCACACGAGGCGGACTCCCTTTCCACGGAGCCCGCCTCGGTCCGCCGGCTCAGCGGGAGATCAGTCCGTTGATCTCCACTGAGCCGGCGGATGACAGGTCCCTCTCTGCTCAGTGAGCGGGGAGGGGCTTGTCAGGCGCCGCTATCGCCTATGGAGGGATCTGATGAAAACGGACATCATGTCCATTTACATCAGATCTTACCCGATCTGATCTGCCAGCGACGGACCTGGACGCAGGGCCATCCGTCTGCTTTTTGCGGATCGGACCGGGTCGGATGTCCCGCTGACATCCGTCGCTCCATAGGCTAACATGGAGCGCCCGTTCAGGTCCGCCGTCAAAACTGACAGGCGGACCTGAACGTTCCGATCGCGTGAAAGGGGCCTTAGCCTAAATTGATGAAGAAATTTGATTTTGTTTACTTTTTTTTATTGTTTTTTTTTTTTTTTCTTGTCAGTCTTTTTTTATAAAAATAAAGTCAGTCTTTTTTTTAAAAAACCGCAGAGGTGATCAAATATCACCAAAAGAAATCTCTATTTGTGGGAAAAAATGTTTTATTTGGGTACAGTGTTGAACGACCGCACAATTTTTAGTTAAAATAATGCAGTGTCGTATCGCAAAAAAAAAAACACCTGGTCAGCAAGGGGGAACAAACATGTTCTACTTACCTGCTTTGTGCAATGGTTTTGCAATCCTCCTCTTCTGGGGTCCCCCAAAGGCACCCTGGGCTCAACCCCCCTGCTGAGTGCACCACAGCAAGCCACTTGCTATGGGGGTACTCATGTGTGCTCGCTCCCTAACCCTGTGTCTCCACAAGACACACAGAACAAGGCTAGGGCTAGGCCCCACCCCCGATCCTCCTCACTGGCTCTGATTGGCAATGGTGGGAGCCAATGGCTCCTGTTGCTGAATCTGAACCAATGAAGAGCCTTGGCTCTTGTGTACATCGCTGGATCAAGATGGGGCTTGGGTGAGTATTATGGGGGGTGCGGCGGAAGCTGCAAGCAGAACCTTCTGCCTTTACATCGATTTTAAAGCAAATCTATTGAACATGTAAAATTGTGTATTCATTTCCACATTGTATTTGAATTATTTCTGGTCTACTCCTATTAATATGAATGATCTTGAGGTTTTTAAACTTACTTTGTGAAGATCCCCCACATGTTTACTTCCTTGAATTCTGTGACATGTATTCACTGTGAGTAGACATTGCTGTTGTTACACATTTCACAGAGCCTGTGTTCCGTCAGATTAGGTAACGGAAGTGACGTTCCGCTGTGCATGCTTCCACCGCTACCAGGTTTGCTCCTCTGACAGAACAGCTGCAGTGAGAAGATGCGGCAGCGGACATCTTACTACACCCAGCTACCTCTTAAATTACACAGTAATTTTAGCAATAAAGTGAGCGTATAGGAATAAATCTTCTATATTGACATGTGTGATGCTGTTACATTTTGAAAGAAGCTAGACGTCAGCAGTGGGAAGGTGGCGGAGGCCATGTTGGTAACCCCGCACTTCTCGGGGATAAACATTTAGGCTTTCAAAATGAAACATCCAAACAGCATCACAGATGTCACTATACTATATTTATTTATATACGCTCGCTTTATTGCTAAAATTACTGTAACATTCAAGACGTAACTGGGTGTACCAAGATGTCCGCTGCCTTCTTCTGACTGCAGCTGTTCTGTCAGATTAGCAGACCTGGTAGCGGTGGACATATGCGCAGCTGACGGAACGTCACTTCCATTACCTAATCTGACGGGTCGCTGATTCTGACAGAACACCTGCCTTTTGAACTAAAGAGGTTCTGAGAGGACGAACCAGTACAGGAATCACAGCTTGTAGGCAGCAAGGTACCATGGGATATGTAGTCCTTAGAAACTGAAAGTAAACAGCAGAGGATAAGCTGCAAAGCATGCTGGGAATCTAGAAAGTTGTGGAAAGAGATGGCCAGCAGACAGGCAGCATTCACAACAGAAAGATTTTCTTTTTGAAAGTAAGCTTACATTGGATTGTTGAAAATAACTATTGTTTGTATTACTATAACAAAGCTGACATATAAAATGAAAGCATATCTTCTGTCCGAAGAATTCCTTTAGAATTTTGCTAAAACATGGCGTTATCAGTACTGCTTGAACTGGAAAGAAAGAATACTCCAAAAGCTTGCCTGAAAACTTAAAAGTTATGCCGCGTACACACGACATTCCATCGGATATTACGATCGTGTGTGAGCTTCATCTGTCTTTTTTCTTCAAAAATTCTGACGGACCTAGAAATAGAACATGTTTCAAATATGTCAGACTTTGGTCCATTTGTGTGTGGGCAAGTCCGTTCAGTCGGAAGTCTGTCGGAACTCCATCGGGAAGACCGTCTGACCTTTTTCTGCCGGAAAGTCCGGTCGTGTGTACACAGCATTAGTGCAGAGAACAAAAGTATCCCAGACAATACAGATATTACAATACAGTGATTGTTGCTGTAAGTGCACTAATAAGGCTACAGTCACCTAAAGCATGGTTCAGGTTTATTTATAAGAAAGATAAAAAAGTGTATTTGTCCAATATAGATATTAAATAAATAATGGGGTGTGGTTTGGTAGCAGACTATATAATGAGATATTGTGGAGGTGTGTGACATTTTATGGATAACCCTTAAAATATCTGTAAAGCAAACAACAGTGTATGTATGAATGATTCAAGGATAATCATAGAAGCATTGCTACCTAGTGTCTTGAATTCTGTGGGACAATCCTAGGATTTTTAAAAAAGGTCCCCCAGTGCATGCTCCATGCAGGATCCAGGACACTTAACACTTTGCAAAGTGTCAGTAGGGTATCAAGTGCTAGAATGCTCTATTTTCCAGCACCCTCACTGCAATTGTGGCTGTTGGGTGGAGTGATCTCCTAGCTGACAGTCACGGTAAAGTCCCAGCATCAACAGAGGCAGAGCAAGAGCACAGAAGTGTGTGTTCAGATAAGTAATCGCTGAGCGCCAATTTTTTTTATTTTTGTTCCCATTACCAGCAACAATATTGGGTTAATTTAGCTGTCATGGATACCAACAATCATGCCTATTTTAGCTCATCGTAACCACCAATGAGAATTTTTTTTAGCCCACTGACAATGGTGGGGCTTATTTTATCCCAATGGCAGTCATAACGGAACCTATTTTATTCCACTAACACAAACTATGGGATTTATTTTCCTCCCAATAGCACCAACAATGGGGCTATTTTTTATTTCCCCAAAGGATGTAGTTTATTTTCCTCCAACTGGACACCAAAGATGGGATTATTTTATTCTACTGACACCAAGGATGTTGCTCATTTTCCTTACGCTGACAATAATGATTGGACTTTTTATTCAACTGACATCAGTGATGGGATTTATTTTTCTCCTACTGACACCAACAATGGGGCAATTTTTTTCCCACTGACAGCAACAATGGGGCTTATTTTCATCTCCAGGACACTTACAATGGAGCTTTGTCTCCACCCAGTCACACCAATGATGGAGTGTATTTTATTCCACTGACACCAAGGGTGCTGCTCATCTTGACAGTAACGATGGGACTTTTTTATCCCACTGACATCAATAATGGGAAGTATTTTTCTCCTACACACACCAACGATGGTTCTTAGTTTCCACCCACTGACACCAATGATGGGACTTATTTTCCTTCTACTGACATGGACAATGGGGCTTATTTTACTCACACTGACATCAGTAATGGGATTTTTTACCCCCCCCCACTTGCTTCTAAGTGTACCCCAGGCCCTATTTTGTCTAAAAGGTAGAAAAGCATAGGGGGAAAAGTTTCAACACTATAAAGCCAAGAAAAAAAACAAACACTTTATTTGATACACTCACTTTTGGCCATGTCCCCATCTGTCTAGCAGCTACTAGCTATTAAGGAGTTACTCTTACATTTTTATTTTTTTATTTGGCAACTGGCATACATAAAAAAGCCCCCATGAATGCAAAAAAAGTGTGTAAAATACATTTTTTAGATTCCTTTTTTTACAGTAGTCATATGAATGTAATAGCTCTCTGCTCCGGATAGGAGCAGCTATCAATCAATCTATGTAGGGCTTACAAGGTTGTGCCAGCCTGTGATGTCAAAGGCTGAAAAAAAGACTGTAAGCACACCCTGCGCCCTGTTGTGTGTTGTCCCCGGGCTAGAAAGGCTCATGCATGCTGACAATGCTGTGACAATTACACTGTTGCAACAAGAATGAGAGCAGTTGACCCTTTACAGACTCTTTACACACACAAAGTAGCCACAACCATGTGTTCTAATGGAAACATGCTCAGTTCGCAACATCTGCTGTTGCAATTCTGATCTTTAAAGAAAAGGTCTATATCACATGCTGCCATGCCCAGACAGAAATCCAACAGAGTTTACACCATAGGCGTGCGCAGCCTATTGGATTAGGGTGTGCACCCCAAAACTCAAACATGTGTGTGGAGATATATATATATATATATATGTATGCACATTTACTTTTTTTTGCTGATAAGTCAACCAGGGAGGGTTCATATCGAGTTGCCTTTTTATTTTTGCTCCATCGTGTGTCTGGCTGCCAGTGCCTGCCCTGCTCAGTGCTGTCTCTCACTGCTCACGTCGCCTTACTGAGCAGTGTTGCCGACCTACCAGATTGAAATTTACTGGCATAACACCCAAAATTTACTGGCACGGGCACATTTTTACTGACATTTTTCTAAATTACAGTTTTAAGTGCACATTTCAGTATTTAGGCTACAAACAAGTACACTATGCAAATAGCAATGCGATTTAAGGTACATATTTACCTTACCTTACACATTCTGTTATTTTCGATATAATAATAGTCCATCGGTTTCTGTTCCCCATCACTTCCTGCCCCCAGCTCCTGCCCCCACCACCATCACCTCCTGCCAGCTCTTGCCACCACTACCTCTTGCCCCCATCATCCCCTGCCCCCATTACCTCCTGCCAGCTCTTGCCACCATCACCTCCTGCACCCACCGCCACCACCAGCTCCTGCCACCACCACCTCCACCAGCTCCTGCCACCACCACCTGCACCATCACCTCCTGTCAGCTCTTGCCACCATTACCTTCTGCCCCACCACCACCTCCTGCCCCAAACACCATCGCCACCTCCTGCCACAATCAGCTCCTGTCAGCTCTTGCCACCACCACCCCCTGCCCCAAATACCTCCTGCCCCAAACACCACCACCACCTCCTATCACCTCCTGCCACCACCAGCTCCTGTCCCAAACACCACCTCCTGCACTCACCACCACCACCTTCTGCCACAATCACCTCCTGCCACCACCAGCTCCTGCCCCAATCAACTCCTGTCAGCTCTTGCCACCACTACCTCCTGCCCCACCACCCCCTGCCCCAAACACCACTACCACCTTCTGCCACCACCAGCTCCTGCCCCAAACACCACCACCACCTCCTGCACCCACCACCACCACCACCACCACCTTCTGCCACAATCACCTCCTGCTACCACCAACTCCTGCCATCACCAGCTCCTGCCCCAAATACCACCTCCTGCCACAATCAGCTCCTGTCAGCTTTTGCCACCATCACTTACTGCCCCACAACCACCTCCTTCTGCCACCACCAGCTCCTTCTGCCACCACCATCACCCCCTGTCACCACCATCACCCCCTGTCACCACCACCTCCTTCCCTAAACACCGCTTGGCCCAAACACCACCACCACCTGCCACCACCAGCTTCTGCCCCAAACACCATCACCTCCTGCCCCACCACCTCCTGCCCCAAACACCACCACCACCTCCTGCACCCACCACCACCAGCCACCATCACCTCCTGCCACCACCAGCTCCTGCCCCAAACACCACCACCACCTCCTGCACCCACCACCACCACCTTCTGCCACAATCACCTCCTGCCCCAATCAGCTCCTGTCAGCTTTTGCCACCATAACCTCCTGCCCCACCACCACCTCCTTCTGCCACCACCAGCTCCTTCTGCGACCACCTCCACAACCATCACCCCCTGTCTCCACCACCTCCTTCCCCAAACACCTCCTGGCCCAAACACCACCGCCACCACCAGCTTCTGCCCCAAACACCACCACCTCCTGCCCCACCACCTCCTGCCCCAAATACCTCCTGCCCTAAACACCACCACCACCTCCTGCACCCACTACCACCAGCCACCATCACCTCCTGCCACCACCAGCTCCTGCCCCAAACACCACCACCACCTCCTGCACCCACCACCACCACCTCCTGCCCCAAACACCTCCTGCCACAATCAGCTCCTGTCAGCTTTTGCCACCATAACCTCCTGCCCCACCACCACCTCCTTCTGCCACCACCAGCTCCTTCTGCGACCACCTCCACAACCATCACACCCTGTCTCCACCACCTCCTTCCCCAAACACCTCCTGGCCCAAACACCACCGCCACCACCAGCTTCTGCCCCAAACACCACCACCTCCTGCCCCACCACCTCCTGCCCCAAATACCTCCTGCCCTAAACACCACCACCACCTCCTGCACCCACCACCACCAGCCACCATCATCTTCTGCCCCAAACACCACCACCTCCTGCACTCACCACCACCACCTCCTGCCACCACCAGCTCCTGCCCCAATCAACTCCTGTCAGCTCTTGCCACCACTACCTCCTGCCCCACCACCCCCTGCCCCAAACACCCACCACCACCTTCTGCCACCACCAGCTCCTGCCCCAAACACCACCACCACCTCTGGCACCCACCACCACCACCTTCTGCCACAATCACCTCCTGCTACCACCAGCTCCTGCCATCACCAGCTCCTGCCCCAAATACCACCTCCTGCCACAATCAGCTCCTGTCAGCTTTTGCCACCATCACCTCCTGCCCCACCACCACCTCCTTCTGCGACCACCTCCACCACCATCACCCCCTGTCACCACCACCTCCTTCCCCAAACACCTCCTGGCCCAAACACCACCACCACCACCAGCTTCTGCCCCAAACACCATCACCTTCTGCCCCAAATACCTCCTGCCGCAAACACCACCAGCCACCATCACCTCCTGCCACCACCAGCTCCTGCCGCAAACACCACCACCACCTCCTGCACCCACCACCACCACAATCACCTCCTGCCACAATCAGCTCCTGTCAGCACTTGCCACCACTACCTCCTGCCCCACCACCTTCTGCCACCACCAGCTCCTGCCCGAAACACCACCACCACCTCCTGCACCCACCACCTTCTGTCACCACCAGCTCCTGCAATCACCAGCTCCTGCCCCAAATACCACCTCCTGCACCCACCACCTCCTGCCACAATCAGCTCCTGTCAGCTCTTGCCACCATCACCTCCTGCCCCATCAACCACCTCCTTCTGCCACCACCAGCTCCTTCTGCCACCACCTCCACCACCATCACCTCTTGTCACCACCACCTCCTTCCCCAAACACCTCCTGGCCAAAACACCACCACTAGCTCCTGCCCCAAACACCATCACCTCCTGCCACCACCAGCTCCTGCCACAATAACCTCCTGCCTTTATTACCTTACCAAGGAAGTCTGAGAATGCAGGCTTGCCCTGAGCTGGTCCGCTTGTGCTGTGGATGTTGCCTGGGCAGCTGCTGTCCTGGGCTGTGCTATCACTGGGTTGTCTGAAAAGGCATGGCTCCTCCATTCCGCCTGCTCAGCTCCTGCCTCATGGTGACTATTTTTAAAGGCTGGCGCGCCAGGCGGGATGCGCCGTGACATCACTCGCATCGCCGCCAGTAGCACGCTGCACAGCCTCTGTCAAATCCGCCCCCCCAGGAGGTCCCGCCCGCCGGCGCTGGCCGAATACAGGATCGAATTAGGATCAGCTTTGGAGTCGGGCAGCTCGCCCGAACTGTGCATGCGCAGTTCATAGCCGACCAGGTCACGGCTATTTTTACGGGCACCTTTGCCTGGACCAATGAGAGCTCAGCACAGGGATTAGGGTGTGCCTGGGCACACCCGGCACACCCCGTGGGCACGCCTATGGTTTACACTATGGTAGTTACTTAAAGGAAGCAAAAGTGCTCTCATTTCTAATTAGAGCAATCATAGATTCAGCTTAACAAATGATAAAATATTGTTTTAATGAAAAGGCGAAAAATGGTTTAATAAATACTTACAGAAAAAATATCACAAAACAGACATAAAACAACAGTAAAATAACAGGGATTAAAAAGTGAAAAAAAAAACTTAAAGAGTAACTCCACTTTTGTGGAGAGAAATCTATGTACATTGCAGGGATTTTAACAAACTTTGTTGCCCATGTGGAAAGTGTATCTAATGGGAGTGGTTTAAGAATTATAAATCAGCTTCTGCACTTGCAGGGCTCTAATGAGGAAAGTGGACGGGTCTGCACCTCTTTAGACGTCATTTTCTACTGGGAGTATCTCACTAAAAATGAAATATTTGTTGCAGGGATGCCGTAAATCTGACTTGTATCTTATTTCACATTTCTGAGAAAATCAGTGAGCCAATCACACAATCAGGAAATTATGTTTCGGGGGGGGGGAAACACAGAACACCTCCAGGTAGCCATATTGCATTGCATTTTACATAAAATTTACAGTTGGAGATTGAAAAGGAAAGGTCATTTTTAATAACATTCAATTACAATATGACTTTAGTCGCAATTGTGTAAGCTGTATTATTATTATTTATTTTTTTGCTATTTTTTTCCCCACAAAAAGTGTAGTTACCCTTTAGGTAACGTTGGCCTGCTCTTTGTTTTCATCCTGGAATCAATTGGCTTGCAGAATATGTCCAATCAGATGTTTGAAAAAGCCTCTGGCCCTCAGAAATGTAACTTAACATGTGGTTCTGATGGTAAATGAGAGCTCAGTGTTGCAAATGCAGCCATATTTTCTGGTCCCTGGAGAGGGCATTACAGAATTAACACACCCAAGTTTGAGGGGTGTGTCGATAGGTGTGCTGGAGTATTTCATTATGCTCAGGGGACACACCCTTAAAGCGGGGGTCCACCTATCTATCATTTTTTTTTTGTTGGAGTTCATTCACAAACTTTTCTTCTCAGCATTACATACTCACATATTGTGTGTAATATGTCCACCTGTTTCAGATTTTGTTGGAAAGAATAACTTATATTATTCACTGCAGGCGGTTTCCATCTTCATTGTGGGCATTTGAAGCCCACAAGCATTTATTTCCTGGATGTGGTGAATGCTGTGCTCCCAGCATTCACCGCTCGTTCCCGCACATGCTCAGTGGCATCCTGGGAAGCCGGAGACTAGCTCCCAGGAGTATGGGAGAGGCTAGAAACACACCTACTCCCATGGGAGGAGAGCCAGGAAGTGCAAAGAAGAAAAGAAAAAAAAAAAGGTAATTACGGCGATTTAAATTTTTTTAAACGGTATGTCAGCATCTAGGCAAGGAAGAGAATACATACAGATATTGTTCAAAATTTGGGTGGAACCCCGCTTTAAAAAAAGGAGAAGTTCACCTTTTTTACTAAATTTCAGCTCCCCTTTATACCAAGATAGCATTCATGTACTTTTTTTGCAAAAATATCTAAGCTTTCCATTAAATCTACAGACACTTTACTTGTCCTCATCCATGTTTCCAAACGTATCCATTAGTTTTGCCTTACTTCCTGGTCAGACTATAGGTCATGACACAGGAAGGAGTTGACCAGCTGACCTCATTAGCACACACCCTGCATCATCTACCCTCCTACCCACCACCTATTCCCAGCTGCACGTTTTTTTAAATGAAATGCAATCAATCAGTGATCACCCTTCTCACTAAATACACAATATACAATCAGATTGATTAGTGTATGGCCATCTTTATACAAGCACATAGGAGGGAGTGGACAGAAACACTCAGCTGTCAAACACCATTCACATCTCTGCACACATGCGATTTTTAAAGCACATTTTTGGCTAATTTGTCCTGTAACACACATAGAGCAGCCTGTTGATTTCAATTGGCTGCACTACATGTGGCTTATGGGACATTTTGGTGTTTTGTGGGTTGCTTGTTTTTTTTGCAGCATTTGCCACTTATTTTTTCACATGGCAAAATGTGTGTTTGGTGTGCCGTTAACAATTAATGGCACGGAAAGAGCAACTAGTAATTTTAGGTTTATAAAGAGATTTATAAGATAAAGTATACACTATACAATCTGATTGTGCAAACATCCACAAGGACAGTGAAGTTAGTACAATCACTGATTGATTGCATTTCATGTAAAAAAATGTGCAGCTGGAAATGGGTGGGTAGGTAGGAGGGTGGATGATGCAGGGTGTGTGCTAATGAGGTCAGCTGGTCAACTCCTTCCTGTGTCATGACCTAAATAGTCTGACCAGGAAGGCAAAACGAATGGATACGTTTGGAAACATGGATGAGGACAAGTGACGTAAGTGTCTGTAGATTTAATGGAAAACGTTGGTAATTTTGAAAAAAAATGTACATTAATGCTATAGTGGTAAATAGGGGAGCTGAAATTTAGAAAGAAAAAAAAAAAGGTGAACTTATCCTTTAATGCCAATCATTCTAAATACAACTCTACTTCCAGAAGACAAGGTTTTCACAATCCAACAACCAGCATGTTATTTAGCAGAATGAAATTACGATTTACTGCACACCAAATATGATTAACCACTTGACTACTGGGCACTTTCACCCCCTTCCTGGCCAGGTCAATTTTCAGCTTTCAGTGCTGTCACACTTTTAATGACAATTGCATGGTAATGCAACACTGTACCCATATGACATTATGAAATTTTTAGCATTTTCTTCCCACAGATAGAGATTTATTTTTGGTGGTATTTAATCAATCACCAAATCATTTTTTTTTTTGCTAAACAAACTAAAAAAAAGACTAAAAGAAAAAAAAAAAAAGTTTGTTATAAAATTTTGCAAACAGTTAACTTTTCTCCTTCACTGATGTGCGCTGATGAGGCGGCACTGATAAGGAGGCACTAATGATGATGCACTGATAGGTGGCACCGATGGGCACTAATAGGCAGCACAGAAGGGCACCGATAGGTGCTGCTGATAGGCGGCACTGATGGGCACTGGTAGATGGCACTGGTAGGTTGCACTGACTAATAGGTGGCACTGATAATTAGGCACCGATTGGCAGCACTGGTGGCCACTTTTGGGACTGCACTGATAATCAGTGCCCTTAACACAAGCTGGTTATCAGCTCTCTTCTCTCCTCAAGCTGACAGCATGAGGAAAGAAAAGCCGATAACCAGCTTGTGTTTACATCCGTGATCAGCTGTCATTGGACACAGCTGATCACGTGGTAAAGGACAACTGTGATTGGCCCTTTAAGCTAATCTGTGATCACCTGAGTCTGAAGGCGTGTGGGCAGCATGATCACAGAAGGATGTCCATGTATGCCCTCCCAGCAAAGTAAGCCTGCGTGGTAGCCGTCTTTCGGCTATAGCGCCGTCGGAAAGTGGTTAAGAGTACCATGATTGTGGATACTGTGAATGTCTCTCTTAGGAGGTCAAAAATGTCCCATTTGCCTTCTGAACTTTGTAATATAGGCATGTTTGGTGTCCAATTGATTAGCATCTTTCCATACATTAGTATAACCATTTTCTATGCAGGTGATTTCATTACAGCAAGAGATATGGAATATTCATAGAGTTTGACTTTGTTAAACATACAGATGTGTATTGCTAAAACTATTATGCACACTGTTTATGATCTGGCCATTTTATGGCAGGCCTAATTAGAAGTATTTTACAGACCCTAGCTAGTGGGGGGGTTTTAATACCACTGCTTTTTGTTAAATGTGTCTGGGCTGTGCTGTGTTTTTCATCAAATGTGTCACCTTCCGTGAATGCCTAGCACAGACATGAGGTTTAAATTAAATCTGACTGTGTTTGTTACTGATGTTTGACTTGGGAAAACTGGCACGGGGTGGCACTGTAATCAGCAAGACTCCCCCATTCACTCCACACAACTTGGTGTTCATCAGAACTCGTCATCATCACAAACACTGCCAAGGGGTTGCAACCCTTGGTTAGCATTGTCGATGAAATACAAGAAACACTGCAAGGGGGAAGTTACTGACAGAATTTACTAACTATTGAAAATGTCAATAATCAGAAGGCTTACATTCTTGAATTCTAAATGTGACAGAAGTTTATACAGGCTTTAAAATAACTAAAGAGTATTACTCACAGTTCTGCAAATATTAGTCTACCCAAAAATGCTCCTGCTATTGCTAAGGATCAACAGTGAAAGCTGAAGTGCAGTTTTCAGAAAAAGGCATGCTTCTTAATAACTAAACAAGCTGTTGCATGAGGACTACATTTTGTAGTTGTGATTATAAATTGAGGTCCTAACTATTTAAACAAAAACTCCCCTTCCAAATTTGACTGTGTGTGGACATGCCTTGCCCATTTTTGTTAAAAACCTGGAAATTGGGACTTTAGGGTGGTGGTATGAGTACAGGGGCTGGGGTTACCATGTTCGGCTGTATGTTTCACTGATTTAGGGGGTTCTTTGCCTGATGAACATAACTTATGTAAGGCTCTGCATAAAATGTTGTTACTATACAAGTATGGATGGAACATAAGGGACATTTTTTTTTAGAGGCCTCAATATAGTTATTCAAATTGGATATTTAGAATTGTTTTTCATAGATTTATCAATATACACATGTAAAAGTGAGGGCAGCTTTAGTCTAGTGACAGATTTTACAGGATTTTCCACAGCTAACGAGCATTAAATTGATTCCTATGCAATTTCCTGTATAGTCTCCATAGTTTGAACTAATGGGGCAAAAGAGATGCATTTTGATCCAGCTGGCAGCTGTAACAGCTGGCAATAGAGCTATTCTGACAAGCACTGTGAAATTAGTGTATCATTTAAACTGTTAACAGATGGAAATTATCACTAGCTCTCCGCAAGTTACAGTCTTTTGGAGAAATGAAAGAGTAAATCTGTGTCGCGTAGGTAATAATAATGTTTTAGTAATACACTGACCAATTTCTAAACAAAACAAGATGGTAATAGTAGGAAAAGCCACTGCAGGCGAATTACTATAGAGAGTCTACAATGTTTAAAGTGTTACTAAACCTGGGACCCTGCATTCACTATATCCGGTCTCCCACAGAACATGGAAATACAATTATTTTAGTACATATAAACTGCTAAATACCTTTTCTGATCAGCAGTTAGAGCAGTCTTGTGACTTCTATCAGTGCCCTGCCAAGCAATGGTTAAAGCTTGTAGGAGGAGTTTTCTGACTGACCTATGAGACTGCAAGAACCATGACCCTCTGTCTGGACAGTGCTGATCACATGCACCCTCCCTAGAAGAAAAAAACAAAAAAAACAACTCTAGCAATACTCACCAAACTGAGCATGTGCAGCCTGACTCCATAGACTGTGTGTGTTCAGGAAATGATTAGGAATCAGTGGAAGAAGGGGAAGATCAGAGAAGCCAGGATCAAACAGCCTTTTTACACAATGTGGAGGATTAACCCCTTAGGTTCCACAGTAAGTTTTACTGCATAGACAGACTGATTTTACTGTTGTGGGTTTAGTAACACTTTAAGCAATAGCCAAACACCCCTAGCCAAATCTGGGGGAACAACAGTGTAGGCAAATCAAACTCTGTTGTTTGGTTGTACCTAGGAACGTCTGCAATGGTAAAACAACAATGTGATTCTTTAAATAAAGTGAAAAAAAAAGTGATGCGTGTCACACTGCTCCTTGCCAGAGCTCACAACACACTAGTGTGCATGGCAAAACACTGTTTTACCATGCAGGCTAGTATGAACATAACCCCAGTCAGTTGTTGTTTGAAGTAGAACACCAAGCCATGAACAGTACATTTGCCATAGTGGATGTCATATTAGCACAACACAATATTGATTGATATTGTGGGTTAATAATACTTCACTTGATAGCACCACATCCCCATTATTGAAAATTGCAAACGGAAATTTGTGGGACTTTAAAGAGCTTGAATAAAGATTATAAGGAACTACATTAAAGTTTCATCATTTATTGAATACAAATATTAAAAACATGTTATATTAAAAATATACAATCTGTACATAGTCTCGTTGTGGTTACTTCCATACTGATAAAGTAGTAATAATTCCCAACATGTTTCGTCCGTGAGGGCTTCTTCAGGGGGAATAGCAGCCGCTATTGATCTGGAAGCCTATACTTTGCTGTGTGTGGAAGAAACAGACAAAGTCCACAGCAGTGTCCAAACATAGACCTATAAGTGACCACAAGAGGTATAGAAGCACCAGAAGAATATGATATTAAAAAAAAAGCCACAAGGGGGCACCTGTACAACAAGGGGAGTCACAGCCAGCTTTATATAGGCTATCATCTGACTGTCTCCCATCTAGAATGCAGGCTTCCCACATGGCTCCAGTAAAGAATAACTACTAGCCGCCTGCCATGGTGGAATATGGGACTTGTAGTTCTAACATTCACAGATTCCTGTGAATGAATGATGTGGCTGTGCGGGCACAGTCATCAAAGCTACACTGATTTTAAATGTGACAGCAGATGCGGAAAGAAGAACTCCCACCCACTATCATGAGGGGGGGGGACCAGTTGAGCGGTGATTTAGGACCCTCTAAATATGGATGTAACATATAACATTCTCAAGAAGGTTAATGTATTCTTTAAACTAAAAAGAGATAACATTTCAAACATACCTCCAGCAGAAAAATGATTTGGTGTTTTATAGAAGCACACAAAAGCCACACAATGTACATTTTATTGTTTAAAATTTACTAAGCTTACGTCCTTGGAACAGTCTGCAGTAAAATTTCCTGTCTGTTCTGCTCACTTAAAAAGACGCAAGTGTTTTATTTTAGCAAATATTTCCCTTCTGACAGCAGACTTATTCTTCAGTTATTTATACTAATGTATGCTTCAGCTGGCAACAGGAGTTTGCAATAATCAGCCCAACCACAGGCCTGGAGGAAATATGTATTTTACGTGTAGGCCTGCATGCACAAGCTATGATGTCACTGAGTAACCACAGTCATTCACAGGGTGCATTAACTCAGGAAAAAAAAAAAATTATATATATTTATTTGACATATTCAGGTGAGTATGTGAATTTATGATTGTTTAGCGTTCTTTACTGCTGTATTTCCTTTTTTAAAAAAACAATAAATGATGCCCATACATACATCTTAACCCTTCATTAGCAAACATGTTGTACTAGGGAGTGCTCATGCTCTTCAGAGCTTCAGAGTTCTCCACCAGCTTATTTTCCAATCAGTTGCCACCAAGGAATAGTGGTCCCGTACAGGGCAAGTATGGTTGCCACATGACTGGTATTTTAGCATCCTAGCTAGTAAACATATGGCTAGATACTTTGACTTTTCATGCATTTGGAATCATGGGAGTTTGTTGGGTATACAGTAAAGGCGTTATATACATATATATATATTCTCAAGGTTGTTACTTTAGCACTTTAAGATTTTATTGTACCCTCAGCCAATTCACATTTTTTCTAGTCAATATAGAATAATTACTGTTTTTTTTAACTGTATGTTTACTGAAATTAAACATGGAAGAGTGCCTACAAAAATAAGAAAAACTCAGGGGCTGTTGCCCATAGCGGCATTTCAACTTATAGATTTATTTAAATGTATATAGATTTAACAAAGAAGAGGTTGTTCTTTGGTGAAGATCTGGGTACAGGATACACAAGAGGCTAAGTTTAGCTTGGTGGGAGGAGGGGGTTTGTGTTAGGATTATAGGTAGTTAGAGGAAATTAGGGCCTGTGTCGACTAGGTTCACAGGGCAAATGCGGGATGCCTTTGACATCAGTTTGAGATGCTACTGCCATTATTCAAAATGTATTGCAGCTGCAGCTGAAATGCAACTATCCTTCTTTCAGCTGTTTTTGCATTCCCGTAGATTTTTATAGGTTTATAAGCAGTTCTAAAGCAAACAAAAGTCCATAGCTGGCCCTTCGGGTATGACCTTGCTCTCTGAAAACTACAAGTACTTATCTTTAGTTATTGAAAGCGAATATGAAGTATGAACATATTACTGCATGAACCAGTAATGCCTCATTCACCCAAGGGGATTACATGTGTGCCCTGTGCAGGGCTATGTTTTGCCAGCACAGGGATGCATAGGTTTTCTATGCATCCCTGTGCTGGCATTCTAATTGCTATCTATTGGAACACAGTGGCTATTGCCTCCAACATGACATATGTGCAGGTGCATGGCTGCAAATGCACCCAGAGTGAAGTGGGGGACCCTCATTCCTACCCATACAGATTTTATATTGGGACACAGCGACTGTGTCCATTCAGCCACTGCATTCCAATAGACAAGAATGGGACTGTTGGCAGAGATGCAAAGAAGTTGCCAGGGACTGCTGGCAGGGATGCACAGAACACCTGTTAATCCCATGCCAGCAAAACACAGCCCTGCACGGAGCACACATGTAATCGACCCATGTAAACAAGACCTTAAAAAAACAACAGAAATTTAGCTTCCACTTGCCTTCCCTTCAATGTACATACAGTATATAAGGTTCATTCCACTTACTGTATTTGCTAAATTAAGGCAGTTACAGAATAAAATATATAAACATCATTTTTCCAAGCATGCTGAATTAGAGCTTTTAAAAAAAGAATACAAATAATCTACAGTCTCAAAACGATACCTCTGTCTACTGTAATACGTATGTGTCTGCTTAGTCATCCAGCATGTTAACATACCACCCTTAACAAAAATAGTCTGTTCTACAGCCTAAAGAGTCTGATTGGGGTTTATTGAGGGTTTTAAGACCACAACTAGGTTAGTACACATAAGTGCTTTCTGGATATGCTCTTTAATCAAGGTAGTCAGAGCATGAAAAAGGGTTTGATGTATGTCACTCCTTAATTATACTGCATAACATAGCCATCATTCAAATCTAAAAATTGTTTCTTCCCATCATAGACTATATTATGGAGGCACCCACAGGCAACAGTTGGTTAGATTTTCCAAACTCCAAAAAATACAAATACCTAACTGAAATGCTGAATCATTTTTAAACATGAAAAATAAGACTATATAGTCATTCATTTACTGTAATTTCCATGCATTATTAATCTATATGTTTATTTACTAAAGATAATAGCATTAATAAATATATGCTCTTGTGTTACATTATTAATCTCTGCAGTAATTACTATGTGAACTTTAGTCAATTTTAATGAGGTGCCTTTTAGGAAGAAAAAAGAAAGGGAGCAGTTTACGGTATAAATAAAACATGATTCCTAAATGCACATTTAATGTGAAAATAAAAATTCCACAGCTATTTATTCATCTTTGGTATTGAACATTTCTAAAAAATGTCATAACATAAAATAAGAAAAGGCATTTAAGTAACTCATACATCTTAGTGGTTTGACCATTTTATGCACCTAGTCTTGTGGTATATATCTGAGATCCAATCTGCTTTATTAATTTAGCAATATTAAACATTAATGTCAATTAATATTTGATATATAGCAACAGGATATTAAATCGTTTGGATTAATTTAACTCTCAGTGCATACAGTCAGTGTATGACCACCTCCTTTATCCTCCCATATGATCCTACAAGTTTGCTTGGAACACACACTAGACTGAGCAGCTGTGTCCTCCGGGACTCTGTATTATATTAGCCATTGACATTGGATAACAGTCAGTAATTTCCAACTGACAAATGGTTGCTTTGTAGTAAAGGATCATTCCATCAGCAAACATGCTTGTGTTGCCCAACTGTTACTTTTCATGAGAGCATGGATTCCAGTTAGCAGTCTTTTTAACCATCAGCCATCAGCAGTAATCCTTGTGTTGCCCAAATGTTAACCCTTGCTTGTATTGGAGGAATATTGAACTTTCATTTAAAAAGGGATTTTGGTTAGAAGACTTTAACGCATTAGTTTTTATGCATTCTCCTTAGATCCATAGGTCCATACAGTATATACATAACTATGATCGTTTTACAGAGCATTTGAATGCACACACTTCTGTACATGTATTGCAGGTGTGTGGGCATTGGTGCACCCTCCTAATAATGCATGCATACTAGGAACTTTGAAAAAACAGCTAGTTTAGATGTATGCCTTACTATGAAAATATACAGTCAATTAGGTAGTAGGTCTTTATCATGTGTGGAGTTTTTTTTTTTTTGGGGGGGGGGGCATCTTATTCAGGAAAGAAGAAGAGATCTTTAGTAAGACATTAAGTGCTCTCCAGTAGCACCCACAACTGCAGCAGGTAGATTCCATATGCTCCCAGTTCACATGCCAGACAGTGCACCATCTCAACATGTTTTCTTCCAACATCAATTGACAGGACCTCACAAGGCAATAGGCTTATCACCAGCAATCAACTAGCCAACACACTCTCTAGGTCTAAATGAGGGAAACCAACCATTACCAACACAAAAGGTCATCTGATCTTCCTGACTCAACCCAGACTTGTTTCTTTTATATCTCAAGAAAACTCTGCATCCTTGGTTTCTCTTCTGTCATTGTCAACCCCTTTACCCTAAGTTACACAAGCCAGCCAGGTTCTTTCTATGGCGCAAATTGATAACCAGTATCCACACACTTTCTTTCTTAAACAATGTAAACAACTTATTGCAAAGTTATTTCTCAATAGGCAAACATGGCATTTCGTTCGTTTTGCACAGTACCATTTTTGCCACAACTCCTAACAGGTACACCTACAGACGTTTCTTTACAGCATTAGATAACGGCAGGCTCATTCTCTCTTTATGCTCATATCAGGGCCTCTCATCATCTCCTTCCCATTTCACGGAGGTCCCCCAGGGGGGAGAACATGTTACCCAGTCTGTTTTCCAACAGGAAAGGGGACTCACTTATTGCTTGAAGAGGCCTGCAGTCCAGAGACATGTTATAGAGATTACAACAGAAAATGTGGCAATCCAACAGCCACACCAGTCTAATAGATAAGTTATAAAACATATGTCAGGATTCTCTAAGAGAATCATAATAAAACATACCACATTCCAAAGTATTCCTTTCATCTCAGAATATTTCTCAGAACTGTAATGTACTATATATTTGTTTATATAAGCAAAAGGCTCAGCCCGCCCACAACATATATTTCACATTTTACTTTATAATGATGTGCTGAAACAACATCCCTAATGTCTTGGGGCTATTGCACATATGGGAAATGCTGCATTGGAAGTGAACTTCATCCTGTTGCAGCAGAAAAGGTTGAGAATCTAGGGAGCCAAAATCTTAAACCTCAAGGTGCTCACTTTTAAAGGGGAAGATATACAGAGCTGGTAAGAGGTTAATTTCTGGTTGGGTTAATATGAGAACTAAATCATTTAATAGACCAAAACTGAACATTTAAATTTCATGCAAAAAAATTAAAATATGAAAAAAAATAGCAACTGACATTCATATAGTGTGGATTGTCAAAATATCCCCCCCCCCCCACCCGGAGCAGAGGCTCCAATGACATTGGACTGCAGCTTCACTTCATAAATATTACTTAAGTATGAAAAGATGTCACTATAGTCAGCGCCAGCTAGTGTCTTCTCTGCTCCACAAGGAATGTGCACACTTTGGGTAATAAAGGGAGGCTGGCACTGATTTCAGTGGAGTTGAGTGCCTTGAAATGTTTTCCTACTTATGGAGTATTTCATTTCCAAAATAACCAGAGAAAAAAAACAGCAGATCAGTAATGTATCATTTCAATAATAATCTTCAGGAGCTACACATGTGCATTCAATATAAAAGGAATTTCTGTTGCAAATTGAAGCCCTCTAATAAGGCAACGCAATGCAAGATTTTCCACCACCATTACCCCTTAGTCGGGGTCAGACTGGAAGATCTCCCCCCTTTACTCCCCATTGTCAGGCTTGTCTGCAGGATATGGAAAACAGGCATATTGTGTGTGTGTGTGGTTTGTGTGAACAATTCATTAACAGCTCAGACTCTTCATATTGCTCTCATTAATGGTCTTGCTGGGAGATGTATTGGAACATTTTTTTTATTTGACTATTGAGATGGATTCAAAAGGACACCAAAGAAAAACATTAAAGTTTAAAAAAATTTTACAGTCACAATGACATCAGTAGGGATACTGAGAAGTGTAGCCACAATGAGCAATCAGCTAGAAAATGTACTTTTCTGCAAAATATTCTTCCTGCTACATTTTTTTGCCTAAATCAGTATTTTGTACTGGAAGTGCTTTATTGCATTCTTATTTAGACCAAGTACATTTATTTAAAGCTAACCAGTGCTTTCCCATTGCAAGATTGACATTTAGTTTGGTAATCACTTCAGCCCCGGACCATTTGGCTGACCAGAGCACTTTTTGCGATTCGGCACTGCGTCGCATTAACTGACAATTGCGCGGTCGTGCGATGTGGCTCCCGAACAAAATTGACATCCTTTTTACCCCACAAGTAGAGCTTTCTTTTGGTGGTATTTGATAACCTCTGCGGTTTTCTATTTTTTGCGCTATAAACAATAAAAGAGCGACAATTTTGAAAAAAAAGCAATATTGTTTACTTTTTGCTATAATAAATATCCCCAAAAAATACATTAAAAAAATTTTTTTTTTCCTCAGTTTAGGCCGATATGTATTCTTCTACATATTTTTGGTAAAAAAAAAAAAAATCGAAATAAGCGTTTATTGATTGGTTTGCGCAAAAGATATAGCGTCTACAAAATAGGGGATAGATTTATGGCATTTTTATTAATATTTTTTTTTTCACTAGTAATGGCTGCGATTTTTATCGTGACTTCGACATTATGGCGGACACATCAGACACTTTTAGTGCTATTTTGGGACCATTCACATTTATACAGTGATCAGTGCGATTAAAAATGCACTGATTACTGTGTAAATGTGCCTGACAGTGACAAGGTTAACCACTTGGGGGCTACGAAGGGGTTTAGTGTGTCCTAGGGAGTGATTCTAACTGTTAGAGGGCATGGCTACAAGTGACACGTCACTGATCGCTGTTTCCAATGGGAGGGAACAGACAATCAGTGACCTGTCACTAGGAAGAACGGGGAGATGTTGTGTTTACACTGACATCTCACGGTTCTTCAGCTTCGTGACACAATCGCGGGACACCAGCGGACATAGAGTCTTTGGGTCCCGCGGGCACCATCACGGAGCTCGCAGCACGTGACTACACGGCGGCAAATTTAAAGTGGCGTACCTGTACGCCCATTGCCTGTCCGTGCCATTCTGTCAACGTATATCTATACGTCTATGTGGTCGGCATGTGGTTAAAGTACTGTATCACAAAAAAATGTTTTTTATCATAAAAACTTTCATTCATTTTTATGTCTCAGTACGGTTGATCTCCTCCAGCCTCTTTCAGCCACTTCCTGTCTGCATAAACTCCCTCCAGCATCGACTGCAGATTATTGCTCTGGACCAACTTCCAGATGGGGCAACCGTGGACTGTGCCTGTTCCATGTGTGTTGCTTGGACACTTGGGGGTTGATTTACTAAAGGCAAAAAGACTGTGCACTTTGCAAAGATTAGTTGCACTCTGCAAGAGCATGAAGGATTGAAAAGAGTAAAAACTCTCTCATAAAATTGCGGACTTTGTGGGCATAACATGAGGAAGTAAATTATAAAAAATATATATCTTTATTACAAAAGCTTAAAAGCACATACAATACCAAACAAACACCCTTTACTTGGCAAGGTCAACAGATACCCAATAGCGCAAAAACGTGGAGGCATGGATCCTTGCAAAGTTATAGAAGACCCGTAATTCACATGGAAAGGATGTACATGTATCAACAAATTAGGTCCATGATCTCCTCCATGCTAGCTTGTCAACGCGTTTCACAACATAAATTGCTTCCTCAGGACATACTGGGTACGCGCTGCTTGACCTTGAAAACCAAGTATGGGGTGACACAACACACAACAGACTGGGAGCCGATTTAATCCATCCACAATTCAGAGTATTCAAGGCATAGAATTCTCCTACAATGCACCTCAATAAGAGTAAAATAGAATAGACCACTATAAGAACGATATCAAGGGTAGACAAGTCAAGTAGATGATTTTACTTGTAATTATCGTGAGTGGTCTTAGCATCTCTCAGGCCTGAAGTTAACCCTTTCATATAATCGGACAAAAATGGCAAATCAATCAGGAGAGGCCTTCTACTATTATGTGGAATAACCCTTGTCTGGGGACTCAATAGTGGAGCCAAGCCCAACCCTAGTAGGGTAACAGGTACCTAGGAGTAACTCAGAAAGAAGGTTTCCCCCCTAGCTCACTGGGTGGCTTCCCTTTTTACTCTGCAAGAGCAGTTGCTCCAGAGCTTGGGAAATGAGCAGAAGCTTTGCTGACTTCCATCATTCAATCTTGTGCAAGCAAAAATTCTGTTTTTTTTATTTATTTTTCTTGCATGCAATTGGGTATTCTTTGTAAAGTGAAACTTTAACTAATTTACTAAGCTCCGGAGCAACTGCACTTTCCAAAGTGCACAGTCTATTTGCCTTCAGTATATCAATCCCTTGTAGTCTCTACCAGGGTTGTATGTGATGAGGTATTGCAGGAGCACAAATAGTAGACAGTTGTCACTCCAAAACAGGAATTGTCCAGTCACTGTCAAGGCAGGATTACCTAAAAACATTTTAACAAAATCAGAATGCTGAATCTTTATAAAGATTCAAACACTTAAATTACCTTGTTAAAGCTTATCCAGCATTTCAATGATTGGGTAAAGATTTAGGTTAAAGCCTAATTCCAAGCAAAACTTTAGCTTTGGGTAGAGTGGGAAGAGGTAGAACTTCGCCAACTTGCTCTTGCCCATTTGCAAGACTTTTTATTACTTCCTGTCCATTTGACAGGTATCAGACAGAACAGGAAGTGAATGGAAATCTCACCAACTGAGATTTGACAGGTATCAGACAGAACAGGAAGTGAATGGAAATCTCACCAACTGAGATTTGACAGGTATCAGACAGAATAGGAAGTGAATGGAAATCTCACCAACTGGGGCAACAACAATAAAACCAGATATTTTAGTACTGTTCCCTCAATCCTCATTGAGAAAATTTCCTGACACTTCCTATTCAAGTGAGAAGTGACAAACAGGAAAGTGGATGTAAGCTCCTCAACAGGATCACAGGCAGTATTAAAAAACCTGCAAGAGGTTTTAAACTTTATTTTCTCTCTCCAACGCTGAAAAAAACTTTTCTTGGCTGGAATCAGGCTTAACTTTCTGCCTAAACTTGCCTTTTCACTGAGCCAGCATTTTATACTTTCTTTTCTTGTCACTCTTCTGCTCCACATAACTGCATGGAGGAAGGTATAGGGGGCTCGTGACTCACTTCCATTCAGCCCATATCATAACCCTGGTTCAATAGGACTTGAAGAAATCTGAAAGAAAATCTATGATCTGATATATGATGTAACACATATTGGTGCTATATAAATCCTGTAAAAAAGTGGGTTACAATTGTATTAATAATAGTGACAGCTAGGGTCCAGTGCTAAGCCCAGGAGATTAAAGGATCTTTTCCTGGGCTCTTCAAACAGATCACACCATAGGAGTGCAGTGTTGAGGTGAATTTAAACACACTTCTGTTTTTTATTTATGTGAGGAGTGTAGTGATGTCATGAGTGACATCACAGTACTTCCTGTTACTACGGAGGCCAGGACAGAGCAGTTACAGAAGTGACCTGTTGCTGTACAGCAACATGTAGGGACTGGATCTGTTCTCCATGGACCAGATTGAAACCCTCTCCATAAAAAAAGTGAAATAAAAGTTGTAAAAAAATATTTAAACAATATATACAGTACATATAATATCCTAAAAACAAATAAAAATATTCACTCTCCAGATGAGTCCGCAGGCCAGAACCTTGATGTCGGATGATCTGAATGACATTTGCATCCACTGTGCAAGCATCAAATGATCGGCTACTGAATTTTTAGTTGCAAACCTGTGAAAAAGTCCCTGTTGTGCTAATTTGTGCACTTGTTAGCCCAAGTTAACCTTGTTTTAATGTTATGCTAACAATTAACACAAACTGTTTCTTCCCCTGCATGTGTCGCATTGTAGCATTGAAAGGGGATTAAAGCTATCCTACAGTAAAGCGCTTACAGTCACGTTGAGCTTTACCATTTTGTTATGTTACATAAAAGTTGTACTAATGTAATATAATTTTATTCAGCAGACGTTGTTGATTATCTTTTGGGTCAAATATATGGGGGTGCACAAATTACGTAAACATGGCACTGGGAAAAATTACAGGAAAACGCAATTTTTGAACAATATATGTAAACAAATTTGCTTTAAAATAAAATCATAACTGTCTCAAAATAATGATGTATCATTTGTTAGGGCCTTAAAGATAAAATGTGTGGAACCAAGAAATTGTCAAAACAGAAAAATTCCCTGGGACTCAAGGGGATTTAGGGAGGAGACTGAAGTGGTTAAGCATCAGTGCTGTCACATAGGAGGTTCACTACACTTCAATACTGGGCACTTTTACCCCATTCCTGCCCAGGCCAATTTTCAGCTTTCATCGCTGTCACACTTTGAATGACAATTGCGTGGTCATGCAACACTGTACCCGTAAGAAATTTTTATAATTTTTTTTCTAACATTTTTTTTTTGGGTATTTAATCACCACTGGGTTTTTCATTTTTTGTTACATAAACGAGAAACGACGGAAATTTTTTTCTTTGTTTTGGTTATAAAATTGTGCAAATAAATAATATTTCTCATAAATGTAGGTCAAAATGTATTATGCTACATTTAGTGAAAATAACCCTAATCAGTGTATAATATTTAGTCTGCAGAAATGTTATAGAGTCCACAAACTATGGTATATACAGTATATCTGAAAATTGATTAATCCTGATGTACTGACACCCTATCTCACATGTGTCAAATACAAGACCCATGGGCCGAATCCGGCCCTCCAGACCATTTCATGTGGCCCTCGAACCTCTCCTGCAGCTCCACCCACCAGCTCCTTCCCAGCAGCAGCACAAAGTAAGGGCGGGACTCTTGAATTCTGTTGTAAGAGGGGTGGGGTGCTCTGAACATCTGCTTATAATTATGAGGATAATACAATTCTATGCCAGTTGAAAAAGAGGATCACTCACCGCTGGTATCATCCACAAGAAACTTTATTGGAGACTGCTCAGACAGAACATCATGGCAGAACCATGCTCTGTCTGAGCAGTCTCCAATAAAGTAAATGATACCAGCGTTGTGCGACCCTCCTTTTTGGACTTGCATCATCTGCTACAAGACTGAGTGGGCTCCGTGCCGGTCTGCACTTGCCCTTCACAGCCTAAGTTTTGAGTTATTACTAAAACCAGTAATAATCAAATGCAAGGCAATTATATAATATGATAAAGAGTAGATACATTTAATAGTCTTACAGATACAACCAGCCCTTTGAGGGCAACCATAATGTTGATGCGGCCCGCAAATGAAATGGAGTTCAACACCCCTGCCCTATCTCAGGTCTGAAAATGTCAGGACAGTACAAATACCGCCAAATGACCCTTTTTGGAAAGTAGACAGTCCAGGGTATTTAGTAAGAGGCATGGTGAGTTTTTTGAAGTTGTAGTTTTTGTCACATTTATTTGGAAAATGAAGAAATAAAAAAAACTAACATTTTCACAATTTTTTTTCACATAATGTCATCAGTGCAGTACAGTGTTATATAACTGGTGTGGCAGTGATCAGGGACATTTTACATTTTTTTTCTAACACACTGTGACTAGAGCAAAACAGTGTTACCATAGTGGCGCTGTACTATTCTGGGGAAGTGACTACGGGACTACGGCCCTCTAGCTGTTGCGGAACTACACGTCCCATGAGGCATTGTAAAACTCAGACATTCACAGACATAACTAGGCATGATGGAAATTGTAGTTCCTGAACAACTGGAGGGTCATAATGTGAAGACCCCTGGCATATACCATTGAATTTCATTGGTATAAGCAACCATTTTTACTAAATTAAACTGTTTATTAAGTGTCTTTTGTTGTGATTAGCTGTGATTGGTCAAAGCTATGCACATGGTACAGATGGGCTGCGATTGGCCTGTCTATACCATGTGTTCACTGTGACCAATCATAGCTAGCAACACAATTGTATACAATGGATGTCATGAAAGGAAGGCATCCATTGTTTACAACGGTCATGTGATCTGCTGTAATTGTTCACAGAAATTACATGACACTGGCAGTGGGACAGTGCAGTGATCAGTCATCGGCTGTGTCCGGTGGACAATTGACATCCTCCTAGAACAGCAGCGCTCCCACCCGGCCATCATTTTACTATAGGCCAGACGGGAAGGGGTTACATTTCCTCATATTGCTGGATTTGGCGTAGGCACAGTAGATATAAACAATTATCACTGTAGAAAAACCTTCATGCATGGAAAATACTTTTTAAGGGTTGTATCTACTTTCTTAGGCACAGCCTTAACTACTTAATGATAACATAGATTGTTGGCCATATTTGTGGATGTTCCATCCAAAGTGCTGACATAGCCCCTACAGGATACCAAGATCTTCATTTAAGCTCCAATAAAATGACATTACCCAACATGACCTATCTGGTATTGGGTAACCCAACTAACACTGTTCCATTCACTGTGCCGACCAAAATTGTGCTGCCAAGATTCCACCTCAGTAGTGGTTTCACGAGAGCCTCAGAAGTAGGACTGAAAACAGTGTTCAAAGAGCCAATAAAAGGTTTATTTTTGTATGCTACAGAGCAGGAACAGAATGACTGGAATACCAGCATAAAACTTTGCTGGAAACATAAGAAGCACTTATGTACACAGGATGGTACTTTATTTTTGCATGTATTAAAAGGATCTCAGGAAAATATCTGTCTGGCAAACGGCTAGAATGTATATTATAAATCTACAAACTGTCTCCATGAAAGCAGTCATGAACATGTGCACCAATGGTTTTTATGGGTGTTATGTTCCCCGGAGATGTCATTTTTCTAGCACAGCTTATAAAATGAGTCATGATCTGAAAGGCAGGGCTATCCTTGCTTTCATCTATACATAACTGAAGTTTGTAAAGCTTAGATACCGGTCTGATAACGGTTTTCACAGACCATCCAACGACTTCGTAATCAGCACTTAAATTTACTGCCATCTGTCAATATGTGTGTGGTACGGTTGGACTCCCGCAGTGCACTTGTCTAATTAATGGATGTCTAAACCAAGGAAGAACACAAATATTATATTTCAGATCACTAGCCCAGATGAGATGGCTGCATTAGTTTTCTTTTTTTTAGCTAAGAACATTTCTAGAAAGTACAGAAAATAGCTTGATGGTCTTACCAGAAATGCAGTGCTCTTGTCACTTCATGTGAGTGAAAGCACAATGTCATATTTTGTCGGTAATCTACTAATCTCTTCATCCCCCATGTAATGAAGGTGAAGAGAGGAAGACTTGTTCAATGCTTTTTTTATCCTACCTAAAACACACTGCCATTAAAGAGGACGTAAACCCTGATGAGTTATACTCCCTCTTTATTCCCCTGCAAAGTAAAAGCATAATAGACTAGTATGCATCGCATACTAGCCCATTTTGTGCCACTTACCTGCAAACGAAGCCCGTGATGTCAGCAATGTCCCCGCTGGTGGAAGCATCCATGTTCACCCCTTCACACACTAAATTGTAAAAAGTTTTTTTTTTATCCTAAAACACACTGACCCTGACCTATGACTCAAAACTTGATTCTGACCATAACCTTTGCTCCTGACATTGACCTAGATCTGTACCTGATCTAGCAATTTCATCATTATTTTTCTTTTTACACAACTTTTTTGTTTTGTTTTACTTAAGATCTTCTCCTCTAGCATGGAGAAAAAGATACCAAGGAGAAGAAAAAACCCAGAGGAGGGCTATACAATAACTGATCATTGTGATAGTCAATCAGAGGCCATCACAGAGATTATGTGATCGGGAACTGGTCCTCTAGGCTCCTGATCATTTGTTTGAGACCTGGAGATGTCGTGACAGCCCAGTCTCTGTGCTGGGAGCCCGCTGTGTGGTGTGCTCTCAGCACAAACACAAATATAGGCGGCCCATGGAAGAAGACCCACATCTGAGAGGCCGCATACAGTATCTCACAAAAGTGAGTACACCCCTCACATTTTTGTAAATATTTTATTATATCTTTTCATGTGACAACACTGAAGAAATGACACTTTGCTACAATGTAAAGTAGTGAGTGTACAGCTTGTATAACAGTGTACATTTTCTGTCCCCTAAAAATAACTCAACAAACAGCCATTAATGTCTAAACCGCTGGCAACAAAAGTGAGTACACCCCTAAATGAAAATGTCCAAATTTGGCCCAAAGTGTCAATATTTTGTGTGGCCACCATTATTTTCCAGCACTGCCTTAACCCTCTTGGGCATGGAGTTCACCAGAGCTTCACAGGTTGCCACTGGAGTCCTCTCCCACTCCTCCATGATGACATCACGTTGCTGGTGGATGTTAGAGACCTTGCACTCCTCCTCCTTCCATTTGAGGATGCCCCACAGATGCTTAATAGGGTTTAGGTCTGGAAACATGCTTGGCCAGTCCATCACCTTTACCCTCAGCTTCTTTAGCAAGTCAGTGGTCGTTTTGGAGGTGTGTTTGAGGTTGTTATGTTGGAATACTGCCTTGTGGCCCAGTCTCTGAAGGGAGGGAATCATGCTCCGCTTCAGTATGTCACAGTACATGTTGGCATTCATGGTTCCCTCAATGAACTGCAGCTCCCCAATGCCGCCAGCACTCATGCAGCCCCAGACCATGACACTCCCACCACCATTAATAGAAGAAATGGCCGCACTCCCTACTCAATCAAAATACGAGCCTTCTGTCTTTTGTCAACACTTGGGATGTTGTGAATAAATAAGAATTTTGATCGAGTACGGAGTGCGGCCATTTCTTCTATTATTGACTGCATGCGGAGGCGAGCCGAGGCGGGCACCTGTCCAGATCATCAGGCTTTTAAATCTCACCTGGAGCAGCCAGTTTTCTTGTTTGGACTCCCCCCACCATGCTTGACTGTAGGCAACACACTTGTCTTTGTACTCCTCACCAGGGCCGGACTGGCCTACCGGGATATTTCCTGGTAGGCTGCCTGCCTTGGGGCTGCTTTGAGCTTCAGGTGCAGCTGCAGCACTCCGCTCCCTCCCTCTCTCATGTGTATAACAGAGCTGGCTATGTGTTCGGCGGCCGTGCTGGTACAAGGCCCCGCCCCCTAGACTGGTTCGTGTGATAGTAGATTGAAGGTTCCACTTATCACACGAGCCGATCTAGGGGGGCAGGGTCTACTTGTAACAGTGCGGCCACCGAACACATACCCAGTTCTGTGATACAACATGGGAGATGTCTCTGTGTGTCTTAAAATGGTGAGCCTGCAATGGTGGGAAAAGTGATGCTGAACTCACAGGCACAGCCTGCAATGCTGGGAAAAGTGAGGCTGAATTCACGGGCACAGGCTGCAATGGTGGGCACAGTAAGGATGCAATGGTGGGCACAGTGAGGTTGCAATGCACGGGCATAGGCTGCAATGGTGGGCACAGTGAGGATGCAATGGTGGGCACAGTGAGGCTGAATTCACGGGCACAGGCTGCAATGGTGGGCATAGTGAGGCTGCAATGGTGGGCGCAGTGAGGCTGCATGGGCACAGGCTGCAATGGTGGGCACAGTGAGGATGAATTCACGGGCACAGACTGCAATGGTGGGCACAGTGAGGCTGCAATGGTCGGCACAGTGAGGATGCAATGGTGGGCAAAGTGAGGATGAATTCATGGGCACAGGCTGCAATGGTGGGCACAGTGAGGCTGCAATGGTGGGCACAGTGAGGCTGAATGCACGGTCACAGGCTGTAATGGTGGGCACAGTGAGGCTGCAATGGTGGGCACAGTGAGGCTGAATTCATGGGCACAAGCTGAATGCACAGGCACAGTGAGGCTGCTATGGTGGGCACAGTGATGCTGCATTCATGGACACAGTGAGGATGCAATGGTGGGCACAGTGAGGCTGAATTCACAGGCACAAGCTGAATGCACAGGCTCAGTGAGGCTGCAATGGTGGGCACAGTGATGCTGCATTCACGGGCACAGTGAGGCTGCAATGGTGGGCACAGTAATGCTGCATTCACGGGCACAGTGAGGATGCAATGGTGGGCAAAGTGAGGATGAATTCATGGGCACAGGCTGCAATGGTGGGCACAGTGAGGCTGCAATGGTGGGCACAGTGAGGTTGCAATGGTGGGCACAGTGATGCTGCATTCACGGGCACAGTGAGGCTGCAATGGTGGGCACAGTAATGCTGCATTCACGGGCACAGTGAGGATGCAATGGTGGGCAAAGTGAGGATGAATTCATGGGCACAGGCTGCAATGGTGGGCACAGTGAGGCTGCAATGGTGGGCACAGTGAGGCTGAATGCATGGGCACAGGCTGTAATAGTGGGCACAGTGAGGCTGCAATGGTGGGCACAGTGAGGCTGAATTCATGGGCACAGGCTGAATGCACGGGCACAGAGAGGCTGCTATGGTGGGCACAGTGATGCTGTATTCATGGGCTCAGTGAGGATGCCATGGTGTGCACAGTAAGGCTGAATTCACAGGCACAAGCTGAATGCACAGGCACAGTGAGGCTGCAATGGTGGGCACAGTGATGCTGCATTCATGGGGAACAGTGAGGATGCAATGGTGGGCACATTGAGGCTGAATTCACGGGCACAGGCTGCAATGGTGGGCGCAGTAAGGATGAATTCACAGGCACAGGCTGCAATGGTGGGCACAGGGAGG
This sequence comes from Lithobates clamitans, assembly GCA_037952925.1. Lineage (NCBI taxonomy): Eukaryota > Metazoa > Chordata > Amphibia > Anura > Ranidae > Lithobates > Lithobates clamitans. The sequence continues at coordinate 9,710,442 of JBBGZY010000160.1, read as the reverse complement.
CTGCATTCACGGCACAGTGAGGCTGCAATGGTGGGCACAGTGATGCTGCATTCATGGGCACAGTAATGCTGCATTCACGGGCACAGTGAGGCTGCAATGGTGGGCACAGTGAGCCTGAATTCATGGGCACAGTGAGGCTGCAATGGTGGGCACAGTTAGGCTGCATTCACGGGCACAGTGAGGATGCAATGGTGGGCAAAGTGAGGATGAATTCATGGGCACAGGCTGCAATGGTTTGCACAGTGAGGCTGATTTACGGGCACAGTGAGGCTGCAATGGTGGGCACAGTGAGGCTGCCTTTATGGGCACAGTGAGGATGAATGGTGGGCACAGTGAGGCTGAATTTAGGGGCACAGGCTGCAATGGTGGGCACAGTGAGGCTGCATTCATGAGCACAGTGAAGCTGCATTCATGGGCACAGTGAGGCTGCATTTGATATGCACAGTGATGCTGCATTGATGGGCAGTGAGGCTGCAATGGTGGGCACAGTGAGGCTGCATTGGTGAGCACAGTGAGGCTGCAATGATGGGCACGGTGAGGCTGCATTGATGAGCATAGTGAGGATGAATTCATGGGCACAGTAAAGCTGCATTTGATGGGCACAGTGATGCTGCATTGATGGGCAGTCAGGCTGCAATGATGGGCACAGTGAGGCTGCATTCACGGCACAGTGAGGCTGAATTCACAGGCACAGTGAGGCTGCAATTGATGGGCACAATAAGGCTGCATTTGATGGGCACAAGAAGGCTGCATTTGATGGGCACAAGAAGGCTGCATTTGATGGGCACAGTGAGGCTGCATTTGATGGGCACAGTGAGGCTGCATTTGTTCGGAATTGGTGAAGCTGCATTGATCTCTTGTATCATGTCTGCAGTCTCTGACCATCTCTTGTAGCATGTCCATCATCCCCGACAGCTTCCTACCACCCCACCCCTGTAATCTTCATCCCCCCTGCACCCCACTGTCCTACCAACATACACCCTGTCATCTTCATCCCCCACTGCCAGCTGCTTATCACCCCACCCCCTAAATTTACTGGTGCACATCGCATATGATGGTCACAGGGACAATTTTTTTCTTCCAATGACAACACAAACAGAAGGACATTCGTTCTTCCTCCAGGAGGAACATTTTTTTTCTATTTTGGGAGGGAGGCGCACGTAGCTGGTCTTGCCTAGGGCGCCAAATTGCCTAGCACTGGCCCTGCGCACTAGTGCACAAAGTAAGGTCCATAAAGACATAGAAGAGCGAGTTTGGGTTGGAGTCCTAACCTCAACCCAATAGAACACCTTTGGGATGAATTAGAGCACAGACTGAGCCAGGCCTTCTTGACCAACATCAGTACCTGACCTCACAAATGCGCTTCTGGAAGACTGGTCAAACATTCCCATAGACACTCCTAAACCTTTTGGACAGCCTTCCCAGAAGAGTTGAAGCTGTTATACTGTAGCTGCAAAGGGTGGGCCAAATTAATATTCCACCCTACGGACTAAGACTGGGATGCTGTTAAAGCTCATGGGTGTGCGAAGGCAGGTGTCAAGGCAGGTGTCCCAATACGAATATATAATAATAATAATAATAATAATATTATATATATATATATATATATATATATATTATTTATTTATTTATTTATTATGGCTGTCACTGATTAAAATTTTCGTATTCGATTTTCTTTTTAAACAATGAATCGACTAATTTCGATTAATTATGAAGCACATACAGTACTACATAGTAGTACATACACTACTTTTAGTTGATCTCCTTGCATTAGTCAGTGATAAATGTGGTATACACTATATACAATCACCCGACACTAGTTAGTTTCCACAATCCATGACTTAACGTCACAATTCACACAAATACGTTTTAAACTCAAACTGTAGCTTTGTAAGTATTTTTTTTTATTAAACTTTAAGAAAAAATGTAGAAAGTTAGTTTAACTTTAATTATAAAACGTATCTAGTATATTGCAATGGCTGAAGCCGGACATAGCGGGGCATGGCTAGGACGTCACACGTCAATCAAAAGCAAGCGCCGCTGTCATGGCAACAGCAGAAGCCGATCCACACGGCAAAAATATCACAGCTTATCAGCCTCTAAGGACAACAATGCTAAAAACAGAGGTTATCAAATTTGCCTACACTTAGCATACTGAATGATCCCACTTAACCACATCCATATTTACTATCACTGTCCAGGCTGTCCGGTGACATCACGACATCGACGTCACCAGACTCCTCCCCCCTTCCCTCCATTAGCAGGCGGAGGCACTTGGGGAAGGGGGGAGTCACGGACATCAACGTCACCGGATCTCAGACAGAACTCCCTGAAGATCTGGAAGCCGGCGGAGAGGTGAGTACCGATCAAAAGAATTTTGATCGATCAAAAAATATAAGGATTAATTGAGGAATTAATTGTTAATTTCCACAGCCCATATTTTATATATATATATTACATACACACATACATACACACACACACACACATACATATTCATACACATACACACACAGACTTGCATTATATACTGTGGCTATATATACACTCACCAGCCACTTTATCACTTTATTAGGTACACCTGTTCAAGCTACTTTGTTGCTTTGGAAAATATTTTTTATCAAACAGTTGACATATCTGCATGATTCAGATGGAGACATTTGAATGTAATCTCATTTTGGGGCAGGGACTAATGTGATATTTTCCTTTTCCCCTAAAATGCTCAGAATTATCTTGATGCTATATAAATGGATATACTGTATACGGGTATAAATATATATTTTTTCTTTTAACCATGCATTTATGCATTTAGCTATTTATTTTGAATTCAGTCTTTATCTAAAAATAGAATTTGGTGTCATAGATCATAAATTAATTTAATATCAATATCTCTGTCTAAATTTTTTAGTCTGTACTTGTTGCTTCATCTGGCACATAAGTTGCAACAAGCAGAATAACAAGAGTGAATGACTGATTACTATGGAATGTGTGTTTGTATTTCACATCACATAAACCACTCTTGATGTTTTAATGATTTTTCCATTAGCAGCAGGAAGAAAAGATGGGCAGGCACAGTGAATTGTTTTTTCTTTTTATTACATTAAAAAATATGAAAATGTATATGATTTTTTTCTGATGTAAGTAGAAAATATCACTGTTCAAATAAGTATAATTTTGAGTGGAGCATTTTGGGGGGAAAACATGTTTTTTTTGGTCTCATTGTACTAGTCAATGAAATTAAATACCTAGAATTTGAATTTTGCAAATGTTGCTGAATCCTTTAAAGCAGGGGTCTCAAACTGTAGGCCCTCCAGCTGTTGCGAAACTACAAGTCCCATGAGGCATTGCAAGGCTGACAGTTACAAGCATGACTCCCACAGGCAGAGGCATGATGGGACTTGTAGTTTCACAACAGCTGGAGGGCCGCCAGTTTGAGACCCCTGCTTTAAAGGCTGGATCATCTGCTGGCTTCTTAGAAGCTTTTAGGGACTGAAATAATTAGAAACAAGTGCTGAAGTTCCCTACTCTGCCCTCCACCAACATGGGTAGCTGCTAGGTTTCCAAAATGGCTTTAGCACGTGTGCGCACAAATGCATGTACACCAAATGTATACACTTGTGTGAGGACACACAAGTATACTGGTAGATTGCCCATATTCTGATACAAGTCACATATGTCGCATATCTCAATTCTTTAGCTAAAGATAGAGGGCTACATGTTGACATCAACTAAGCAAATGAAACAAAAATGTTGCGCGTTTAACTGAAACAGTGTTTAATTTTTGCTTGTTTTAAACTTTTTTTTTTTTTTTTATTACATTTCTTAAGTTACTTCTTGGTTTCCAGGCCTAGGCAAATGATGTTGTACATCCCAAGAGTCTTCAGGAGGGGAAGAGGGGGTTTTCTCAGCTAAGCACACCCTCCTGTGTGCATGCCGGAGCTAAAGGCAGATGGATGTCAGGAAGTAAATGCTACATGAATCATCTGCCCTTACTTAAGATGGCCAGAAATGCTAGGGGTGCTTTTTTTAAGCGGTTTATCAGTAAAATAAAGCATGGAGACAGGGATGGATGGATGGAGTTTGCTCTAAATGTTAAAAATGAATTAAATAGCGTTTTGCTATGTGGTGCTTAGATGCAGCGTAGTCCCGCTTTAACATGGCAACAGTGGAAATGGAAGAAAAATCTTGATGGATCATAGACAGTGCTTTCACTATTTTCTAATCTAGAGGTCCTGGTTAAGAAAGGTGAATATGAATGACAACCCCAATTTTTTGAAGGCTAGACAGAGCAGTGCAAGTGTCTCTCTCCAATGATACATCCTTTATCAGTGCCACTCTAAATATTTGAATTTTGAATTTGAAAGTTATTCAGATTTACTGCAATGTTTTCCAATGTAAAATGTGTACATTCATAAATGAAGTATAAATAAAAGTTGCACTTATGAAGAAAATGTAATTCACGTTTTTTAAATTTGGCCACTGTTATGCAATTGTTCAAAAAGATTAACTTTTAGTAATCCTGTACTATTTCATTCACTTTGATTAAATTGCCGGATACACCCATCCTGGAGCTGTTCTAGAATAGAAAGCTTACTCTATACTTAAGTTTCTATTATGATTTTACAGAATCCTTTTTTAGGCGGTGATTCTATGTTGGTTAAATTTCTTGTTGCAAGAAATGGTACTTTGATAACAGTGGAGAAACTAGGGTTTGAGTGGTAAAAAACCAATAGGTAGGCCAAGATGAAATGTTTTGATACATAAAGACCATTTATATAAAAACAACAGAAGAAACATTTTTTACGCTCAGTGTGATTACTTTATACCCAGAGATGTACCTATTTCACAACTGAATGCAAAGATGAACAAAAAATGTATATACATAGAACAGGGGCGCTACCAAATAGATAATTAAATGAGTGCTAAAAAACAAAATGAATGTGAACAATCCAAAAGGTTCAAAATGGATTATATATAAAGTGCACTGCTAACTGAATGATTTAATAAGTGCTAAAAATCAAATATATGTGACCATTCAAAAGTCCAATAAAAAAAATGGGATACATTCAAAAAATTAAAAAAAAATATTAAATAAAAGTCCATCCACCAAACATTAATGAAATGTGCAGGTTCCTGGGTTCACCCACCAGCATCGTAAATGATGGTGTAGGAAACACGCCAAAGAATCTCGTGCCCTCCACCACAAATGAGCCCCTTACCAGATGCTATGGATTGCCAGTAACAGAGATCAATCAAGCATGTGCCATAACAGGCACCTCTAGAAACGGTACCTGGCTACTACCCCTTGGATTTATCCTTGGCCTTGTTTGTACCCATTAGCCTTCCAAAGCTTCTTACTGCAAAATAGATGGGGGCAAGTGGCGTCTTTTTTGTATCACTGTCGTGTTTTTTGGTCAGGCAACGCACTGACACCTTTGCAGCCATTGTGCTATATGCTGGGTGTTCAGTGTGCCCCTGTTCCTTTAAGAAGGGGTGGCTCTCCTTCAGTCTACCGGCTCTAACCTATCCATCAGAATGCATGTGCCTCCATTGTGGGACACTTATAAATTAGTGTTAGGTACCACAGATACCAGAGTGCCCTGACGAGGCTCTGTGGCTTACGCATGCATTTGCAAAATGTGTGCAGACTAAACCCCTGCTTTTAACGCATACTGTTAGACAGATTATTTGGTTGTCTGCGGGCTGGTGGTAAGTTAAGCTTGTTTTTTCCCTTGGATTTATCTTCAGCCTTGTTTGTACTTCTAGATATCCCCTGGTGATCCTCATCCAACAATCTAAAGAGCTCCAAGTTGACAAACCCAGGGAGGCTATTTGTTTCAACCACATTGGAGGAAGAAAACAGAGGAACATATAGTGTGAAAACTACGCTCCTGTTCCCCTGACGATGCACACTGATGTGATACTCATTGGAAGGGCCTTTAAAGTGGAGGTCCACCCTGAAAAAAAAAAAATGCACAAAAAAAAAAACCTAAAAAAAAATGGAGGAAAAAAGAAAATAGTTTTACTTACGTGAAATGGCTGTTGCTAGGCAGTCTTCCTAATCTGCCTCTTCCTACACAGCGGTGATCTTCAGTCGTCTGCTCCCCGCGTTGTCTTCTGGGGAATGGGGCACGGTGTGTTATTGGAACTGTGTGTGTCCCACAACACATTGCGTCCCATTCACATAGCGCTGCACCGCTCACGCATGAGCAGTAGGAAACTGGCAGTGAAGCCGCAAGGCTCCACTGCCTGTTTCTCTTACTTAGGATGGCGGTGCCGGGACCCGAAAGCTGAGGGACAGGTCGGCCTCGGGTGGCCGACATCGCGCGCACCCAGGACAGGTAAGTCTACTTATTTAAAGTCAGCAGCTACAGTGTTTGTAGCTGCCGACTTTAAAAAAAAAATTTAGCTGGCTGAAATCCCGCTTTAACTTGTGAGGTCATATGTCTCTGAGGAGGTGTGAAGCACATATTTATTAAAAACCTTGGACAGGCACTTACATAATAGAAGAAAATCATATGTGCAGAAACACTGATGCCTCGCCAGGAACCCTCCTTTTGACACTATATGCGGCCTCTGTTTTCTTCCTCCAATGTGGTTGGTACAAACGGCCTGCCTGGGTTTGTCAACTAGAAGCTGCTCAGCTTGATTGTTGGATGAAGATCCCCACAGGGTATCTAGCGGCGCCTGTTATGGCACATGCTTAATTGATCTCTGCTACTGGAGATCCATGACATCTGGTAAGAGGCTCATTTGTGGTGGAGGGCATAAGATTGTTTGGAATGTTTCATACACCATCATTCACGCTGCTGTGGGTGAACCCAGCAACATTCACATTTCATTAATATGTGGTGGATGGACCTTTATTTATTTATATTTTATTGTTTTTATATTTTCACTTGTAATTTATATTGGGCTTTTGATTAGTCATATATTTGATTTTTAGCACTAATTAAATCATTCAGTTAACAGCGCACTATATATGTTGTCCATTTTGAAACTTTGGATTGTTCACATTCATTTGTTTTTTAGCATTAATTGAATTATCTATCTGGTAGCGCACCTGTTCCATGTAAATACATTTATATAAAAAGCCTAGGGAAAATAAGAATTCGAAAAAATGTTAATAAAAGGTGTAGCTGTTGCTCATACTGACCAATTTGATTCCCAAGATTAAATTTGGAGAGTACTAGGAACAGCCCTTCTTTTCTTCCAGGTTTTTCTAGATTCTTTAGCTTTTTTGAATAGTCCTTTTACCATATAATCTTGCAAGTAACTCTTTAACCTCAGTGAATTGCAAAACAACAAGGTGGTAGAGAAGGCTTATGCCACGTACACACGGTCTGACTTTTCGGCTACAAAAGTCCGACAGCCTGTCCGACAGACTTTCGACAGACTTTTGGTGGACTTGAGGCAGACTTTCTAACGAACGGACTTGCCTACAAACGATCACACAAAAGTCCGACAGATTCGTACGTGATGACGTACACCGGACTAAAATAAGGAAGTTGATAGCCAGTAGCCAATAGCTGCCCTAGCGTGGGTTTTTGTCCGTCGGACTAGCATACAGACGAGTGGATTTCTGGGTCCGGTGTAGTTACGACGTAAAGATTTGAAGCATGTTTCAAATCTAAAGTCTGTCAGATTTGCGGCTGGAAAAGTCCGCTGAAAGTCCGGGGAAGCCCACACACGATCGGATTGTCAGCCGTATTTTGTCCATCGGCGTCCGTCGGACTTTTGTAGACGAAAAGTCCGACCGTGTGTACGCGGCATTAAAAATTATTTTGTTGCCATCTGTGATGTTGAGATTTATCATTTTTTAAACTAGGATAATGGGACAGAATGTGGGCAATTGGGGGTCGTTTAAGGGAAAAATATATCCCAGAGATTATATGTCACTAGAGATTTAAAATGTACCCATTTTACCAAAAATACATATACTTTTTGCTATCTATGCCCCATTCGGAATCTTCCCTTCACTTATCCCTCTGATTAGAAGTAAGTGGAATCCCCCTGCGGAAGCACAAAAAGCAATGATAACATTCTATCCTTTCTCTACGCTACTAAACAAGGGTGTTGCCTGGTATTATAGATTAGGTGTAGATCAATCACATTTTTTGTGTAGTAAGGAGGTCACAAATATCTATATGGTCCAGCATTAGTCTTTTTTCTCTAAACCTGCTGCTGCTCACTACTTCTTTTGCTGGTAATGCTAATGTTCCTCCTGTTGAAGATGACTTTACCAGTTTTACTGGAGCACCTACCAACTTATCTAAGCATAAATAATTTTTTTCATGAACTGGGAATTCACTTTCCAGTTTCCAAGTTAGAATTAAAACAGCTAGTATTCAGGGCTTGGAAGGCTAAATGGCTTGAAAATATGGAGCCGGTTCCCAACTATTTTTTGTTGACTATGAGATCAACACCTTCTATTAATGGAATGTCTGCATTTTTGGTGGAAAACAGGTCTTCCTGTGTTCTAATGATTTCAAAGCAGAAGCCATGTGTTTGTCTACTTTTGTCTTTGACAGCATAATAAACAGTTTGCACTTTGGTTTTCTTAAAGGCATACCTAAACATTTTTGATGGACATACGTAATTACTTTAGACATATATAATTAATTTGTTTCTCTAGGGTATAGCACACCTACAATTAAAGATTTAGTATGCCAGAGATCTGAAGATTACAGTTCAATTTTCCTGTTAGCAAAGTTTAGATGTTTGAAAATGGAAACTTTATAATCATAGTTAGACGAGTGATTGATGCACATCTAGTTGGCTAGCATCAAGAGTGGCAAAAAGAATCATGTTTTTTTGTGGGGGTGTAATAGCATTTGCAAGTGAACTATTGATGTATTGATTACTTACAAGCACTGCTCAGTTCGGTGTGTAAGGACTAAAATTGATGGTGCAATATTTACAATAATATTTAGTGCTACTTAGCAAATATAACTAAATTTGAGGCACAATACTCGACCTCAGAATGATTAATCAGTAGGATACAAATTGAATTAGAATTAGATATAAATACAAAGTAAAAATCAACCCAACACAATTAGCACCACTAATATACATCTAGCTCAGTTTTTAATACATAAAATCATGGAAATACCTTTTTAGAAGTCTTTCATCACTACATGACCACTCAATAACCCTAAATCCATGCAGCTGGGAGGGCCAGGGGGTGGTGACTGTGAAAGACACTCAAATCTACAGCTTGTTGTAATGACAACATAACAGTACAGTATCTCTCATGTCACTTCTCCTGACATGGGATATGCTGCCATGCTGTGTTGCAACTAAACTGACAAATCTAGGGCAGATTTTGCTCTGAAGAAGAGGGGACACCCTCAGAACATGCCAGCATCTGTGATTTGTTTCTTGCCAACATCTGAGCTGACCTGGTGCACATGTAAGCTGTTCTGGTTGGAGTTTCTCTTGGTTTATGTGATGAGCCTTTTATAAATGCATATTTGTAAGTATAATTATTGTTTGTTCCTTATAAATTAAACAGTGTTTAGCACAATGCACTAGGCTGGGGAACCCTTCCTATTTTTTGCTTCCATGCCTAATGTGGTTAGTATCAGTAACAAGAAGAGGGACTTTCCTAAGAGGACTGGCAGGATTACCAGGTATTTAATAATTTTACAGCATATCTGTAAGCACATTTGAGAATGCAATCATTTCTTTAATCCAGATATTGCACCAGTCCACCTCACTTTTTTTTTGTTGAAAATCTGGTGACCTGATGACTTCCTCTTGAAATTCAGAAACACAGCTCATTGCTATTTCTTACATACAGAAGGCCCAATTTATCAAAGTGTCAGAAATACACACAGTGGGGGTTATTTACTAAAGGAAAATCCACTTTGCACTATGAGTGCACTTAGAAGTGCAGTCTCTGTAGATCCGAGGGGGACATGCAAGGAAGATAAAAACAGCATTTTAGCTTGCACATGATTGGATGATAAAATCAGCAGAGCTTCCACTCATTTCAGATCTACCCCTCAGATTTACAGCAACTGCACTTCCAAGTGCACTTGCAGTGCAAAGTGGATTTGCCTTTTGTAAATAACCCCCAGTGGGTTTCTCTCACAGTCACCAATAAAATTCTAACTTGCAGCATGAATGTGACTGGTATACATCAATATGAGAGGGGGGGATCTGCAAAGTAATTCGAACAATTAATATGTAACTTTTTAGCTTTAGCAAAAGGTGAAACATTTCCTTAACTACTTACTGACCGCCTTCCCGCACTGTACTGCGGATGAGCGGCTCGTACAGGCTCAGCAATGGATGTGCTCTGGATAGAGACAAGTACACACTATAGAGGGATATGCTTTGTTCATATTTCATGTCTGAGGTTTTTGACCACTTTGTAGAACATTTCAGAGTGTTCTACATGAGCCTCATAATATTGTAAAAGATGGCTACTGTTGTAAAAGAAAATTATCAGTATAGTTAAAGGGTGTATCCTGACATTACCCTAATTTATCCCTAAATCTCCATTTCTCCTTCTAGAGCATGTCCAAGCATTATTTTTTTCTTTTACCTTGTTTATGTAGTAATAATGCTGTTTTATTACTCCTTGTGACATCATTGCCAAATTTGTAAATTGTTTGCAGGGGCAGCTGCTGGTAGCTCAGTCCCAACTGACACAGACACTCGAGAACTACATCTCCCAGGAGCACCTTCTTTAAAAAAACAGTCTGAGCAGGCTCTTGGAAGTAAAGACAACAGCGCTGTTATGCTGGGAAATAAATCAATTTATCAATGTGACATGGGACAGAGAGGGGTGAGGGGGAGGTGAAGCTCTATGGTCCAGCAGGCACAGCTAAAAACAATACTTGGTATTTCGCTATAGAGAAGTCACTTGTGAGTCCAAAGAAGAATTTAGGAGCTCACTGGATTTCTTGCAACTTGAGTAAATGCGCAAGTATTGTAGATATGTACTGATTTTTTTTACTTTCCCCAGACATATAATTTAAGCTACACCTGTTTGTATCTCTGACAACCTAGTTTATTACTTGATGTTAAGTAAACAAATAACCATTATCCATTTAGGCTCAATACAGTTGTAGCAGTCTTCGGACTGTAAGCAAAGACAAGAAGAACGTAGCGGGAGACAAAGGACTAAATAAAACAAGACTGGGGATGCCAGGTAAAATTAGAGAATGATTTGCTAGCTTTGTTAATTAAATGGCATAATTTTATGTCTTCAATCTTTAGAATTTGTTTTGGCAGAAAAATGTCACTGCTGGTCTAGGCCTAATTACATATAAATGATTTCTAATTAAAATGTCTATTGTTCAACTAATACAGAACCATCTGGCAGACACAATACAAAAAGCAGTTTATTTTCCACAAAGTTGTGCAACAGAACAGTTGTTCTAGATCCAGAGCTTGCTTTATTGCTTGGAAACCAAGTTTATTGTGTACTTCCTAACCCTCATATACAATTTTAATAAGAAACAGCCAGTTATAAAGAAGTACATGTTAGCTCACCTGCATAAAAATGACTTGGATTAGGTTCAAGTAATATTCAATTCTCCATACAGAACTTGAAAATGATTTTGTTGTATTAAGTTGATACAACAAGATCGCTGGAATAAAGCAAATGTTTTAATCTACTATTTTATTTATAACAAGACGTTTCTGTGAATGGTTACTTCATACTGGAGACCTATTGCTTGAGTTTCAATATGTTGAGTGCTGTCCTATTGCTAGAGTGCAAGAAACAACCATCATGTTTATTTGATTTAAAATAACAGCAACAGCGCATACCCTGTTTCCCCGAAAATAAGACCTAGCGTGATTGTCAGTGATGGCTGCAATATAAGCCCTACCCCCCAAATAAGCCCTACCCTGTTTCCCCGAAAATAAGCCCTACCCTGAAAATAAGACCTACAAGGACTTTAACTAGGGCTTATTTGGGGGGTAGGGCTTCTATTGTAGCCAACACCGACAATCACGCTAGGTCTTATTTTCGGGGAAACAGGGTACAAATGTTTTCCAGGAATGGTGAATGTAGAACTATTTAAAGGAAATCCCCAATTTTGGGGATATATACAGTATATTTAGTATATGAGATGGGGAATTTGTAAAGCGAGGATTTGCAGGAGACCAGGCAATGTGCTTACTACACGTTATCCCAATGTCAGTAAAGCGATACAAAAATGATCTTCTCAAACATCTTCTCAGTGCCGCTAAGGCCTGTATACCAGCTACGTGGAAGAACCCCTCTCTGCCTACTGTTGAGCAATGGCTAGACTGGGTATCTGACATATGTAAAAAGGTGATGGAGCAGTTAATGGCCAAACTGAGAGAACAAACTGAAAAAACATTTCAAAATATGGACCCCCTGGTTTATCTATGGAGACTCTGAGACTAAGTGAACCAGCTGTATAACAGGCTTCCTTTGGGTTATGGACCGTGGGCGCTACCCCACTCCCTACCTTCCTTGCCCCCCCCCATTTTCTTTCCTCTCCCTCCTATCCCCTCTTGACTCCCTATTGGAAAATAGGAGAGGGAGTACCGGTTCCTCTGGTAGGCAATAATTTTAGTTACTGGTGACATTCTGTGGGTTCTTCCTTGTTATACCATTGTTTCTGCCTGACCATTTTATCCCAAACCCAATAATGAGTTAAGTGAGCTGCAAAATTTGTAGTCAGCATTTTATGGGTACATTTGGAGCCAGAGGACTACTAAGAGGCATCATCATTCAAAGTATATAAAGGACAGCTCATACTCATAATGAATAACCCCATCAGGTAAAGTTGATTGGCTAGTTACAATATTGACTGCAAGCTGACCCCAATACTTTTTATGACTCATTGGCCCAAGCTCAATATCACTATCCTACTCACAAAAGGTTGCAGGCATTAGATAAGTCAGTTATAAAATAACCCCAGTTGTGGAATGAAACTGGACATTATAAGGGCACAGAGGATTCAAGGCTACATTTTGGATTGTCCTTTGTACCTCAAGAACCACCACAAGCAATAAAGAATCCTCTAGCCCAGGGGTCTCAAAACTATTGCCCTCCAGATCCCTGCTTTAACCAAAGAGTTTCTTGAAAGGTGAACAGCTTCAATATGCATTTTGTAATTCTTTGCTGTTGTTCAATAAATACCAACTACGTTTTGCATAATTTCTGAAAGGATTATATTCCACACATGTATATATGATGACCATATATGCTGTCTGAAAAACCCACATTTAAAGGATCATTACTTATGTTGTAAATCTGAATGGTGGTTATGAAAATAAAAAAAGACTAAAGACAAAGAAATTACTTAGAAATAATACAAAAACCCAAATTAGATTAAAGGGTGTAAAATAATATTCATGTGTTTGTATTTCATGCAAAAAAAAAAGCCTGTGAACTCTCAAGGATATTTTTGAGTTCTGCAAGGCTAGATTCTAGAATCTTATGGAATTTAATATTCAACTCACAAAAGTAAATAAAAACTGTAGAATATATTAATCCACACAATTCACTTTACATTGCCATAACTTAGACACTGAGCCAATGGTTTTAAAACAATATCCACATTCAGATATTTTTCTAGAAAATGTAAACTACCTCTAAACGCCATCAATAAAATCTTCTATAAAGTAAGAACATGTTATGTAATTTTATTATTTATTTATTTATTATTTGTTATGTAAAACCAGTTTTTAATCTTTTGAAGTCTGCAGCTTTCATGATCTGAACAGCTGGTCACCCGTGTCATGGTGATTCTGTGTTCAGGCCCTTCTCCTTACAGGATGACAACACTCTGTTCCTGTTCATCCCCATTTTGCTCCTACATTTCTACAGTATCTTATGTGCCCCTGATTGAAACGACAAAACAATGGTGTTCATCTGACACTGCAGTGAATGTATGTAGACACAAGTAGCCGAAACAGACTGGAAGAAATCCACAGCACTGATGCATAAAGTTTTTAAAAAAAGAAGGGTAAAAACTGTATTTTATTAAGAAAACAAAAACAAACCCTCCCCCCTCCCCCCCCAAAAAAAAAACACACGACAGTCATTAATGATACATATTGATGGAGCAAAATACATGGCATCATGCCAGAGTTTAGATCTATCGCAATTTTTGAGTTCATAAAAATAATAAAGTATTAACACTGCTGTAGATCCTATTGTACTAAGTCCCAAGCTTACAACTTTTACTCACTTAAATATTTCTGAAACCCCACCAATCCCACAAGCTATTTTGGTCACAGAGGCTTGAAAAGGTAGCAGCCGTAATCACATTAGTTCCCTTGAATACATAGGGCACTGTCAATGCTGCAAAAATCCTGTTAATACATGTACTGTATGTATGTATATATAATATATATATAATAATCCCCTGCAACAGTTTTCTTTTGTGAGCTCCAGTCAATGTCATCACATGAAACAAAAAAACGGTATGAATACACAGCAGATTATTCTTCAGTTGACATGAAATTCTGCTCATTTCAAGGCCAACATCACCTAGTCAAACCTTTGCCTTTATGTTATATCAACATGTTTAAAGAAATCTGTCTCATGCTCCGAATTTCAGAGGATTTGAAAAAATGTTAGATGCTGCCAAACACAAATGATGATGTTCCAAAAGGGACAGATAGCCAGCTTATTCTGTTATGACTCATTCTGAGTAGCACTCAGTTTCCATCAGACACACAAGAAGAAGATAAAAGGATAAAGGTCCAGCTTCTGTACATTCCTGCGCAGATTGTTTATCTCCACTACATAGGGTGAGAACTCTTATTTGTAGCTACTTTTTTGGAACATACTCATACTTTTTTCACTGATAATGTTTTTTTTTTTTTACTTTTCTCAGCTAGAACCATGATGCTGGTAACTTGGTGGTTTATCATTGATTGTGTGTTTTCACACGGACGTCCTTGTATAGTACTAGACCACAGTCAAATCATGCAGTTTACACTCTAATGCAAACAATATGATATCTAGAAAATCGCTAATGGCAGCCATACATGAGTTTGATTGCTGCTGAAGCATTTGGATACTTCAATCAAAACTGGCAAATATTTTCCACCACTACTGGTAATTCAGTTCTTTCTAATGGATTTCATGTCACTAAAGGAAGATGAAAAGGATCCTGCAGGTTGCAAAAGAAAAAAAAAATCACCCATGAGATTGTTTGTCCATTGGCATTATTTCAACTGACCTCCACCCAGAGGAAGAGTTCCTTGTGGAACTTCCGAACAAACCAGAGGATGAAAGCACAAACATATGGCCCATCAGCAGTTAACCATTTTCAATTGACTTGTCCTTAAAAGAGATCAGATAGATGCATGCAATCTTTGTTATTTTGAATGAATATTCTCAGTGGCTGATTGAATGAAGCACCGAATTAAAGGATCGGTCAGCCAAAAAAATTGTAGTTTGTATGGTCAGCATTAGAGTTTTCCAGAGCAATGAAAGCACTCAGAATAAGGGGCCTTTTATCTATGAGAAAAAGAAGCCCTTACTGCTGGCAGACTTATGGGCAGTAAATTAAATTTTGTCCATATACTCCCCAAAGCTTGCTTTAGTTATTTATACTACATAAAAAGGTTGCCATTAGCGATGCTGTTTGGGAGGGGGATTGCCATTTGCTGTTGAAGTTGCCCAAGCAAAATCAGGAAAATACCCACCTGCCTGCCCTGTTTTCCATTTGTCACAGATTACTTGTGGCACTTACCTTGGTATCATTTTGAAAGCTCCTTAAGCCCTCCTGTGAGTTTTGATTACACAGATGCCTGTCTGGAACTTATGGTGACCACAGGTGTTTAGGCTATATTAGAATTATAACTGGGTGCTCACAGTTTGAGCCTGGCAAAGTGTTATTATTTATTACAACTTGTTGGTTTACTTTACATTGCAACAAAATGTGTTGTTTTAAGCAATAAAGCCATGGTTTTGCCATTTCAAAACAGAAAATTGTCTGAGCATGGCCTACTTTTGTAGCACTTTTGTATTTTCATAGTTGTCTTCAGCCTATGATTCTCAGCAGTCAGGATGTATTTGACTGCTCAAGAAATGCACTAAGGCTGCTTTCAGATTGATGTGGTGCAATCTGACCATACCATGGGAGCAGCGCTGTGTACCTGCAGATTTGGTGTTGGTTAGCTGTGCTTTCCTGTAGAGTTCCATGTGGTTCTGTGGTTTTGATGTGCGTACCAAAGATTTGGCATTCAGGAGTTTTGCTGTGCTTTCAGAAAGCGCACAGAAACTGTAGGACCTAATAGAACTCTATGAAAAAAAGAGCAGGTAACCCGCGCCAAATCTGCGGGTACATGGTGCTGCTCCACGGTGCAGTTAAACCCTCATCAATCTGAAAGTAGCCTAAAGCAGCAAGTTGGTTTTATATACTCTTTGTTGCCCAATAAAGTACCACCCCTGAGAAATATAGTGCCCTGCAAAGTAACTGTGGGTGGGACAGACTAGAACACGGGTATAGGGTCCTTATAATGGTCAGCATTTCTTTCTGTTTTTCTGTATGTCCAAAATGTTAAAATTTTAGCCCCATCTATCAGAGTTGGAAAACATTTTACAGTATAGGTAAAGGTAAAAAAAACTTCTTTGTGCAGCTCCTCTTCAGCAACCTCCAAGATCAGCGGCGCTCTCCACGCTCTCTCCTCACTGGACATGGAGGCAGCAGTGGGAGCCATTGCTTCGTGCTGCTGTCAATTACAGGTTGAGAGGAGAGAGCACCGCACTGTGCATGTCAATGGACATACAGAGCATAGCTTCTGTGCAAGCCCACATGAGTGTCGCCATGGCTAGTGGCTTGCCATGGGGGCATTTCAAAGAGGGATGAGGAGCTTGGAGCTCTGGTGGGGGACCCCAGAAGAGCAGGGTCAGGGCTGCTCTGTGCAAAACCATTGCACAGAGCACTTAAGTAGGACATGTTTATTCATTTAAAAAAAAATGTACCTTTATATTCATTTTAAAGCTGATGAATAGTGATTTATTTGTTGTTTTAAAATCAGCATCCAGAAACAACCCCAGCTGTGATTGCTGGGGCTAAAACAAGTGTCTCTGCCTGTCACTGGCACTTGTCAAAAGTGCTCACTATGCCAGAATTTTCCACCCCCTGCTCCATTTATAGAAGCTTAACTATCACTACCTGCAATGAAAAACATCCCATGAAAAAGTCCACCTCCTTCATTCATAGAGCGCTTTTCATTGTGGGAACTGGTAGTACAGCATTTATGAATGAAGCAGGGGGGTGTAAAAGGTGGGCACAGTTGGCAGTTTTGAGGGGTCCCTGGTGCCAAAAAAACAAAAAACAAAAAAAACAGTAATCTGCAGTAAATACATACCCTTTGAACCTGGAAAGCCTCCTTTTGTCAGGAGAGAAATGGCTAAATTTTCTGACTACTGTCTGTTATCCATTTCTGCCATAAGTGAATGGTGCATTATGTCAGATCAAGTAGATCTACAATGTTGGCAGTCCCTATCAATAAAACATGATACGACATGGCTGTCCTTACCATGTAGATCTCTGCAGGTAAAAACAAACAAGGATCTTGATCCTTTCATGACTGATGTTATTATACGAGGATGCGTTTTTGGCAGCCATTTTATACATGTACCTGCAGAACATTGTTTATTTTACTGCAAATTATATTAAGCAATACTAAATCATACAATGTATGAACTTTAGATTTTAAGAGTAACATGCATTCGCAAAAAAGCACATTTCAAGAGAGCAGGTTATTAAAACCTACTGGGCCTAAAGTGAACCTTTTCTTTGTCCATGCAAGGCACAGTCACAGGTCTTCTTTAGGGTTTATTCACACAGGCAGAAAAAAAAAACACTGCAACTAGATGCGTACAGCCGATAGTTTTGTACGCATCTAAATGCAGTGCTAAAGTAATCAATCAGCCCATAGACACAGCTGAGTCTACATAGGAAAAGCCTCGTACTTTACGTGGGATATTTCTTTCATGCAGAAAATATGTGTGTCTAAATGCAGCGTTTTTGCTGCAGGTGTGAATGAGCTCTAGCTCTGCCAGCAAGAATCTTTCTTTCATGCAGAAAATACATTTCTAAACTCAGCGGTTCTTTTGCCCATGTCAATGAGCCCTTAATTCCCCCGACTTAGCACCACAAATTTAACCACACTTTCTGTAGCTGTGTTCAGCTGCTGGGTGGCAAAAACAAAAACAAGAAAAAAGTCCTATGTAAGCTCATCGCCTGCAGCTTACACAGGAACGATAACCCTCTCCGCCCACATAATACAGTACTAGGTCCATCACCAAACACCAGTGCTGTCCTTAATTGTCAGTCACATTACACAAAGTACTAGCTATTTTCTTTCTTTCAGTGGCCTAACTTTGGGGCAGGGGAGCATGGAAAAAAAGTATGCACTGCTGAGCAAAGCACATAAACCTGTGAAGGTGGACTGGATATGAGAAAGTGTACTTGGGTCTTCTGGTGATGGGCACCTGTATTTTTGTTTCATTTAAAGTGGTTGTAAACCCTTACATGTACCCAGTGAAGTGAATGGCATCAGGAGATACACAGAGATTAAACAAATCTTCCTACATAAGTTGTACCTGTTTATCTGCTGTCTTCTCTACATCCGTTCAAAGTCAAGAATTTATACAGCTTGCCGAAGTTAAAAAACAGGGCAGAGAGCTGAAGTTACACTCTGCTAAGCTCAGTGAGGAGATCTCAGAGTTGATTGGAGAGAAGAGACACCACCCCCCCTTTCACAGAGCACATAGGAACCGAGCTAAGGCTGTCAATCTACTGGAGCTAACCCCCCCAAGTTACATTTTTTTGTTTTTCTTGGTGTCAGGAAAACTTGTCAGAAGCGATTTATGCTCATAGCAGAGGAACGAAGCAGCAGTCAGAAATGACACTTAGTGTTCTGGATTGAGACAAGCACACACAATGCTTTGTTCATATTACATATCTGAGGTTTGCAACCACTTTAAGGCTTAATGATTCATTTTAACCCCTTCCCACTGTGGCCTCCTGGCCCTTTATGAGCTTCTAAATGCTGGGAGGTGCCACAGTGGTCACATGATCGGAAAACTTGTGATCGCAAGTATGCATCAGGTGCTTTCCGGTGATCGTGCTGGGAGCGCACAGGGCGCACACATTTAGCACAGAAAACAGTTTACATACGGCTGCATATATGTGGCCTCTGGGCATTAAAGCCCACCTGCTGAGAGGCTGCATATATGCACCACCCGCCCAGCCTATAGCAGAATGATGGCCAGGCGGTGGCTTTACCGCTCTGAGTTGATGTCATATGACGTCCGGTCAGAAAGTGCTGCTTGCGGGGCTGCGTAGCAGCACGATCTCCCGCATAGGGTGTAAGGCTTCACTTGCCATTTCCTTTACTATAGATGCCGATGCCTGCACCCAAATCAGATTGACGAATCAGCTAGGGGTGCCAACATCGCGGGATCCCTGGACAGGTAAGTGTCCTTATATTAAAGTCAGCAACTACAGTATTTGTAGCTGCTGACTTATTTTTTTTTTTTACAGACTGGAACTCCTCTAACTGATATAAAGTTTAAAGTGGGATTGAAGTCAATATTTTTCTTAAATCAGGTAAAAATATCAAGTCTCACATGTGTTCGATTCCTTAAAAATATCTTCCTCCTTGGAACCTTTTTTTAATTGTCCCCTGACGCCATTGCTTGCTGCCTATTCTCTCTATGCCACCTGTGCTGCTAGGAACTATAGTGTAGGACTGAAGGTGATTGACAGCAGATCCCACTGTGGAAGTGGAGGAGAAGCATGGTTTATCCTTTGTGTATCCCGTTCACACTGGCTGTGTGTGCAGCACTCTGAACAGCTGCATGTAGATGTAGAGTACAGAACAGGAACATGCATGTAATGGAGACTCATATAGGACTCCATCGATCCTGGTGGTAGGCCCCAATGTAGCATATCATTTGCTTCAGTACAATAGGTGCTCTTTACAGTAGGACATTGGGTTATTTGTAGTCTATCATTGCATACTGCCACACTTTGGCTGTCTGTACAGGTACGTCTGTCTTTTTGGATACCATGCTTTGTGTAGGTTTCCGTTTATCAATTGGCCTGTGGTCAACATTGACTAATGTCTTCAACGCGACATACGAGCTATGGAAAGAATAAACAGCCATATAGAGTTCATGTTACTGGGGAAACATGAATAGGAAGAACACTATAAACTTCTGTTGTGTATAAATAAAATATTCCACATGCACCTCCTGAACTTATTTAAGAGAATGAGTCATGGGTCGTCCTCACAGGTGGTAATAGCATAGCAACAAAGTAATGGAAACAAGGAGTTGTCCTGTAGCTCAAAATATTTTGACATGGAAATATGGATATGCTGGCAGGGGATCCTGGCCATAGCACAATCTTCTTCTATCTTTCCCTGTCCTCTCATACCATGAGGTTAATCCTGGCGATTTGTCTTCAGTCAGAGGTGTGGGCTGGGATGAGTCTCCAACGTGTTCTAGCAATGCTACTGACTCAGCAGTGAGTGCCAGCTGGATGCTGACAAATCTAAATGATTTCCTGAGTGAGTTGCCAGCTACATGAACAGGCATAGCCTGAGGTGGGCAACAGGAGAAACACCCATGTACTCTCTGACACGCAGCTCTCTTTAGAAACTAAAACGTATGCACACAAATTGTACTAAAAACCTCAGTCTGGTCATGTTCCATAAAATTAGAAGTCAATGCAAAGTACAACACTTTCTAAGGAGTATGCCAAATGAAAAGGTGTATGTGTGTGTTTTGTGCACTGTCTGGAAGAAAATAATGTTTTATGAATGCTAGGACCTTAAAGTATTACTAAAGCCAAAACCTTTTTCTTTAGTTTTGGATTGAGTGGAGAGGGATTCGAACACTTGTCAGTTTTTATTGCTGTCTGTGCCCCCATTAGGGAGATTCACTCTATTTGTCCTGTTTACCATTAACATTGCAAGAAAAAGTAAAAGAAAATCCCAAATTTTGGGTTGTCTCCAGAAAAGTAATAGAGGGGAAATCTTCCAATGGGGACACTAGTTCTGGTGGCCTGGGGGTCCCCAAGGGATTCCCTTAATTTGCAGGGATTTCCTTTCACTTCCTGTTCTGGCTATGGGACAGGAAGTGAAGGCACATCTCTCCAGGGGGCAAATAAGGCAAAAAATAAACCAACAGGGGTTATAACCCTCCCTTACTCTATCCAATTTAAAAAAAAAAAAATGCCTATAGTTCTACTTTAAGTAACACACAATGTATAACTTCTGCTATGGGATTCAGACTACAACTGACCTTTACACCCATTCTGGCCAGCCGGTATTAAAACTTTACCCTTCATTGCTTGGCTCTCAAAGGGAAATTTGCTTTTCTTTTGGATGGATAAGAGAATTTTTTTTTTTGTTGTTGAAGGTACTGCCATAGCTTACAGTAAGGAAAATAAACACCTCTGGCTTGCTCTGTAAGTCAGAGTGCAATATGCTAAGTGAAAAAACCCATTGAAAATAATGGAAAGTATTGCTTCATGCTTTTAATAGCAGTAAACTAAAATATGTGGCTGGTTGTATTTGGTTATTGCATCATGTACATTGGCACTACATTTTGAACTGTTACATAGTTACATGGTAGGTGAGGTTAAAAAAAGACACAAATCCATCAAGTCCAACCTATGTGTGTGATTTTATGTTAGTGTTACATTGTATTTTCCTGTATGTTGTGGTTGTTCAGGTGCTTATCTAATTGTATTTTGAAATTATCAATGCTCCTCGCTGAAACAACTGCTGCCTGTGGAAGAGAATTCCACATCCTTACCACTCTTACAGTAAAGAACCCTCTACGCAGTTTAAGGTTAAATCCGCTTTTCTTCTAATATTAGTGAATGGCCACGTGTCTTATTAAATTCCCTTTCGCAGGAAAAGTTTTATCCATATTGTGGGGTCACCGTTACGGTATTTGTACATTGAAATCATATCCACTCTCAAATGTCTCTTCTCCAGAGAGACCAAGTTCAGTGCTCGCAACCTTTCCTCGTAACTAAGGTCCTCCAGTCCCTTTATTAGTTTTGCTGCCCTTCTCTGGACTCTCTACAGTTCCAGTACATCCTCCCTGAGAACTGATGCCCAGAACTGGACAGCATACTCCAGGTGCAGCCGGACCAGAGTCTTGTAAAGTGGGAGAATTATTGTTTTATCTCTGGAGTTAATCCCCTTTTTAATGCATGCCAATATTCTATTTGCTTTGCTTGCAGCAGCTTGGCATTGCATAGCATTGCATGCCATTGCTGAGCCTGTCAACAACTAGGACACCCAGGTCCTTTTCCATCCTAGATTCCCCCAGAGGTTCTACCCCCAATGAGTAGATTGCATTTACATTTTTGCCACCCAAATGCATTATTTTACATTTTTCTACATTAAACCTCATTTGTCATGTAGTTGCCCACCCCATTAATTTGTTCAGATCTTCTTGCAAGGTTTCCAGATCCTGCAGAGAAATTTTTGCCCTGCTTAGCTTTGTATTGTCTGCAAATACAGAGATTGTGCTGTTTATCCCATCCTCCAGGTCGTTTATGAACAAATTAAATAGGATTGGTCCCAGGACAGAACCCTGGGGGACCCCACTTTCCACCCCAGATTATTCAGAGTACTCCCCATTTATCACCACCCTCTGAACTCGCCCTTGTAGCCAATTTTCAATCCATTTACTCACCTTATGGTCCATGCCAACGGATCTTACTTTGTACAGTAAACGTTTATGGGGAACCGTATCAAATGCTTTTGCAAAATCCATATATACCATGTCTATGGGCCTTCCTTTATCTAGATTGCAGCTCACCTCCTCATAGAAGGTTAATAGATTGGTTTGGCAAGAATGACTCTTCATGAATCCATGCCGATTACTGCTAATGATACCGTTGTCATTACTAAAATCTTGTATATAGTCCCTTATCATCCCCTCCAAGAGCTTGCATACAATTGATGATTGGCTAACTGGTCTGTTCCCAGGGATGTATCTTGGCCCTTTTTTTAATATTGTTGCTACATTGGCTTTTCTTCAATCAGCTGGTACCATTCCAGTCAGTGGACTGTTCACAAAAATTAGGAACAATGGTCTGGCAATTACTTGACAGAGTTCCTTAAGGACCCTCGGGTGCAAGCCATCTGGTGCTCGTGACTTATTAATGTTACGTTTTTCAAGTCTATTTCTAATTCTGTCCTCTGTTAGCCATGAGGGAGCTTCCTGTGACATGTTATGAGGATAAACATTGCAGTTTTGGTTACTGAAGCCCCCCGATTTCCTTGTGAAGACTGAGGAGAAGAATAAATTCAATACTTTCGCCATCTCTCCATACTTACTAACCAGATTCCCTTAATCATTCTTTATGGGACAATGTGATCTGACCTCCCTTTCTTACTATTTATGTACTTTCTTGGGATTTTTTTTATTCTCCTCCGCTATGTGCCTTTTGTGTTCTATTTTAGCCGCCCTGATTGCACCCTTACATTTCTTGTTGCATTCTTTGTAAAGTTGGAATGCTGATGATGATCCCTCAGTCTCGTATTTTTTGAAGGCCTTTGCTTTTGTATGCATTTT
Source organism: Lithobates clamitans (assembly GCA_037952925.1). Taxonomy (NCBI): domain Eukaryota; kingdom Metazoa; phylum Chordata; class Amphibia; order Anura; family Ranidae; genus Lithobates; species Lithobates clamitans. The sequence continues at coordinate 9,686,873 of JBBGZY010000160.1, read as the reverse complement.
TACATTGGAGTTAAGCCACCCAGGACTTTTATTAGCTCTTTTAAATGTATTTCCCATTGGAATGCACTGGCTAATGCCCTTTTTTAATATGCTCTGAAAGCATATCCATTTTTCCTTGGTGTTCTTTGTTCCTAAGATTTTATCCCAATTAGTATCTTCCAGCAAGGATCATAGATTAGGGAAGTTGTCTCTCTTGAAATTCTGTATTTGCATTCCCCTTATGTTTCCTATTTGTGTGATTTATATACTGAAACTAATTGACCTGTGATCTCTGTTTCCTAAATTGCTATTTCCACACCCGTGATCAGGTCTGTATTGTTGGTAATCAGTAGGTCTAGTAACGCTTTGTTTCTAGTTGCTGTGTTTATCATTTGACCCATGAAATTGTCCTGCAAGACATTTAGGAACTGGCGAGCATTATATGAATGCGCTGTTCCTTTCACCCAGTCTATGTCTGGATAATTAAAATTCCCCATTATGACGACACTTTCCAACCTTGCCTCTAATCCAAATTGTTTATTGAATTATGTGAATGCACATACTCAGATACTACCGTATAATATATCATTATTGTTATACACGATTTATATAGCGCCAACAGTTTGCAGCACTTTACAATGTAGAGGGAGGACAGCACAAGTACAATACAGTTCAATACAGAAGGGACAGGAAGGCCCTGTTCATGGACTTTACATTCTAAAAGGGAGAGGGGGGAGTGGTACAACAGGTAATAGCTGTGGGGGATGATTTGATGGGGCGGCTCAGGTACAGTTCTTAGGTGGGTGTAGGATAGGCTTCCCTGAATAAATGAGTTTTCAGGGATCTCCTAAAGGTTGATAGGGTAGCGGCTGATCAGACATACTGGGGCAGGGAGTTCCAGAGGATGGGAGAGGCTCTAGTGAAGTTCTGTAGGCGAGCATGGGAGGAGGCAACAAGGGAACTAGAGAACAGGACGTCCTAGGAGGAGCGGAGGGGATGATATCTGCAGATGAGGTTGGCGATGTAGCTGGGGGCGATGTTGTGGATGGCCTTGTAAGTTGTGGTTAGTATTTTGAATATTATACGGTGGGGTAGTGGAAGCCAGTAAAGGGATTGGGGGATTGGCAGAGGGGCAGCAGTCACGGATTGGTTAGTGAGGTGTATGAGTCTAGCAGCAGCATAATATGTATATATATATACACATACAGTGGTGTGGGCGGCACAGTGGTGTAGTGGGTAGCACTCTCGCCTAGCAGTAAGAAGGGTCGCTGGTTCGAATCCCAACCACGACACTACCTTCCTGGAGTTTGCATGTTCTCCCTGTGCCTGCGTGGGTTTCCTCCGGGTACTCCGGTTTCCTCCCACACTCCAAAGACATGCTGGGAGGTTAATTGGATCCTGTCTAAATTGTCTCTAGTATGTATGAATGCGAGTTAGGGACCTTAGATTGTAAGCTCCTTGAGGGTAGGGACTGATGTGAATGTACAATGTATATGTGGGAGCGCTGCGTGGATTGACAGCGCTATATAAGTACCTGAGATAAATAAAATAAAATAAAATACACACACATATACATACATAACATACTGTAGTATGTTTACTATCAAATTTTGTATTACCAAAGTTCTCCTTTACACCCTATACAATATAATTGGAGTTATCATAACATGTTGAAAAACTTGTGGTGTTAATCTTAGTTCTCTAGCAGCTTAAGAACTCTAAAAAGGCTTTTTAATAGTATCTATCACTATTGCCCTTCAGTGCCATGGCAAGAGATAAGATTAATTAAAAATCTTATTTCAGTATTCCTGTTCTACCATTTAAAGGTCTTGCACAAGCATATCCATATACTGTTGTCCTTTAGTTTGTTTGGCTTGCTACCTGTGTTAAAATCACAGAAATCCAGTGTTCAGTAGGGGAGAACTGAAGATCTACAGGTACCAGGCTTTAGAGCGGGGGTCAGCAACCTGTAGATCTCGATCTACCAGTAGATCATGGACAGGTGACTGGTAGATCTCAGTTTGGGCTTGCTGACCCGCCATTCCAGAGCATCAAACAGAGAGCAATGCAGAGGGACTACTTGTAAAATTGGAGCTGTAGTAGAGAGCAAGAGCCGCATAAGCTGATGCCTTCTCTGTAATGCCGGCTCCTGTCCCATGTGGAGTGATACCAACTGCACTCCACCTCTTATCCCAGCTAGTGGTCTCCAGAGTGGTGCCAACAGCAGGAAAAAGAGATCTTCAGGTCAGTGTGAAGCAATACACTGGGCATAAAAGCAGCGTTGTGTTGTTTTCTCACCACCCGCTTTACCACTTGGACCCCGCAAAAGCATGCAGTTGCAGGGTGCTTGCAGAATGGCACCATTTACTTGAATGGGCCACAATTGGCAGGTGGTAGCACCCACCAAAAGCAACCGGGGGCTTAATTCCTGCTGTGGCATGTGTACGCCTTTGGCTGCTGCCTCAGCATCCAAAGGGGGTAGGGATTGGGGGTGGTAAAACCACGACTCAACCACATGGTTTTACCACCCACCCAACTTTACGTATAAACCGCCCTAAGGGTGCCGCTGCCGAATGAAACTTATCAAGGGCTCATTTACAAGTGCAGCAGGCATTCTGCTCCTCTGAAAAGCGATCTGAGTGTGTTTGACAGGTGGTGAGGAGGCAATATCCTCACCACCTGATTTAAACCCATGATTGCCGTGCAATGCACGTGATTGCGGCACAGTAGTACAGCAATTAGAGGTTTAACTCAGGTGCGAGGAGGCAATACTGTGTCCAGTGATCTTTGACTTCTCCCATGTTTTTCAGGTAGAGCTCCACCTCTTTAAGGTTGCCTACCCCTGCTTTAGAGTGCATCTTAACTTAAAAGAAAAACAAAATATATTGAAGCTTACCAGTCCTTAGATGTGGTGACTGCATTCGTTTTTTTCTTGTATGTTTCAGGCTATGAACATTTTTTGCAAGTACAGAAAATACCTATTGATCTTATCAGAAATTCAGTGTCACTTTTTGCGAGCTAAAGGACATCATAAACAATATTACTCATCCTTGGAAAAATACTAGTCACATCATGTAATGGAGATGAACAAAAGCAGACATGTTTGAATTCAAGCCTGTTATATATATATATATCTATAGTTTACGGGTTTAGATGCACTTTAATGGAAATGAGAGTGACATTTATGTTTCACTCACTTTAAAAGGAGATGTATGGGGTATATAAAAAACAAACATACATACTGACCTCAAATCAAATATATACGCTGCGCTTCCAAAAAATACAAAGTGCTAGTGCTGCACAAAGAAAATAAATATGCTGAATTTTTTATATATAATTATAAAAAATATAAATAAAGGTATGTCAAACAATTACCCTCTATATAAAGTGATAATAGTGCATATGCCCCTCATATTGCCCCCTGAGGAAGATACAGAAATCCCTTGTATTGACACGCGTTGGGGAGGGGACAGGATGGCACGTTAGGCAGGTGATCTGCCAGGAACGATCATCATACCATCCCGATACCGGTCCGAAATTCCCACATATCGCTAGATGTAGAGTGGCGCACTGACGCGCCTGTCTGATGCGAGCACCCTGTGTGGGATTTTATTGTGATTCAATAAACTGTTTAAGCATTTTACACTATGAAGTGCTCCTTTTTCTATTAATATAACAAGGCATAGAGCTGACCAGTCCAGGATTCCGGTTATACAGCTGAACCCAGAGGTGGTTGAAAGGCGTGTATTCACTAAGCTTAACAGCAAAGTCACACGCTCTGTGGTGAGAGCTTAATACCTAGGGGGGAGCACCTGAGTGAGAACACTGCATCTTGCATTTGGATCACTTAGGCTCGATTCACACTAGCGCGTTTTTTGATGCATTTTGCATTTTGCAGAAATGCACGGGAATTTTTTAACATGGGTTCCTATGGAACATGTTCACATCAATGCTTTTTTGTTTTTTTGCGTTTTTGGAAAGGGTCGGGGACTTTTTTACATGCAAAATGCAGCGTTTTGCATGTAATGGTTTTCAATGGACAAGCATCAAAAACGCAAGTGCACCTTTTTTGCAGCGTTTTTGATGCGTTTTTGATGCGTTTTTGGTGCGTTTTTGCCGTTTTTTTTTTTTTTTTTTTTTTTAAATTTTTTTTAAATTTTTTTTTAGACTGTAAAAAAAAACTGTAAAAAAAAAAAAAAAAAAAAAAAACGCAAAACGCAAATCGCGGCAAAAACGCGGCAAAAACGCCGCAAAAACGCGGCAAAAACGCGGCTCAAAAACGTGGCAAGCATGAAAAAAAAACCTCCAAAAACGCTCAAAAGCAACATGCATAGGTGTGAATCGAGCCTCACACAGCATTTGCTGAAACTTTGGAGCACTCTTGTACTGGCATAATTGAAAATTGCACAAACACACAGAAGCACTTCTATTTGAGTATTACTTATCAGTGGATCAGTGGATCAGTTGTCACCAACCAGGTCTAAGCTGGCTTTAGCCCCCTGCCGGATGACTCTGGGCCACAGAAGAGCAAAATTAAGTGCATCCCTGTGACCCACAAGAGAAGTATGGACAGCTTTGGCCAAAGAATCTCCCAAGGACAGACATTTAGTCAACCTTTAATATCATTGGCAATTTCTGGTTGCTGAATACCCTTTGCTCTTCCATGATATATGCTATAATGGAATTTAATTGCAGCAAGCATCATGCAACTTTTAAGACTGCAGAATTCAGCTTTGAGATAACTTTCCATGACTTCAGCCTTTGTTTGTTGTATTTATAAGGGAAAGATGGAAATAGATACAGGGCTCTCATTAGGGATTTACTGTGTATTCAAAGACACAGCTTTTTGTTGATGTACATTAGTCAGGGCAAAGACATCAAGAAAGGACATTGAACTCTGGGATTATTGTACAGGATGTGCTCGACCCCTAAATTGCTCCCAAAAGACAAGAAATAGGACATCAATATCTTGGGAACACAAAGCACTAGCCTAATTAACGTAATAATAAAAATAATCTTTATACACTGTGTAAAAGCAAAAGCAAACTTATCATGGGCCTCATTAACTTAGGCTTATGCATATCCATTGTGCACAGACAAATAATTGTATTTACTATGCCCCTAGATATGCACACAGTCACTTGAAGCCGCTCCAACAGAAGAGCTGCTTGCCTGCTTGTAAGTATTTGACCCTATGTCTTACAATTAGACAAAACAGGCGAGTAATTTTTACTGCGGACTGGATTTCAGCTTTAATGAAAAGATTTTAACTCAAATGTGCATTCCTCAATGCACCTTAACAGAATACAATGCACTAAAACAGATGGTATTGACGTTTATCGTGCATGGCAAATGAGAATCCCATTGCATGCATTGAACAGCATTGTATGACTTGCTAAATAGGTTCATGGTTAATGCATTTGCATATCTGTGCACTCATGTGAGCCCACAATATAAGCATACCATTTATGTATGCACTTGTGCATTTACTTTAGTAAAAAAGTAATGTAGCTCCCACGTGTCTTCTTTGGGTTAACTGGTCCATGTTTTACTGTAGATAATTCAGAAAAGAGGGAAAGTGAACTTGCATCACACAGTTGAGTAATGCCTGTAGCACTTTTTGTTTGCACTAACCTTTAACTTTTCAGGAAAAGAATTGGAGGGTTTACCCCCTTCATCTAGTGCCAAGCAATAATAAAAACAGAGGTTTAGCAAAACTTTAAAAGAGGTCTGCAATTACAATATGTGAAAGTGTAGCGCTGGTAGATTTACAATCTACCACAGATTAGGTCAATTTAGTAAATTGTGTGTTAGGAAGGTTAAAAGTTCGCCTCTGTTCCCGCTTGGCTGATGTTGTGTGTGCTTCCGTGCTGACCGATGGGTGTCGCTGTTACCATTAGTCAGTGTTGGAAGGGCAACGCGTCGAAGTGTATAGATGCTCCTCTGTCTCGGAGACAAGCTCGGTGGAGGTGGTCCTCCGAGTTGCATTCTGGGAAGGGGGTATTTATGGTACAGATGCCATGTTCTAAGGTCATTTTACAGCCACCTGCTGGCCCTCCTGGCCGACAGGTATGCGTTAAGGAGCTACCTCGTGGTCTTCCGATCGGGAGGCCCACGATGCTACGGCACAGGGGTGGGTCCAGAGGCTTGTCTGGGGCCTACCACCGCAGCCGAGGAATGGTCCTGAGCTGTCGGTCCTGTGTGACGAAGTTGGACAGCCGAGGAGATCCTAGGGGAGGACCCGTCTTGGAGAGATCACGCAGCGTGCTGGTCTATAGAGGGGCCTGGTGACTCGGTTGTAGGACGTATCCAAAATAAGTAATTATACAGCATAGTGTCACCGGTTCGGCTTGAAGGTTCAGGCACTGTGACTGACTGTTCACTGCAGAAGATCTGATACATACTGTGGCACAGGATCGTGCAGATTTATCCCCCCAAGTAAGTCTGTGGCAGTGACTTTAGTTTCGTGCTGCGTACTGGCTGCTAGACCGGTGAGAGAGGCCTATCCAGACGAGCAAAGAGTGCGTCCCATGAGGGGAACGCATTCCTCATAATTATCTGAATTCTACCGGGACATTTGTCGCTAAGATCTTGTAAGAAGATATTTGAGTTTCTCCTGAAGGTTTCCTTTTCCGTCTTTCCTGCTACTTCCTAAAGTTTGACTATTCATTAAAGCATTGAAAACGTACACCAATGTTGGTGCGTGTGTCGTCCAGCAGTAAACTCAACGGAACCCCTAGACCCGGTGCCGGTGAAACAGAGGGAAGCAAAGTGAAGGTAACAGACCCGCTTAAACCAGCAGCTCCACCGTGAGTTAGTGCTACAAAAGGGAAAAGCAAAGTGTAATAAAATGAGAAAGTGAGGAAGATAAAGGAGTAGAGAAATGAGGAGGTGGATATGATGTCACAGAAATGGTCATAAAACTATATGATAGTGGTTTAGAAAGCTGAGATCCACATTTAGTCCATTAGCTTTTGTGGCAGCTAGAACTATCAGTAATTGTTTAAAGGTTTAACTTCCCTGGGTATTATAAAAGTTCACTTTAAGGCAGCCCATACATAGACGATTCTTTTTTTCTTTCTTTCTTTCTTTTCTTTTGTGCCAGTTGAACGAAAGAAAAAAAAAAAAAAAAAAACAACGATTCCCCCTTCTACACATTTGAGGTGAATTGTGAATCCTCCCTACTAAGCCTTTGCATTTAGACAGTGGTGAGACTTCCAACAGGGCGATTGTAGTCGATTGGTAGATTGACTCCTGTACAAGCACTCTGCCCAACCATGGATCAAAATTTGGCTGGTCCCTGCTGAACTGGCTGTATTTCGATCCATATATGGCCAGCTTTCGGCCTGATTCACACCTATGCATTTTTTAGTGCACTTTCCGTTTTGCAGAAACACACTACAGTCCATTTAACATGGTTTCCTACGGGTCACGATCATATCTGTGCATTTTATGGAAAGGGTCAGGGACTTTTTTCTGGTTTTTGGTTCCATGGACTACAACGGATCGAAGAGGTGTATTGAAAAACGCAAAATGCACCTGGAATATTCAAACTGCAACTTGCATAGGTGTGAACCAGGCCTAAGACCCAAGACATGTCCTACCTACAGGTATGCAATAGTCACCTTTCTTATATCCTGGTATGGCATATCTGTGCAGAGTAATCTTTTTTTTTTCCATTTCTGTCCTATATTATCAATGTAACATCCCTGGTTGCACTTGCATTGAATGAGATGTGCCCCATTACTGCAGGTGTTGTATCATACAGTAATATTGATCTTCCAGGAAAGCAGCCATTTCAATTTTGATTCAATCAGTCATGAACAGTTTCAGGCTGAAGTACAAATTAGGTCTCATAATGTAATTATGTGCTTCAGAAATAGTCATGTGTGAGTGGCTTTTATGGAGAGGTAGTTGTACCTTCAAAGACTTAGATGAATGCAAAGTTGAGGAGTAAACACTGAGGAAAAAAGAAAAGAGAATATACAAGAGAAAAGCACAACTAGAAGTCAGGATTATTACCTAGAAAGCATGGAAGAGATTAATTTATCAGCATAAAAATTATTAATTTTCCTATTTGAAAACATCTGTTTCACCATTGTACATACAGTTACTATGGTCTGCTTTATTCAAAGGGTATCTCCAATTAAAAAAAAAAAAACATATATAATTGTGACACATGTCATATTGTAATTGAATGATATTAAAATTACCTTTCCTCTTCAGTCTGCAACACTGTAATTTTCAGTAAAATGCAATATGGCTACCTGGAAGCCTTCTGTACACAGAAGGTATACAGATTGCCCCCCAGAAATGCCATTTGCTGCTTGTGCAATTGGCTCACTGATTTTCCCAGAAGTCTGTACTAAGATACAGGTCAGATTTTGGGCATCCCCTGCAACTAAAATATAATTTTTTGTGAGATGCTTCCAAAGGGGAATCACATCTAAAAAAGGGATGAAGACCCTACTACTGCTATCTGATTGAAAGCATAAAAGGCTATGCTGTTGACTTTAGCAAACAGATTCTACTTATATAGTGCCATTTAGAAAAGGGACACAATAATCTAACTGGATGCTGTAGGTAAAACCTCCTCTATACTTTTATACATGTTGTATATTGGGCTAATTTACTAATGGTAAAATTAGTTCAAGTATTAAATTACTTCAAATAATTATTTTTTCATATATATTATACACACACACACACACACACAATCTTACAAAAGTGAGTACACCCCTCCAGGGGCGTTGCTAGGTCTGCAAAAGATCTGGGGCTAGAGCCCATAGCAGCGGTCACCAACCTTTTTGCAGACCCGGGGGAGGGGGGGCTGGTGGTAAGCAATTTTATGTGGGCAAAGGATGGTGTTGGCGTTTCAATCATCATGGCTCCATGGTTGATATGGTGTCGGGGTGATCGAGGTGCATTGTTTCTATTGTTACATTCTAATATATAATGAAGTGGTTCAACTCACCATAATGCAGAATCAGTGGGAGCCCTGGGTTTGTCACTTGCCACATCTCCTGCCACCAGATGCATCATGTCACTTGCCACCATCGCCTGTCAGCAGATGCAGCTTTTTAACTTGCTACCATCACCTGCCACTAGATGTGGATTGTCGCCTGCCACCAGATGTGGATTGTCACTTGCCACATCACCTGCCACCGTTTGCAGATTGTCACGTCACCTGCCACAATTTGCAGATTGACACTTGCCACGTCGCCTGCCACAATTTGCAGATTGACACTTGCCACGTCACTTGCCACGTCACCTGCCACCTGATGCGAATTGTCGCTTGCCACGTCACCTGCCACCATTTGCAGACTGTCACTTGCCACATCACCTGCCACTAGATGTGGGTTGTCACTTGCCAACTGATGTGGATTGACACTTGCCATGCCAGCCAGTGCCACCAAATGTGCATTGTTGCTGCATTGGTGGCAGGCTAGCAGCACTGGTCCATGAGGGCAGGAGAGCGTCGATGCGGGGCGGGCAGTGAGAGATAATGTAATCTCTCTGCTCCCCGCCACACCTCTGACATTGAAGAGGCCCGTGCTGTGCAGGCGAAAGAGCGCTGATGTGTGGTGGGCAGTGAGAGATGATGTCATCTCTCTGCTCCCCGCTGCAAATCGCTCCCACATTGACGTGGCCCGGCTGTAAGGGCGGAAGAGCGGTGGAGCGGGCGGAGAGAGATGATGTCATCTCTTCCCATCCGCCTGCTCATCTCTCTCCTCCACCTCTAATGCAGCCCGCCGCAGCCGCGACCCTGTGGCATACCTCCCAACTTTTGAGCTTTAGAATGAGGGACACTTAAGGGAGGAAGCATGAGGTGGCATGCTACGTGAATGCACTACGCGCACTACAGCATAAGTGGGTGTGGTCAAACTTAACAGTGGGAGGGGCTTGAAGGACATGGTTAAACAAAAGGTTAATGCAAAAGTTGACCCCCCCCCCACTACCACCTGCCACTTCCACCGCATACCAAGATACTCCAAGTGGCTAAAGAATAATTTCAGATCTTTATTTAGATATTGAGAGGATCATTCAAAAGAATTTGGAGGAACAGTATGTCAAAATGTGGACAGTTTCTCCAAAATCTTTTAGCTACCCTGGAGCAGGGGTAGGCAACAGATCAATCTGAACAAAATGAAAAAGATCACCGGGGTTTGGCGCCCTTTTTTTTTTTTTTTTTTTTTTTTAGAAATTACCCAGCAAGGCCTAAAATAGGGAAAAAATATAATAAATATAATAAAACAAAATATCATTGTTAAAATATAAAAAGTTAGCCTACCATAAAGGACAGTGTCAGAAGGGGAGAGGAGGGTGTCAGTAGGGCAGTGGACGGTGTCAGTAGGGCAGTGGACGGTGTCAGTAGGGCAGTGGACGGTGTCAGTAGGGCAGTGGATGGTGTCAGTAGGGCAGAGGACGGTGTCAGTAGGGCAGTGGACGGTGTCAGTAGGGCAGTGGACGGTGTCAGTAGGGCAGTGGACGGTGTCAGTAGGGCAGTGGATGGTGTCAGTAGGGCAGAGGACGGTGTCAGTAAGGCAGAGGACGGTGTCAGTAAGGCAGTGGACGGTGTCAGTAGAGCAGTGGACGGTGTCAGTAGGGCAGAGGACGGTGTCAGTAGGGCAGAGGACGGTGTCAGTAGGGCAGAGGACGGTGTCAGTAGGGCAGTGGACGGTGTCAGTAGGGCAGTGGACGGTGTCAGTAGGGCAGAGGACGGTGTCAGTAGGGCAGAGGACGGTGTAAGTAGGGCAGAGGACGGTGTAAGTAGGGCAGAGGACGGTGTAAGTAGGGCAGAGGACGGTGTCACAAACACAAATCCGTTTACATCTGCCGCTCCATAGAAGTGAATGGAGGGTCCGATTGGGTCCACCTGAAAAACAGACAGGCGGACCCGATTGGACTGATCGTATGAAAAGGGCCTAAGGCTGCTTTCACATTGATGCACTGTGGTTGACACACACCGTGGGTGCAGCGCAGTGTACCTGTGACTTTCCTGCAGGTTAGTTGCCATAGAATTCTATTATATACTGCAGATGTGATGGATGTACTTTGTGAAAGCACACCAAACCTGCAGGTAATAAAAGAAGTCTATGGCTCAGTGCAGGCAACCTGCAGCTGCACCTGTGGATGAGTTTAAAAGCAGCTCAGTGTAGAAAACAGACATGTCCATTGCTGTTTGATTTTATAAAAAAACTGACCTAAATCTTCATGGTTGCTGCTGTCCTCCAGGGCGGGTATGGCTGATGGCTGCTGCTGTCCTCCAGGGCGGGTATGGCTGATGGCTGCTGCTGTCCCCCAGGGCGGGTATGGCTGGTGGCTGCTGGTGCTGTCCCCCAGGGCGGGTATGGCTGGCGCATGCTGCTGTCCCGCAGGGCAGGTATGGCTGGCGGCTGCTGCTGTCCGGCTGGCGGCTGCTGCTGTCCCCCAGGGCGGGTATGGCTGGTGGCGGCTGCTGCTGTCCCCCAGGGGGGGTATGGCTGGTGGCAGCTGCTGCTGTCCCCCAGGGGGGGTATGGCTGGTGGCGGCTGCTGCTGTCCCCCCGGGCGGGTATGGCTGGCGGCTGCTGCTGTCCCCCCGGGCGGGTATGGCTGGCGGCTGCTGCTGTCCTCCAGGGCGGGTATGGCTGGCGGCTGCTGCTGTCCCCCAGGGCGGGTATGGCTGGTGGCGGCTGCTGCTGTCCCCCAGGGCAGGTATGGCTGGTGGCGGCTGCTGCTGTCCCCCAGGGCAGGTATGGCTGGTGGCGGCTGCTGCTGTCCCCCAGGGCGAGTATGGCTGGTGGTGGCTGCTGCTGTCCCCCAGGGCGGGTATGGCTGGTGGCGGCTGCTGCTGTCCCCCAGGGCGAGTATGGCTGGTGGCGGCTGCTGCTGTCCCCCAGGGCGGGTATGGCTGGTGGCGGCTGCTGCTGTCCCCCAGGGCAGGTATGGCTGATGGCGGCTGCTGCTGTCCCCCAGGGCGAGTATGGCTGGTGGCGGCTGCTGCTGTCCCCCAGGGCGGGTATGGCTGGTGGCGGCTGCTGCTGTCCCCCAGGGGGGGTATGGCTGGTGGCGGCTGCTGCTGTCCCCCAGGGCGGGTATGGCTGATGGCTGCTGCTGTCCCCCAGGGCGGGTATGGCTGGCGGCTGCTGCTGTCCCCCAGGGCGAGTATGGCTAGTGGCGGCTGCTGCTGTCCCCCAGGGCGGGTATGGCTGGTGGCGGCTGCTGCTGTCCCCCAGGGGGGGTATGGCTGGTGGCGGCTGCTGCTGTCCCCCAGGGCGGGTATGGCTGATGGCTGCTGCTGTCCCCCAGGGCGGGTATGGCTGGCGGCTGCTGCTGTCCCCCAGGGCGAGTATGGCTAGTGGCGGCTGCTGCTGTCCCCCAGGGCGAGTATGGCTGGTGGCGGCTGCTGCTGTCCCCCAGGGCGGGTATGGCTGGTGGCGGCTGCTGCTGTCCCCCAGGGCAGGTATGGCTGGTGGCGGCTGCTGCTGTCCCCCAGGGCGAGTATGGCTGGTGGCGGCTGCTGCTGTCCCCCAGGGCGGGTATGGCTGGTGGCGGCTGCTGCTGTCCCCCAGGGGGGGTATGGCTGGTGGCGGCTGCTGCTGTCCCCCAGGGCGGGTATGGCTGATGGCTGCTGCTGTCCCCCAGGGCGGGTATGGCTGGCGGCTGCTGCTGTCCCCCAGGGCGAGTATGGCTAGTGGCGGCTGCTGCTGTCCCCCAGGGCGGGTATGGCTAGTGGCGGCTGCTGCTGTCCCCCAGGGCGGGTATGGCTGGCGGCTGCTGCTGTCCCCCAGGGCGGGTATGGCTGGTGGCGGCTGCTGCTGTCCCCCAGGGCGGGTATGGCTAGCGGCTGCTGCTGTCCTCCAGGGCGGGTATGGCTGGCGGCAGCTGCTGTCCCCCAGGCAGTTATAACCACCCTGGGGGACAGCAAGCCAGCCATACCCACATGTGGCCCGCGGGCCAGTGGCTGAGCGCCCCTAATATAATGTGACAGGGAGGTGGAACGGGCTCCTGGAGCATGGGCCCAGCACTATGCCATTATGTCCACAGAAGTCCGACTGCTGCCTGCACACTACAAGTCCCAGCATGTTCAGAACTTATCCCTTCCACATGCTGGCTTCTGTCACTCCAGGGGGAATCCAGGGAAGTCTCAGTCCTCCTCCCTTTTAATAGAAGCCCCCAGCCCTGTCAGTTTCCTGGACAGTAGAATGTACTCAGTCACCCCAATCCTCTGCTCTCACCATAAGTATGCTTGCTTGTGGGATCTACTGCACCCCCTTAGAGAGCATTTCCCCCGGCCGGACCCTTGCCATTACTGAAGACAGGTGGGGGGTGAGAGGGAAAAAACAAAGCCAGGAGAGATCAGCAGGGAATGAATTGGAGCGAACGGTGAGGAGACCAGCGAGAAAGCAGGACCAGCTCACGGAGGGGACGGGACCAGCTCGCGGAGGGGGCGGGGCCAACTCGCGGATGGGGCGGGGCCAATTCGCGGAGGGGGCGGGGCCAATTCACGGATGGGGCGCGGTCAATTCGCGGAGGGGGGTGGGCAACTCACGGAGGTGCATGGATAGGGAGGACAGGTGGTTGGGAGGCAGTGTCATTCTAATCAAGAGAACAGCCCCTTAGCAGATGACCCGCCTCCTCCATTCAGCAGCGTTCCAATGGCACTTGTGTGCAGGAGAGGGGAGTGGTCTGTCCTATAACACACTGACCCTCATGCGAGCCCGCTACCCTAACACACAGCAGCAACATAAAACCAAATGTAACAGGGAGCCACACGGCCCCCCTGAAGCATGGGCGGGGTCACAGTTGCAGCTCCTCATGTTACGCCCTTTGTCCCAGCCAGCAATGTATGAATGTCTCCACTGGTTGGATGACAGAGGGGCGGGTCTGGGTAGCAGTCCCGCCCATACCCGACATCACACTCTCAATTTGACAGGTGAAGTCTTCCTTCCTGACTGCACAGTGTACATCCAGCCAGCTTGTCCATCAATCCCTGGCTGTGCTGGATGATCACACTGCTGCAGGTCCTACTGAGCCAAAACCTATCACATATTCAACAGACTTATGCGGACAATGCACCTGCAGGGTGGGACAGAGACTCGGGGCTATGGGCTCCAGATTCGGGGCTCCAGCCTCGATAGCCACCCCCTGGCGACGCCTATGCACCCCTCACATTTTTGTAAATATTTTATTATATCTTTTCATATATTTTCATGTGTCAAAACTGAAGAAATGACACGTTGCTACAATGTACAGTAGTTAGTGTACAGCTTGTATAACAGTGTAAATGTGCTATTCCCTCAAAATAACTCAATACACCCCTAAGTGAAAATGTCCAAATTGGGCCCAATTAGCCATTTTCCCTCCTTGGTGTCATGTGACTCGTTAGTTTTACAAGGTCTCAGGTGTGAATAGGGGGCAGGTGTGTTAAATTTGTTGTTGTCATCGCTCTCACTCTCTCATACCGGTCTCTGGAAGTTCAACATGGCACCTCATGTCTAAGAACTCTGAGGATTTGAAAAAAAATAATTGTTGATCTACATAAAGATGTCCTAGGCTATAAGAAGATTGCCAAGACCCTGAAACTGAGCAGCAGCACAGTGGCCAAGACCATACAGCGGTTTAACAGGACAGGTTCCACTCAGAACAGATCTGGCCATTGTCGACCAAAGAGGTTGAGTGTACGTGCTCAGCGTCATATCCAGAGGTTGTCTTTGGGAAATAGATGTATGAGTGCTACCAGCATTGGTGCAGAGATTGAAGGGGTGGGGGGTCAGCCTGTCAGTGCTCAGACCATACGCCGCACACTGCATCAAATTGGTCTGCATGACTGTCATCCCAGAAGGAATCTTCTTCTAAAAGTAATGCACAAGAAAGCCTGCAAACAGTTTGCTGAAGATGAGAAGACTAAGGACATGGATTACTGGAACCATGTCCTGTGGTCTGATGAGACCAAGATAAACTTACTTGGTTCAGATGGTGTCAAGTGTGTGTGGTGGCAACCAGGTGAGGAGTAAAAAGACAAGTGTGTCTTGCCTAAAGTCAAGCATGGTGGTGGGAGTGTCATGGTCTGGGGCTGCATGAGTGCTGCCAGCACTGGGAAGCTACAGTTCATTCAGGGAACCATGAATTCCAACATGTACTGTAACATACTGAAGCAGAGCATGATCCCCTCCCTTTGGATACTGGGCCGCAGGGCAGTATTACAACACGATAACGACCCCAAAAACGCCTTCAAGATGACCACTGCCTTGCTAAAGAAACTGAGGGTAAAGGTGATGGACTGGCCACGCATGTCTCCAGACCTAAACCCTATTGAGCATCTGTGGGGCATCCTCAAATGGAAGGTGGAGAAGGTGTAGGGGTGTGAGGGGTGTACTCACTTTTGTGAGGTACTGTGTATAATATATATAAATATATATTATATATATATTATATATATATATATATATATATATATATATATATATATATATATATATATATATATATATATATATATATATATATATATATATATATATATATATATATATATATATATATTTATTTTTTTTTTATTGAGCCTTTGTGGCTCTTTGATGTATCTAGACAACATCAGTTGTCACTCTGCCAGCATAACCCTGATGATTAGGCCAAAATGATAAATGTAACATTGAGATAAATGGATAGTTGTGAGCATTGAAGTGATTGTAAAGGTAATTTAAAAAAAATAAATAAATAACAAACATGTTATACTTACCTTCACTGTGCAGCTCGTTCTGCACAGAGTGGCCCCGAACCTGGTCTTCTGGGGTCCCTCGGCGGCTGTTTCGGCTCCTCCCCGCAAGCATTTACCACCTTAATGCGAGCTCCCTCGCACGGTGGTGAGTGCTTGCGGGCGCGCTCCCGTGATACAGCCGGCGGCTATAGCCGCTCGCTGTATCACTCGGCCCCGCCCCCTGGCGCGCCGCGTCATCGGATGTGATTGACAGCAGCGCGAGCCAATGGCTGCGCTGCTTTCAATCCATCCACTGCAGCCAATCAGCGACCAGGCTGAGCTGCAATGAGGACGAGCAGCGAAGATTCGAGGGGTCAGGTAAGTAAAACGGGGGGGCTGGGGGCGGCGGTACTGTCAAAAGTTTTTTCACCTTAATGCATAGAATGCATTAAGGTGAAAAAATTTTTACCTTTACAACCCCTTTAAGTTACCACATGTTTAACAACAGAAGTGCTGCTCGAGTAAAGACGTGTCATGCATATGCATTATGTGTTACCATGATAAAAATGTAATTAACAGTATATATGTCTACTGTTGATATTTACATATTGTATGTGTTAAAGTACACCTATTCCAAGTAAAAACTATAAGCTGTCCAGATGAATAAAATTCATGCACTCTGAGGCACCTTCACATACCTTTTAATATCGTCTACATAATTTTTACCAATTGCAGTTTATTTAAAAAAAAAAAAAAAAAAGCGTGAGAGAGAAAATACAGGCAATACATTTATTAAGCAATACTAGACTTGTGCACAACGGCAAATTTTGTTTAGTTTAGTTTTCATTCGTAAAATACATAATTTGGTTCTGTTATATTCGTTATGTTACATTAATTCGTTTTTGGATAATTCGTTATTTCTGTAGTGTCGATATTCGTTATACTGAGTCTTGAATCATGTCGAATTCATTTGTTATATCCGCTACGATTTCTTTCGTATTCGTTGAAATTCAATATTTATTTATGTATATATATTTGTGATAATGATTCGTAGTTTGGAAAGTCATTTGTTTATTGAATGTATTAACACACACAGTGACAATATCTCTTCTCCTCTGCTCAAATACAATACAACACCCTTCTCACTCAGTTCTCAGGAATGCACATTGCCAGCAATCCAACCTCCAGCACAAAATTAATCAGCTGATTGGACTGTAAGATTTACTTTGAGTTGACCTTTTGTTTCATTAGATCTTTAACGAATTATCGAATAATGTCGAATTCATTCGTTCCATCCGCTATAATTTCTTTCATATTAGTTTGTTATTTTTTTCATCGGCCATTCAGATGCATCCGAATGTCCGAAAGATGCAAAATTTGGATGAATTTTGTTTCATTACGAAACGAATTGCACATGTCTAAGCAATACTAGGTGAAATTTCGAAGCACTTACAAACCAATATGAATGATTGGTATTGGTTTGTAAGTGAATTGGATTTTTCTTCAAGTATATTTATTAAATCGATTATCTGCACTTTTACTTAATTTATTTTTTCTAGAGATATGCTTCATAATACTCCATCTTTCTGACCATGCTTTGTGTTACACCAATATTTAGAGCGTAACAAACATGGTCACAGTCTGCAGCCCAGAGTCCCCCCAAACCACTCCCCTACAGAACCCGGGGCTCCCATCATTATTTGAATTGTCTGACCTGCACAGCCACATCATACATTCACAGAGATCTGTGAAAGAAAAAAAACTACAATTACCACTTTGGCAGAGGTCAGTAGTTTACTGACACTTCCTTCAACTACATAACTATAGGTCCTTACCTTGACAATGGACCGGAGACTGAAGAAATAGTCTGCAGGAACCTAAACATTGCACCCATGGTTCACTGATTTATCCACTATCAATCAATATTGGTGCACCCATTCTGCATAGAAACCAATCAGCATCCCGTTTTTTTTTTGTTTTTTGTAAAAACTACTGAACAAGCTGCAGTTAGAAGCTGATTGGTTACCACACATAGCTGCACCAGATTTTGCACTCTCCAGTTTTAGAAAATCAACACCAATAAGTTCTATAATGATGGAAAACGATTGGTTTGGCACCAGGTAAAAGCTTACCAATTCTGAGGCACTGGTCATGAAGTTTGTGGCAATGAGGAACATCTTGGGGGACCAACATGAGGAAATGTTTCAGTCAAAGCTGCTGATTGGACAACTGTGTTTGAACAGTCAAATATCAGTCTATGATAGGGATGAGCAAACCAATTCTCACAGCACATCAGAAGAATTTCCTAAAGGAGGGATTTCACAAATATTTTGCGCTCTGCCCCAGCAGATGTTCTCATCAATAAACTCAGCAGGGAGCTTTTATCATTTCTTTAAGCTGACTGCTTGTTCCAATACCATAATTTCAGTCACCATGTGATTTAACCAATCAGCAAGCTGTATTTATTAAGCTGGTACAGAGTGTGGATTTATGGGTAAGCTTTGTTATCACTATTATATTTGCTCATATTTGCTCGCATGCCTTTGCCAAAATAGGGACCCTAATATTTTTTTTATCTATTTCAGTATATTGTGTTTATAATTAATTCAGGCTAGATATTAAAATGATGGTCGGATTATTTTTTACTAAAGGTTTGCTTTAAAAATAAATTTCTAAGAGGTCATGGCAAGTGAGTAAATAATGCCTGTCTTGATATCAAATGCCACATTTGCATAAGAGTTGGCACAGTGATCAGACAGTTGCTGTATAATGACAAGTTATGTCAATCATCAAATATGTCCTGCCTAGCATCTAATGTGGGTACGATATCACGAAGCAACAGTTCAGAGTAGGACTGACCGGTCTGCAAAAGATAGAAGTTAAAGAGGTTGATTTACTAAACTGAAGAGTACAAAATCTGGTGCAGTTGTGAATGGTAGGCAATCAGCTTCTAACTTCAGCTTGTTCAATTAGGTTTTGACAAAAATTCTGGAAGCTGATTGGTTTCTATGCACAGCTGTACCAGATTTTGCATTCTCTGGTTTTAGTAGATCAACCCCAAAGATGGAGTTTTTTTTTTATAGGTTGCTGATGAACCTCTTTGTTTTAAACTTTGTGTTCTTATTACCTAGAGTTGTATCAGCTTTAGCATAGCTCCCAACTGTCCCTGATTTTGAGGGACTGTCCCTGATTTGGAGCAATGTCCCTCTTTCACCCTCATTTAACCCTCATTTGGGTCTGATCTCTATAGTTGCATATAAAATCCACTTTTTTTTTCCAAAAAGTGTTTCCCAGTGCTAAACCTTTCATCCAATTTCTAAATTACTGCATTTGTACATTTTAAAAACCAATATGAAGGAATAGTAGTGGTAAAAAAAGGACCTTGTGGATTTAATTAACCTTTTTTTTGGGTTAATTCTCCTTTAAGGTGGTGTGGCAGTGGGTGTGTCCTATGCCTACATACGTTTGAAAGTAGGTGTCCCTCATTCCCATCTCAAAATGTTGGGAGGTATGGCTTTAGCTAAAGCAAAAATCCTTAATGCCTATACACTGTAATGTTTAACATAATTATTTAATACAAATTAATATATGCTCTTCATTAGGGTAAAAAACAGGCCAGTGCTTTTATATGCCCCCTGTCACTGCCATTTCTCGAAACGCTTAGGCCACTGAACTTCTAGGGTGCAGAGAAGGTTACTGAGGGCAATGGAATAATAGGTGCCATCAGTCAAATTGCTATGAAAAGAGAGAAGGAGGGTGGGAGCAGAGGCATGGATATGGATGTACACAGCTTGGCTCAGGTCCCAGGCAAGAGAATGCACACATGGGGTTCTCCTTAGCAGCCAGCTGGCTAAATGAAACCGTGCAAACAGGCAACGGGGACAGCAATTTGGTGACAAGCTAAAAGAGGAGGAAAGGTAACATTTTAAATGTAGTACCTTCTAGTGTGCCACTAGTGTTCGTGTAGGTATATTTAAGCTTAGGACTCTGAAGTTCTGTGAATCTGTAATTGGGTTGGGTTACTGCAGGTCAGGCTGAATAGCTCTAAAGATTCAGGTACCTCGCCCTGGATTTAGAAGCTTGTAGAAGCTTCTTGAAGTCAGTGGGCGGAGGCCAGGAGGTTCTGATCTGCATACTTGAGGGAACTTGGCCAACCCCCAGGCAGAATGCCCTGGCAGGGTGGCTAGGTCAGTCCTTAAACATGGTGGAGCTATGCCAGCAAGGGAATCAGGTGAAAGATGGAGAGCTGAGGAGGCTATTGGTGGCCTAGGAGGGGTCCCCTAGGTCTAGGGGGGCTTTGCCTCCAGGCTGGTTTGGGCTGGCTGGGAAGAATCCTTTCAGTGTCCACTTTGAGAAGGAATCTTACCTAAGAGCAGCAGGGGTCAAGGAGGGCAGAGTGAGGATATCAGCACACCCAGAGTTCACAAGGGAAGAAACTGCCACATGTAGCAAACTTTCAAAGGACAGCATTGTGCTTAGCCCTTTTATTCCTTGTCCTGGGAGATCTTCAGCGCAGCAAGGTAGGCTGGTAGACAAGCAGCCATTAGGGCTGTTAGTAAATGCAGGCAGTGGAGCTGCAAGCAGTTCTACAGAGGAGAGGGGATACTCCTGCATGCAGTTTTGCAACATTTTGTGCTATTTTCCAAAGGGGACTAAGAGCCCCTAGTCCGCAAAGGGACTTTTGCCATTGATCCCTAAAGAATGATTGTATCCAGGAAGGAGAACAGTCCACTATTATTTCTCTGTACATAAGAAGAAAGTTGTGCCCAATTGTTGTCTCAGTCAAGTTGGACATCCCATAACCCCTCTACCCCATCCAAGATGTTATCCCTAATAAAAAATAACAGGGACTGATTTCTTGTGTTATCTAGCTGTGCAGGAATAGGGGAGCCAGTTACCAACAGACCCCGCGGGGGTAGTGCTATATAAGAAAAACAACAATCATCTAATAGGAGTGTGGACCTACTGTTTTGAAATAAAGGGTTTAAGAGGTGACCTCACTTACTGGCCAATAGTGATGCTGAAAATGGACAGTGATGCCAAGCTGTCATCCATGAAAACTAGTTGATATGTGCAGATCAAAGCACCCGAGGACTCAATGATCATAGTTCTCTTCCCAAGTCAGCAGGCCAAGTGCCTAGGACATTCTAACAGCAGAGATACTGCTGGTGATTTTGACTTATTTCAGTGCACTCTGTACCGACCAAAATAAGCAAATGGACTTACACTACTGCAACAGCAGCCAGAGTGTTAAACCTCTAGGGACAAAAACAGCAGGTTGAATGTCATGACACATGAACTAAGGGAAAGTTCGGCCATGTAACATTTCACTTCACAGGGGGGACTCAATAAGATAAGTCTTAGTACAGACTTCTCTAGAAATGTTGACAATTTCCTCCTCAGTTTATGACATTTTTTAGATTCCATCTTCCTGCCTGCAGTGACATTTTGGGCCAGCACGTTCTTCTTAAAAGGATTCCGCATAATGGATAATGCGTGCTGCATAATCTGTTTGAAGTGAGTGGTGTGGTTTGCTTTGCATGCCAATGAAAGTGTGTTTATTTGTTGGCTGATAAATCCCAATTGCTTCATAATAACTGCCAAAGACAGGCAGGCATTGTTACTGTTCAGAAAGAAAAACAGTTTTTGTTAACCATAATTGCTGAAAATAAGAAATGTGAAAGTCACTTCAGTTATTTTGGAAAAGCTGGCAAATGCATTATTTGCACCAAAGGAACTCCAACTAAAGAAGAAAATTTAGATGCAGCGCAAGGACATGGAGGACATTCTAATCAAGTGATTTTTTTTTTAATGTCTAACTATGGTCAAAATGTAAAATCATATATTCATTTCCACATTGTATTTCAAGTATTTCTGACCCACTCTATTAAAGTGGTTGTATACCCCCTATTGTGAGTTTTACCTATAAGTAAGCCTAGAATAAGTCTTACCTATAGGTAGTGGAAATATCTCCTAAATGTGCTCAGTTTAGGAGATATTTACCTTGTAGTGCACTGATGATGTCATGGTGCATGCGCTGTGAAGAAACGGACCTCCGTGCCGTTTCTTCCCGAGAGTGGGCTGTGACTGGTGGCTCCGCACGCATGCAGCTCCGGCTGTGTGCATGCGTCACATGGCTCCGGCCAGTCACACAGGCAGAGTCCGCGGCCCTGGAAGGAAGAGGGGCAAAGATAGATGCTTCCTGCAGCGGGGACAGCGCGGGCTTCATTTGCAGGTAAATGCCACATAATGGGCTAGTAGGCGATGCCTACTAGCCCATAATGCGTTTTTCCTTTGCAGGGTTTGCTGGAAACAAAAAAGAGGTACTACAGCCCATCAGGGTTTACTTCCTCTTTAATGTGAATGGTCTTGAAGTTTGTAAACTTACTTTGTGAAGATCCCCGCACTTTTACTTTCATTTGATTCCTTGAATTCACTATGCTCTGTGATTAGACACTGCTGTTTCACACATTTCACAGAGCCTGCCTTTGGAACTACAAAGGTGCTGAGGAGGAGGAGTTGCAGGAGGCAGAGTCAATATAGGAATCACCGCTTGCAGGCAGCAAGGTACAATGGGATATGTAGTCCATAGAAATGAAAAGTAAACAGTAGAAGAGAAGTTGCAAAGCATGCAGGGAATATAGGAAGTTGTGGAAAGAGATGACCAGCAGAGATGTTATAAAATGAAGTGAATGCTGTGACCATAGAACTCATAGGGCTCATTTACACTTGCTTTGGCTTCAACACACATTAACGGCTAGTTTACACTTGCTTCAAAACAAGGCTTCGGACAGGCTTTGTTAAAGCTCTCCGAATGCTAGTCAAAGCTCCTGTCACTAAATAAAATGGTTAGCTTATAGTCCTGTTTACACCTTGCTTTTGCTTGGCTTCGCTTCAAAAAATTATACCCCATGTAGCTTTGGTGGTGCTTCAAAGCGTCTTCAAAGCCTCCACAGAAGTCTATGGCAAAGCTCGCTTGAAGTCCCACACCAAAGCCTCATCGAAGCCCCACCAAAGGCCCATCAAAGCCCCACCAAAGGCCCATCGAAGCCCCACCAAAGGCCCATCGAAGCCCCACCAAAGGCTCATCGAAGCCCCACCAAAGGCTCATCGAAGCCACATCGAAGCTCCACCAAAAGTCCACCAAAGCTCCACCAAAGCCTCTTTGAAACCCCATCGAAGCTCCACCAAAGCCTCTTCGAAGCCCCACTGAAGCACCAAGCAAAAGCAAGGTGTAAACAGGACTGTGAGCTAACCATTTTAGTTAGTGACAGGAGCTTTGACTGGAGTTCAGACAGCTTTAACAAAGCGTGTCCGAAGCCATGTTTTGAAGCAAGTGTAAACTAGCCCTAATAGTACAGTATAAAATAACCGCATATCCATACACATAGAGGCACATTTATAAAGCACACATAAAGATTAAACGTTCATATTTTTACTATTCAATTTACTTTTTTCCACATTGATAAAAGGTTCCCTAACACTGATGACTTTTTATTATTTATGCTAGTTCTTAGATATTAAATATCCATCTTTGAATAGATATTGAGATTTATAAAAGCCCCAAAAAGTATTTTAGGGCATTCTTCCCTGCAGTCACAACTTCAGTACTTTGCTTGTAGTAACAGTATTCAGGAACATATTATAAATAATAAATGTAATATTTGTACGATTCAAAATTGCCCCTAGAAAGTGAATAATGGAGTCTTTATAACGCACTGCAATACAGAAATTTATGAATTAAAGAGTAAGCCAGCGGATGTCCAAAGCTGCTAGCAGTTTGATATAAGAGTCTGGATTTAATTTCTTAAAATAAACCTTTAAACTTTTTTATTATACACAAATGCGCTCATTAAAGCATATGTCAAGGCGAAAATTAAAACAAAAAAAAAAACATATTTAATATGTGTCATGCACATTTGCCCATACTTCATCCCTTTAAACATGCTGGAAATACATAAAGATAACCGTTGATGTGCCAGGAAATTAGTGTGCTTCTGCAATTTCTTATGGACATGACAGCACAGCTCTTAATTCCTAAGCATGTGGTGTCAGCCCTGCCTTCTTCATTTGATGGATTAAAAAAGAACCCAGACCTCTCTCCATCCACCCCACTTTCTTGTTTCCATAACTTCTCTTCGTGCACAGGACATTATCGGCTTACATGATTTCTGGCAAGGTCAACAAGTATTTTATGCACTTATCAAAGAGATATGACAAAACGTATTCAATGGTGTTATTAACAGACTAAAAGAGAGCAAGGGGGCTCCGAATTTAACCATAGGGGAATCTGATTCTGATAATTGGGGGTTCTAACTCTGAGAATGGGGCTAATGACACAGACAAGGGGGTTCTGTGCTGGACTGGAGGTAACTGGGGCAGAAGGTGAACTCATACTACCTTCAGGAGTACAAGGAGCTGGGTACTATTTAGGAGTACAGGGGATCTGGTGGGGGGCATTGGGGTCTGGTGTTATCTAGGAGTGGGGGATATAGGGGGGGTCTGGTGTTATCTAGGAGTGGGGGGGGAGTATAGTGGTTCTGGTGTTATCCAGGACAATGCAATATGTAGGTGTGTCTTTGTGTGGGTGTGACTTAAGTGTGGGTGGGGACACAGGGGGCCCCATGATCTACTATTGCCCGGGGGCCTCATGAGTTGTCAGTCCGCCCTTGCTTGCGGGTCCCATGCTGTGCGGCTTACTGAACACAGCAGGTCCCTCATTTGGCAAAGGCACCATTCTGAGAGCATGATTTCCATTTTCTCAATAAATGCAAAGTGTTCCCTGAAGGGTGCCAGTGGAAAGCAAGTGACCTCCTATGTTCAGTAAGCAGCAGATACCTGGAAATTAGTGGAGATGACTGTTGTAGTGGTGTCTACTTCAGTGATTTCCAGCTTCCACAGGGATCCCACAGGTATGACACATACATATTTATATTGGTCCAACCTGGACCAATGTAACTATGTAAGAATACCTGGAATTCATTTTTATTATAATGATGAAAACAAAAAAAGCACGACTTTGTATATGCCCATTACGTATGACTTCAGGGTTATATAAATACCCCAGATCAAACAGAGCATAACCTCTAAATGACCGGCATATTCAGGATTACTGGAGGATAACATGAATCTTCTCATATGTATCCATTTATTTTCACAGATACACTGTTTGATTAGGAATAGACACATTCAGTGTCATGTAAATGTGTCCCTCCTTTTGTTCTTGTAGCCACTACAAAGTAATGTTTAAAGTTTATGTAAACCCCAACAATGATTTTATTTTAGTTGTTATTTTTTCGTCTGTTAAATTCACTATTGAAAGCATTTTTATATATCTGTTTAATAAGTGCAGAAGATTACCTGTTGATCATTCTAGAAATTTTAGGAGCTGACAACTTCCTGCACGGTTTCAAGAACATTGTTCCCAGCTATCTCTGTGGAGTTCAAAACACATCCACCATATCTTATAAAAAAAGGGGGAGGGGAGGTACACTGTAATCCAACCCCCCACCCAAAAAAATAATGCTGTCTAATAGGAAAACTATGTCGTCACCCGTCTCCTGACCTGACCACTTTTCCAACATGCCACTGCAGACCCTTAAAATAAAACTGACTTCTGGGTGTTTGGTAAATGTGCACATTCCTTGTCCTACCCCACAGTATCGTGCTTAGTGCCTGTGTGGTCCCTGATCATATATGAGTACTGCTACGGGAGGAGAGGGGAGGAGGTAGACAGAGATGAACAGTTGGTCCTAGGCCTGGCCTATCTATGTTGGTCACAGATGTCTTTCACAGCCTGGGCAAGGACATGGGATGGGAATGACAACTGTAGCTATATGCCAGTAGCTTATATATACACACTCACTGGCCACTTTATTAGGTACGCCTGTTCAATTGCTTGGTAACACAAATTGCTAATCAGCCAATCACATGGCAGCAACTCAATGCATTTAGGCATCAAGATGAAGATGACTTGCTGAAGTTCAAACCAAGCATCAGAATGAGGTAGAAAGGGGATTTAAGTGACTTTGAACTTGATATGGCTCTTGGTGCCAGGCGGGCTTGTCTTTTTAAAAAAACTGTTGATCTACTGGGATTTTCACACACAACCATCTCTAGGGTCTACAGAGAATGGACCGAAAAAGATAAAATAACCAGCGAGCAGCAGTTGTATGGCCGAAAATGCCTTGTTGATGTCAGAGGCCAGAGGAGAATGGGTAGACTGGTTTGAGATGATAGAAAGGCAACAGTAACTCAAAAAAACACTCCTTACAACCAAAATAGACCATCTCTGAACGCACAACACATCGAACCTTGAAGCAGATGGGGAACAGGAGCATAAGACCACACCGGGTGCCACTCCTGTCAGCTAAGAAGTGGAAACTGTGGCTACAATTCACACAGGCTCACCAAAATTGGACAATAGAAGATTGGAGAACGTTGCCTAGTCTGATGAATTTCCATTTCAGTAGCGACATTCAGATGGTAGGGTCAGAATTTGAATCATTTGAATCAATTGAGCATCGTTTAAATACCACGGCCCACCTGAGTATTGTTGCTGACCACTTCCTTCCCTTTATGACTACAGTGTACCTATCTTCTGATGGCTACTTCCAGCAGGATAATGTACCAGGTCACAAAGCTCAAATCATCTCAAACTCGTTTCTTGAACATGACAATGAATTCGTTGTACTCCAATGGCCTCCACAGTCACCAGATCTCAATCCAATAGAGCATCGTTGGGATGTGGTGGAACAGCAGATTTGCATCATGGATGTGCAGCTGACATGTGTGTGTGTGTGTGTTATATATACACACACAGTATATATAAAATCATATATGTGTACTACTGCATAGTATGAGGAAGCAGAGAGCGTTGACAAAAATTACTTTCTGAGTGCATGTACCAATATCACAGATAATGCGATTGCCTTACACCCTTGAAATAATGATATTTTATTTTTTTAGTATATTTAAGGAAAGTTTCTCTTTAATAATTTATGGATCCAAATATTCCCCACTGTAATTTCTTAAACTGTACCCCTGGCTATGACTTTCAATCCTGCCACTGAAAGCCATACATGATCAAAATTCAGCCAGTTCAGCAGGGACTGTCCGAATTTCGATCCATGTGTAGGCAGGCTGGTTGTACAGAAATCAATTTCTGTACAACCAGCCTGTTGGACTTTCCCCGCTCTATCAGCATAACTGGGTATAGCCGGCAGCACTGATCAGTGTATTCTAATGGTGGGGGAAACTCCACTCTGTCAGAATACAATAGCGCAGCTGGTTGAATGAAAAAAAAAAAAAAAAAAAGGAGGACTAATCTATGGGCTTCTTTCTGTCCATCCACTATTTACTCAGTAAGCAGTAAAGTAAGAAAAAAAAAACCTCAATGGAAACATTAAAAACCAGATGGTAAGACCCACAGTGTACAGGCAGCCCAAAAAGTCACATGTATAGATCATGTCATCAGAATCCCCATTTTTAATTCTCCAACCTCTACAAAAAACTGAATTTGGCTGGAGCTCTATGATACATTATTACCAGCCTACATCATGGTCACATTTTAATTATGTAAATATTGGTGTATTCATTCAAACCTGTAAGACAATTTTCCAGAACTAAACATCTCAGTTATTTTACAAATAGAATGTCCATAAATTAATAAAGATTTTAAAAGAATTATAGTTAAGTGAAGTGTACTTTGTACAGTAGACTTTTACAAACTGGGAGCACACAACTTCAAAAGAAGCAAAGCCTTTTCATTGACACCTTTTCTTTCCAACTTAATTGAAAGTTAAACAACCTAGTGAATGAATAGGCTGCTTTAACATAATGCATGTCAACATGCGAAATGATGCACTGCAACAAATTGCAAAAGTATAAAATAAGGTGTAACTAAAAGAGCTAGAAATCTAAACAAATATTAAAAATAAAAAAGGAAGGATTATAGACAGACAATTCATTTGCCTCAGTAAAGCAACATTGACATCTGATCAAAACTCTATTTCAAAGATATCAGTTCTAAAAGTTGCACTAGCAGCACTGATGACTTAAAAAAAAAAAAAGTTGCAGTCTTACCTTAAAGTATGCCCTCTGCAGGAAGTTGTAGGGAATTCTGCGTTGGAACTCACTTTTGATGTCCTCACTGACTCTGTGCCTGGACAGTGCTCCCAGCCTGCTCTCTTCACATTGTTTAACACAGGCTGACCTAGACAACATTACACTGGCAAAGCTTAAATCCCAGTCCCTGGGGGTCAGCTCTAAAGGGTACCTCTGCTTACAACCCAACCTGCAGCTTATCTTGGTTTGCCTAAGTTGGGAGAAGCTGCTCAGAGCCCTTTCTATAGAATCAATGACCATTTGGTAATCATTTCTGTAATATGCTTCTATTCCATTTTCATAAAGCAGATCATAGGGCTCCAGACTCTTGACTGAGGAGTGCAGGAAAAGCAGCAAAAATGGGGTGTACAGCTCCTTGAACAGCATGTCTGCTCTGGTCTTACTCCTAGAATGTCTAGATCCCTTTAAAAGGGGGTTTGTGCTTCTCCTGTAAGCAGCATGTGCAGCTCTGACTGACTCACACACTGAAATGAGCAGCCGGCTTGATCTTAAAGTGACACACACTATTTTTAGGAGGAGTCCAGAGCAGCAGCAGCACAAGTGATCAGCCCTCCAGTAGGAGCTCAGCAAGCTTTCCTCTAGTACACTCTGAACGCTTGCCAAGTGAAGAAACCAAGAAGAAGCGATGCTTTTTTTTTACTTGTGTGTTTGCTGTTAAGTCGTGTTTTCTTGTGCTGATCAAGTATTTCCTACAGAAGCTTGTGTGCTTTATAATAATTCTTTCATGATAATCCATCTTTTCATACTAAAAATGTTATAGTATTAGCAAATAACTGAGTGCATTATGGCTGATTAATGAAAGCTAAAGGTGAGAAAATTGCCTTTAGAAACTGGTTAGGTTCAGTAGAAGCTTTGAGGTTGGGTTCACACTATCTTCGCATGCGGCTCCCAGCAGGGGTCCGGTGCATCCCTGTTCACCGTTTTAGGTCTGATTTCAGCCCGAATTGTTGGCTGAATTCAGACCTAAAACAGACCAAAAGACTCACAGGGATCCTGTGCAAATTTGCACCAGAGCCGCAGCGGAGATATGTGAACCGGCTCCATAGAGAGTCGGTCAAAATGTCCTGCAAATTGGATGAGTGAACCCAGCCTGAATCTCATTTCTATAGCCAGTTTTCTTAAAGCAGTGTGCATGTTCCATTTGAAAGAGAAACCTTCATTGGTTGCTATGAACTAGACTAACCTTTCTCAACCAGGTTTCTGTGGAACCTTATTCCCCGTACAAACGATTGGACTTTCCGACAACAAAACCGTGGAATTTTGTTCGAAGGTTGTTGGCTCCAACTTGTCTTGAATACACACATTCACACAAATGTTGGCCAACAATTACGAACATATGTGTAAAAAATACTAAAGCGCTGATGTGAATAAATATTAAAATATGGTTTATATTAGCGCAATTATTCATTTAAAACAACAATTAGGAAGCGCTGATGTGAATAAATATTAAAATATGGTTTATATTAGCGCAATTATTCATTTAAAACAACAATTAGGAACGTAGTGACGTACGGCGAGCCGATAAAAAGGAAGTTCAATAGTCATGTGATATCTCCACTACGAACGCTAGTTTTACAAGACCGAGCACTTCCGGCTCATACTTGATTCCAAGCATGCGTGGACTTTTGTGCGATGGTCTTGTGTACACATGATCGCAAAGTCTGACAACAAAAATTTGTTGGCGTAAAATTTGAGAACCTGCTAGCCAGCATTTGTTGGCCGAAATTCCCACAACAAATATTCGATGGAGCATACACACAGTCGCACTTTCCGCCAACAAGCTCACATCCAACATTTGTTGGCGGAAAATCCAATCGTTTGTACGCAAGGGTTCTTCCTGATGTTGCTAGCAGTTCCTTGACAAGTGAACAATAACGAATGAAACTCCCTCTTGCAATGACCACTAAGGATGGGCATGTGTTTGTCTGAACTGGGTTTGGGTAGGAACCTGGAATTCAGTTGTTATTCCTGGGCCAATGAGCTGTCATACACTAGGGCAGGCTTTTGTCAACTAGGGTGCCCTGAGGTTTTTTCAGGGGTGTCTTGGCAAAATGCCTAAAAATTGCCCAAAAAATGTATACAAGCTGGCATGTGGATGAAGGCTGCCTTTTAGTTTCACTAAGTCACAGATTTTCATTGTGCACCATTACAACATTCTAGCTGCTGGTGTCCTAACGACCAATGGTATCATCAGTTGATAAGGAGGATGTCGGTCGCCTGCATAGCATCCCTGTTTCACCCTCCCCTGCCCCACTCCATCAGCGTTGGCGTCACATTAGCTGAGTGATGGAGAAAAACTGAGGGAGAAGAGAAACATTGGAATATTAGTCAGTACCAATTTGCAAAAGTGTATTTGCTTTGAAATAATAAATCACCTCTAATGTTGGGTGTCATACTTGGACTTAAGGCTGTTGCTGCATTATGTAAAACTATTAGAATAGTTTTTAATTTTTAGAATGGGGGTGCCTCGAGACTGCCCATGATTTTTAAAGGGTGCCTCAAGATTATCCATAATTTTTAAAGGGTACCTTGACTGAAAAAAGGTTGAGAAACACTGCACTAAGTGATAGGGATGCTTGTGACCAGGACATTGACCTAATATAGCCATGTGGCCATATTTGGTCAGTAATGTCATGAGCATCTCCATCCACAGCTCTATGTCCCTAGAATGACAGCTGACTTTCGGGTTTGACCTGAGCCCTGTTCTGATAAACACAAACTCATCCCTTAAGACCACAAATGTAAAGGGGCACTTCTACTCACTAAAGTGGGGGTTTGGATTTTTATTATTTATTTAATTTTAGGATTATTGTCTATTACAGTGTTTATCAACCTTTTTTCAGTCAAGGCACCCTTTAGAATTGTGCACATTCTTGGAGCACACCAGTCTAAGGGCTTGTTTATACCCAGAGGTGCCTCCGAGCACGTGCACTTTTTTGTACATTCTCACCTGTCGTGTTTTTAACAGGCTGCTCAATCCACGTGAAACATACAAAGTGGCAGCATGATTTTTAAAATCTCAAGGCACCAAAACGCATGGCACAGTCTCCTCAGATCCCTCCCCCCCCCCCCCCCGAAATTCCTCCTCCTACCACATTACCCCCCCAAAACCCCCCTCCTTGCAAAACCCCCTCCAAAATCCTGCCTCCTTTCAAAAATCTCGCCCAAAAAATCCTTCCCCCCAATATCCCTGCTCCTATCACAAATCCCCTCACCTCCAAAATCCCACATCCTAGCACAAACTTTTCTCCTCCAAGATTCCCGCTTCTAGTACAAATCCCCCTTCCTAACACAAATCTGTCCCTCAAAAATTCCTCCTCTTAGCCCATATCTCCCCTTCAACCCCCCCAGCACGAATCCTGCCGGCAGCTCGCTTCCGCTGTGTTTATGCACAGTTTGAGCCGATCGGCGGCAGGTGCTAAAAAATTTTGGGTGGGGAGTAAATAAATTGCAGCCACACTGTGCCCATCAAATGCAGCCTCACTGTGCCCATCAATTGCAGCCTCACTGTGCCCATCAAATGCAGCCTCACTGTGCCCATCAATTGCAGCCTCACTGTGCCATTCAAATGCAGCCTAACTATGCTCATCAAATGCAGCCTCACTGTGCCCATCAAATGCAGCCTCACCGTGCCTGTCAAATGCAGCCTCACTGTGCCCGTCAAACACAGCCTCACTGTGCCCATCAACTGCAGCCTCACTGTGCCCATCAATTGCAACCTCACTGTGCCCATCAATTGCAGCCTCACTGTGCCCTTCAAATGCAGCTTCACTGTTTCCTTCAAATGCAGCCTCACTGTGTCCTTCAAATGCAGCCTCACTATATCCGTCAAATGCAGCCTCAGTGTGCCCGTCAAACACAGCCTCACAGTGCCCATCAATTGCAGCCTCACTGTGCCCATCAATTGCAGCCTCGCTGTGCCCATCAATCGCAGCCTCAGTGTGCCCATCAATTGCAGCCTCACTGTGCACATCAATTGCAGCCTTACTGTGCCCATCAAATGCAGCCTCACTGTGCCCATCAAATGCAGCCTCACTGTGCCCATCAAATACAGCCTCACTGTGCCCATCATATGCAGCCTCACTGTGCCCGTCATATGCAGCCTCACTGTGCCCGTCATATGCAGGCTCACTGTGCCCATCAAATGCAGCCTCAGTGTGCCCATCAATTACAGCCTCAGTGTGCCCGTCAATTGCAGCCTCAGTGTGCCCATTAAATGCAGCCTCACTGTGCCAGTTAAATGCAGCCTCACTGTGCCCGTCAATTGCAGCCTCACTGTGCCCATAAAATGCAGCCTCACTGTGCCCGTCAAATGCAGCCTCTCTGTGCCTATTATGAGGGGTTCCCACCATTCCTGTGCTGAGTTCCCAGGTCTGTACACCTGCTGGCTGCTGTGCCCATTATGAGGGTTCTCACTGTCCCTGTGCTGAGTTCCCAGGCCTGTACTCCTGCTGTGCGCATTATGATGGGTTCACACCATCCCTGCACTGAGTTCCCAGGTCTATACACCTACTGGCTGCTGTGCCCATTATGAGGGGTTCCCACCATCCCTGTGCTGATTTCCTGGGTCTGTACACCTACTGTGCCCATTATGAGGGGTTCCCACTGTCCCTGTGCTGAGTTCCTGGGTCTGTACACCTGCTATGCCCATTATGCATGGTTCCCACCATCCCTGTGCTGAGTTCCCGGCCTGTACACCTGCTGGCTGCTGTGCGCATTATGAGGGGTTCCCACCATCCCTAAGTTGAGTTCCTGGGTCTGTACACTTGCTGGCTGCTGTGCTCATTATGAGGGGTTCCCACCATCCCTGTGCTGATTTCCCAGGTCTGTACACCTTCTGGCTGCTGTGAGCATTATGAGGGGTTCCCACCATCCCTGTGCCGAGTTCCCAGGTCTGTACACCTTCTAGCTGATGTGCCCATTATGAGGGTTCTCACCGTACCTGTGCTGAGTTTCTGGGCCTGTACACCTGCTGTGCCCATTATGAGGGGTTCCCACTGTCCCTGTGCTGAGTTCCTGGGCCTGTACACATGATGTGCCCGTTATGAGGGGTTTCCACTGTCCATGTGCTGAGTTCCCAGGTCTGTACACCTGCTGTGCCCATTATGAGGGGTTCGCACCATCTCTGTGCTGATTTCCCAGGTCCGTACACCTGCTTGCTGCTGTGGGCATTATGAGGGGTTCCTATCATCCCTGTGCTGAGTTCCCAGGTCTGTACACCTTCTGGCTGCTGTGCGCATTATGAGGGGTTTCCACCGTCCCTGTGCCAAGTTCCCAGGTCTGTACACCCTCTAGCTGATGTGCCTATTATGAGGGTTCTCACCGTCTGTGTGCTGAGTTCCCAGGTCTGTACACATGATGTGCCCGTTATGAGGGGTTTCCACTGTCCATGTGCTGAGCTCCCAGGTCTGTACACCTGCTGTGCCCATTATGATGGGTTTGCACCATCCCTGTGCTGAGTTCCCGAGTCTGTACACCTGCTGGCTGCTGTGCCCATTATAGGGGGTTCCCATCATCCCTGCACTAAGTTCCTGGGTCTGTACACCTGCTGGCTGCTGTGTCCATTATGAGGGGTTCCCACCGTCCCTGTGCTGAATTCCCTGTTATGTACACCTGCTGGCTGCTGTGCACATTATGAGGGGTTCCCACCATCCCTGTGCTGAGTTCCTGGTCGGGTCTGTATACCTGCTGGCTGCTGTGCCCATTATGAGAGGTTCCCACTGTCCCTGTGCTGAGTCCCCAGGTCTGTACACCTTCTGGCTGCTGTGTGCATTATGAGGGGTTCCCACTGTCCCTGTGCTGAGTTCCCAGCCGGGTCGTTACACCTGCTGGCTGCTGTGCACATTATGAGGAGTTCCCACCATCCCTGTGCAGAGTTCCCAGCCAGGTCTTTACACCTGCTGGCTGGTGTGCCATTTTATGAGGGTTCCCACCGTCCCTGTGCTGAGTTCCCATGCCTGTACACCTGCTGTGCCCTTTATGAGGGGTTCCCACCATCCCTGCACTGAGTTCCTGGGTCTGTACACCTGCTGGCTGCTGTGCCAATTATGAGGGGTTTCCACTGTCCCTGTGCTGAGTTCCTGGGTCTGTACACCTGCTGGCTGCTGTGCCCATTATAAAGGGTTCCCACCGTCCCTGTGCTAAGTTCTCGTGCCTGTTCTCGGGCCTCTAAGGATTCGGGGCCCCTTACATTTATATCCGCTGTCCCCCCTGATGGCGGTCCTGAACACTTTAGAATTAACTAAGGCCACTCTTCCCTAGCAGCTGCAGTAATATGCTGGCCTGCTCCCTGGCTGACCCCTTCGCTCAGTAGCCTTGTGTTCCAGAATCCATCCACCTTCGGACCAGCCGGGATAAGTCACTCGAGAACCTGGAAGTGAAGCCAGGGGTCCGATAAAAGCACCGCCCTACGGACCCACCAATCACTAACCACCACAGGAAATATAATGCTACAGTGGGAGTGTTCAGGGCACATCGCTCTGTGCCCCAAAAACACTCTACAGGAAGCCAATAGAGCTTCTTGTTTGCAATCACCTGATATACTTTAATATGTAAATAGGGTTCATTTTAAAAGAGAGATAGTTGGAAGGATATACTGTATCACAGTCACAGACTTAAATTGTAATTTCAGAGTACATGTATAAAACATTTGCTGGCTGGCAGACTGGCTTCATAGCAGTATAATTGAACGACGAGAATGCCACAAGTGCAGTATAAGTCCAGCTAGTCTGTATTAATCACAACAAATAGCCATAATAGTATCCAAGAGGTTTCAGGGGTTCAACAGACCCTGTACATTAGGGTTTGAGTCTGACAGTTTTGCCGCGTACACACGAGCGGACTTTACGGCAGACTTTGCTCGACTGATTTTACGCCGGACTTTATGACGGACTTTCCGAATGAACAGACTTGCCTACACACAATCCACCAAAGTCTGTCGAATTCGTACGTGATGACGTACGACCAGACTAAAACAAGGAAGTTCATAGCCAGTAGCCAATAGCTGCCCTAGCGTGGCTTTTTGTCCATCGAACTAGCATACAGAGGAGCGGACTTTTCGACCGGACTCGAGTTCGACGGATAGATTTAGAACATGTTTCAAATCTAAGTCCGTCCAACTTTTGAGCAAACAAAGTCCGCTGGAGCCCACACACGATCTAATTGTCCGACGAAATCCTGTCCGCCGGGCAAAGTCTGCCGTAAAGTCCGCTTGTGTGTACGCGGCATATAGCTCTCTGACCAGTGACCCAAACATGCACTATCTATCAACTTTGCAACTCTTTTAAACTTTTGAGTTGACCTTGGCCTTGATGAGGGCGCTGGATACTATCACACGCTAGAAAGAATGTTCATAGAGGAAGAGCCCACTCCCCATCTGATTTCTGAGATATATAGGCTTTTGGGATCAGTTTCCACTGTTAGCAAGCCGGCTTTTATACGGGAATGGGAACGGGACCTAGGGGTAGAGTTCACACCGGAACAACGTTTGCACATGTACAAACTAGCACACTCCAGCTCCATAGAGTCTAGAATGCAAGAAACTAACTACAAGCTTCTGACTCGCTGGTATCGTGTACCAGCCGTCATATCGCGTATTTACCACTCAGTTTCTGACCCGTTGCTGGCGGGGTTGCGGTCAGAAAGGTACCCTCCTTCATGTTTGGTGGGAATGCCCAGCAATCAAGCCTTTTTGGATGGAAATACATACTTCCATTAAAAATGCCTTGCAGATCGAGATCCCATTCTCCCCTACGCATTTCCTCTTGCACCTCCCTGCCCTTCCTCTGAGCCATTACAAAAAAAGCGCCCTTCCTCATCTATTAAATGCCGCTAAACGGCTTATACCTCTCTATTGGAAACGTCCGCAGATCCCTACTTTAACAGAATGGCTACAGAAGGTGGGCGATATCAGAGAGGCGGAGGAGTGGGTGGCGAGGTGCAAAGATAGGAGTGAGCGTTTCAATGGTATTTGGGCCCAGTGGCGGAAGTACACCGCTGAAGCTAACCCTGTGTCATCTAGCCTGGATGTCACGCTGCTGGAGTTAGCAGAGCCTTCCCTGAAGCTAAGGAGGCCTGTGAATGGTGATGTGCGTACCTGACTACCATGTCTCACTGCCCTACTGGTAGTGCAATGTATATACTCTTCCTTTGCCTTTACGTGGTTTATAAGGTCTACAGTTGAAGGTTAACCTGAGGCCCCATGCATTGCTAGTGATTGAAGGCATGTTTTTATGTCTCTCTCTTTAATTGTTACCGTGTAGCTACCTGTCTGGATGTATTGGATGGGGGTTTCGCCTGGCGGCCTCAGCACCTTAGTGAAGTTAGCGGCCGAATTGGCCTTGTAGGAGGCCCGGGGGGTGCTTCCCTCCTGTTGGAGGTTAGTTGGAGGCTTGTAGCCCCCCTCCTGAGGGACTCACTCAACGGGTCTCTGATGGCCTCGGGTCCGAATCACGCTCCCCAGTACATGCATGGGGGGTTAGAAAAAGATAGGTCCGGGCCGAGGCCGCTGGGGCGGGACACCCTTTATGACTCATTATGACTCGTTAATGGTTTGGAGTGGCGTAGAGATAACCTAATCCCTCATCCCCCTTCCCCCCCTTCCCTCGCCCCTCTGTTTTGTTTTACAATAGTATGCACTGTTATGTTGAAAGACCAACTATGGACTATGTGTTTGTATGTTCTTTATAAAATGTAAAATAAAATAAAGATTACATAAAAAAAAAAAAAATGAAAAAACATAAAAAAACATACTTTTGAATTGACATTAAAAGCTTATGTTAAGTATTTTGTATTTTATACCCTTCTTGACTAGGGCATTTTTTGCTATTCAGCACTGTTCTACTTTAACTGGCAATTGCGCGGTGATGCAACATGGTACGCAAATTACATTTTTATAATTTTGTTTCACACAAACAGAGCTTTCTTTTGGTGATATTTGTTTACCAATGTTTTTTTCATTTATCGAATGAAAAAAAAAAAAAGACTGAAAATTTTGAAAGAAAAAAAACCCCAATATTTTCTACTTTCTGTTATAAAACATATCCAATGAAATCAAATTTCTTAATAACTTTAGGCCGAAATGTATTCCGCTACATGTCTTTGGTAAAAAAAAAAAATCCCAATAAGTGTAGATTAATTGGTTTGTGTGAAAGTTAAAGCGTCTACAAACTATGGCATATACAGTAAATTTGAAAATTGATCAGCCCTCATGTACTGACGGCCTAAATCTAATTTCTTGAGGCCCCAAAATGTCAGGACAGTACAAATACCCCCCAAATTACCCCTTTTTGAAAAGTAGACAGTCTGAAGCATTTAATAAAAGGCATGGCAACATTTTTGAAGTTGTAATTTTTTGTCAAACTTTTTTTGGAAAATGAGGAGATTAAATAAA
This sequence comes from Lithobates clamitans, assembly GCA_037952925.1. Classification (NCBI taxonomy): domain Eukaryota; kingdom Metazoa; phylum Chordata; class Amphibia; order Anura; family Ranidae; genus Lithobates; species Lithobates clamitans. The sequence goes on along the minus strand of JBBGZY010000160.1, from coordinate 9,649,696 downwards.
ATGTGTTTGTTTTTCACATACTGTTACCAGTGCAGTACTGTGTCATCACATGACTGGTGTCGAGGTGATCAGGGTTACTGACTGGTAACAGTATGTACAGTATCTCACAAAAGTGAGTACACCCCTCACATTTTTGTAAATATTTTATTATATCTTTTCATGTGACAACACTGAAGAAATTACACTTTGCTACAATGTAAAGTAGTGAGTGTACAGCTGGTATAACAGTGTAAATTTGCTGTCCCCTCAAAATAACTCAACACACAGCCATTCATGTCTAAACCACTGGCAACAAAAGGGAGTACACCCCTAAGTGAAAATGTCCAAATTGGGCCCAATTAGCCATTTTCCCTCCCCGGTGTCATGTGACTCGTTACTGTTACAAGGTCTCAAAATAACTATTGCTCTACATAAAGATGACCTAGGCTATAAGAAGATTGCCAAGACCCTGAAATTGAGCTGCAGCACAATGGCCAAGACCATACAGCAGTTTAACAGGACAGGTTCCACTCAGAACAGGCCTCACTATGGTCGACCAAAGAAGCTGAGTGCACATGCTCAGCGTCATATCCAGAGGTTGTCTTTGGGAAATAGACATATGAGGGCTGCCAGCATTGCTGCAGAGGTTGAATGGTGGTCAGCCTGTCAGTGCTGACCAGGCCCGGACTGGCCATAGGGCAGACCGGGCATTTGCCCGGTGGGCTGGGACCTCCAGCTCCATAGCCTATTGATGATCAGGCCGCACAGCGGAAGATAAGCGGCGCCCGTGGCCTGGACAGGGTTAACACAGGCCACGGCCGCCGCTCACCCATCGCTATGCGGCCGTGCCTGTGTCAGCTCTGGGCTCCGCAATAGCTACAATAGCGGCTGATTGGCTGAGCGGCTGAGCTGTATGTCTCTCTCACACACAGCTCAGCCAACGCTGACAGTTCCACTGCTCCTCCTCTTCCCGCCCCTCTACTCTATCTGCTCCGCCCATACCCCCTGTGTCTGCCCCGCCCACACCCCCTGCGTCTGCCCCGCCCACACCCCCTGCGTCTGCCCCGCCCACATATCCCTGGGGTGAAGGAAGGAAGATTTAAAAGCTGCAGGCAGCCCGCTTCGGAGCCTCATCCTGGGGTGAGTAAGCTCACCCTCTCTCCTGCCTTCCAATGTGTATATAAAACGAATTTAGGGGTGTTCTGTGGACTCGGATGCAAGAGGGGGACTTTGGTGAGCAGAGACCCCCTTAAGTCAGTGTTCCCCTTTACATTCCACAGAGCTCCCCCTAACAGTAAGTGGGGGCTCAGTGCGGACTCTGATGTAAAGGGGCTCAGTGCGGACTCTGATGTAAAGGGGCTCAGTGCGGACTCTGATGTAAAGGGGCTCAGTGCGGACTCTGATGTAAGACACCTCTGTGTGGACTCTGATGTAAGGGGGCTCAGTGCGGAATCTGATGTAAGACATCTCTGTGCGGACTCTGATGTAAGGGGGCTCAGTGCGGACTCTGATGTAAGGGGCTCAGTGCGGAATCTGATGTAAGGGGGCTCTGTGCGGACTCTGATGTAAAGGGGCTCAGTGCGGACTCTGATGTAAAGGGGCTCAGTGTGGAATCTGATGTAAGGGGGCTCAGTGCGGACTCTGATGTAAAGGGGCTCAGTGCGGACTCTGATGTAAAGGGGCTCAGTGTGGAATCTGATGTAAGGGGGGTCTGTGTGGAATCTGATGTAAGGGACCTCTGTGCGGACTCTGATGTAAGGGGGCTCAGTGCGGACTCTGATGTAAAGGGGCTCAGTGCGGACTCTGATGTAAAGGGGCTCAGTGCGGACTCTGATGTAAAGGGGCTCAGTGCGGACTCTGATGTAAAGGGGCTCAGTGTGGAATCTGATGTAAGGGGGGTCTGTGTGGAATCTGATGTAAGGGACCTCTGTGCGGACTCTGATGTAAGGGGGCTCAGTGCGGACTCTGATGTAAAGGGGCTCAGTGCGGACTCTGATGTAAAGGGGCTCAGTGTGGACTCTGATGTAAAGGGGCTCAGTGCGGACTCTGATGTAAAGGGGCTCAGTGTGGACTCTGAAGTAAAGGGGCTCAGTGTGGACTCTGAAGTAAAGGGGCTCAGTGTGGACTCTGATGTAAAGGGGCTCAGTGCGGACTCTGATGTAAAGGGGCTCAGTGCGGACTCTGATGTAAAGGGGCTCAGTGCGGACTCTGATGTAAAGGGGCTCAGTGTGGACTCTGATGTAAAGGGGCTCAGTGCGGACTCTGATGTAAAGGGGCTCAGTGCGGACTCTGATGTAAAGGGGCTCAGTGCGGACTCTGATGTAAAGGGGCTCAGTGTGGAATCTGATGTAAAGGGGCTCAGTGCGGACTCTGATGTAAAGGGGCTCAGTGTGGAATCTGATGTAAAGGGGCTCAGTGTGGAATCTGATGTAAGGGGGCTCAGTGCGGACTCTGATGTAAAGGGGCTCAGTGTGGAATCTGATGTAAGGGGGCTCAGTGCGGACTCTGATGTAAAGGGGCTCAGTGCGGACTCTGATGTAAAGGGGCTCAGTGCGGACTCTGATGTAAAGGGGCTCAGTGCGGACTCTGATGTAAAGGGGCTCAGTGTGGAATCTGATGTAAGGGGGCTCAGTGCGGACTCTGATGTAAAGGGGCTCAGTGTGGAATCTGATGTAAGGGGGCTCTGTGCGGACTCTGATGTAAAGGGGCTCAGTGTGGAATCTGATGTAAGGGGGGTCTGTGTGGACTCTGATGTAAGGGACCTCTGTGCGGACTCTGATGTAAGGGGGCTCAGTGCGGACTCTGATGTAAAGGGGCTCAGTGTGGACTCTGATGTAAAGGGGCTCAGTGCGGACTCTGATGTAAAGGGGCTCAGTGCGGACTCTGATGTAAAGGGGCTCAGTGTGGAATCTGATGTAAGGGGGCTCAGTGCGGACTCTGATGTAAAGGGGCTCAGTGTGGAATCTGATGTAAGGGGGCTCAGTGCGGACTCTGATGTAAAGGGGCTCAGTGCGGACTCTGATGTAAAGGGGCTCAGTGCGGACTCTGATGTAAAGGGGCTCAGTGCGGACTCTGATGTAAAGGGGCTCAGTGTGGACTCTGATGTAAAGGGGCTCAGTGCGGACTCTGATGTAAGGGGGCTCAGTGTGGAATCTGATGTAAGGGGGCTCGGTGCGGACTGTGATGTAAAGGGGCTCAGTGTGGAATCTGATGTAAGGGGGCTCAGTGCGGACTCTGATGTAAAGGGGCTCAGTGTGGACTCTGATGTAAAGGGGCTCAGTGCGGACTCTGATGTAAGGGGGCTCAGTGCGGACTCTGATGTAAGGGGGCTCAGTGCGGACTCTGATGTAAAGGGGCTCAGTGTGGAATCTGATGTAAGGGGGCTCAGTGCGGACTCTGATGTAAAGGGGCTCAGTGCGGACTCTGATGTAAAGGGGCTCAGTGCGGACTCTGATGTAAAGGGGCTCAGTGTGGAATCTGATGTAAGGGGGCTCAGTGCGGACTCTGATGTAAAGGGGCTCAGTGTGGAATCTGATGTAAGGGGGCTCTGTGCGGACTCTGATGTAAGGGGGCTCTGTGCGGACTCTGATGTAAAGGGGCTCAGTGTGGAATCTGATGTAAGGGGGCTCAGTGCGGACTCTGATGTAAAGGGGCTCAGTGCGGACTCTGATGTAAAGGGGCTCAGTGCGGACTCTGATGTAAAGGGGCTCAGTGCGGACTCTGATGTAAAGGGGCTCAGTGTGGAATCTGATGTAAGGGGGCTCAGTGCGGACTCTGATGTAAGGGGGGTCTGTGTGGAATCTGATGTAAGGGGGCTCTGTGCGGACTCTGATGTAAAGGGGCTCAGTGCGGACTCTGATGTAAAGGGGCTCAGTGTGGACTCTGATGTAAGGGGGCTCAGTGCGGACTCTGATGTAAAGGGGCTCAGTGTGGAATCTGATGTAAGGGGGCTCAGTGCGGACTCTGATGTAAAGGGGCTCAGTGTGGAATCTGATGTAAAGGGGCTCAGTGCGGACTCTGATGTAAAGGGGCTCAGTGCGGACTCTGATGTAAAGGGGCTCAGTGTGGAATCTGATGTAAGGGGGCTCAGTGCGGACTCTGATGTAAGGGGGGTCTGTGTGGACTCTGATGTAAGGGGGCTCAGTGCGGACTCTGATGTAAAGGGGCTCAGTGTGGAATCTGATGTAAAGGGGCTCAGTGCGGACTCTGATGTAAAGGGGCTCAGTGAGGACTCTGATGTAAAGGGGCTCAGTGCGGACTCTGATGTAAAGGGGCTCAGTGTGGAATCTGATGTAAGGGGGCTCAGTGCGGACTCTGATGTAAGGGGGGTCTGTGTGGACTCTGATGTAAGGGACCTCTGTGCGGACTCTGATGTAAGGGGGCTCAGTGCGGACTCTGATGTAAAGGGGCTCAGTGCGGACTCTTTTGTATGGGGGGTCTGTGTGGACTCTGATGTAAGGGACCTCTGTATGTACTCTGATGCAGGGGGGTCTGTGCAGACTCTGATGTAAGGGACCTCTGTATGTACTCTGATGCAGGGGGGTCTGTGCAGACTCTGATGTAAGGGACCTCTGTATGTACTCTGATGCAGGGGGGTCTGTGCAGACTCTGATGTAAGGGGGGTAATCATTACAGTGCAGTCCCCTTTATATTTATATCAGTGTTCCTGCACATTACAGCGTGGAGGACCGATACACTCCCCCCCCCCCCCCCCCCGGTCCATGGAAAAATTGGCTGCTCAGTCTAAAATGCCCGGGCCTATTTTTTGTCCCAGTCCGGGCCTGGTGCTGACCATACCTTGCACACTGCATCAAGAAGGAAGCCTCTTCTAAAAATGATGCACAAGAAAACCTCAAACAGTTTGCTATAGACAAGCAGAATAAGGACATGGAATACTTGAACCGTGTCCTGTGATCTGATGTGACCAAAATAAACTTATTTGGTTCAGATGGTGTCAGGCATGTGTGAGGAGTACAAAGACAAGTGTGTCTTGCCTACAGTCAAGCATGTTGGTGGGAGTGTCATGATCTGGGGCCACATGAGTGCTGCTGGCACTGGAGAACAACAGTTCATTGAGGGAACCATGAATGCCAACATGTACTGTGACATACTGAAGCAGAGCATGATCCCCTCCCTTCAGAAACTGGGCCCCAGGGCAGTATTCCAACATGATAAGGACCCCAAACACACCTCCAAGACGACCATTGCCTTGCTAAAGAAGCTGAGGGTAAAGGTGATGGACTGGCCAAGCATGTCTCCAGACCTAAACCCTATTGAGCAAACGGAAGGTGGAGGAGCGTAGGGTCTCTAACATCCACCAGCTCCGTGATGTCATCATGGAGGAGTGGAAGAGGACTCCAGTGGCAACCTGAGAAGCTCTGGTGAACTCCATGCCCAGGAAGTGCTGGAAAATAATAGTGACCACACCCATTTTGGGCCCAATTTGGACATATTTTTTACTTAGCATTGTAGCAAAGTGTAATTTCTTCAGTGTTGTCACATGAAAAGATGTAATAAAATATTTACAAAAATGTGAGTGGTGTACTCACTTTTGTGAGACTCTTTACTAATTTATTTTGTATCCTGTCATCAGGGTAGCTCAGTGTGACCATAGTACTACTCTGGGGAGTGATCAGGGATTTTTTTTTTTTTTACACTGCTATTGTTAATACAGTAATGATATAAGCAATAGGTTTAGCTGTCATGAATGGAATGAACAGCTTGTCTTTGGCTGTGATTGGCTAAGCTAATCACACGGTACAAGTAGCCAGGTGCCATGTGACCACTTTGAGCCAATCACAGACCACAACCGTAAGCAAGCTGTTAATGAATAGAAAACCATTCATGACAGGTTGCTCACATGTGATTGCATGATAACCCATTTATTGATTACAGGTAGCAGTAATCCGCTGTGTCCAGTAAACACAGTGGTCACAGGAGCGTGCTGCATACTCCCAACCCGGAAGAGGCGAGTCACGTATATACAGCCTGCCCATGCCATGACTGAACCTGCATGTGCCGCCCTACCACAGTATATCTGCAGGAGCATGGTGGCAAGTGGTTAAAATGACAAAGTAAAGATTCAGTATTTCATTGGTGAGAAGCAGTACAGTAGCTATAAAACTTTAACACACACATTTTTGGGAGCAATGTCATAGTGGTAAATAACCATTAGTGTTGGTAGAGAATGTGCTTCTTATATCTTATTTATGTCTCATTAATTACCGGCTATCAATTCATGGCTGAAGCTATCGAAAATCTCATCGCTTATTAATTTTCGGAAAGCTTGTCCACCACCTAGAAAAATATGCAGCTATAAATAAAAATAAACTGCAAAGAATGTCAACATAAACCTCTGGCTTTGAGCCAGTATTTGATATTTCTTGGGAGAACTTCTGAAAACTACATAATGAACAACTCTTGAACTACTTACTGCACCAGTTCATTCAATTATATATTCTCACATATTTTATGCTAGAAATGTTGCTGGCTAGTCTGAATGTAAAGTAAGTTCATCAATTCAAGGCTTTCATTCTTCAGACATTTACATCAATTCCTGTTGACCTGAGGAAAATTCAGCTTCAAAGCACAAGTGAATTAGTACATAATCCTTAGTACACAAGCCACACCAGTTTGATTCTTCGCCATAGCCCTAATTTATCTAAAACTTTTGGGTAGCTTGGGAGCACATCTGCTCTTTAACTCATTGCTGCTTGGACCCAGGGGTAGTGTCCTTGTCTAACACCATATAATGGTATGATGTTAGACAACATGCAAGAGAAAGTAGGATAGTTCCCCTACTGTGAGACAACCCACCCTGGCATAACCATTACCTCTTGACGCCAACAGACCCCCATTCTGCTTGGGCACACGTTTTATTTTTAGGAGACGTCCCCATAAAAAGCTGATGTGAAGGAGAAGCTCCCAAAAAAATGCCTTCTAAAAATTTACTGAATTATTAGAGGCAAAGGCATTTACATACTTTAGTCATCCTTTGAAGGTAGTGGTACACATATTGCGGTTGCAGATAGCTTAGCTCAAAGAGGTGTGGAGTGAAAGGGAAGACAAGAGACCCCCTACTCACAGGAGGGTGTCCCAGAGTCTGGCATACAAAAGCAGGGGGATGCAAGTAGTCCCAGAAATGCATATAGGTCTTCCATCCTTCCAGGCCTCCCCCAAAGAAGAAAAGGGCAACTAAATGAATAAGGCCCAACTGCCTAAATGTTGATCTGGTCCAGTCCACCCACAGAGAAAAACAGTAATCACTGTTTTCATGGCAAATAACTCTGACCACTCAAGGAAGCTCTTCTCTTCCTAATCTAACCTTACCCAGTATGCCCTCTCCTAGCAAGGGTAGGGCTGGCACTAGAACCATGTGGCTCCTATGTTGAGTCTCACTTTCAAGCTATGGGGTCATCTAGGGGCCAGCCAAGGGAACTACAACAGGCCTCATCTGTGCTCTACCCTACAAAACCATAAAAGACACCATTATTCAATGGTAGACCATTGGTATATCATTGTACTAACTCCTAGTGACCTACTTGAAAAGTGAAAGCAGTACTTCCAGGCTAGTAATATGTGTATCATGCTAAATCCTTACAGTGTGAAGGAACAGTTATAAAAGCTCTGACTAATAGCTCAGAGCTAAATAGTAGTGTTAATGGCTCATAGCCTAGTGACAAATCACACGGCTAGCCTTTGTTACCCTATTTCAATCCTGAGTGCATATCAGATTAACTTTTCTAGCAATACCTCTTACTTTTAGTGCAAATTCTGCAATCCTGCCATGCCACTTTGCCCCTCCACATTCACCAGTAATATAAAGGGTTTGAGGAACATATACAAAAACATTTAAGTGTATCTAAACCCAATATTGCAGCTTTCCAGTCCTTATATGAGATGCCTGCGTTAGTTTTTTTTTCCTTTTTTTCCTTTGGGCTCTTTCTTCTTTTTTTGCATCTGGAAATTCTGCAAATAACATACTTACCCCCCTCCCCCAATGGTATCTATGACAGAAAAAAAAAAAAAAACATTACAAAGCTGTTTCTTGAGAGCTAAAGTAAATCTGCTGAGCAAGAGCAGTAATCTGTGCTAATCCTTCCCTTTCAATGACTGTCTCTGCTGCTTTTCCATTAAAACTGGTCATTTGCTCAGGGGGTTGTCATTCTAAAGCTGGCCATACATTGTACAATTTTCTTGTTCAATTTCCTTTAGATTTACCTTCAACTATGTAGTGCAAGGTTCTGCTTGATTGCATGCAAAGTGTTTAGGTTTGACCTCATATTATATGGTTTTGGTAAATCTAAAGAGAAATTATATAATGTATGGCCAACCTTAGGCTGTCTCAAAAAGCAGCTAAGGAGCCTGCCCCACTGCTGCCAAATATGTTGTGTGGCCGCACACACACACACACACACACACACACACTGAAGCATAGACTAGTCTGCAGTGTGCCATTGGCAGCTCCTTCTCACACACAGATGAGTAATTTAATTTTCATCTGTCATTAAAGCAGAGCTTCACCCAAAAGGGGAAGCTCTGCTTGTTTGCTTCCTCCCCTCCTCCACTGCCACATTTGGCACCTTTCGGGGGGAGCGGATACCTGTTTTTGACAGGTACCCGTCCCCACTTCCAGGAGACCTGACTGCCGTGAGATGAGGCAAGGTCCTCCGGAAGTTTGGCCCCCCTCCTCCTTCCTCCACCGCCGGGCCAGTTAGAAAGCACAGCACACTTTGCGCATGTGCAGTGGGGAACCGGCTGTGAAGCCAAAAGGCTTCACTGCCGGTTTCCCTTACCACAAATGGCGGTGGCAGTAGCTGCTGACTTTTAATTTTTTGGTGGGGGGGGGGGCGGGGCTGGACCTTCTCTTTAGGTTAATGCCTGCCTTTTGCATATCTTTCCGGTCCAGGCTGCCTTTTATTAGCCACCAGTACTACCTTACCTGGTTGACCTGGCCTGTGACTATTGTGGACAGTGGACCTGAAAAATGAATCCTAAAACTCTGTCAGTGCCATGCCTTAGACAGAGCTGGCAGCTACATAACTTTGTGCAGTATTATAGTAAATTTGGTAATCCAGGTACTGCTGGCACCTGCTACTATCTCTAGAAAGCACACAAAATGAACACAGTTTAACAAAATAAGGATTATTTCTCCTGATAATGTTTACTAAATTCTGTAATAGGTTGCAAGCAAAAATTGTGGGACCAGTGGTCTTGTTTCAATTTCTAAGTATAGTGTAAAGAATAGAGTAAAGGTCAGTAAGACCCTCTATCAGTTCTTTTTTTGTATGAGTTTCCCCTGGAGAGATTTCTCTAACAGATTAAACAGATACACAGATTAAAAAATGCACTTTATTCTTATCGCTCTCCTGTGTTTGATGGACAAGCCAGGGAGTGAGAACAGGAATTGGATGACCCTGATTGGCTATTGCTGCAGGCGAGGACAAACCACATCTAGTAACAGGGGCAAAAGAGGATTGTGATTGACTGGGCAAGCCAGGGGAGCTGCTATTTGCTCGGCCAGGACAGTTAGGCCCTGCCCACTCCCCAATGGGAAAGATACAGTATCTTGGAGTTTCAGGTGGAGAATAGGCAGGCTGGACAGAATGTGGATGCCCTCGTAAGGGTAGACAGAGCACCTGGGATCCACAAGTGAGAGCAAGGTACTCCAGGGATACTGTGAGCCCAAGAAAAGAACTAGTGAACACTGGCCTTTCGGAAACCTGCAGAGGGTCTTAGGGGCCCCAAAGTACAGGACCAGGTGCATATTGCTAAGTCCAAGGCACATGATGCAGAGGGCTCAGGAGCCAAAGACACTTTGCAGCTGCAGTTCCATTTTGTAGAGTGTTCCAGAGCTGCAGCGAGTTGAGAGAGAGCTGTGCTGAATATATCTGCGATAGCTCCTGACAAGAGGCTATTGACTGGAGGGCTTGATCTTTAGGGGACAGAAACAACAGCTGGAGAGTGGGGCTTGTAACAGCATGACCATTTTTGCTTGACCTACTAAGGAATGCGTCAGGATCTGCTGATGGTGAGGGCCCCAATATCAACAGGGCGTTGTCTAGTGTAGCTCTGGAAGTGATGTAGACGGGGCCCTTGTATGCTAGTTAGGCCTTGCCATTATTTCACTTGTACACCTCACCTTTCAGCATGCGTTTGGTGGTTTTGTTATGCTTACAGTATATATGGTTGTGTTTCTTATATGCCTTACTAATTTTCTTTTGCCGGGCTTTAGCCTTCCTTGGAGCCCACTAAAACATTCATAGGTGTGTTGGTGGTGTTACTTAAGTCCAGGTAAGGATGGGTCATCACAGGTGCAAGGCAGAAGGGACCCAAACAAACCAGCAGCTTCTCCGGGTTAGCGTTACATCAATATTTTACAACTCTTAAAGGATAAGTTCACCTTTTGGAGCATGTTATATGTTACACCCATTTTTAGGATGTAATGTGTAACATGCTCTAGCACATGTCTTCCTCACCACCTGATTCTCTACCTGCACCTGCTGTCACATTTTGAAACAGTGAAGTCATGCTGGGCTCCACCCACACAGCTGCGTCATTTATTCACTCATTCATTCAGGAATCTGTGAATGAGAGAACTACAAGCCCATCTAGGACCGCGGCAGACGACTTGTAGCTCTCAATAAACTGTGAGGATGCTAATGAGTTCATTCACTAGCTCTGCAGCTTTCAAACTGACAGCCCATATAGAGGTACAAGCTGAAAGTTGTCTGCAGGAGCCTGACATTGCACCCATGATCCACAAATCACGGGTGCAATGCTTTGCAGGCCCCTATGGGAAAAAATAATAAATGCACATAATAAATGCACATTTTTTTCCGCAAAATATATGTACGTTTATTATGTTTTTCCAAAAGGTGAACTTAGCCTTTAACACAAACAACCTTGCATTCACTATATAGAATTTTGATCAGGGAGTTGTATAATCTAACCTCTTGGAGGACCAAATTCTCTATTACTGGTGATCTACCAACAAAGATTCCTTGTGTCTTTTCTGACTTTTCCCAGATTTTGTAACCTATACTCTTGTGGTTTTAAGTAGCCCTAAATTTTGTGAGCTCTACTTACAGTACATGGTTGTTATATATTTTTTTAAAACAGTTCATTCACATGCTGGGTTTTATTTTATTTGTTTTACATTTGATTTTTTAAAAACAAAGGAAGAGTAAAAGCTATGGGCAACAAATATATTGTTTTTATCTGGCATTTTAGGCCCCACAATACGCCTTTTGTTTTAAAAAAAAATGGCCCCCCTGCAGGTTAATATCACAATGTGCCAGTATACACCACATACTAGCACATTATGACAGATGTACTAGTAAATTGGATCCCACCAGTGGCACGCTGTCACCACTAACAAGACTTCCATCTTCACCCCTTTCTTTGGGGTTCACGCGTTCCGACTGCTGCTGCTGCAGCTCGGCTGGGTTACTTCTTTCCCTCATGCGACCGGTGAGTACTTACTCTACACGTCCCTCACTACTCAGTCTTGAAGGCTTTCAGCACAGCGTATTTATTTTATCTGTGCTCTTTACTTTGGGGACACTTTCTACGGATATATGGCCATCTATTGAATGCTCTGTGCAATAATACTACAGCATTTTACTCCAATATTTTCATTGTAAGGTGAGCTTTGTAGGCTGAATGTCTATTTTTTTTACTTTGTAGGCTTTACCATTGCTTATACTGATTGGTGCTTAATGCACTTAACATATCACTACAGGATTGTTTGTCTATTGTCCACCCGCTGATTGATACAGCTGAGAAAGTTTATCTATCTACTCTGCATGATTGCCCCTGTTGCTACTGACACCTGACGTTTGAAAGGGATTTAAGGTAAAGATGACACTTTTGCTCTTCTGCTATCTACACATATATCCCTATAGAAAAGTGCTATCATCCATATGGTCTGAAGATTGTGATACATCTTGGTTTCCCCTTTTTTCTTTATGGCAGATGTTGGCTGTGATGTCAGAGTAACCCTTAGATCACCACTAAAGTTACATTTCTTAGTATGAATTTTTTTTATGATGGACACTTGGCTACTGACACAACACACAAACAAGCTCTTTTCAAGATCTTTAGGAAGTGTATATCTTTAACCCGCACTTACAACAATATTTATTATACCTTTTAAATAGACTCCCCTATTGCCTCCATTCTCTGTTTGCGGGGGCTCCTGCACCCAAAGGGGCAGACCCATCTTTTGGACTGTGGCTCGTGTTGCTGCTCTGGGTAAGGGTCATGATCACTCTTTGGGAGGGACACCATGCTCACCATCACCTTGTCACTATATAGTCATTTTATGTGATGTGTTATTATGTCTATTATGATTAACATGATATTTCTTTTTATTCATCTCTGTAGTACTATATTCTGTTTCTGTTACATTAACACCATATTATGCAAATAAAGCTCCTGAGGAAGCAGTGAATATCCGCGAAACATGTCGAATATGCCAACATAATTGATACAGGGTGAACTGGTTTTACAATCTCCTTCAGTTGCACCATTTATGTTTGAACAGACAGAGCTGTTTTTTAAATTTGTATGTTTTAACATGTTAATTTAATAAAATTCTATTTGTTTTATATACTCGTGTATCTCAAATGTTATGGTACCATCAAAGTCCACTAGCCTCAAACCACAATTTTTTCCATGTAGGAAACTGTCGTCAAAGACAACCTTGTCCCAGATTTTGTGACCTATACTCTCATGGTTTAAAGTAGCCCTAAATTTTGTGAGCTCTACTTACAGTACATGGTTGTTACCGTATATGTTTTTTTAAAACAGTTCATTCACACTTAGGAATACTGGGTTTTATTTTATTTGTTTTACATTTGATTTTTTGAAAACAAAGCAAGAGTAAATGCTATACGCAACAAATATAGTTTTTATCTGGCATTTTAGGCCCCACAATGCTTTAACCACTTCAATACCAGGAACTTACCCCCCTCCCTGCCCAAGCCAATTTTTGGTTTTCAGCAATGTCACTTCTTAAATGACAATTGCTGGTCATGCTACACTGTACCCAAATAGAATTTGTATCATTTACTTCCCACAAATAGAGCTTTCTTTTGGTGGTATTTGATCACCTCTGCGATTTTTATTTTTTGCTAAACAAATAGAAAAAAAAGTTTTTCTTTGTTTGTTATAAAATTTTGTAAAAAAATAAGTTTTCTCTTTCACTGATGGGCAGTGATAAGCTGCCCTGACAGGCACCTATGAGGTGGCGCCAAAGAGGTGGCACTGATGGGCACTGATAGGCGGCACTGATGTGTGTCACTGTTTTGCTGCACTGATGGGCATTGATAGGTGGCACTAATGGGTACTCATAGGTGGCACTGGTGGGCACTGATGGGCAATAATAGGTGACACTGGGCGCTGAAAGGCTGCACTGATGGGTACTTATGGGTGGCACTGATAGGCGCACTGATGGGCACTGATAGGTGGCACTGATGGGCACTGATAGGCAGCACTACTGGGCACTGATAGGCGGCACTGATGGGCACTAATAGGCATCACTGATGGCACTGGCAGGCAATATTAATGGGCACTGATTGGCAGCTGCCTGGGCACTGATTGGCATATCCCTGGTGGCATACCTGTTGGTGTTACTTTGTGGGCATCCCTGGTGGTCCTGGCGGCATCCCTGGTGGACCTGGCAGGCATCCGCAGGGGGGGCTGCACAGATAAACAATCAGCACAGCCCCCCCTCTGTCAGGAGAGCCGCCGATCGGCTCTCCTCTACTCTCATGAGGAAAATAGTCGATAAACGGCTCTTCCTGTGTACATCGTGATCAGCCGTGATAGGACACGGCTGATCACATGGTAAACAGCCTCCATCTGAGGCTCTTTACCAAGATCGGTGATGCGGTGTATCAGACTGACACACCACACCACGATTGCCGTACTGCACATCCCCCACGGGTACGCGATCACAGCTTATCCTTCTGGACGTCATATGAGGGCCAGTCAGGATAACTGAACCACTTTCTGTCATTCTGCTATAGGCCAGGCGGGAAGTGGTTAGAGTGGTAGTAAACTCTTTTGTTTAAAAAAATGGCCCTCCTGCAGGTTAATATCACAATGTGCATTAATACACCACATACTAGCACATTATGACAGACGTACCTGTAAAGTGGATCCCACCAATGGCATGCTGTCACCACTAACAAGACTTCCATCTTCACCTGGTCTTTCTTTGGGGTTCACGCGTTCCGGCCTTCTGAATCCCTGGGCTGTGATGATGTCACTCTTACGCATGTGCACGGAAGTCACAATCGTGGCACAGCGCTCTGAATGGATGGCACAGTCAAGTGTACCATCCATTCAGAGTGTAATGTGCATAGGTCGGTGACATTGCCAGCTGCTACAAACACGAATACTGTATCTCCTAAACTTTGCAAGTTTAAGTCATATTCATTGTACCTACAGATAAGCTCTATTATAGGTTCACTTGTAGGTGCAACTAAAAAAGCTGACTTTGCTTCCTCTTTAAAATGAGAAATTCCAGCAGTGTCAAATTCAAGCAGTAAAAAGAGGTAAAAACTGTCCAAGAATAGAGATCTGTTAATAATAATGATACAGAATGGCATAGTACAGTCCTCGCTAATGCAGGGCGTCTATCATTGCTATTATTTATATTTGAAAGTCAGTAATATAGTTTGGGTTACTTGCATCATTTTGAAAGTGTTCCATGATTGAGTTCATTACTGTCAGAGCGGGCACTGAAAACCATTGAAATACTAATATCACATAGACATAATGTTAAACAAACTGTGAAATGCTGAGAAAATTTACTGTGAGGGTAAAATCTTTTTCCTGTTATCAACAACTAAAAAGATTAGCAATTGCCAGCGCCACATATTGAGAGCTGCAATGGTTTGTAAAAATAATAGTTATGGTTTGAAAAAATGTTTTTAGTGGCTTAGTCACTAGTTCTAAAATGAAATATTCCTAAATGTAAACATTTCTTTAAATTCTGCAAAAGTGCACTAGGTCCTACCATGGTTATTGGATTGCAAATACTTCTGATGGCAAATTTTGCCTCACGTATGTTATTTTTTTAAATGTATGCAATAAGCCAGATCTGACGTAGCTGGCATGCTGTGGCAAGAAATAAAGTATTCATTCGTTTGCATTCCACCCATCATCCTCAACTAAGTGGAAGTTGTTTGACTGCCAGGGCACCTTTGGAAACGTCATTTAAAAATGAAATATACATTTTGAGATGAGAAGATGTTAAACCCCGCCAGCCTGGTGCCAAACTAAATAGAGAAATAGACAAATTTAGAACAAAATCTTTTTTGTATATGTGCATTAATCTTAAATCTTCTTAAGTGAGGTATTTTCTTGGCTTCCAACTGTTTGATGTCAATCTCACATTGGATGACATTTAAAGGGAAAACACTGGAAATAATATAAAAATACATGTCATATGTAAAAAAAATAAAAAAAATGCATATTTTATATATACAAACATGATTAACTAGTACAAAAAAATGTTAAGAATTACGGTGATTTAAAGAATAAGCTCAGTACATAAAAGGATATGTGACATCTGCATATAGTGTAGAACAGGGTTTCTCAACCCGTGGTACGCATACCCCTGTGGGTACATGAACCAAGGGCAGGGGGTATGCCCAGTGTCTCCTGAGTCCCGCGTCGCACAGCCGCCTCCCGCGCACACATACAGTCCCCGGCGGCTTGCTGTAACACGGCACTGTGGCATACCAAGGGGCGTTCCGGCGCCTGTGAAACACAGGCCAGGACAGACTGGTCAGGGTCGATAGGCGGCCCCATGTCCTCCCATCTCCCGGATCCTCCCCCTCTTAGCGCGCCTCGGATCTCCTGCCTGCATGAAGAACCCATTCGGAAGATGACTGCTGCAGCTCCCTGATCTCTTCTCCACTCTGCAATCCTGCACATAGCCAGCACACTGCAGATAGGAATAAAAGGTAATGTGAGTCCTGCCTGTCACTTCCCATCTCCCTGTGTCTGCTCAGGAACTACACATTCCCAGCATGCCCAGCTATCAGTGCAGCCTCATCAGTGCCTCCTATCAGTGCAGCCTCATCAGTGCCCCCTATCAGTGCAGCCTCGTCAGTACCCATCAATACAGCCTCATCAGTGCCCCCTATTAGTGCAGCCTATCAGTGCCCCCTATCAGTGCACCTTCATCAGTGCCCATCAGTGCCTCCTATCGGTGCCACCTTTCAGTGCAGCCTCATCAGTGCCTCCTATTAGTGCTGCCTATCAGTGCAGCATCATCAGTGCCGCCTATCAGTGCCCACCAGTGCCTCCTATCAGTGCCACTTATCATTGCAGCCTCATCAGTGCCCTGATCAGTGCAGCTTCATCAGTGCAGCCTCATCAGTGCCCATTAGTGCTTCCTATCATCACAAACACATACTGACATTACACACACACAGAAACCATGACACCCAAACAATACAAAAAATTTCGAGACAAGGGTACTTAGGACATTTTTTTAGACCTGCAGGGGTACTTCCCTGTAAAAGGTTGAGAAACGCTGGTGTAGAATATAAGAAGTCTACAATTTCCTTGTCTACTAATATACCTATACTTGTTTTTTTGAACAATCACTTTTGACAAATTAATAATTAAGCGGAAAAAGTACAAAATATGTGAGAAAATATACCACTGAAAAAGTGCAATATTGAAGAGAAACAGTATATCCCTAGGATTAAAGCTTGCACCTGTAGAGATCCGCTGCCCTCTACTGTCAGCTGCTAGTATCACATTATAAAGTATAATTATGCATGTCACTACCTGGTTCTGGGGTTGTAGGGAGAAGATCCTAGAATGTAGCTATATCAGTGTTTCTCAACTCCAGTCCCCAAGGGGCCCCAACTGGTTATGTTTTTAGGATTTTCCTCAGCTGAAACAGCTGTGGTAATTACCAAGGCAGTGAAACTGATCAAATCACCTGTGCAAAATAATGGAGAGCCCAAAAACATGACCTATTGGGTTGCCTTGAGGACTGGAGTTGAGAAACACTGATCTATATAAATAACTATATACACCTGGGTATATGTTCAGTTTTCCACTGTACTCCTATCAGGCCCTTTGCTGATAATATCTGTTTGTACATGGGATGCACTGTTATTAATCTTTACTTATATAAAGCTTCTATTATTTCTATACTGGTGTGCATCTATATATGCTTATGGGTACTGGTATATGCTGGTTGCAGTAGTTCTGCTTCCAATTACTTTGATTTGTTTACTGGTTTATTTCCCAAGTAAGGAATCCGCTCTGTTCACAGAAGCTCTGTCCTGGGTTAATGCACTGCCAACTTATATATTAAACCCACTCTTCCACTTAGCGAAGGTTCTGGTTCTCCTATTTACCTACAGGTTTAGCGCAATATCCTGTTTGGGGAGGGCCATTTCTAATGACCCCCCTAAAGGAGGGCTACAGCCCCATTATAATGCACTTTATTAGCAGCACCAGCTAGAAAGGAACTTTTGTAAATCAACCTCCTTGGGTGGCTTTAGTTTATTGACAAACAACTGTGACAACTACTCAGTCAGCCTGCAGTAGTGGTGATATTCCGTCAATTTTTTAGCATTACACCTTTGAGCTTATAGTTATACTACTCAATACCTGCAATTATTGTTTTGTAAGCAAACATTAAAGCAGTTTGATTTGTTGAACTTAATAGCTGTCTAGTGTAATGGGATACCAGTTGATGGTAGATCTTTAGACGGTTATTACCCATTACATACCAAGCTCAAACTGCAAGCTCACCGCCAACAAAAAAACAGAAACAGGGAATACTCATTTAGTGAGTGATAATCGGAAAACCTGACCCCTGCAAGAATTGGCGCTTTGAATTAAAGATTTTGAGAGGGCAATAATTATGTCTCAATGAATAACTAGTTGAGAGTTCTAGTTGGACCAGAATACAATAATATATAATATATGTTGGATTAATATATTAATTAGTATGTTGTATTATCTTACTGTACTACATTGGACACATCAAGGGGATGAATAATTCATTTATGAATAATTAGTGGCTTACCTAATTGACATATCCCCTACCTTTTTTCTCAGATAAGCAGTCAGAATTTTTAGGGACAGAGAGTTCCAGCAGACCAGAGACCCCTTTTACCAAGCTATATAAATAATTATTGACCGTGAGAGCCAAAAATACTCACATGGCTATAAAGAATATTTATGCCAAATAAAACATCATAGCTTTTCAATTGAGCCTTGTTACTGATGATCGTCATACATATTTGAACACTGAGGATTCATTCAGAGTCAATGTGCAACTCAGGCCCTTTGTCTATTTAAATGCCAATATTCATATTTGGCTAGAGTGTACACTACACTGGAAGGTATCACACTTTTTGTGTTTTTAAATCCATAAAGATATGGATTAGGTAATATATATTATATAAAGTTGCCAAACATGGAAGAGCATCAGAAAGAATTAGATTGGTTTCTTGCTGTGTTAATCCGATACACAATGTTGAATTAGTGCTTGGAACTGTCAGAACTCTGATGTTGGAAATCTTCCCAAGATGTTAGTATTGGGAATTGCTGTAATAGGAGAAAACACTATCACAACAAGCTGTGGCATGTTTAATACTTTAATGGGGTATCGGCTAAGCAGCTGTGCTGGAACTAACTTTGTTTAGTTTGAAATAATAACTCCAAGAACAGCAAAGTCTTATTACATAGGTTCTCCACTGAAACAGTCACATTACACATCATTTGTCCATTATGCTGAACTTTAAGTTGGTTTGGACATCAGGAACCTTTCAGCTTACCCAGCCTATAGCCCTCTTGCTTGATTCTAGGGGGTCTTAGAAAATTAGGAATGTAATTACTTTTCAGTTTTACTAGCTTTGCCTTGGCACTGCCATTTATACTGATAACTAATGCCATAATTACTTTCTCACCCCTTGCCATAAAACTATTAAAGGAAATCTTTACTTTTAGTAAAGTTGGCTTTTTAGCTTCTCCCCTCCCTTAACACATAGCATAACCCACATATTAAAATACTTACTGTCCTTTTCTCTAAAAAAAAAATTCCCCAGTCAGATAGTACAGATATTACACCACTTTCAAATCCTCTCCCACAATAGCCAACTGTAAAGCACTTGATCAAGCATGAACCGAAAACGTATGCCTTACAGATCTAGCTAAATTTTAGTTGGACCCAACAACAATGTTATTCCAAATGAAATAAACCTGATACAATGTTAATAAATTAATTTAGGAAGGTCTGCGCTTAGGACGTGTGTGAAGGTTGCAGCCTCCCCCAAAAAACCCCCATAAGAGGGCTCTAGAATATAGAAAGAAAGAAGATGTGAAGGGGCGAGTGGCGCTATCTATATGTCAAATAGTGCTCTACCAAATCACTCTATAGTGACTAAGTATTAAAAGACACAGGGGGTCATTTACTAAGATAAATGCACTGCGCTGGTTCAGACCTTAATTGGAGCGTTGGATAAATCCTTAATTGAGCGTGTGAACCGGCGCACACACAGCAGTACCTGTCCGCGAGAATGTTTCCAGCACAATGCCATCACGCTGGTTCTCGGCAAGGTACATCTCACACTCTCTGCAATAGGAAAAACACATCTTCCTATTAAAGCAATGCGAGAAAAACCGCCATAGGTTCCCCCTCCAGGGGCATACCAGGCCCTTCGGTCTGGTATGGATTTTAGTGGAACCCCCTACGCCGAAAAAACAGCGTGGGGGGGGTCCCCCTCAAAATCCATACCAGACCCTTATCCAAGCATGCAGCCTGGCCGGTCAGGAAAGGGGGTGGGGATGAGCAAGCGCCCTCCCTCCTGAACCGTACCAGGCCGCATGCCCTCAACATGGGGGATGGGTGCTTTGGGGAAGGGGGCGCTCTGCGGCCCCCCAAAAGCACCTTGTCCCCATGTTGATGAGGACAAGGGCCTCTTCCCGACAACCCTGGCCGTTGGTTGTCGGGGTCTGCGGGAGGCTTATCGTAATCCGGGAGACCCGGATTGAGGACTGAGGCTGCAAACCACTGCTCAAAAAGAAAATTGAATACTTACCATTCTGAAATATTACTTTCCTGGTCACTATCCATGGCAGCATAAGCACAATCCATGCATGTGCTACCACAAAGGCACCAGGAAAGTAAAAAAATAAAAATAAAAATAAAAAGGTATTTGTCTAAGACATGCCATTCAGCCTAGTTAAGCTGCAGCTGGGAAATCCGTTGCATGAAAAGAACACACATAAAACATAAAAAATTTGAAACAATTTTATTGGTCCAAAAAACAAAAACAAAAAAAACAGGACTTGGAAAAGAAACAAGGAAAGCAAAATACACACATGTATGTTAATTTGAGACACTAACAAAATATGTTTGAGGTTTGACCCTTTTGCAGTTTAAATTAACAGGGGTTAAAAGGAGTGCAGCCACAAATGGACATCTATTAAAGTGGAGTTCCACCCAAAAGTGGAGCTTCCGCTCATCGGATTCCCCCCCCCCTCCGGTGTCACAGTTGGCACCTTTCAGGGGGGAGGGGGGTGCAGACACCTGTCTAAGACAGGTATCTGCACCCACTTCCGGGAATAGACTCCCATGGGAGTCACGCCCCCTCCCGCACTCTCCTGCTGTCTCCTGGGAAAGACACAGGTCCCAGGAGATAGCGGGGACCATTGAGAAACTCGTGCATGCACAGTAGGGAATCAGGAAGTGAAGCCGCAACGCTTCACTTCCTGATTCCCTCACAGAGAATGGCGGCGGCAGCACCCAAGGATCGAGGGACGGTTCGGTCTCGGGTGCCGACATCGCTGGACCCCGGGACAGGTGAGTGACCTTATTTTAAAAGTCAGCAGCTGCAGTATTTGCAGCTGCTGACATCTAAAAAAAAAATTTCGCGGGACTCCCGGATTAAAACAACATTAGGCACAACATCTTGAGAAAGAATTTTAAAAATAATGCAGCACAGACAGTTAAATCAAAGTGAACAACGTAAAAACAACAAAAATTGCCAACATAAAAAAGATTTCATGGTAAAATAACCACCACCCAAAAAAAAACAAACCAAAGTAACAAATTGCATAAAAACACATCTGTTTTGCAACAACATAACAAACAAAATACAAAGAGAAAATACATGTGTTAGAAACTTGATAAGGACACCCAAATGTACTCTCTTGCTGCCTCCCACACACACAATCTTGGCTCTTTTTAGGGCAAAGTAAAGAATGCTATCTGCAAGCTTTATATAACATAGGTTTGTGTGCTAATGAGGCAATTGCAAACACATGCACAGTCCATGAAACACAAAATGCAAGTTCACCCAATGTAGAGAGAATTTCAAAGTGGGTACACCTGTTAAGGATGTCCTTAAATTACTAACCCAAAAAACACACTCTGAGTATGCCCAGAAACATCGAAGTGCTGTTCACACACAAAAAGCACAAAAAAAAAAAGTCACTGAGCATGCCCAGACCAACCCAAATGCATTTCACACACCAAAAGGCACAGGAAAAAACTAACTCCCTGAGCATGCCCAGAACAAACCAAATGCAGCTAGCACAAAATAAGCCACCCCCTGTCTAAAATTAAGCACATCATCCAGCATGCACCAAAATTACAGATGGGGCAAAACACCCCCCAGTCCAGGGGGGCAACTAAAGAGCCTAACATGTGCAAAAGTTATACAACAAATACCATTGCAGTCTAAGGGAACTGACTTGGTAATTTTACTAGTCCCCACTTGGCTGGTTTATCTTCTAGTTATTGGCCTTAAAATGGGTATGGGGGCCCAGGTCTGACCCTAAGAGACATATATCAATGTCACCAATTGGACAACCCCAAAAACGAAACAAGGAGAAATGCCTTTAAATATGCCAAATTGCTTAAGGGCCAGTTCACACAAATGCATTGCAGTGCATATTTTATGCATCAAAAATGCATGGAAAGTCGGTTATATGGTTTTCAATGGCATAGTTCACACCAGTGCTTGCAGTTCCAGTGCGATCCAGTTCCAGAAAAAAAAAGTAGAACATGCTGCATTTTTTCTGCACTGGATTGTACTGGAAAGCTGTAAAACGCTTAAAAAACGCACGGGAACGCACCAGAACGCACCTAAATGCACCAAAAATGCACTGCAACACACCTGTCCTTATTTAAGGTTAAGAAAAAAACTGCTTGCAGTTCCAGTGCGATCCAGTTCCAGAAAAAAAAAGTAGAACATGCTGCATTTTTTCTGCACTGGATTGTACTGGAAAGCTGTAAAACGCTTAAAAAACGCACGGGAACGCACCAGAACGCACCTAAATGCACCAAAAATGCACTGCAACACACCTGTCCTTATTTAAGGTTAAGAAAAAAGAGGGGAAAAAAAAGCACTGGACTGCATCAAAAACGCGTCAAAAACGCACTTGAACGCATCAAAAACACACCTACATGCACCAACAAATGCACTGCAACACACTTGTCCTTATTTAAGGTTAAAAAAAACGGGGAAAAAAAGCACTGGACTGCATCAAAAACGCACCAAAAACGTACTGCATCACATCAAAAACGCGCATGCAGAAAAGCACCTGGAACGTGTCCGGACTGCGTTTCTATGGTGTGCACTGGCCCTAAGGGTATAAAATTTCGGGGGAACCCCACGCATTTTTTTTTTCAGAATTTTGTTTTTTTCCTAATGCTGTTTTTATGAATGAACTTTTATGTGTATTGCCGGACCGACATTTCATTATAGCCGCGAAGTGAACCAGCGTTAAAACAAAAAAAAAGTTTAGAGGTGCGCCCGTTTAACCTATGCAAATGCATTTACGTTGCTTGACATTTACTAAGATTTTGCCGGTGCAGTGAACCAACGCATTTGAGCAAGCGCAAATGCCGTTTGAGCATGCGTGGTGCATAAATTGACCTCCCGCAGTTCTAAATGTACTTGCCGGCGCTGCAGGCTTGTTCAGAAAAAGTTGCTTTCTCATTCTATTTTGGCCATATTTGTTAATTGGGCAGTTATTACTAAACTTCCTCACATCACCCACATCACCCTCATAATATTGGCACTTCCAGCTTGTTTAAATTTTAAGTTAAAGATGCCGTGCGCCATGTCTATAGTGGTATACTGATCGCCTCCTCCCGTGCACCGGGAAGAGAATAGTAAATGGGGAATTGCACTGTGTTACCGGCGCAATTGTTTTGTAAATACGAAAATGTCCTTTGCGCATCGGCGTGTACCGCAACTCATGGCACAAATTCTTCGTAAATCAGCCCCACAGTGTTATTGTGGAATAAATTATAACAAAACAGTTTCCATAAAGGTAGTTATGTAACAGTTATCACACCTCACCTACCCCAGTAGGTGAGTACAAAAACCCTCTAAGTGTGGACACCAATCCTACACAGAAGTTATCACCAAAAATGTAATGGCTTACAAATTAGTATATAAAACATCCAGACATGAATATCATGATAGTATAGTGATCCTCTACTTGTAATAGTGCGTATAGTATCCTAACCCAAAATACAGGCTGTGAGTAAACCCAAAAAACAAATCCAAATAAAAATGCAAAGAATCGCACCAAAAAACAAAAAAGTTATAAAAAAATCGAACCAAAGTCGCACCAAAATGTAATTATCGCACCATATACAAAAACATAAGTGTGTACATATAGTGTCCCAATCATAAAATCAAGGTGTATATAAACCCAAGATGCAGAAAAAAACAAAAAAAATGCAAAAAGTTGCACCAAAAAACAGAAAAAAAATGCAAAAATCGCACCAAAATTAAAAATTCCACCAACATCCAGTTTATCGCACCGTGTACAAAGAACACATAGGTGCATTCATTCCAATGAAAGTGACTGTTCTTGTTTAGAGGAATTGTAGCAGGTGACTTTAGTGATCACAGAATCTTGACAGGTGACTTGTGTGCTCCCCTTCAAGGGTCCCCACTCACCAGATCCTACTACCCCTACAGGGGTAATGCGCATGTAGCTCCTTAGGTTGGCAGGTAACCACTGGTGTCAGCCTTTGTAGTTCCTCGAGCAGCCTTGGGATATCCGGGTTGTGATAGATGTAATTTTCATAATCCTCATGAAAAAGAGAAATTGGCTCCAATAGTGCAGTATAACCAAAACTTTTCCAGATACACTATTTAGCCAAAAGTATTGGGACGCCTGCCTTTACACACACATGAACTTTGAGCCCGGGTTCACACCTATGCGAATTAGATGTGCGTCTCCCCACATCTAATTCGCATAGTAGGAGAATGTGACTGGCTCCCTATGGAGCCCGTTCACATATCTCCGGGGCGGCTGCGGAGCGCACTGCACAAAAACGCTGTGCGTCTTTGGCTCTGTTTCAGGGCCGAATTCAAGCATAGAATCGTCCCTGAAATGGGGAACAGGGACGCACAGTGCTCCTGTGCGATCCGCAGCCCGGTATAGTGTGAACCTGGGCTAAAGGCAGCCCAGTCTTAGTCCGTAGGGTTAAAATTTGATGTGGCCCACCCTTTGCATCTAGAACAGCTTCTGGGAAGGCTGTCCACAAGGTTTAGTGTGTCTATGGGAATGTTTGGTCATTCTTCCAGAAGTGCATTTGTGAGGCCAGACACTGATGTTGGATGAGAAGGCCTGGCTTGCAGTCTCTACTCTAATTCAGCCAAAGGGTGTTCTATCGGGTTGAGGCCAGGACTTTGTGCAGGCCAGTCAAGTTTCTCCACCCCAAACTTGCTCAGCCATGTCTTTATGGACCTTGCTTTGTGCACTGGTGTGCAGTCATGTTGGAACAGGAAGGGGCCATCCCCAAACTGTTCCCACAAAGTTGGGAGCATGAAATTGCCCAAAATTTCTTGGTATGCTGACGCCTTAAGAGTTCCCTTAACTGGAACTAAGAGGCCAAGCCCAACCCCTGAAAAACAACCCCACATCATAATCCCCCCTCCACCAAATCATTTGGACCAGTACACAAAGCAAGGTCCATAAAGACATGGATGAGTGATTTTGGAGTGGAAGAACTTGATTGGCCTGGACAGAGTCCTGACCTCAACACAACAGAACACCTTGGGGATGAATTAGAGAGGAGACTGTAGGCCAGGCCTTCTCGTCCAACATCAGTGCCTGACCTCACAAATGCACTTGGAAGAATGGTCAAACATTTCCATAGACACACTCCTAAACATTGTGGACAGCCTTCCCAGAAGAGTTGAAGCTGTTATAGCTGCAAAGGGTGGGCCAAATGAGTTTTGAACCCAATACTAATACTGGGATGCCATTACAGTTCATGTGCATTTAAAGGCACGCGTCCCAATACTTAGGCCAATATATTGTATTTTGTTTGTGACACTGAGCATGGCTATGGACTTAGGGCTGGTTCACACCACAGAGATGCAGAGAACATGTGTGGGGCTGCCTGGTGGCTTAGTGGGTAGTAGTTCCGTCTAGCAGCACCTGGGATGTTGGTTCAATTCTCCAACATGCTAATGCTTGTGTTGAAGTTTATATGTTCTCCCTGTGTGGGTTTCTCACCACAATCCAAAGACATACTGGCATTTTATTTGTCTCCTGTCGAAATAGGTTCTAATGTAAGAAATTTAATTTTGGACTTTAGATTGGAAGCTCATTGCAGCCAGGGACTGATGTTAATGTTTATTAGCACTAATTATGCCCAGGGACTTGGACATTTACAATTTTAGGGTTTACACTGCACAGGTACATATGCTTAGAAAACTGTTGCTTTGTTTATGTGGATGCAAATCGAATTTGAACTTTGTCCTGTAGTTGGAGATTTGATGCACATAGCCATGGGCTAACACAGTTGCAAATAGTATTATGTGTTCCTGCTCATCAGGTGCAATCACTTTAGACATACATGAAGAGACAGATTGAAAGATACTGGTGGGTGTGTACTTCTATTGGGTGTGTCAGTGTGCTAACAATACAACCTCTCTTATCTAAAGGCCTGCAGTAGGCGGGGTTCGTGTGGCCTGAGAAGGTCAGTTTTTGCTGTGATTTGTGGGGGGGAAGGAATGATATTGTGCATATTGACAAATGCCCAACTAGGGATATTTGATGAAATTCGTGTGCATTTTTTCAATCAAAAGTGGATTTATGTGGCCATGCTGTCAATGTTGTGTGTGTGTTGTTCCTGTCTGATCATGCAAACATCGTTTGGAAGCATCTGCTGACCTACTCTTTTTGATCTTGTTGTTTAGTCGTGTACACCGATATGCAGCTTCCAGCAGAACATGGTCACCAATGTATGTATGTGTGGATTGTGGGCTGGTGGTGGGTCGGTGTTTTGAATAAGTCTTTTGTAATATTATGTTGGAATGCTTTGTAAGGCCCCTTTCACACTTATACAACTTCAAAGTGGCGCGATTTTACCGCGATTTCGGGGCTGCTATTTTGCCGAGATTTTACCACGATTTTGCTGCGATTTTGCCACGATTTGGGAGCAGTACTACTTTGTACGACTTTGCCACAACTTTGGCATTAACCATTCTCAGCTTGTGCTTACAAAGTAGTGCTGAATTATTCAGGTACGATTTGCATGCTACTTAAGGGTTTAACATTGAGGTCTATGGAGTACAAATCGTATGGAAGTTGGACCAAAGTAGTGCTGAAATCGTGTCTATATTATTCAGGTACGATTTGCATGCTACTTGAGGGTTTAGCATTGAGGTCTATGGAGTAGAAATCGTATGGAAGTTGGACCAAAGTAGTGCAGGGACTACTTTGAAGTCGGCACGACTTAAAGTCGTGCTAATATGAATGGTAGTCATTGAAAATCATGGAGAATGACTTGTCATACGATTTTGCAGTACAAAATCGTGGGACAAGTCGTATAAGTGTGAAAGGGGCCTAAGAATGACTTAAGTATGTTTCTATAATCTTGCAGATAAAAATGTGATGTGTTGCCCATTATACACTGAAATTAAAGCTGTGTCCACTCTAAGGTTTTGTCAAATTTTAAATCGTAAGCTCCTATGAGCAGGGCCCTTAAAACCCCATTGCTAAATGTAGCACCATATATTCTGTCCAAATTTTTTTTGAAGCTAGTAAATGTAATTTTTTTTTTTCTGCTGGTAAAGTAAAAGTACATAATTGAGCTTTGTTGTGGTGTGTGTTTTTTTTTTTTGTTTTTTTTTTTTTTTTCTACTTTTCTTTCTCTTTAGTTTTGTGGGTGGTGGTTTTGGGAAAGTGCAATATCTCATATTTTATTTCAATATGTATTTGTGCACCAAAAAACTAATCTCTTTGCCCTGGTTCACATTGATGCTACTTTGAAATCGTGCTTCTTCACTTGAAGTAGCGCGATTTCAAAGTAGCAAGGTCAGCGTGATTTCAGGTGCTACTTGATAGACAACCGTATGGCTTCATACACAAATGTCTTTTGAAGTCGCACCTGAAATCTGCAAAAGTAGTGCAGGGACTACTTTAGCAAATTGGTGCGGCGCCACAAAATCGGTGTCATATCGATTGGAACAGTGCCATTGCTGCCAATAGTCATGCGATTTGATCTCTCAAATCGCATGACAAATCTCTCCTATGTAAACCTAGGCTTCTGCAGTCCTGCAAGTAAATGATAAAGGTGGAATCTTTATATATAACAGCTGTGGAGAATTGCAGGTAATGAATTCAGCTGGTGGATAGGCAGTGTTGTATGTGTCAGCTTTAGTTCACATTGGTGCGATTTGACATGTCACAGCGGTGGCAATTGCACTGTTTTAATTGGTGCAACTTTGGGGTGCAATTTGTATTGATATCAGTGCAGAAACCTGCACAGATGTCTCTGGGCCTTTTCTTTTTGTCATTCACCTGCTGCTAACCCAGGGGCACCATTTCCTATCGAACATCTTTAAATAGCAGAAGTAGAAATACAAATTTGCATATCTGCAAATAAACAAAAATAATAAAATTCTAATTGTGGTCAAATATTTGCAGCAGCGAACAAAAGAGTGTGGTTTCACCTTCTTACCTAGAAATACCGTAAGTCATTGTAATCACCTGGAAGTTCCTGTGCTGGTCAGGATCTCCATCTAAGTGGACATGGTGAGGTCCCTCTTTAGCAAAGAGGAGGTTCTGCTCATTTTCCGGATAAGGATATGATATGTACTTGTGCTTAATCAATGTGGGGGTGGATGTGATAGTTAGATTTGGTGTGGGTGAGGTTCATTGATTTGTTTGGCATCCCCACACATTTGCTTCTGGCCCATGTGCACCAGGGATGAGCCGAACACCCCTCGGTTTGGTTCGCACCAGAACATGCGAACAGGCAAAAAAGGCATGGGGTCCCCCTCAAAATCCATACCAGACCCTTCAGGTCTGGTATGGATTTTAAGGGGAAACCCGCGCCAAAATTATAAAAAAAATAGAGTGGGGTCCCCCCAAAAATCCATACCAGACCCTGATCCGAGCACACAACCTGGCAGGCCGCAGGAAAAGAGGGGGGGACGAGAGAGCGGTTCCCCCCCTCCTGAACCGTACCAGGCCACATGCCCTCAACATTGGGAGGTCCCCCCAAAGCACCTTGTCCCCATGTTGATGAGGATAAGGGCCTCATCTCCACAACCCTTGCCTGGTGGTTGTGGGGGTCTGCGGGCGGGGGGCTTATCGGAATTTGGAAGCCCCCTTTAACAAGGGGACTCCCAGATCCGGGCCCCTCCTGTGTGAGATGGTAAGGGGGTACAAAAGTACCCCTACCATTTCACAAAAAAAGTGTTAAAAATGACAAGAGACAGTTTTTGACAATTCCTTTATTTAAATGCTTCTTCTATCTTCCGTCTTCCGGTCCGGCATCTTCTTCTTCTGTCTTCCGGTCCGGCATCTTCTTCTTCTGTCTTCCGGTCCGGCATCTTCTTCTTCTGTCTTCTGGTCCGGCATCTTCTTCTTCTGTCTTCTGGTCCGGCATCTTCTTCTTCTGTCTTCTGGTCCGGCATCTTCTTCTTCTGTCTTCTGGTCCGGCATCTTCTTCTTCTGTCTTCTGGTCCGGCATCTTCTTCTTCTGTCTTCTGGTCCGGCATCTTCTTCTTCTGTCTTCTGGTCCGGCATCTTCTTCTTCTGTCTTCTGGTCCGGTATCTTCTTCTTCTGTCTTCTGGTCCGGCATCTTCTTCTTCTGTCTTCTGTCATCTTCCTCTTGTGTCTTCTGGTCCGGCATATTCTTCTTCTGTCTTCTGGTCCAGCATCTTCTTCCCTTCTTCGTGCTTGGGCCGCTCTGCATCCATGGGAGGCTCCCGCTGTGTGACGCTTCTCATCTTCTGACGGTCCTTAAATAACGGAGGGCGGGGCCAGCCGGTGACCCCGCCCCCTTTGACGCACGGGGACTTCCCTGTCCGCCCCCTCTGACGTCACAGGGAAAGCCTCGGGGAAGTCCCTGTGTGTCAGAGGGGGGCGGGGTCACCAGGTGGCCCTGCCCTCCGTTATTTAAGAACCGTCAGAAGATGAGAAGCGTCACACAGCGGGAGCCTCCCATGGATGTGGAGCAGCCCAAGAAGAAGAAGAAGGGAAGAAGACGCCACGGAGGAAGATGCCGGAGGAGAACACCGGAGGAAGAACCAGAAGAAGATGGAGGAAGAAACCAAAGGAAAATAGAAGAAAGAAGATGGAAAAAAGAAGACTTTAAATAAAGGAATTGTCAAAAACTGTCTCTTGTCATTTTTAAAATCTTTGACAGTTTTTTGTGAAATGGTAGGGGTACAAACCCTTAACATTTCACACGGGGGGGCCAGGATCTGGGGGTCCCCTTGTTAAAGGGGACTTCCAGATTGCGATAAGCCCCCCGCCCGCAGACCCCCACAACCACCGGGCAAGGGTTGTGGGGATGAGGCCCTTTTCCCCATCAACATGGGGACAAGGTGCTTTGGGGGACTACCAAAGGCTTTCTAAGGGCGTACATTTTTGATTTCACTCTTCACTGCCTGTCACAGTTTCGGAGGCCATGGAATGCCCAGGTGGCACAACCCCCCCCCCCCCAAATGACCCCATTTTGGAAAGTAGACACCCCAAGCTATTTGCTGAGAGGTATAGTGAGGTATAGTGAGTGAGACCTCACTTTTTGTCACAAAGTTTTGAAAATTGAAAAAAGAAAAAAAAAATGTTCTTGTTTTTCTTCATTTTCAAAAACAAATGAGAGCTGCAAAATACTCACCATGCCTCTCAGCAAATAGCTTGGGGTGTCTACTTTCCAAAATGGGGTCATTTGGGGGGGTTGTGCCACCTGGGCATTCCATGGCCTCCGAAACTGTGATAGGCAGTGAAGAGTGAAATCAAAAATGTATGCCCTTAGAAATCCTGAAGGCGGTGATTGGCTTTCGGGGCCCCGTACGCGGCTAGGCTCCCAAAAAGTCCCACATATGTGGTTTCCCCGTGCTCAGGAGAAGCAGCAGAATGCATTTTGGGGTGCAATTCCACATATGCCCATGGCCTGTGTGAGCAATATATCATTTAGTGACAACTTTTTGTAATTTTTTTTTTTGTCACTATTCAATCACTTGGGAGAAAAAAAAATAATATTCAATGGGCTCAACATGCCTCTCAGCAATTTCCTTGGGGTGTCTACTTTCTAAAATGGGGTCATTTGTGGGGGTTTTGTACTGCCCTGCCATTTTAGCACCTCAAGAAATGACATAGGCAGTCATAAACTAAAAGCTGTGTAAATTCCAGAAAATGTACCCTAGTTTGTAGACGCTATAACTTTTGCGCAAACCAATAAATATACGCTTATTGACATTTTTTTTACCAAAGACATGTGGCCGAATACATTTTGGCCTAAATGTATGACTAAAATTGAGTTTATTGGATTTTTTTATAACAAAAAGTAGCGCAAAAAATAAAAACCGCAGAGGCGATTAAATACTATCAAAAGAAAGCTCTATTTGTGGGAAGAAAAGGACGCAAATTTCGTTTGGGTACAGCATTCCATGACCGCGCAATTAGCAGTTAAAGCGACGCAGTGCCAAATTGTAAAAAGTGCTCTGGTCAGGAAGGGGGTAAATCCTTCCGGGGCTAAAGTGGTTAAAATCACTGCTCCCGAAAAAACTTCCGTTTTTTTTTTGCCTTGATACATGTCCCCTGGGGCAGGACCCGGGTCTCCAAACACTTTTTATGGTAAAGAACTTGCATATAAGCCTTCAGTGAGAACTTTGGATTTTGCAGGTTCGAGCCCCATTGACTTCCACTATTTCAGCATATCTGATCTGACAGGCATTATTGCCGGCAATAGCGCTGCTTTTCATTTGCATTAGCGCTGACTTTCTGAGAGTTGAAGTCTTTCTGGCCTTTTTTGAGAGCTATTTTTTGCTACTGCAGGAGAACTTTTTGGCGCTATAGTAAATGACCCCCTATATGTATACACTTATATGTTTTTGTATATGGTGCGATAATTAGATTTTGGTGTGACTTTGGTGCGATTTTTATAACTTTTTTGTTTTTTGTTGCGATTCTTTGCATTTTTATTTGGATTTGGTTTTTGGGTTCACTCACAGCCTGCATTTTGGGTTAGAACACTATACACACTATTACAAGCAGAGGATCACTATACTATCATGATATTCATGTCTGGATGTTTTATACACTAATTTGTAAGCCATTACATTTTTGGTAATAACTTCTCCTGTGTAGGATTGGTGTCCACACTTAGAGGGTTTTAGTACTCACCTACTGGGGTAGGTGAGGTGTGATAACTATTACATTACCACCTTTATGGAAACTGTTTTGTTATAATTTATTCCACAATAACACTGTGTCTTTTAATACTTAGTCACTATAGAGTGATTTGGTAGAGCACTATTTGACACATAGGTAGCGCCACTTTCCCCTTCACATCTTCTTTCTTTCTGATACAATGTTAGTCAACAGATCTTTGCTCCCAAATATTCTCCTATAATGCTTGAAGAGTTTAAACATCACCTTTTCAATTCCATATTCTACCCCACCCCTATTTCTGCCCTACCTACTGTTGCTGGTTTTCTGCAGCAATTATCTCCCCCTTAGCTTTCTGTCTCATGAAAAAATATCATAGAAGCAGACAATACTGTCCCAGGGATATTGCAAGCAATTAAGAATCTCAAACCAGGTGAACACCCAGGATCAGACACGTTTTCTACTGATTTTTATAAAAAGTGTCCGCTAAACTAGCCCCCTTATTAGCACAACCAAATAAAACAAGTGCATCCTTTTTGCTCTACAATGGTACCTATAAGCATAGTCATGGTTTCTAAGCTAAATAAAAATCTGCACAGCTGGTTCACTTGTCAACCTATATCATTACTTGATATAGACATCAAAATACTTCCTAAAATCTTAGCCAATAGACTCAAATTGTTTTCTTACCCAACTTATTCACATACTGTAGCTTGTTTACATTCACAGGAAATTATGCTACTTTTGTTAGACATCTGTAAGGCATTTGACACCTTATCTTGGTCCCTTGTACTTTGTCACCTAGGCTTTGCCCCTCAATTTATGACATGGATCACTGCCCTATATAGCACCACCCCAAGCCAATCTTCAAGTATAACTAAAGGCAAAACTGTTTTTAAAAATGTGGATAGAGTAGAAAAGGATTAGAACACCTGTCAGTTGTCATTGCTATCTGTATCCCTGTTAGGGAGATTCACGCTTTCTATTTGTCCTGTTTATCGTTATCATTAGAAGTGAAAGTAAAAGAAAATCCCAAATTTTGGGTTGTCCCCCGAAAAGTAAAAGAGGTGAAATCTTCCAATGGGGACACTAGCTCTAGGGACATGGTGAGCCCTAATGGAGTCCCTTAATTTGCAGGGATTTCCTCTAACTCCCTGTTTATGCTATGGGACAGGAAGTGAAGGTAAATCTCCCTGATTTTACAGCGAAGAAAGTGACAGAGGTAATATTATTCAGTCTCACTCTTAAATCACCTGCAGAAGCAATACACTGACATGCCAATACAAGGACTCGGGGTGTCATGGTCAGCAGAGGTTTCGCGGTCAGGGTTCAGGCTCGGACACAAGTAGCTATAACACTAGAGACTTCCACTGACCCAGCAGGGGAGGTATATACGTATACAAGCAGGTCACCCTGATGGATGATGCAAGCTCACCCGATGTGCAGGATAAAGGTACCAACCGGTATTCACCAGAGCTCCTAATATTGGAGGAGATGGGTTTTGCTGTGTGTAAGTACCAGGATGTGGTCCTCAGGATCACCCCACCAGAAGGTGAGCAAGCCAGGTCCAGTAGCAGATATAGCAGGTAGGGATCAAGCAGAAGCATAGTCAGTAAATATTGTAAGCCAAAGCTCAGTAAAAAGTGGTTGCAGGTTGTGATCAAGCAGAAGCACAGTTGAGGAACAGTCCAAAGGTCGGTAATAAGTGGTAGCAAAGATATAGACACAGCAAGAGTGACAAGTGTGAGATATTAGTGCAAAGAATAGTGCAGTGCTAAATATTACAATTAATACATCTCCTCATCCAATAAATCAATACATGAAACATATAGTTATTGTAAAAAAAAAATCATAAAAAGTTCATATAGAAATCAGGATTCCAAAAAGCGACAATATGCATCAATAAAAACTGAAAATCAGTACCAGAAGTGTGACCTTCATAAGACACTCTTTGCCACTCACCTCAGTGATAGGACCACTGAGTCAACAAAGGGTCAAAAAGGCTTTCCCTTACGGGCAAAATCCTGGAGTAGCGATAAACCTCTTCAGAGTGCAAAGCACATGGATCACCACATCAGCTCATATACAGGGGATCGCAGCATAAGATCATCAGTGTCTCAATATCCCTATATATGCAAATTAAGCAGGAAATATCTGGTGCTCTCTGCTGGCATGTAAAAAGGGAAGAATCACACTTACATACAAGGCACTTCCATTAAATGCCAGCAAAAAAAGCTTTCTGTCACATAAAATAACATGGAGTCAGCATGAGGAGATGGCCGCGGGTGACGTCAATCCCTCTCGCATGCGTATCATCCCAAGGAGCAGGACTTCATAAGCGTAACGGATGATGGATTGAGCAGTGCTCGGTGAGATGTTCAAAGCTTGGGATATTTTTTTATAACTTAAAGTGGGATTCCGTCCTAAAAAAATAATAATTTTTAAGTCAGCAGCTACTAACACTGTAGCTGCTGACTTTAAATAAGTACTTACCTGTCCTGGGTGCCCGCGATGTCGGCCGCCCGAGGCCGACTCGTCCCTCGGCTCTCGGGTCCCGGCACCGCCATCCTAGGAAAGGGAAACAGGCAGTGGAGCCTTGCGGCTTCACTGCCAGTTTCCTACTGCGCATGCGCGAGCGGCGCGGCGCTCCGTTTTGTGAATGGCCCCGTGGTGTTCTGGGAACACACACAGTTCCCAGAAGACAACGGGGCTGCTCACCGAGGAGAAGAACTCACCGCGGAATAGGAAGAGGCAGATTAGGAAGACTGCCTAGCAACAAGGGTTTAGGTAAGTTTAATTTTTTTTTTTTTTTTTCAATTTTTTTTTAGGATTTTTGGTGATTTTATTCAGGGTGGCCCTCCACTTTAACCCTGCTTTAAACTTCTCCACAACTTTATCCCTGACCTGTCTGGTGTGTTCTTTGGCCTTCAGGATGCTGTTTGTTCACTAAGGTTCTCTAACAAACCTCTGAGGGCTTCACAGAACAGCTCAGCTGTATTTATACTGAGATTAAATTACACACCGGTGGAATATTTACTAATTAGGTGACTTCTGAAGGCAATTGGTTCCACTAAATTTTAGTTAGGGGTATCAGCGTAAAGGGGGGCTGAATACAAATGCACGCCACACTTTTCAGATATTTATTTGTAAAATGTCTTGAAAACCATTTATAATTTTCTTTCCACTTCACAACTATGTGTCACTTTGTAAAAGGGAAAAGCCGCTCTGATAAGCCTCCTAATTTCTTGAAGAGCTCCCGCCCTACCACACAGTGCTGGGTCCTGGCTGTGCTCAGATCTGCGGAAGGAGAAAAATCCTGGACTGCCTCACTCCATGCAAAAACATCTTTATTGAAAAATTGCGATAAAATCCAAAATAGCAAACAAAACAAAAAGTGGACACAGCGGGTATAAAATACTAACGCGTTTCACATTCAAAGATGCTTACTCATAGCTAAGTTTGATCAAACAACAAAAGTGCATATAAAAGAAAAGGAAGGGAGGGACAGGGTGTAACACCCAATCCCCATCAGCAGACACTTAAATGGATACACGTGCTGCATGATTTAAGTTAAATTCGTAACCATGAAACACACCTGAATATTGGAGACAATTCAACAAACAGAAAAATTTGTACATTTGTCCCAAAAGTTGATGTAAATGTAGGTATGAACATATAAATAAAAACATCAATATAATACCATACAGTGGATTCATGGTGAGAAAAAAACGAAAATGACAATAAGAAAAGGACACTGGATGGAATACCCATTATATAAATGATGATGAACCAGATGTCCAAACCAAGACGAGAGGTGCATCAAAATGCATATATAAATAAAAATTAAACAGTGTCAAAACCATTCCTATCTATAATTTCAATTGTCAAAAGTACACAGTTATTCGTGACTGACTAAACAAAAACTTTTTCTGTTTCAAAAGAGAACGAAAAAGATATAAAAGCTGATGTCCATAACTAATGTACAAAAAGCCGGACCCATGAACTTTTAAATGAGTGAGTGTTAAATTATGAATGAAGAATTGAAATAAGAATTGAAAAAACCCATGGGAGAAATGTCTCTATCCTTTCAATAGGGAAAGAATGCGGGGGAACAAAGTGTTAACCCCTTGCATTGCAGGCTAATTAAGCTACCTGAGAAGAGATACAAATGTTCCAAAAATGAAACAAAACAAAACAAAACAGAAGAACCACATAGTATACTGGACATAATAAAGTAATCAGTACGAGTGTAGCGTAGTAGGCAAGACAGTGCTAATGATGGTTCAGATCAATCATAAGTTAGACTGAATAATAAAATCTTGATTTCAGTAACCTACACAGTTTGCCAATGTCACAGCAGAAATATAACTAGATTATTAATATATAATTAATATATAATGTATACCCCTGTGAGCACCCTAAAGCAATACTAGTGTAACCGAAAACGCTGAGAGCAATATAAATTAAACTGGACACAACAAGATAAACAGAGATAAAAAAGGGGGATGGTAACACTAGAGTCTCACTACTAGTGCTGCAAAAAAGCATAAACTGCACTAATGTGCCTCATGGTGGTATAGAAAAATATATAAAAATATAATGAAATTGCTCAAGCGATATGAGTTAGACTGAACACAATAAGATGAACAATAATAGAGAAAGAGCTGTGATAATAGAGTCTCACTTCTGATGCTGCATAAACGTATAGACTACACTGATGTGCCTCATATAAGTGTGGAATAATAATCAACTAGCTCGAGTGATACATCTATAGTGGAAAAACTGCCTATACAGTGTGGCTGTAGCCTAGCCTAGTGCAGACAATATAAACCACACTAGTATAACCAAATAATCAGAAATAGAACAATAAGATATAATATATGCCGTTATGAAAACCTTAAAGCAATGCCAGTGTGCCAATGTCACTAAGAGCCATGTAAGTTAATCTGGACACAACGAAGTGAACAATAATAAGAAAAAGCTGTGACACTAGAGTCTCACTTCTGATGCTGAAAAAAGTATAAACTGCACAATAATGAGAAAGGGCTGTAACACTAGAGTCTCACTTCTGGTGTTGAAAGGAGCATACACTGCACTGATATGCCCCATACTGATGTTGAAAAATATAATAAAATTACTTAAGCGATATGAGTTAAACTGAACACAACAAAGTAAACAATAATGAACAAAAAAAAGGGGGCTGTGACCAGATAAACAAAAATAGAACAATAAGATGTGACATATGCTGTTATGAACACCCTAAAAACCATACCAGTATGGGCAATGTCACTGGGAGCAATATAAGTAAAACTAAACGCCATGAAGTGAACCATAATGAAAAAGTGCTATGACTCTGGAGTCTCACTTCTAGTTTCTTTAGGGTGCTCACAGGGGTATACGTTATATATTAATACTCTAGTTATATTTCTGCTGTGACATTGGCAAACTGTGTAGGTTACTGAAATCAAGATTTTATTATTCAGTCTAACTTATGTTCCTTATGGCCTAGCAGCCCGTGGCATTACAACACATGTCCACCCAGGCAGCCGTCCAGGTGGCACAGAACCCCGATCGCCTGACTCCACTCAAATAAATAGGCTCTCCCAGCAGGCCAAGGGACCCATGAAAATCCCTGCCCATTGGCTGAGACACCCCATTCATTCCTAATCTGTCCTTGCCTGCCCTTGTCTTATCTAATGCCACCAGATACCCGGTCATCCGGTGGCAGAAGAGAGAAGTACAGCAATTCCAGAATTAGGGTGAAGTCAATTGACCTCCTATCAATTGGCAAATTTGATAGCAACCCTGCCTAAACATCAGGGTGCCACATCTGTATACCACTTCTCTATAAATAGGCTAATAAGTTTTAATGTAAACCTCTTACAAAAAATGTGACAATTCAAACTGAGTTTGTGATGAAGCAGTTCATAAGCAATGAAAATTATCAATGGATCCAAGTGTATAGGCAGCTAAAATTACTTTAAAATCTCCAGTTAGACTGTAAAGATTTAGTTTGTTACTGCCCCTTCCCACCTTCCAAGCCTCTGTATTGGTACCCTAATGTGATACGTCTTATCCACTAAAAGGGAATCTTGGAAGGGGGGAGGAGTTAGGGCTATTT
Source organism: Lithobates clamitans (assembly GCA_037952925.1). Lineage (NCBI taxonomy): Eukaryota > Metazoa > Chordata > Amphibia > Anura > Ranidae > Lithobates > Lithobates clamitans. The sequence goes on along the minus strand of JBBGZY010000160.1, from coordinate 9,611,939 downwards.
TTAGATTTTCACAATTGATCAATAATTGTACATCAGAGGTAGACAACCTAAAGAGGTGGAGGTGAACCACAACATGGGAGAAGTCAAAGATCACCGGGCACAGTGTTGCCTCCTCACACCTGATTTAAACCTTTAATTGCCATACTACCGTGTCACAATCGCATGAGTAGCGATGACCCCGCAGGGTTGCTACGTGTTACAGCATCCACACATTTCACCCTTCTGCCAGACATCCATTAGACACACTTCTCAGTCAATGAACAGTCTCCTGCTTGTTTTTTTGTTGTTTTTTTATTAGGAAATTGAACTTGGTTGGGAAAAAGGGACATGGGATGCCCATAGGATAAATTGTATTTTGTAGAACTAAAGGAACTGCATTACACTTCTCAGCAGAACAAGACGGCTGATCCTAAACTTGACAGACTTTTACCTCCAGAACACTTCTTCCAGCTCACTTCCTCCAGCATTCTACTTCGCTGTCCAATTTTAGTAATGCTGTCACATCATCAGAACATGACTAGGCCTCACTCTGAATAGGTCCCAGTGTCTTTACTTGATGGCCCTTTGTAGACCGGTTCTGCAGTACCCCTTTGTGATAGCAACCGATTTGATAGAGAAGAATAAATGTAGATGGACTACTGATCCCAGCAGGTCCGACTTGCAAATCCCTGCCCTTCTGTCTGCAGCGACTTGACACAAAACTCTCATGTTCTCTCCCTCTGGCTCTACATCCAGCTCCCCTGGCATGTCTCTTCCAGAGCTTTCTACTGTGCTTTCTACTGACCGGCACCTGCCCTGGATCCTTCCTGAATGATTTTACTGACATGACTGTCCTTCCAGCTTCTGTTTCAGGACACCTCTCCATGACTGTGTAAGGAGAGGCTGCCTCCCAGCTCCCGAGCTCCCCCCTGAGGTACACCCCCCCCCCAGAAAGGGGGTTCCCTCAGACAGTCTAACACTTCATCATCCAGTTCACCCAGTGGACAACTCCTCCAGCAGGCTGACCATGAGTATATATAGGAGGCCTGCCCCCTGCCAATCCTAGTTGGGAATTGGTCAGAGCTCCCACAAGCACCCCATGTCACTCCAGCTTTCTGCCCTGCCCCTTTTCCAGAACCTTCTCCCTGGAAACAGGAGGCGCCCAAGAGCCGAGGCACATGTCAGTCACCCACTGCTACACTAAATCACTGCCCTGCCCCCAGATCAAAACAAACAAGCCTAGCTCACAGCATAGTCCTGCTTAAATTTACCTGCGCTGGCAGTTTACACAAAAAACCTACACTAGCACCTACTCACCTAAGGTAGAGGGTGCTACACGTGCATTGCACAGAAATCGTGGGTTTAAATCAGGTGGTGAGGAGGCAACAAATCGCCTCCTCAACACCTGTCAACACACATTCGTATCGCTTTTTAGAGGAGCAGCAGTGTCTGCAGCACTTGTGAATGAGCCCTTAGTTGCATTTCGCAGCGGCATCCTTAGGGCTTGTTCACACGTAAAGTTGGGGGGGTGGTAAAACAGCAGGATATCTCAGAAGTATATGGCTAGGCGCAACAAACCTGCAGGAAAGCTGCAGGCAAACTGCACTGCACCCGTGGTTTGGGTAAACTGCAGCCCATCAGTGTGAAAACAGTCATATACTATTATGCCCAGAACTCCGCTCTCGCGCGCCCATGGGGGCGCGCAGCGTGGCGATTGTGGCCACGCCGTGTTGCTGGGACACGGCGCGACCCTGATCTCTGTAAAGAGCCGTGTCCGCGGCTCTTTAACCATGTCATCAGCTGTGTCCAATCACAGCCGGTTACATGTAAACAAGGAATTGTCGGTAATCGGCTCTCCTCGCCTCACAGTGACATTGAGTGTGTGGCGAGGAGAGCCGATCAGCGGCATCTCCATGCAGGGGGATATCTAGGAATGTAATCAGGGCACTGATCATCAATGCCCTGATTCCAATATTGCAAAATAGTGTAACAAATCAGTGCTCACCATTGCCCACCAATGCCAGCTATCAGTGCCTACCAGTGGCAGCAATCAGTGCCCACCACTGCCCACAAGTGCCACCAATCAGTGCCCATTAGCAATGCCAGTCAGTGCTGGCAATCAGTGCCGCCTATCAGTGCTGCCCATCAATGCCCATCAGTAATGCCCATTAGTGTCGCCCATCAGTGCCACCCATCAATGCCCATCAGTACTGCCTATCCGTGCCGCCTATCAGTGCCCACCAGTGCCGCCTATCAGTGCCCACCATCAGTGTCATCTATTAGTGCCCATCAGTGCCACCTAACAGTGTCCATTAGTGCCGCCTATCAGTGCTCATTAGTGCCACATATCAGTGTCACCTATCAGTGCCCATAAGTGCGGCATATCAGTGCCACCTAATCAGTGCCCATAAGTGCTGCCTTATCAGTGGCCATAAGTGCCACCTCATCAATGCCCACCAGTGCAGCCTATCAGTGCCCATCAGTGCTGCCTCATCAGCACACATCAGTGAAGGCGAAAAATGACTTAGTTACAAAATTTACTGACAGAAAAAAAGTAAAAAACATTTTTTTTTTCAAAATTTTTGGTCTCTTTTTTTTTGTAAAAAATAAAAAACCCAGCAGTGAATAAATACCACCAAAAGAAAGCTCTATTTGTGTCAAGAAAAAGATAAAAAAAATGTTTGGGTACAGTGTAGCACGACCGCGCAATTGTCATTAAAAGTGCGACAGCGCTGAAAGCTGAAAAATGGCCTGGACAGGAAGGGGGCGTAAGTGCCCTGTAGGCAAGTGGTTAAAGTAGTTCCTCTGCAGTGCACTCTGTTTGATGCTCTGGGATGGTGGGTCAGCAAGGCCAGACCGCAAACTACCAGTCACCTGCCCGCGATCTACAGGTTGCTGACCCCCTTTGTACATTAAGTCAGCCATGGCTGGGAAAGGGGGGGGGGGCAAGGTCAGGGGATGAGAGTGGCTGTGGCCAGCACAGAGAGCAGACCGAACAAGGGGGACCATTCCTGTACAGTGAGTGATCGCCCCATCCTAGTGGCACATTCATATCAGCTGCCTGCACTCTCTGCTTTTTAACACACCCTCCCCATTGCCGTAATCCCAGTAATGTTTGCTGTAATTAAAAACAAGTAGGTCCTTAAGCGCTAAAACTATCAGTCATATATGAAGATGTGCATATCCTGGAGAATATAAGAAATAGCTGAAACCCAGTGCAGCCGCCAACCACTGGAAAAGGTGGACAACAGAACATATGTACAACAAATGCAGCGCTCTATGGGACCAGCGTAAAAAAACTTGCGAACCTTATGTCAAGTAAAGTTAATTTATTTGCTGCACACTAGGAATAATTAAAAACAACTGTCAATGGTGATGAAATAATAAAAATGTCTAAAAGCAATATAAAAACCCATCACTGTAGTTGATATATTGTGAAAAAATGTGTACACGATACCACCATAAGATCCAGATGATGAAGTGTTAACTTCAACCGGTGTACTTCAATTCTCAGTCCTAGAATGGATAAATAAATCTCCAGGGAGAGCCGCCAAGATGGAAAGGCAATAATCACAATTGTGAGACTTGTTGGCTCTCACAATTGTGAGACAGTGCCTTGTTGCAGATGCCAGGCCCGCTGTATTGTGGGAGGTGTTTTGTAGTGCACTCAGCTGGAAGATGGAAAAAAAGGTGATCATACTGACCGATGCCAGGCGCCCTGCATGATGCAAATGTCGGGCCGGAAGCGGAGACAGCCGGGAAATATGGAGGTGGATCGCAAGCTCAGTGTTGCCGTGACGACCGTGGCTTACATGTTTTGCGCGCATGCACCTTGTAAAAGTCCGCTGTTCCCATAGAGCGTTTGTTGTATATGTTTGCTGTAACTGGCTGCTAAGATTGCAGGTAACATTCAATGAAGGTAACCCCTGAGATTTCTCCTAATATGCTCATTTTGCATTGCCTGTATTTGTGACAAATTTATTTTACAGTCTGCAGTTTCAGCACCTATAATTTTTTTCCTGAAAATAATGCTTAGCGAGGGAGCAGTACAGTTATTTAGGGTATCTATCTACTAATGAAGCTTTTTTCCACAACCATGTGCAGCTAATGTTGTTGTGGGTGTATGCAGACGTGGCTTAACAAAATGGTCAAATATTCACAACATAACTTCTTTAGACAGAGCAACAAAATAACTGTGCAAAACATGCCACTATATGAAATGAAACAGATGTAGTTAATGTAAGCATTGTAAATATTAACTCTTGACAATGATATAAAATGTGAACAGTCTGTTCATAACACATGGTTCACTTTTGGGTTATCCCAACACTAAACCAGTCAGCATATACACAACAATCATAATCAGGGCACCTACAAACTACAAGGGTTCATCCAACTGTTTGCTTAGTGGTTGCCTGTGATATGTGGAGCATTTAGGCGGTGATGGGTTCCCTTCTACATACCCTTCTTTTGAGGCTGGGTTCACACTATTGCGAATTGGATGTAGGTTTCTTCGCATCCAATTCGCATGTCAGGAGATTGTGATGGCTCACTATGGAGCTGGTTCACACATCTCCGGAATGGCTCCAGAGCGAATTGCAAAAAACATTGCGTTTTCTGGTCCGTTTCAGGTCCAAATTCAGTCAAAAATTCAGACCGAAATCGGACCTGAAATGGTGAACAGGGACGCACCGGACACCTGCTGTGAGCCGCTCTGTGCGGCAGTGTAAACCCAGCCTGAATCTTTTACTGCTACCCAATGTTATTCCTGCTGTCCTCTCTAGGTCTTGCTTATCTGCTGGTCTTGCTGTTATTCATTGCTTCATTCCTAGATCATGCTGTCTACCTGTTGCTGCTCTTCTGGCTGCAATATGCAATCAAATACTGTCTACCTTTCCCTACATTTTAGGATTCTTTGCTGTGGCTCATGCAAGCACACTTTATTTTACTATCCCTTTTAGGCGTGCCATGAAGGTAAGTGGGAATGGCCAAAGGCTCACGTCTTGATTGATTCATATTATTTTAATAAGGCAGGAGAGTCCACTCTGATTTCCCATATAGGATCACATGTGCTTCCTATAACATGTGATCCTATTGCAGGATTTGTCTCCTAACTAACCTTATCCTTTGTTCCTGCCTGTTCTCAGCCTGTACCCTACTACCTTCCAATCCCTCCAAGAAAAAAAAGATATGAGACATTGTATGTGTAGCACTACCCCCAAAGGAGCTGCTAATGAATGTTTGATGCTGCACCCTGCCTCTCAACCCCAAGAACGGTCTTAACCCTCTGGCACACCTGCTGTGGGACCCAGCAATAGAGAGAAACACAATAGGAATAAACCATAAAGTATATTTACCATAGCCCTGGATCCCGTCACTTCACCAGCTGTAGTAGTAAATAGAGACTCACACAGAATAGCAATTAACCACTCAGAAAGTTTACCAAAGTGAATATTAAACACGATGAACAATGAGACAAATCAGAAACAATAAATGACAGTAGATAACAATTAGTGTATATGTGAAAAGGTGAGTTCAAAAATCACAGTAGGGAGTATATGCAGACAGGTGTATAATGGGACAGGCGTTCAATATGCTCCAATTCCTATATTGAACACCTTCCCACCGAAACCCCAATACACACACACCAAACTGTTATAATATAATGCTACTTACATCCAACAGTACAATGCAATATTTAACTTGCACTCAAGGGCCTAGGTGGTAATTCAATGTTCAAACTATAAAGTAGAGCTGTGATGCTTTGCAGAAGATGATGAAAGTTCTTTTTCTCCAAGTATCTTCAGCTAGCCTGTATTTAAACTGCAGTATTTGTAATCCAACAGGGAAACAAAGAGAAAGCAAACTGTGGAATAAATGATGTGTTAATAACTGTTTGACTGAAGAAATACGGCACTTGTAACAATTCCTCCTTATCTGTGAGTGTATTGCAGTACTGACTTTATAGCACAGGGAATAACAGACCCTAGAGTTTAGCTGTATGCGGCCTATGAATAGGTAGGATCACTTCTGTGGGACTACACGTCTCACCAGCAGTCTGTAAATAACTCACTTAGCAATTAGTGCACTTTACTGAAAATGGGCAGGTGCCCTCTCACCACAAAAGACCCAGAGGCTGTGAGGCTCTGTCCAGTCTCCCCTCTTGATGTCTCAGTCTGATGGAAGATGGCGCCACAGTGCTGCACCACTCCTCCGGATGGCTGGGATGCAGGAAACTTACAGGTGTCCTGGCACTTTACACCGATCTGCTTGCTAAGCTGGCTGGGCTGTATTCTGAAGTCTCTCAGAGGCTGGCGATCCCGATCCGCGCTGTGGAGGCCGCAGTCTTTTGGTCACACACAGACCTCCCTGCTGGTTGTTGAATGGCATCCGGAGAGGCTGAAAGCACCCCATGTCTGTCCTTTTATCTGGTTACCCAGCAGGCTGTTCTGTGACTTGGCATTGTGGGTCAGTAGTTCCCAGACTGATTTAACAACATGAGTCACTTCCTCATCAAACTACATTCCCCACAATGAATAGTTGTTTGCTTCTGAAAAAAAAAAGATCCTGGTAAAGTTTCAGCGGTCACTAGAGGGAGCCAAACCCTTACTTAAGAAACAACACATTACTTAACGTGATAACTTGGTAGCAAACCCCTGTGCTACATATGTGATTTCCTGTCTGTCAGTCAGGGAGTATTGGTTGGGCTTGATGACTGAACCTTAGCAGCTTAACACAAAGCTGTTCCCCTAATAAAAAGGGGAAAAAGCCTCCACTGAAAAATGCAAGAATAATCTACAAAAAGAGTGCCAGCTGGTCATCTTAAGAATCCACAATCCACCTATTGCTAAAAGAACTGATATAACAGACAGATGAGTTTTGGGAGCAAACAATTTTGCGGCCTCTGAAATGCTTTGACTGTATTCTATCTTCCTGGTATGTCAATTATTTTAGCTATAAATGACTGTGGACTCTTAAGACGACCAGCCGATGCTCTGTTTGAGGATTTACCTTTCAACCCCTGACCTCCCTCAACATATTATTTTCTACCTCTAGCCTGTTGGATTTCCTGAATCTAACAGCTTACATGTCATGACCTCACTAGTACTCTACCTGCCCTAACCATTTTTAATGTTCCTGACCAAGAGGGGTATTTTTAAGTGAAGCGAATACCAATATCCAACCTCCACTATACACTGTGGATACCACTATCTGCTCTCCACTATACAATGCAAAGTTACTCCACACTGTGGCCTGCATTTTATGCCCCATTCATAAAATGCATGCCACAGTTAGGAGCCAGCAGTAAGGTAGCACAGTTTTTTTAGTGATTGAAGGAGAGGCTGGTCATGTGACAGTTCCTCTGGCTGGGCTCTCTTGCTGGCATTTTTTTTCTTCATTTATTTTAGTTGTTATGACCAACATTTACCGGGGTTATCTAGAATTACCAGCAAGATTGAAATATGACCTACAGTATGTTATATAATTTTAGCATAAGTGATCTATCAGTACATTGCTTAGTGTATTAGAACATAACAGCTGATCAACAGTAAGGTATCTAGCCATGAAAACAACTTTATCTTTGCTGCTATTGCGCAGGGCTGTATCTACCATAAAAAGAGTTTGCATGGTTTGTTATTATTTCTGTTTATGCCTCATTATTTAGAAACTCTTTTTATGTTGTATATCCCTCTGTACTATAGTTTAAAAATGGACATTGTGATCATGAAATTAAAAATGTTTGCCTTGTTTACAGATATGGTTGATGTTGCACCTGATTTATACAGTTGCTAGACTTTTCTGTCTGCAAACAAAATGCATTTGAAATGCTAAAAGTATAAAAAATGAAACCCCTGCTGTGATTTTTAGGAGTTATTCGTCTGACTCCCAACCTTGTTTTCCTTTTCCAAGCCTGTTATTCTACTCTTGACATCAATTATGGACAGCTTTTAAATTCAGCATACACAAGATGAAATGTGGAGTAATTTATTTTGTTCTGATTTTTTTGTTTTGTTTGTATGTAGCGCTTACCCCCAAAGGGACCACTGAGAATGTACCCAGGTCTTCCAAATAGTACAGAGGCTGCCAGTTACACAAGCTCAGTCCCACACACACCGATAATTTAGGCTCAATCTAGAGGATGTCTTTTAGAGGACAGGAGTGGTGAGGTGACAGGACTGTGTGGTGGAACTCCACCTAAGAGAGAGAGAGCCACACTGTCTACCAGCATATGAGAGAGAAAGAGAGCCATGCTTTTCCCGAGACTGCTGCCAAGAGACTGAGGATAAAGGAGCCAGGAACAGCGTCACCCACACGGTCCTCCACCGTTCAGCCCAGGGACCCTGCTAGCAGCTCAGCACCATCTAGCCAAGTGGAAACAACCCACACACCACTTCAGGGATAACAAAACCCATCCAGGTGTCCTGTTGGCCGTTGTCCCATCACCCTGTCAGTTCAGCTACCAGCCATCCTGATCAGCCGACAGGAGGTGATCCAGTGCCTTACAACATTGCCAGATCCTGAACCACCATTTGGGACTTCCGTTGTGTAATCACCCAGAGGATTGGTGAGCGGGTGTAAACCCAACATCTTTCTTCACAGACACTGCATGCAGACACCTATTCCCCTTTCTACTGTCAGAGGATGCTTGTTTGGAGCTGCCACTTTTAGCCATTCTGTTCTTACAAACCACTACCTAACAGGATTTCCTAGACGATTACTGTCTCATTTTGATTGATTAAATCTACTCTCTTTACAAAGGGCCCCAACGTTTGCTATCAGAAGACACTAGTACCCTTCAACTCAGGACCTGTAATGTTACAGAACTGTGCTTACTGTACCTGTTAACCCATTTCTTCTTTTTGTATTGTTACTTTCAATGGTGTTTGCGGCCCAGAAGGAGCTGAGAAATTGATAGATCTTCTCTCCTCCCTCTCAGCGTCTGTGTTATGGGCATATAGATTACTGCCCTTTTTCTAAATTTACAGTTGCTAAGTATTGAAGGTTGTCTTTTCTAATGTATTAATTCTTTGCAGGAAGGTTCATCAGTGTTGTAAGCTTCCATATGCTTTAAACCATGATAATATGTTCAATTTGTATCACTACCAGGTGTGTTTCTGTTTTTGGTGATAGTTCACAGCCGGGATAACAGTATTTTTTACTTGTGTCTTTAAATGTGTTTGTAGTAATTTAATTTAACCAGGTGTTCCAGAGGGGCTGAAGTCATTCCTGGGGTTGAGGCAGAGATCAGAAAACCCAAAATTACCAAGCGGCTCCTTCGGGGGAGGCGCTACAGAGGTATCAGAGAATGGGCAGTATATTTAGGACCCTACAGCAGCAGTCCACAAAGCCACTTCTGGCACTTAGCTCCCTTATGGCATTTGCACAACTATCAGTCTCCAGCAAGGTCTTTACTTACAGTATCCCAAGAGCTTGATTCTACCCAGCATCTGCAAGTAGCTCCTAAGTGGGGGAGATAACAAGATCCTTCTCTAAACCCAAGACTTCAGTGCAGTGCCCTCCAGCAAATGTAATCCTCAGGCAATCCTCCCCAGGTGCTTAGCCCAGCAGCTGTTGAGGCCTAGACTGCAGCTTCTTGTATTTAGCAGAGCTGCCTCCAGGAGCAACAGCCCCAAGAGAACCTGGAACCCTCCCTTTAGAGAAAAGAACACTGCTCCGGCCTCCCACACATCCATCACCTCCCCAGCCACCTTCTGGGTGCCTTCTTCCAGGGATTGGCTGGGGCATGATACATATTCAACAGATCATTTAAATCTCCCAGCCCTATGCTCTGGAAAATTATTTCAGAAGCAGGGGGAAGTAATCAAACTCCCAGCTCAGGAAATTCTGAACAGGCCAACACAATCAATCACTGCTCCATTCACTACAATAGGGCCAAAAACAAAATGTACTTAACAGCCCAACTAGAAGAAAGTTCTACATGTGGAAAAACAAAACAAAAAAAACTCACCTCACAAAATAAATATATTTTATTTTGGATAGATTTTTAGTTGCCTGAAGGCATCCCAATTCAGATATTAATCAAGGCGGCAAATGTGCATTGCATAACATATGCATAACACTTTGCACAGCCTTGCCTGAAAGATTTCTCCTAAAACACAAAAAATCAGCACAAGGGATACTAACTGCAAGTTATGTACCTTTTGCCAATTTTTCTGTTTTTAAACTTAGGCTTTAAAGTGGAGTTCCACCCAAAAGTGGAACTTCCACTCATCAGATTCCTCCCCCCCTCCGGTGACACAGTTGGCACCTTTCAGGGGGGAGGGGGGTACAGATACCTGTATATTACAGCATAGATACAGGCAGAATCTGCGGGTATTTACGCCACTTCCTGCTCCCTCCCCGCTGCCTGCTGGGAAACACACGGGTCCCAGAGGCAGCAGGGACCATCCGGATTGCGCTGCGCGACTCGCGCATGCGCAGTAGGGAACCGGGAAGTGAAGCCGCACGGCTTCACTTCCTGATTCCCTTACCGAAGATGGAGGCGGCAGCACCCGAGGACGGAGAGACGCTTCGGCCTCGGGTGCCGACATCGCGGGCGCCCTGGACAGGTAAGTGTCCATGTTTTAAAAGTCAGCAGCTGCAGTATTTGTAGCTGCTGACTTTTAAAAAAAATTTTTTTCGGTGGCGCTCCGTTTTAATGTGGCACCTTCTTTAGAGTTTATTTTAGTGTCCAGGGCTATAATTGTATCACTAAAAACAGTTACCATGCCCAAGGAGCAAATATTTTGACCCATTCAATATTTCAACTCAGCAAATTTTTTAGGGGGATGAAGAAAATTACTATCAGAGATTATTCTGCAATTTGTTTAACTATTGTTCAGCCACTAGATAGTATTGAACACCTTACACTATAAGCATTTTATTCCCAAATTCCCAAAAGAGAAATTGCTAAATATTTAATTGCCATTCCAAGTAAATTAAACATTTAGTCTAACCCCAGCTATTTGTTTTTACAATTTAAACAGAGTACGAAAGAGTTCACTTCCTGTCCCTGTGGCACCATTGCATTGAAATTGGAAGTATGGTTTTCATTGGGACAGGGAGGCACAGAAAGCATTGTAAACTTGACAGAGGCTCTAATCCTTCCCCACTATAAAAATTAAAAATTGCTGTTGACTGCACCACCCTACTACTCGAAACCAAATACACCTCTAGTTTACTCAAATCTATTGTGTAGCCAGAATTCTATACTTCAATGTTACATCCAAGTATACAAACTTATAATATCTAATAAAATATATAAAGTGCAATGTGCCAATACAAAAATACCATAAAAACCACATACAATCACTAAATGAATATATAAAAAACTGCAGTGTCCAATTTGTGCTATGTGCAAATATGCTAATTATTTGCAAAGTTGCTTAGTGAACTATTCTTTAAGAAAAGGAAAGACACTGGAGAGAAGGAAAGGAATTGCTGCTCACCCCTTAGATATTGAGACAGAAAAGAGAGAAGGTATTCCCCACAGCGGGGTTTTTAGGCAGCACAGTAATGGATGTAGTCAGTGTTGTATGAAAAAATATAACAATTTTATTGGAAGCTGACATGGCAGACATATATTCATAACACAATTCCTATCATGAACATAAGACCTGACGCGTTTCAACCCTTAATAGTTGGGGTCTTCTTCAGAGGTTCGGTCTGCTAGAAAGAACATATAAATAGCATTGGTATATACATACATAACTTTCATTGTATAGTAGTAATTACATTCATGATGTAATACACAATATAGTATAGTTACCAGAAAAAATGTATGTCCAACAAGCGAAAGAAAACTTCCCACATGGAGATCCCTTAAAACGATATGTTGTATTTCCCTCCAAACCAAAGGGGAGCTCCGGATGCCTCCACCGCCACCTCAACCCAGACCGGGGTAGTGAGAGGCAAAGTGACTTACAAGAGGCCACACACTAGGGCGCCGCCCGCCAAAGCAAACAGCCGGCCGACGGGCACTAGGAACACCTAGGATGAAAAATTGATGGGACAGACTAAATATACACCCAAAGAATAATAATCAGATTTTTTGTGGGCAGAGGCAACCACCAAGGGACCAGAGTCACCCATATGTAGTATCTATAGTGCATGTGGTTCAAGCCAAACCAAAAAGGAGGTTCCAACCATATTTATATGGTATGTCTTTAGAAACTGATAGGATAAATAGTATATAGCTATAAAGATATTGGCAAAAAACTCCTTTCAAATGAAAAAAGTGAGGTAGTGAAAGGTGTGGGAAAAAAGGAAAAGATGTGAAAATGGTAGGAGCATGAAATCATCGTGCAAAGAAAAGGTGAAGTGTGTGGGAAGGAGTGTGCTGTGAAGTGTGAGCAAGGAGATGATGGGGGGGGGGGGGAGAGAGAAAGCAATGGTGATGAGGTACACGCATATTTATTACCTCAAAAAGTGCTAGCCATTGTATGTGACTGCATCAAAAAGCCCCATGAAGACTAGACTGACACCTGTTTGCCAACCCGGGATTGGTCACAGGTCATATGGGACTCAGAAGGTTAGTATCCAAATCTAAGTCCACTAGTCTAGAAGCAAAACAAAAAGGAAAAGGAAATGTTTTTGTATCTATGAAAAAAAATAAGCATACTATGATCATAAGTAGTCAAACAGTAAAAAAATCAATAGCAGATAAAAGGGTCACCAGGCCCTGATTGCATGGGGTAAAACAATGATGCAGAGGCATAAGGCTAGAAGGGCATACTTACTGGGTAGTGACCACAGATGGTGGCAAAGAGTGATGGTAGGCAACGGAGGGTGTGTATGATCATCCAGGCCGGGGGAGGGGGGAGGGGAGGGGGGAGGGAAGGAAAAAGGGGGGAAAAAGGGGAAGGGGGGGGGAAAAGGGAAAGGGGAGGAGGGCAAGACTGGATCCTAGCAACGAAATACTGATTATTGGACTGCTTTAGGTCATATTCCACTCTCAGGCAGTCCAGAGAGAGGGAACATGCCTATTGTGTTTTACCAGAGACAAAGCCCTTTAGGAATGGAGCAAAAGAGATAGCATCGTTTAGTCCTGGGAAAGAGGTGGAATTTAATTTAAATATCCACCTCTGTTCATGCTGCAATAGGATTTTGTTCCAGTCGCCGCCTCGCGTCGGTATATGAACTCGATCGAGTGCGGCGAAAGATACGGGGCGTAGTGTACCTCATGTCTTGTGAATGTGGGGCACACTACGTCGGTAAGACTAAACAAGAGTTCCATCGACGCATATCCAAACATATCTACCACATGCAAATTAGCAATCCGTACTTGCCACTTGGGCGACATGTGATGGAAACCCACAACTACAGAATGCCTAAAGTATCTTTCGCCGCACTCGATCGAGTTCATATACCGACGCGAGGCGGCGACTGGAACAAAATCCTATTGCAGCATGAACAGAGGTGGATATTACGCGATGCTATCTCTTTTGCTCCATTCCTAAAGGGCTTTGTCTCTGGTAAAACACAATAGGCATGTTCCCTCTCTCTGGACTGCCTGAGAGTGGAATATGACCTAAAGCAGTCCAATAATCAGTATTTCGTTGCTAGGATCCAGTCTTGCCCTCCTCCCCTTTCCCTTTTTCCCCCCCTTCCCCTTTTTCCCCCCTTTTTCCTTCCCTCCCCCCTCCCCTCCCCCTCCCCCCTCCCCCCACAACCCCCCCCCCCCCTTCTCATTTTCTCCTCTTCTTGCCTCCGGTGTTATTATATATTTTTGATTTGATTATGCTATATTTTTTATACATATTTTTGTACATTTTATGTTTATTTCATATTGTTTTGTTCTTTTGACTCATTGTTTTTCTACCTTTCAATTTGATGCTATGTGGTTGCCAATTGCATATGATTGAATTTCTCCTTTTTACTGACGCTCTGCTTACTTGTATGTAATGTATTAACAGCAACATGAATTCAACATTGATGAGCCCAAAATACAATGTTCTCTGTATGTGTGTCTGTTTTCCCTCCAGCCAGGGGGGGGCGCTGGTGCTCTCTCCGCCATCGCTCCTCAGTGCGGGGGTGATTGGTGACGTGCCTTCCCGGCAAGGGGGGGGGGGAAATGGGCCGACACGATTAGACGGCTCCTCCCCCCCCCTCTATTCCCCGTCTGGCGATCGGGTGGCCACCGTGCGCCGCACTGGGGATCTATTCCTCCTTGCCGGCGGCGTCCCTGAACATTCTTGGATACCCTTCGCCACTGCGCATGCGAGGGGCCCCGCGCGTGCGACGTGACGTCATGGGTATCGCGAGATTTCGGCGAGAATGACGAGATTTCGGAGCGTACGCTCTTCCTGGACGCCGGGGAAGCCACACACGGCTGCCTGAATGGCGGCCATGCTGCCCCCCACGCAGCTGCTGGCTGACCGGACACACCTGGGATGGGGTGGGACAGGCTATGCACACCCCTAATTAATCAAGGATATATAAGTGTTATTGGCAATAGACTCACAATCCTTTCCCGGCCTGGATGATCATACACACCCTCCGTTGCCTACCATCACTCTTTGCCACCATCTGTGGTCACTACCCAGTAAGTATGCCCTTCTAGCCTTATGCCTCTGCATCATTGTTTTACCCCATGCAATCAGGGCCTGGTGACCCTTTTATCTGCTATTGATTTTTTTACTGTTTGACTACTTATGATCATAGTATGCTTATTTTTTTCATAGATACAAAAACATTTCCTTTTCCTTTTTGTTTTGCTTCTAGACTAGTGGACTTAGATTTGGATACTAACCTTCTGAGTCCCATATGACCTGTGACCAATCCCGGGTTGGCAAACAGGTGTCAGTCTAGTCTTCATGGGGCTTTTTGATGCAGTCACATACAATGGCTAGCACTTTTTGAGGTAATAAATATGTGTGTACCTCATCACCATTGCTTTCTCTCTCCCCCCCCCCCCCCCCCATCATCTCCTTGCTCACACTTCACAGCACACTCCTTCCCCACACACTTCACCTTTTCTTTGCACGATGATTTCATGCTCCTACCATTTTCACATCTTTTCCTTTTTTTCCACACCTTTCACTACCTCACTTTTTTCATTTGAAAGGAGTTTTTTGCCAATATCTTTATAGCTATATACTATTTATCCTATCAGTTTCTAAAGACATACCATATAAATATGGTTGGAACCTCCTTTTTGGTTTGGCTTGAACCACATGCACTATAGATACTACATATGGGTGACTCTGGTCCCTTGGTGGTTGCCTCTGCCCACAAAAAATCTGATTATTAATCTTTGGGTGTATATTTAGTCTGTCCCATCAATTTTTCATCCTAGGTGTTCCTAGTGCCCATCGGCCGGCTGTTTGCTTTGGCGGGCGGCGCCCTAGTGTGTGGCCTCTTGTAAGTCACTTTGCCTCTCACTACCCCGGTCTGGGTTGAGGTGGCGGTGGAGGCATCCGGAGCTCCCCTTTGGTTTGGGAGGGAAATACAACATATCGTTTTAAGGGATCTCCATGTGGGAAGTTTTCTTTCGCTTGTTGGACATACATTTTTTCTGGTAACTATACTATATTGGTGTATTACATCATGAATGCAATTACTACTATACAATGAAAGTTATGTATGTATATACCAATGCTATTTATATGTTCTTTCTAGCAGACCGAACCTCTGAAGAAGACCCCAACTATTAAGGGTTGAAACGCGTCAGGTCTTATGTTCATGATAGGAATTGTGTTATGAATATATGTCTGCCATGTATGTTCAGCTATTTAGTTTTTAAGTACTCCCCACTGGAGCTCATTGTTTTTAACTCTTTTGGTATAGCTTCCAATAAAATTGTTATATTTTTTCATACAACACTGACTACATCCATTACTGTGCTGCCTAAAAACCCCGCTGTGGGGAATACCTTCTCTCTTTTCAGTGAACTATTCTTTAGCCCGGGTTTACACCTATGCGAATTAGATGCAGCTTACACCGCATCTAATCGCAGGACATTTTAAAATACATTCATATGAATGCATCTGGTTCACATATGTGCGTTGCATTCACACTGCGCATTGCACAAAAAAGTGTGCGTTTTCTGGGCATTGTGGTGCGAATTACGAGACCCTTATCTTCTATGGGAACACATCTGCTTCGCAGATGCATTGCGTTCTGAACGTGGATTATCTACTTCTCCTCACTACACCTCCCCCTCTCTCCCCCCAGTCTCCGTCCCCCTCTCCCTGCTCACTGATCCTGAGCTAAAACGCAGTGATTCCTTTGAACAGGAGATTTTTATCTCCCCAGTGAAACCTGAGCTTCAATTCGCACCGCACATGTGTGAAACCGGGCTTAATGGTGGAAGTGTCACAAGGAGAAATGGATGATTGACCTGACAAGCACAAGAAATAACTATCCATAAAGAATAGTTCACTGAGCACTTTGCAAATAATTAGCATATTTGCACATAGCACAAATTGGACACTGCAGTTTTTTATATATTCATTTAGTGATTGTATTCGTATGTGGTTTTTATGGTATTTTTGTATTGGCACATTATATTATTTATTTTTTTCATTCATTATTTATATATTTTATTAGATATTATAAGTTTGTATACTTGGATGTAACATTGAAGTATAGAATTCTGGCTACACAATAGATTTGAGTAAACTAGTGGTGTATTTGGTTTCAAGTAGTAGGGTGGCGCAGTCAACAGCAATTTTTTAATTTTTATTTTTATCACTTAATATTGGTGATTTTTTTTATTTCAGCAACCAAATTGGGATTTAAATTTATTTACTTAAAATACTGAGTTATATTTGCGCCGGTGACTCTCACATACTTCTTCCCCACTATACACTAAACAAAATTAAAAAAATTAAGCTGTGGTCAGGCTTTAAGTTAGGCACATGCTGCTGTATATATTAGTGTAATACAGGTTACTGTCAACCTTGAGCAAGGTGGGCTGTGATCCACCAAAAGTCTGTTAATAACAAAGTTATATATTTTTTTTTAACTCCATATACCAGTGAAGGGAACTATTCCTCCCACTGGCACCAAAGATGAGGCACTATTCCTCCCACTGACAGTAACCATGGGGCACTATTCTGTCTACTAACACTAACTATGGGGCACTTATTCTTCCCATTGACACCTAGGATGGGGCAATATTCCTCCTATTGTCACCAAAGGGACTATTCTACCAACTGACACCAACAATGGGACATCAATCTTCAAATCGACACAAATGTACAAATGATGGGGAACTCTTCCTCCCACTGACACCAATGATGAGGCACTATTCCACCCACTGATTCCCAACCCCAGTCCTTAATCTTCCCAATGGGTCATGTTTTCAGTATTTCCTTCACGTTGCACAGGTGCTTTAAATCAGTGTCAATGGCTTGGTATTTGTGACAGATGTTTAATATAAGGGAAATTCCCAAAACATGACCTACCAGTGGTATTTGAGGAATGAGTTTAAGAAATACTTTTAACCTACACCAAAACTGGGGTACTATTCCTCCCACTGACACCACCATTGGGCATATTCCTCCCACTGACACCACCATTGGGCATATTCCTCCCATTGACACCAACAACAAGGCAATACTCTTTCTACTGACACTAATAACGAGGCAGTATTCCCTCCTCTGAAAATAATTTTGGGGCACTATTCCTTCTACAACTGCCCACCAACAATGTGGTGTTGTTAACTTATATTGACCACCAACACTGGGACATTTTTCACTTTCATTGATCATCAACACCAACCACTGGCTCTGGGGCATTTTAACTCCAGTGGCGTTGGAGCATTATTTTACTCCCATTGACCACTCACACCCTGGCTTGACACTGGGGCATGTTTTACTGCATTGGCCACTAATCACAGTCTCTCCCCTCTCCTTCCGCAAAACTCTGAAGAACCCCGAACTGGCCCTTTGTCTAAAGTGCTTGAGGGCTCCAGTTTTAAAGAATGGGCATACTATGCAAGTTGAAATAGTACTGTCTATGACGGACAGCTATTGTTGATGACTGGAGCCTGTTAGGATGCACCCAAACTGAAAAAGGAGTTAATTTGGCTAGTTATATAATTCATACATTCATTTGTAAATACACTTTGTGTTGAGTAACATTTATCATGTTGGGTTTACTATTATAAACTTTTAATAACTGTTCCTAGGGCCAAACAAATAAATATGCATGCTGCAAATAGACTTCATGACCTGTCTAAATAAAATCTCAGGCAGTACTGTGTGCTCTGTGTTTATAACTGAGACTTGAAAAATTGATGGCTTGTCAGACTGAATCCCTGAATGAAGTACAGTGTGGTAAGAGGAAGTGGCTCTGTCATTTAACTTGTAAGTTCGTTTATTTTGGAATGTGTATTAATGCCTTAAGGGTGTTGCACAGAGCATTAGGGAATGGATACATTTAATAAGTTATACAACTAATTAAATGTGTCTGGTAAAAAAAATGATACGTTTAAAATGCACTATAAATATTATATATTGACTAACAGTAATTACGATTACAAAAAGTGTGAAGACATACATACCCTGCATAAAGATTATTGAGAAAAATCAAACATATTGTGACTAATATAACTGCCAAAGGAAACTTTGTCAACAGTAAGAAGCATATTTTTGTTTACTTTCTTTATACTCGCATGCGTCCACTAAATATGTCCTGTTGACTTATTTCAAACACACCTCATTCTTTAAGCCCACTTCAATAAAAAGTCAATGAAGTTGCTTTCACAAACATGTAACTGTTTACAATGTTTACGTTCCAGGCCCTGAAAGAGTCAAAAAGCAAGGGAAATGTTTGTCCTTGACGAAAGAACCATAGTCCAGTAAAGTATATGTAAACCCTCATCTTGTAAAACAACCAGTTCAGTTTAAAATAGAAATGAACAGTGAAATGTTTGTGTATACATATAAAAACATTATGAATATCTTTTTTCCCCTCTTTTTTTTTTTAGTGATCACATACCCTCAGTTCTCAGTCGCATAAGGATTTTAGAGAGCTGGGGACGGAGAAACAACAGTAGACTGGTTTTCCCAGTGAATGGCTGTGTAGAGGAAAGGCATGCTAAGACAATCTGATCATTGGAGAAGGGCAGGCCAAGTTCCCAGTACAGCTTGAGAGTTGACCATGCTGTGCTCTCATGCATAGTATGGTCAGTTTTTGATAAAAAAAAAGTAGAGGAACTAGCAGGAACACCATGAATTTAACACAAAGGAAGCAATAGAAAATAGAATAGAAAATACTTTTTCATACAAGTACATGGTACAGCAGGCACATATCCGGAATATGAAACTTTGGGGCTACATATTCTTTAATATTACTGTGTGTAGGGTCCATTTTTTTAACATATGTGGTTGATACTATGGGTTAGAGCAGGGGTCTTCAAACTTTCTCAAAAGGACAGTTTACTTTTCTTCAGACCATAAGGGGCACCCCTGTGGCTAGTGGGGAAAAGAAAATTCCTTGGCGGCAACAGGAGTAGAAAATTCCTCAGAATCGATAAGTAGTGGGAGCAATGGCCTAGTGTCACATCTACCCCAACGCAGGTGGTCAGACACTACGGCTGGCTACTGTGTTCTTCACCTATAGCAGCCCCCTTTCCCATAAGGCAAGCAGGCCTACCAGTACTTGGTTGCCCCCAGGTCTTATACACAATGATATAGTGCCTGGCCACCACGCCAGGGCAGGTGCGAACTGAGCAAAGCAAACAAATACTTGCGATTTGCAGACAGGTAGCATGGTTCTATGACAGTCCAGGTAAAGGTAGGCTGAGTTCAGGAATAGTCCAAAATCCAGTCCAAGGTCATACACAGGTAAATCCAAACTAGGAAAGCAAGGCAGACAGACAGGTGGCTTGATCAGGAATTAAACACGTATCACTATCACAAGCATGCAAGTGAGGGTTTAGCTGGCTTATAAGAAGTTTGAGTTTCCACCCAGAGACTGACCACATCAATCAGCTTGCAGGTGGGCAAAGACAGGGAGAATGCCATAGCCAAAACCTGGATGTTGGAATAAGGAGCAGGAGCGCTAGATGCTCCTGACACCTAGCTCCTGTGGTAAGTGGAAGGAAGAATAATGCCCCGTTGTTGGTGTCAATGGAAGACATAGTGCCCGTATCAGTTGGAGGATTGAGCACCATTGTTGATGTCAGTGCGAGAGATAGTGCCACAAGGGTCAGTTAACTACAAGCAAAGGGCTACATCCAGACAGAGAGCCATAGTTTCAGAACTACTGAGTTACAGTTTATAAATATTGTATACTTCCATAATACCATGGAAGAGGTATTTCTGGCATGCAGGAAGGTCATGTGTTCACACCATGAAAAAAGATGGCAAATTTAAAGTCATGCTGTACTCCAGGCAACATAAGGTGCAACAGGTACCATTGTGGTATGGGTTGTCATGTCAGCTGTTTGCAGTTCATCGTGAGTGATGTGGATCTTCATTACTAGATAACATGTTTGACATTTATCTTACATTGTGGGGCATGATTATATAGATAGGAGTTTTATATTGGTTTTGAGGGATACCCCACACAAAGAACAAAAAAACAGAAAATAGAGTGGATCCCCTCAAAATCCATACCAAACTCTTATCCAGGCATACATAAGGAAGGTAGAGTGAGCGTGTGTAACCCCCCCCCCCCCCCCACACACACACACACACACACACAAAGCCATACTGAGCAACATGCCTTCAAATTGGCCAACTTGTCTGGGGGGTCCCATGTTGATGGGGTCAAGAGCCTCATCTTCACATCCCTAGTCTGGTGATATAGGATTCTGTGTTGGAGACTCATCGTATTCAAGAAGCCCCTTTTGAAATAAAAGCATTCCAGATATCTGACGCCTCCTAACATGAATGAGTATGGGGTACATAAAACCCCTAGTTACCCATTTAATAAAAAATGTAAACAGCAAAAACAACACCAACACCATAGAAAGTTTTTTTTTTATATAAAACAACATGTTTCACAATGAAATCCCAACTTCAATCATGATGAGCAATGGCTCAATGCCCCGTGATCTGCCAACATACTGTAAAAACAATGCCATGATGATCTTCTGTCACAAATTATGTCTCCTGATGTGGGCACTTGAATGTCAACAAACCAGCTGGGAATGCTGGCTAACATCTTTGATCAAATATGGTCATGACCATATTCAGTCAATGTCACCCAGGATGTCCGCCAGCTTGTTTGCAATTTGAAACTAGCTGGCAGGCAGCTGGAAGCTGTCATTAAGCGGCAGTAGGATTATACTGCCACCAAATAAATTATTTCTGGCTGTAGCAGCCAGAGGTTTGGGTGAAAATCCAGGCAATCTGGCCAAATCTGGCAATTTTGTTTGTCCGCTCTGGAAGCTGCAAAGTGCTTGAGTTCAGGGCAAGGTCATGCTTAAACGAAACTGGAAGCTCATGGTTACCAGTACACCCCAACCCCCCTCGCCCATCACCACTACAAGGAGAGAGTGTAACAGTGACAAGATTTAAGTAAGAATACACATCTCCTGTATTTATACAATATTCTGCAGTTCAACTTTAAGTGTGACTAGGAGATAGGTGCTGTTGTTGCACATCAAATTACCTGCTTGGAGCTGATACTTCTGGAGCTGAGCCTTGAAGGCGGTTAGAATCTTGGGCTCCAGTCAAGAAACCATTGCCATAGCTACACTGCACCGGATTAGGATTAGTTTGTGTGCCATACAAACTGAGGCCATAAAAATGGCAGGCATTTTGAAAAAAGAAATTGACATTGCTTCATTCTCCAAAGAAGCCAAGTCTTTTCGAAACAAGTTACCTAGTCACATGGAACAGATACATTCAGGAGGATATCTAAACTGTATTAAAAGAATAGACTTTGTTCTTGGGGGGGTGTCAGGGTACCATTGGCGCCGGACCTGGGCGTTTGCATGCGCCTATGCGCTGGCGCGCTCCGTTACGCACCTTACAGCAAGTTCCTGTTGTTCCCGGGCGTCGGCGCGGCGCTAGGGCGCGCGCATGTGCACGTGCGCGCGTACGGGCGTGCGCACGTTCACGATAGCGCCGGTTTGGCGCCAAAGTGCACATAATAGTCCCCCTGTGCCTCTGGCACATTGCTGCTTCGTCTCAGCTCTGTGATTCTTGTAAACCTGCACCTGATTGTTTGTTACCTATCTGACCCGGCTTGTCTGACCATCCGTCCCGCTCCAATCCGACCCGGCCTGCCTGACTACTCTCCTACTGCCTGCCTGATACCGTTGCCGATCTCTGCCTGCCTATCGACTCTGCCTCTGCCTGCTGTTACTGCCTGTCTCATACCCTTGCTGACCCGGACCGTCTGACCCTGCTTGTGCCTGCTGTTGTTCTTGCTGTTGCATCTTCAGCTTCAGCTCCAGTGATCTCTGCATCTCCAAGTGTTCCAGCTTGCTGCCTCCAGTCTCCAACTGATCTGCAGTCCAGCCATCCCTGTGGGATCTCTCATCACTTCAGCATCAGAGACTCTGCTCTACAGGCACTCCTACCCCACTGTGCTCAGGAGACCACTGTCCCCACTCCAGTGGCTCCTGAACCAGCGTTGTATGAGAGGTCTTCTCCTACAAGTCAGGCTCTACTACCAGGTACCTAACAGTACGAAGCAGCCATGACTGAGCCTGCAGGAGATACCTCTCTAATGAAGGAGATATGCACACACCTGGCAGCCCTCACCCAAGCAGTGCAATCCCTTCAGGATAATTATAACAGACTGGAGGGACAAGTTCAGAATCTTGCAGGGTCTAACCCCTCAGCCTCCTCTTCAGCTGCTGCCCCAACACAGACTGTTCCAGGCCCTTCAGTTGTAATGCTTCCGCCTGAACCACGGGTCCCCATTCCTGAAAGATTCTACGGAGACCGGGCTAAGTTTCGGGCCTTCCGCAATGCTTGCCAGCTCTTCTTTGCCTTACAGCCCAGAACCTTTTCACTGGAAGTCACTAAAGTTGGATTTGTAATTTCCCTCCTACAAGGGGAACCACAGACCTGGGCACATCGTTTACTTGAAGGGGACTCTGCTCTAACTCAATCCTTATCCGCTTTCTTTGAAGCCATGGCACAATTATATGAGGATCCTCAACAGACTGCCACAGCCGAATCAGCTCTGTTCGCGCTCCAACAAGGCCGCAGACCTGCGGAGGACTATGTTACTGAATTCAGACGTTGGAGCGCGGACACACAGTGGAATGACGCGGCTCTGCGTCACCAGTTCCGCATTGGACTGTCCGAAAGTTTAAAAGATGAACTTGCTCGAGTAGGTATCCAAAATACCCTGGAGGCCTTAATCTCCTTAACCATTCAGATCGATCGTCGCCTCCGAGAACGTCGATCTGAACGATCAGTTCAACCAAACTGCCCGACCTGGATGACAGCACAAGCTCCGGTTCCTGCAGCACGTTACCTACCTGCACCCAGTCCAAATTCTGTCAATACCACACCGGGCACCTCTGAACCAATGCAGTTACGTCTGATGCGACCTGCCCTGTCTTCCGAAGAACGTGCCCGACGTCGGCAACTAAATCTGTGTCTTTACTGTGGAGGAACCGGGCACTATGTCCATAATTGCCCAGTCAAAATAAGTAAGTGTCCATCTCCTATACTTACCAGTCTCTCTGCTTTATCTACAAATTCTACCCATCTTGCCATTCCTCTCTCGTTACAGCTCCAAGAAAAGATACTCCAAGTCAACGCAATTATTGACTCCGGGGCATGCAGCTGCTTTATTGACTTAACCTTTGCCAATCAACACAACATCCCTTTACGGACTAAAGCCCATGGACTTTCTGTCTTCCTAGCCGATGGCTCCCGTATCAGATCCGGACAAGTAACACGAGAGACCCTGCCATTATCCACTACAATTTATTCTCAATACAAGGAACTGCTGATCCTTGATGCCATCACCTCTCCTATGTTTCCCATTATCCTGGGCATCCCCTGGCTGCAGGCCCACAATCCACACATCCATTGGGCTTCAGGAGAAGTAAAATTCCTGTCATCCTACTGCCAAGAACACTGTCTGACGAAAGATTTGGATTCCCAAGCTGGACTCCGACCAGAAAAATTGTCAGGTCATTCCCAAACAATATCATGACTACATTGATGTCTTTAGCAAAAAGGGGGCAGATTCTCTTCCACCTCATCGTCCCTACGATTGCCCCATCGAATTGCTGCCAGGATCCGAAATTCCCTTCGGACGCATCTTTCCCCTATCTGAGAAGGAACAAGAAGTTTTGAAAACATATTAGATGAAAACCTGGCCGAGGGATTCATTCACAATTCTACTTCTCCAGCAGGTGCGGGAATATTCTTTGTTGCTAAAAAAGACAAATCTCTCCGCCCATGTATAGACTACCGAGAACTAAATAAAATCACGGTCAAAAATCGGTATCCCCTACCCTTGATACCCGAACTGTTCCAGAAATTAAGGACTGCCGTCATTTTTACTAAGCTTGATCTAAGAGGGGCCTATAATCTGATCCGCATTCGGGCTGGGCATGAGTGGAAAACAGCTTTTCGGACCCGATTCGGGCATTATGAATATTTAGCCATGCCTTTTGGACTCTGCAATGCCCCTGCGACCTTTCAACACCTAATTAATGATGTGCTTAGAGACTTCCTAGATCTGTTTGTGATCGCATATCTAGACGATATTTTGATCTTTTCAGAATCCTTGGATCTCCATCGAGAACATGTTTGTAAGGTGTTGGGTCGTCTCCGCTTACACAGACTTTATGCAAAAGCGGAGAAATGCGAGTTCGAACAACAGAGCATTCAATTCTTGGGCTTGATAATCTCCTCAACTGGCATCAGGATGGACCCACAGAAGGTTTCTGCTGTTCTGGACTGGCCAGTACCCCTGGACAAGAAGGGGGTTCAACAATTCATCGGGGTCGCAAACTTTTACAGGAAGTTTATCAGGGGTTTTTCTGCAATAATCGCACCAATCACGCAACTGACCAAACAGAATACCCGTTTTTCCTGGAATCACCTAGCCCAAGATGCTTTTGAGAACCTCAAGAGACTATTCACCTCAGCACCTATCCTCAGTCACCCTGAACCATCCTTGCCATTTATTTTAGAAGTGGACGCTTCAGAGATAGCGGTCGGTGCGATACTCTCGCAACGAAAGGGCAGTAAAGACGCTATGCATCCTGTGGGGTTTTTCTCCTGAAAACTCTCCTCTGCGGAGAGGAACTATGATGTTGGTGATCGGGGGCTTCTTGCCATCAAGACTGCATTAGAGGAGTGGAGGTACCTGTTGGAGGGGGCTGTGCATCCAGTACTAATTTATACTGACCACAAAAATTTAGAATATTTACGATCTGCTAAAAGACTGAAACCCCGACAAGCCCGCTGGGCTCAGGTTCAAGAAATGTCAAACCAGACGCATTATCACGAATGCATGACAACCCAAAGAACTTATCTGCTCCGGACACCATTTTACCTGCAAACAATTTTCTGCTCATACAAACTGATCTTCTCTCTCAGATTAAGGAAGCATCCTCTGAATCAGCCAGACCCACAGGGATTACCTTAAGTAACAAGGGCGGACTGTTCTGGAGAGGGAACCAAATTTTTGTTCCTGAGGAGGTTCGGGTCAAGGTCTTGGCACTCCTTCACGATCACCCGCTGGCAGGTCACTTTGGGGTTCGTAAGACCCTGGAATTGGTACAGCGTACCTTCTGGTGGCCCAATCTAAAGGACTTTTGCGAGAAGTATGTCAGCTCCTGCCCTATCTGTACCCAGAATAAGACTTCCAGGAGTCGAGCTTGGGGCCTGTTAAAACCCTTACCGGTACCCGATAGGCCCTGGAAGATGATATCCATGGACTTTATTGTAGAGCTTCCATGTTCTGAGGGGTGTTCTGCTATCTTTGTGGTAGTAGACCGTTTTACCAAGATGGCCCATTTTCTTCCATTAAGAGGAACTCCATCGGCTATTGAAACGGCTCACATCTTCATTAAGGAAATCATTAGACTTCACGGAATCCCTGTAAACATAACCTCTGACAGAGGGGTACAATTTACCTCACGTTTCTGGAGAGCCCTGTGTGAGTCTCTAAAAAACAAACTGGCCTTGTCTTCGGCCTATCACCCCCAGACCAATGGTCAGACGGAGAGGACCAATCAGACTCTTGAACAGTATATCAGATGTTTTACTTCCTTCTCACAGGATGATTGGGTATCCCTGCTGCCCCTGGCAGAATTTGCCTACAACAATGCCAAACATTCAGCCACCGGTCAATCCCCCTTTTTCGCTAATTATGGCTTCCATCTAACCTTTTTACCCGATTTCCTTCCAGAGTCTTCAGTCCCGGCAGTACAGAGTACGGTAGATTTCATCAATCATAACAACCAGATGTTGCAGGAAGCAGTATCCAAGGCTCAGGCGGACAGCAAGAGGATCTTTGACCGAAAGAGAAGAGGGGAATTGAAGCTTCAGCTTGGCGATCAGGTATGGCTTTCTACAAGTAATATCAAACTAGCATGTCCTTCTAAGAAGTTGGCACCTAGATTTATGGGACCTTTTCCGGGTAAAAGAAAGATCAATGAAGTTTCGTATGAACTGACTTTGCCTGACTCTCTTAAGTTACACCCCGTGTTCCATGTGTCATTGCTCAAACCTGCTGTACCTGATCCCTTCCCTGGTAGAGGAACTAGACCTCCTGAACCTATTGTGATTGATGGCAGCGAGGAATTTGAGGTTGAGGCTATCCTTGATTGCAGGAAAAGACAAGGGCAGATCCAGTTCCTAATCAAATGGAAGGGCTACGGCCCAGAAAGTAATTCATGGAAACCAGATAGTAATGTGCATGCTAGGCGTTTAGTTCATGCATATTTTTCTACCCACCGTGAAAAGAAAAGACTTTTGGGTACCCGGAGGTTGCCCCTTGGGGGGGGGGGGCAATGTCAGGGTACCATTGGCGCCGGACCTGGGCGTTTGCATGCGCCGGCGCGCTCCGTTAAGTACCTTACAGCAAGTTCCTGTTGTTCCCGGGCGTCAGCACGGCGCTAGGGCACACGCGGGTACGCGGCGCTTAGTCGCGCGCGCGTGTGCACGTGCGCGCGTTCGCGACAGCGCCGGTTTGGCGCCAAAGTGCACATAAAAGTCCCCCTGTGCCTCTGGCACATTGCTGCTTCGTCTCAGCTCTGTGATTCTTGTAAATCTGCACCTGATTGTTTGTTACCTATCTGACCCGGCTTGTCTGACCATCCGTCCCGCTCCAATCCGACCCGGCCTGCCTGACTACTCTTCTACTGCCTGCCTGATACCGTTGCCGATCTCTGCCTGCCTACCGACTCTGCCTCTGCCTGCTGTTACTGCCTGTCTCATACCCTTGCTGACCCGGACCGTCTGACCCTGCTTGTGCCTGCTGTTGTTCTTGCTGTTGCACCTTCAGCTTCAGCTCCAGTGATCTCTGCATCTCCAAGTGTTCCAGCTTGCTGCCTCCAGTCTCCACCTGATCTGCAGTCCAGCTATCCCTGTGGGATCTCTCATCACTTCAGCATCAGAGACTCTGCTCTACAGGCACTCCTACCCCACTGTGCTCAGGAGACCACTGTCCCCACTCCAGTGGCTCCTGAACCAGCGTTGTATGAGAGGTCTTCTCCTACAAGTCAGGCTCTACTACCAGGTACCTAACAGGGGGGGTGGTGAGATCACTGTGCGTGGATTGAGATTCATGACAAGACCTCATACTCAAAACGATAGTCAGGAATTTGAAGAAGGTTGGGACAAACTTTAGACTGAGAATACTTTACGAACAATGCAGTACCACTTTAATTTTTCAAAAGGTTTCCTCTCAAAATCCAACTCACAATTAAAAGAGGAGCAGGCAAACATTCTGTCGTTTAAGCCCCATACCGACTTCAAAACCCTGGAAGAGATGTTACAAACATATATAGAACAATATAAAGAAGAAAAAAAAAAACAAGAAAACATAAAACACTTATTAGAGATACACAGGATTTTGAACAGGGGAAAGTTTATACTTGGTCCCAGAACAATAGGCAGTTTTTACAATATACAAATCTAATGGAGCCATCTGGTACATCTAATGACTCTGACAGCTCAGAGCTGGACGACTCAAACCTCAGGGCAGCGAATACAGCAGCTAAAATGTTTGTTAACCTCCAAAAATAGAGAACCTGGTCCCTTAAAGCAGATTAAACAGCACAGTGCTTGTGCTGTGTAATCTGCCCCTCTCTAGAACATAAAAAACCTGCCTGTTCCTGACACTTCCTGTATCCTCCTCTCTGTGCTAGCATGATAATAAGGGCTGCTGAGCCTTGACCACTGTGGTCAGCGAACGTCCC
This sequence comes from Lithobates clamitans, assembly GCA_037952925.1. Classification (NCBI taxonomy): domain Eukaryota; kingdom Metazoa; phylum Chordata; class Amphibia; order Anura; family Ranidae; genus Lithobates; species Lithobates clamitans. The sequence continues at coordinate 9,583,651 of JBBGZY010000160.1, read as the reverse complement.
TCCATCATCCGCAGTCCTGCTCTTAGTTCTCCTCTCTCCCCCTCACCCCTCCTCCCTGCCTGTCAGCTCTGTGCTCTGTGTCTCTGTCTCCGCCCCCCTCCCCCGCCACTATTAGTAAAATAAAAAATGATAAATGTTTACTGCCAGCCCCTCTATTATAGCCTGGTATAGCACACTGTATTAGTCTTTTATAAAAATGAGGCTTGTAAATACCTGTTTAGAGCAATCTTCAGGCCGGTCACATGACTCTTGACCGGTTTCCAGGGCTACTGCAGGAGGGGCTAAGCGGCCATGTGACCTCCCCAGCTGATGTCAGAGGGAGATCTCTGCCCCTCCTGCAATAGCTCTCCATCGGAGCTGTACAGCGGCCGCGAGTCATGTGACCAGCCTGAAGATAGCTCTAAACAGGTATTTACATGCCTAATTTTTATAAAAAAATAATACAATGTGCTATGCCAGACTCTAATAGAGGGGCTGGCATAGACTTAAAGTAATGGGTTAACAAACACTTTAATCCTATAGAATTTAAACAATAATCACAAAGAGGACGGGGGGAAAAGAGGTCAATGGGGCAGATCGTTGAGGGATTATCAGAATGATTTTTTATGATTTTTTATCTCAATCGACCCAATCATTGAAACATCGTGATCAGTGGGGATATACCGGCACAAGAAGAGGGAAGTAGAGTTGAAAATTAGAGGCTCAAAGAATACCTTGGAATTGGACCTGACTAGTAGCAATAAAAACAAATAAGGATTTTCAATCTTTCCTCCTTTGTCTTAAACTCTGACCACATTAGTGTCCTAGAAAAAGTACTATCATTTGCCCCATCAACAGATTTCAATCTCTTTCATTGGGTCAAAGATGTAAAGTTTGCACAAAAGTTGGCTTTAAAAGAGAAGTATTTTTTTTTAATTATTCATTCTTACCTAGGTAGATGCAGCATCGGTCCGATGCTGCATCTGTTCCCCGGCGCCTCTACACTGAGAACCGAGTGATCGAACACTGCCAATCGATTCTCACAGCTTCTTGAGCAGAGAGCTGGTGACTGTCAGTCACAGCTCTCTGCTCTGCTCTGAGAGGCTGATCAGGGTGTCGGCCCAGGGATCTAGGCGGATCCTGACTCTGTGACATTAGCAGAGAGTGGAGTTCAGCCCGCTGAAAACAGGTTACAGGAGTGCGAAACGAACTGCACTCCTGTGATCCATAGAAGAAGTACAGGTAAACAAGCTTTGGCTGTACTTTTCCCTTAAAAAAGGAATATAAAAACAAAAATAAAGATAAGTCTTCATTATTGACCTCCCAAAAGATTGAAATCCTGAAAGTATTGGAATCACTACAACAAGAAAACGAGACAGGAAATGTTGAAGTGAGGAGGCTTTTTACTGATCTCAAGCTTAAAATTAACTATACACCACCTTTCCCACATGAGAGTAATATCCAGCTATTCATGAAACTGGTAGAGAATGATTTAGGCCAGCTTTGGAAGGAAAGAGGAAAGATCACAATCTAATACCTAGTGAAATTAAGGCTTTGGAGATGTTGCAAGATAATAAAGAACTTGTTGTGAAACCCGCTGATAAGGGTGGAACATGGTTCTGTTAAACAAGAGCCACTATTAAAGATTAAGAATATGTTTATTGATTCTTGGTAATGAGAATAATTATGCGATACTGGCTGAAGATCCCACAAAGACTACTCACATATGTTAAAAAAGATACTTGATAATGCAATGGAACTGATCTCGAAAGATGAATATAATTACATTCTCAATCTCAATCTGACAATTGCAAAATTTTATGCCTTACCAAAGGTACATAAAACTCAACAAGATCCACCAGGCCACCCTGTTATATCAGGAAATCAGAATGTAACTCAAAGAGTGAGTAAATATGTGGACAGGATTCTCCGCCCATGTTTATGTTTTGTCTTTATCTTCATATATAGAGGATACCCGCGACTTGGTTAAGAAAATAGCTGACCTTACAATCACGGCAGATATACTATTCTCTAGCCTAGACATGGAAGCACTTTATGGTAACATCCAACCTTTTTTTTGGTTGGTGGGAAAATAAGATTGTATTCTTGGAGGAAATGCATGAATACACCTCTAGAATCTTGCTGTGGGCAAGATTCTTTGATGACATGTTCATATTATGGGATGGCAGTATCTCGGTGCGAATGGCTTCTTCCATTGCAGCCATTGTAAAGCATGTCCTTTAGTTCCCACAGTGAAGCAATTCATAAACCCAGAAAACAGTTTGTGTGTAGCACACTCTAGTGTACTAGAATAGGCTGTACATAGTTAGCTTGTAGTATTGGTAAATTACTTGGCTTGTCAGGAAAGATTCAGCCCAAGCCTGGGCTGAATCTGGGTCAGGGTGAGTGACTCAGGGAGGCTGGATGACTCATCAGGCAGCTACTCTGGTACCTCCCCCTACTTTCTGGAACCGTGGAGAAGCTTCCAGTAGAATGGAAGGGAGTTTAAGGAGGAGCTGTCTGGAATGAGGAGGGCCCCAGCCAATCCCCAGCAAGTGGGCTGGCAGGGGGTGGGCACCTCTTAAATGCCAGCAGAGGGCAGTTGGGTGGAAGCTGGAGATGGAGTGCTGAGAAGGCTGTCGGTGGCCCTCGAGGTTAAACCCCTAGTCTTGGGAGGGTGACCTTGGGCATGGGGCTCAGGTGCTGGAGAGGGATCCTCTTACATCACACAGAGGTGTCCTGTCCAGGAGGCATGGGAGCAAGAGTAAGGGCAGCAGGAGCCAGCTAGCACATCCAGGAGATCTCCTGGAAAAGACAACCAGGTGGCTGGTGAGTGTGACAGTCTGGGAGGACTGTGGGAAGTAGCCAGGAGGGCTAGTGAAGGAGGCAGCTGCAGCCAGGCGGGCTGGCAGTGCCTGAAGAGGTGATGCTGGGATCAATAGCCACAGGGATGGAGCCTGGACATTGACTTTTGCTACATAACCCAAGGGGCACAGAGTCCCTGCCTGTAAAGGGCTTTTGCTACAAAATCTGACCATTGCTTCTTTTGTCAGATTTACTAAAATATTCCAGCTGAGTCTGTGTTCTTGTTCTGCAAGAAAATGAGTGCTAGAGGAAGAGAGATGAGTGTATGTAGACTGTATATAAAGAAGTTGACCCTGAAGAAGTTGTTCCAAGTCAAGTGGGCATCCCATAATTTCCCTAATCCCTATCAAAGTTGTATCACCTCAATAAAACATAAACACAAGCACTGGACTGTTTCTTGAGTCTGGGATACTGTGAAGATTTGGTGTGCCTGGCTGTGCAGGATGGGGGGTCCCTACTCACCAGCGTCTCCTACGTGCGGTGCACTACATGTGCATACAGAGATTGACTCACAGCTCTCACATTGATTTATCTGTTCACATTCCAAGCTGTTTCAGCTTTCCTGTCATCCGATGTTCCAGCCAGCATTGCTTGTTTCAGCTGAAAAGGGAGAGAAGGACCCTTGCTAGGGACCAAAGACATTAGTAGTGTAGTCCACCCCCGAAAGAGCCGCTTGGTGAATTTGAATTCTCTGATCTCCGCCTCAACTCCAAGAATGACCTCAGCCCTTCTGACACACCTGGTTAAATTAATTTAATTACTGCAAACATATTTAAGGAAACATGTGGTAAATACCGTTATCCTGGATGTGGATTATCACCAAAAATAGACACACACCTAGTAGTGATAAACAAGTTGAATATATTAGCACAGTTTAAAGCATATGGAAACTTACAACACTGTTAAACCTTGCTAGTTGCTACAAATAACTAATACATTAGAAAAGAATACCTTCAATATTTAGCAACTGCAGGTATAGAAAGGGTAGTAATCTATATGCCCTTAACACAGGCGCTGAGGGGGAGGAGAGAACATTTGTGAATTTCTTAGCTCCTTCTGGGCCCCAATCACCTTTGAAAGGCAAACACACAACAAAAAGAAAAGGGTTACACAAGTACAGTAAGCACAGTTCTGTAATGTTGCAGGTCCTGAGGTGAAGAATACTAGTGTCTTCTGCAGGCAAACGGTGGGGCCCTTGTTTTAAGAGAAGGTTTAAACAAGCTTGCACGGAGCAATAATCCTCTAGAATGTTCCGTTAGGTAGAGATTTAAAAGGGTAAACTACTAGAAATGGCAGCTTCAAACAAGCATCCTGTGACACTAAAAGGCAAATTGGTGTCTGCATGCAGTGTCAATATAGTGACAAGAAGGATGTTGGGTTTACACCCGCTCACCAGTCCTCTGGGCGATGACACAAAAATAGTTCCAGGTGCTGGTTCAGGCTACTGATGCTCCTAGCGATGTTGTAAGGCACTAGATCTCTTGCTGATGGCGATCGAGATGACTGGTAGTGAAACTCGCAAGGTGAACAGGCAGCAGCCAAACCGATACCCGAATAGGTATCTTGATCCCTGAAAGGCGTGGGTCGTCTCTGCTGAGTGGTGCTGGGCTGCTGAGTAGGGTCCCTGGACTAAATAGTAGTGGACTACGTGGCTGTCTCTGCTCCTGGCTCCCCTCAGGCGTCCTCACTCCTCTGTCTGTAGGCAACACTCTCTTGGCAGTCTCTGGAAAAGCTTGGCTTTCTCCCCCTCTGATGCTGCCAGAATCTCTCTCTCTCTCTCTCTCTGTCTCCTCAGTCTCAGCGGTTTTCCTCACACCTGTCAACTCACCACACTCTCTCTCTCTCTCCCTCTCTCTCTCCTCAGACCGCTCTCCTTATTCTCCTCACAGACTCTTTTTTCCGGGCTTCAGGATATCCCTCCTCTGTTGGGGCACACAGTCGCTGGTGTCAGCGTGTGTCTCTCTCCTCACTCTGGCACCTCATTTCCTTCGCCTCACACGCTCCTCCTCCCTCACTGTTAAGTGTCACTGTGTCCCAGCAAAGGACTTTTTGAGCCTTGGTATCTCCCTATCTTTTAAGCAATCTCCTCTCCTCTGTCTCCTGTCAGCACTCTCTCTCTTTTACCTCAGTACTTTCCTCTCTTCTGTCCCCTCAGCACTTCCTAAAACTCCACTTTTTCCCCAGTGTTCTCTCTCTCTCTCTCTCTGTGTTTTCTGGAAGGACCAGTCAGCATATCTCTGTCTCCATCTTGTGGCCAAAAGGAGAAATTGCATTAAAGCATACCTGCTACATACACCCCCCATCAAAGAACCTTTGGTCCCCAAAGGAAGGCACAGAGTCTATCAAAAATAATGTCCACAACCTGTTACGTGCTTTCAAAATACAATGGGAGGCAAAAACAGGTTAGTACATGTAAGAAAACAAACAATTTGCATACACGTATGAATCTGACAAAGGAACCTCCCACCATTTGTCATAAGAGGGAAGGTTGTTCTGCCCACAAGCCACCGATATTGGGATGGCCCACCTAGATGTGCCAGGAGGTGAGTTGGAGTCGCCCTCCAGTAAATCTGTAGCGAGAAGGGTTGGCAGGCTGTGTGTTCTCTGAGATGTGAGGATCACTTCTTCAGAACTTTCGCCTAAAATATCGTATGTCAGCCTTTTACATGGGTGAATTGTTTGCTTTCCTTTCTGCTCTTTGGGCTCAGGCGTTTCGGGTATATAGCCTCTTCCTCTGATGCTGCAGAAGGTTGAGGAGCTTCTATGTCCTCTACAGTTGGGGAACTCGGAAAGTCTTCTTGGCTTGCCAAGGGTTGTGTCTGTGGGATGAACTCTGGGGCCTTAGGACTGAGGGTTCCCTCATCTGCTTCTCTGGGAGAAAGGAGAGTGGCAGTCTCTGCCAGCGTAGACTGCCACAGCCAATCCATGCCCATTTCTTGATCCTCACTGTCTTCTGCATCAATGTTTGGTTGCAAGGATTGGGACCTGGTTACTGGAGGTGATTCCTGAAAGTTGAGTAGGCTGTTAAATTGGTTGATGAGGTATACAAACTGCTTCTGATAAAGGTAGCAGATTATTCAGGTGCCAGGTCTTTAGTGGGCCTGTGCCTCCTTCTGGGCGAATCTGGTATACTGGCAGTCCTGACAACAGCTTGCAGATAATGTAGGGCTGCAACTTCCACCGATCAGCCAATTTGTGTTTCCCAGGGATGCCCAAGTTCCTCAGTAACACTCTGTCACCAGGCTGCAAATCATGTACTCTCACTTTTATGTAAAAGTTTCACTTGTTTCACTGGCCCCGGGTGTCTGTGGCAGCCTTGGCTTTCTCATATGCTGTCTTCAGGCAGTCCACATATCATCGGTGTGACACCATCGAGGTATGATCTAAAGAAGTGCCAAATGCTAAGTCCACCGGCAGTCGAGCTTCCCTACCGAACATCAGCCTATATGGTGAATAGCCAGTAACATCATTTTCAGTGCTATTATAGGTGTGTACAATAGCTGCAGTGTGCCTGCTCAAATGCTGTTTCTTTTCAGCCGTAAGAGTCCCAAGCATATCCAGGAGGGTGCGATTAAAGCGTTCTGTCTGGGGATCTCCTTGAGGGGTGTAGGGGGTGGTTCTTGACTTCTGAACACTCAACAGGTCTAACAGTCTTTTAATGAGTCTACTTTCAAAGTCTCTCCCCTGGTCAGAGTGAATACGCTGAGGTGGGCCGTAGTGGACAAAGAACTTTGGCCACCGTAAATGCTTACTGGTCCTTAGTTGGGAATGCCTAGGCATACCGGGTGAAGTGGGCGGTCACCACCAGAACATTTCCTTGTCCACTCGAGTCAGGCTCCAAACACAGAAAATCAATACACACCAATTCCAGTGGTCCTTGACTTTGAAGATGGCCCATTGGGGCAGCTCTGTGGGGTAAAGTCTTCCTCTGTATACACCGTATGCAGGAGTGACAATATCCCTCAACTTCATCCCACATACAGGGCCAATAGAACCAGTCTCACACCAGTTTGAATGTCCTCTCAGGCCCTAAGTGGCCATGATTGTCATGCAAGGCAGTCAGCATGGTCTCTCTATGCATTCTCGGCAAGAATAGATGCCACTTATCATCTGAGGGGCCCCTTCAGTACACCACCCCATTGCATAACTGCAGTCGATCCCATTCCTTGTGTACTAGTTGGGCTCCTGTTGGAGAGTCTGTTAGCAGTAGATTTGGGCGTTGGCCCTCCAGGGCCTTCAGTGTTAAACTACAGAGAGGATCTGCTATCTGGTCCTTTAAGTCCCTATCTGAAAGCTTAGGTGGGCCGTTATCCCTGACCTGGGACAAATCACAGTAGTATTTGGGGATACCTGCCACTGGGACTCCAATGGCTTCTGCCCCAGTTGTTCCTCTGGACTGATATTCCACTCCCTCACACAAGGCTTGTATCCCTTCTGGAGTCAGTTGAGTCCACTCTTCAGGGGAAATCCCAAAGTCATAGGGTCTCCTCGACAGGGCATCAGCATCTCTGTTACCAATTCCTGGGCGGTATTTTAGGCTGAAGCAGAACCCTGATAGGGCAGCCAACCATCCAGCGGGACTACTATACATGATTTATCACACCGCTCCTTACTTACTACAACATTGTAAGTGTGTTTTTATCTTCAATAAATCAATCCTTTTTGTACATGCTACACTATGGATTCTTTTCGTTTTATATCCCAGAGAATCATCTGCTGGTAGTTGCTGCTGTGTGTGTTGGGTTGTGAGGAGACCGATTTCCCTGTGCTGGGCGAGACTGCCGTAATAGCAGTCATCGCCATCTGGTAAGCGCATTTAATTTTTCATCTTGAGTGTGAAGAGACAAAGAAGATACCCTTCGTTTTCCTGGCACCTTCACGGATGATTGCTTTCTTTTGGTCACTTTTTGGACTGTTACTTTGTGGGATTATCTTATCCCTCATTTTATTCCATTATTAGTGTACTTTATCCATGAGTTGATTATTTATCTGTTTCATCTGTTTCGTGGTATATATGGTTTAAGGATTATATATATATCAATTATCACATATTGGTTTTTCTATGAGACTTTGCCTTAGTCTTTTTTATTCACCTCTATAACACAGTCACTACTATTTATTCATCCTTAATTTTATGCTTGTGATTTACTGTTTATATGTACATCAATTATCACAAATTGACATTTATGAGACTATGCCTTATGCCTTTTTAGTCACTTTTTTTTTTTTCATCACAAAAATCAACTTGACAAGTAAGTATCCATCATATGGGAAATTTTGGTTCCAATACAACATATCTCCAGTTCCTCCAATTTCTGCAGGGGTAAGTGCTTGAGGTGCTGGTCATAAAAGTCTCTATATAGCAGGGTAACTTGCGCCCCTATGTCCAGAAGGGCCTTTGTATAGATGCCTTCTACTTGAATTGACACGATGGGAGGAGGTCTCACAAGTTTGTGTCAGGGCTGGGCTCACCCCATTCCTTCTCTGAGCTGACCACTCAGCTGTCGGCTAATTGCCAGCTTCTATCTCTCCACAGTCACTCACCTGTTGATGATATCCTGCTCGTCAGTCCTGCTTACTTAAGCCATCCAGCCCAGATTATCTCTACCTTCGCCTTGGTCAACATCACAGAGACTTTCTCCTTCACTCCTGTTAAAGACTTGCTTGGCTGAGATTCCTTCTGGCTCCAGATCCTGCTTGCTGTTCCACTACGCTGATTCCTGGCTTCCTGACTTTCTGGCTTGTCTGACTATCCGTTCCGGTTACCGAACTTTGGCCATGTTTGACTACATTTGTTCTATTTACTTTTATTATTAAACAAGTGTGATTTAATTGTACTTCTGTATCGGTCTATTCGTGGTTTCTGACAGTTTGTCAGAGAATCTACCAGGAGTAGGGTAGTTATTTTGTCCTGTCGTCATGCCCAATTCTTGATGGGCTTCTGGTTTTGCTTGCGTCTCCATTGGGCCCCAGAGGGTTAATGTGCATCTACTCTCGGTGACCGGGCACCTGAGGTCGAAGGGAGGGGGTTGTATGGTCGCTCGGTATTAGCAGCGGGGGCCCTTTGTAAAGATTTTGGCTTCCACCGCGGTTTCTTTGCATCTTTGAATATGGAGCTAACTGTTGTAAGTGAGAACCCGGTTGGCTCCTTCACCCGGGGCCCTCTGAAGTTTCCCACTGGCTTTGGACACTGGGATTCAGACTTCGGTGGGCTTGAACAAACACGTCGGTAGTGCACCACTCCTCCACAGTTGAAGCAAACCCCTCTACTCATTGGCTTCTCGAACTTGACAGCCATAGCGTTTGCAGACTGCTTGGACTCTGAGACTTCCCCAACAGGTGAAACAGTGGTTCTGGCTATCAGTAGAGTCATCATCTCCATCAATTGTGACACCTGGGTTTTCAAAAGCTCTATCTCTGTGTTGCCATCAGTCACACTAGCTACTCTAACCCCAGCAACAGGCTCTGATTTCTGGGTCCTCTTTTTGCTTTCCAGCATGGCCTCCTCTTCTCGTACAACCCGGATTAGGTCAGGATACTTTAGGATTCCACCATCTCCTCGAGTTTTCAGCTGGATTGTGATAGGGTCTAGCGGGTGAGCTCCTCTCAAAACCTTTTGTGCCCGAACCTCATCTACTGACCTGGGATCCAAGCCCTTTTTTAGTAATACCTGGTGCATTATCTTGTCCAGACACCTCATATAGTCAGATAGCTTTTCCCCTTCATCCTGATAGGTATGTTCGAACTGATACATAAGGTCAGATGCCTTTTCTGTTCGCCCAAACACGTCTTGCAGAACACTCAAGTAGTCCTGAGCAGTACAATCCTTTTTGCTGAGTTTTAAATTGCGAATGGCTTCTGAGGCAGGCCCCCTTAAGCTCTCAGTAACTGTCTGTTTTTTTCTGGACCTCGGGAATTCATCTTAAGTTTGCGTGGCTTGCTCCAGCCACTCCTCAAAGCTGTCCTTTATGGCTGGCACTGGTTGCTTTCCTGAAAAAGACCTCAGTTTTCTATATCTGGACCTAGTGTATGTAGGGTTACTCTTTTGGCACTTTTCCACGAAGGCTCCCAAGGCAGCATAAACTCTGGCCCTATCATTGCTGCAGGTGCCGGTGGGGTAGCATCTACTGACAATGCTGCTTGGCCCGAACTTTCTGGGCTCACCTTAAATGCATTCAGCTGGATCAGATGAGCTTTGACATCATCAGTCAACCGTACACTGGCTCTTTGGAAACAAGTAGGGATCCCTTTCCTCCACTCTATCAGGGCATATGTGTGGGAGTTCTCTTTATCTGGCTTGATGTCTATCACCCACTCCTTCTGATCTGGGACTAGTGTCTTCACAGCTTGACTGATCCATTTCTTAGTCCAGGCCATCCCAGGGATGTTGATTACAACACTTGACTCCCATTCACCATTTTCCTCCTTATACCACTGGGTTGCAGCGGCAGGGTCCATCTTGACACTCTCTGGGGTGTTTTCTTGGAGATTTGCTAGTAGAAAAGAGGATACCAGATGAGCCCCCACTTGAAGAGCCACCGCCGAAGGAGCCGCTTTGGATTCTCTGATCTCCGCCTCAACTCCAACAATGACCTCAGCACCTCTGACACACCTGATTAAATAAAATTACTAAAAACACATTTAAGGACACGTGGTAAATACCATTATCCTGGCTGTGGATTATCACCAAAAACAGACACACACCTGGTAGTGATAAACAAGTTGAATATATTAGCACGGTTTAAAGCATATGGAAACTTACAACACTGTTAAACCTTGCTACAAATAACTAATACATTAGAAAAGAATACCTTCAATATTTAGCAACTGCAGGTATAGAAAGGTCAGTAATCTATATGCCCTTAACACAGGGAGGAGAGAAGACTTGTCAACTTCTCAGTGTCATGACCTTGCAGTAATACATTCATGACCTGTCTGTCTCTTACCTGGTCTGTGTATCAGCCTTGAGGCTTGTACTCTCACACCTGCATGCTTAAATAATCTTCCCTCTGTGTGGCTTCACCCTAGCCTCAACAGGAACCACTATTTAACACCGTATTCTCCAAGCCTGCCTTGCCGTGCAATATTGTGTGTTTGGCTTCCTGTTTGCCGTTTGCTCTAAATTTATCTCTGTCTCTGTTACCGATCTTGGCGTGTTCCCGACTATCCCTGTCTGCTTGATACACTGACCTTTGGCGCATTCTCGACTATCCCTGTTTGCCTGTGACCCTGACTTATGGCGTGTTCTCTGTTATCCTTGTCTGCTAGTCGCCCCGACATTTGGCTACCTCCTTAGTATCCCTTGCTGTCCTGGGCTGCTGTTTCCTCTCCATCCTCCTGTAGCCTACCGTGAGCGTGAGCTGGGAGACCCTGGGGGTCGCGACCTGGAGCCAGTTGCAGCCCAGTACATCCTCACCACTAGAGGCTCTGGTGAACACCTGCTGGCTCTTAGACTCCGCGCCCTGGGGACCTGCCTTCCTGAACCACCCTGAGTTCCATCCGCAGCAGTCAGCCTTAGGGTCCACTATCATAGCGGTGCACTGCTGACCCCAACGGGGTGCATCTGTCACCTGGATACAGGTGACCTGACACTCAGGTCCTTCTGGCTGCAAACACCTTTGAGAGGCAAACACACAATGAAAAGAAAAGGGTTATGCCCTGTACAAACGATCGGACATTGATGGGACATTCCGACAACAAAATCCATGGATTTTTTCCGATGGATGTTGGCTCAAACTTGTCTTGCATACACACGGTCACACAAAGTTGTCGGAAAATCTGATCGTTCTAAACGCGGTAACGTAAAACACGTACCTCGGGACTATAAACAGGGCAGTAGCCAATAGCTTTTGCCTCTTATTTTATTCTGAGCATGCGTGGCAATTTGTGCGTCTGATTTGTGTACACACGATCGGAATTTACGATAACGGATTTTGCTCTCAAACTTTTTGTTTCGGAAATTCCGATGAAAAATGTGTGATGGAGCCCACACACGGTCGGAATTTCCGACAACAAGCTTCTATCACACATTTTCTGTCAGAAAATCCGACCGTGTGTACAGGGCATTACACAAGTACAGTAAGCACAGTTCTGTAATGTTGCAGGTCCTGAGGTGAAGAATACTAATGTCTTCTGCTAGCAAACGGTGGGGCCCTTGTTTTAAGAGAAGGTTTAAACAAGCTTGCATGGAGCAGTAATCCTCTAGAATGTTCCATTAGGTAGAGATTTAAAAGGGTAAACTACTAGAGATGACAGCTCTAAACAAGCATCCTGTGACACTAAAAGGGAAAGTGGTGTCTGCATGCAGTGTCAGTATACTGTCAAGAAGGATGTTAGGTTTACACCCGCTCACCAGTCCTCTGTGCGATGACACAATAGTTCCAGGTGCTGGTTCAGGCTCCTGATGCTCCTAGTGATGTTTTAAGGCACTGGATCTCTTTCTGATGGCCGATCGAGATGACTGGTAGTGAAACTCGCAAGGAGAACAGGCATTGGCCGGCCTGATACCCAGATGGGTATCTTGATCCATGAAAGTTGTGGGTCATCTCTACTGAGCTGAGTGGTACTGGGCTGCTGAGTAGGGTCCCTGGACTAAATAGTAGTGGACCACATGGCTGTCTCTGCTCCTGGCTCCCCTCAGGCATCCTCACTCCTCCGTCTCCAGGCAACACTCTCCCAGCAGTCTCTGGAAAAGCTTGGCTTTTTCCCCCTCTGATGTTGCCAGAATCTCTCTCTCTGTCTCCTCAGTCTCAGCGGTTTTCCTCACACCTGTCACCTCACCACACTCTCTCTCTCTCTCTCTCTCTCTCTCTCTCTCTCTCTCTCTCTCTCCCTCTCTCTTTCCTCAGACCTCTCTCATTATCCTCACAGACTCTCTTTTTTCCGGGCTTCAGGATATCCCTCCTCCTCTGGGGCACACAGTCCCTGTTTTCAGCGTGTGTCTCTCTCCTCACTCTGGCACCTCAGTTCCTTCCCCTCACACACTCCTCCTCTCCTCACTGTTAAGTGTCACTGTGTCCCAGCAAATGACCTTTTGAGCTTTACTATCTCCTTCTCTTTTAGGCAATCTCCTCTCCTCTGTCTCCTGTCAGCACTCTCTCTCTCTTTTACCTCAGTACATCCCTCTCTTCTGTCCCCTCAGCATTTCCTGAAACTCCCTTTTTTCCAGTGTTCTCTCTCTCTCTCAGTTTGCTGGAAGGACCAGTCAGCATCTCTATGTCTGCATCTTGTGGCCAAAAGGAGAAATTTCATTGCATTACAACATGCCTGCTACAGTGGTTAGAGGACTCTGGCCACCAACTTGTTTATCTAATTGAGCACTCCAGTACAAGGGCCCCATCGCTGGCAGACTCTATCAATTGTCCCAGAGCTCAGTGGTCAGGTAGGGCATCTCTGTTGTAGGTAGACAATACTGTTTTTGCCAAAGTCATTTGTGCTACCTTACTGTATTGAAAATTGATATTATTGGCTTATGTACCAATGTCTCTACTGTCAGCCTAGTGTGTATTTCACAACAGTTGCTTCAAAGGCAGCTGTGGGGAACAATCAGTGGCACTTTCTTTTGTATTGTCATGATACTGAAACCATTGTCTACTATCCCATTCTGTTACAAGGCTGTACTCTAGTTAATAAAGCCCCTTTAACAAGTTTAGGTTGTGACAATGTAGTCTCGGGTCCAGGTAAAGACAGGTCATCAAAGCTGCAGGGCAGAAGGGACCCAAAACATCCAATTGTCCCTTTGGTGGCCAATGATACAGGAACATCTGTTATGTCATAAGGGAAGGAATCAACACTGAGACAGAGCCTCTTGTAAATACATATGGCGAGCACGTGGACCCTGAAAATGAAGAGGTTTTTTTCTACCCTCCAGTAATAGGCGTACATAGATTTAGTATTTGAGACCTGACATTTATGTTACAAAATGAAAGTACAGTATTTGAGTTTAATTTATTACATCCAAGTCCAAACAGGTTTGCTTTAATGGGGTCTTAACACATTGGTGTATGAAGACATTGGTGTGGAGTGGAGTACCTGGGGTAATGGAAGTTTACCAAGCAACCTGTCAATAGCGTGTATCGGTTATAGGTGAAACAGCCTCTAGCAGCGAGGGAGAGGTTGTCGGCACTTCTTCCACCAGCAGTCTGTCTCTCACATCAGCGGGAGTACAATGTGCCCGCCCCCCCCCCCCCCCCCGCCTCCGCTCCTGCTGCTCTACGTGCTTTCATATCTTCTAATACTTCATCCCATCCTCTCTGCACCATTATCAGAAGTTTTCCTGTGCCTGTGTTCTGTAAAAATACTGCACGATTCTACCTGTATGAGGTCCGCTCCCGCCGCTGAGCTGATTGTAGACGACTTGGCGCTGTGTGTCTCCTCTCTCCATCTCCTCCCTGGCCGATGTCAGCAGGAGGGCTTGGCCCCGCCCACTGAAGCTATGCGTCGGCAACAGAACAGGGGAGAGGAATCAGCTGAGCAGTTTTTTTTTTTTTTACAGAACCCAGGCACAGGGAAAATTCTGATAATGGTGCAGAGAGGATGGGATGATGTAATAGAAGTGGGTTAACAACCACTTTATGGGTCAAAATTAATGCAGAGTTCAGGGGTTAGAAGTAAATGACACAGAGATCAGGGGACAGTAGTAAGTGACCATTTGTCTGCCAGTATAGTCAAAAAGCCCTACCCTGCACAGCTTACCTCTGGTCTCCCTCTCCCTCAACCCATAACTGTACTGCAGCTCCAGCTCTCTTTCTCCACATCCTCTTCTCTGATCCAGTAGGCAAGGCTAAACCATAGCTTATCACAGTCCTGCTACAGGGGCCCACACCCTACACCCCTCTACACCCCCCTACACCCCCTACACCCAGGCAGCCTTTAGCATCCACTTGGATCTTAAAACTGCTGCAGCTGCCTGTGACAAGTACAGCTGCAGTGGAGACATTAGAGAAGGGAACTAATAGCATTACTTTACACTTGTGGTGCAATGTGTGAGGGCATAGTGGGTGCCAACCCTCTTGGGACCTGTGTGCCCTGAACACATTGCACCCATGACGAATATGCCACTGTACACAATAAATTTAGCATCTGTCCAATAAAAAATGCAATTGAGGTATTTGCAAGTAATGCTCAGAAATACAGTATCTCACAAAAGTGAGTACGCCCCACACATTTTTGTAAGTATTTTATTATATCTTTTCATGGGACAACACTGAAGAAATGACACTTTGCTACAATGTAAAGTAGTGAGTGTACAGCTTGTATAACAGTGTAAATTTGCTGTCCCCTCAAAATAACTCAACAGACAGCCATTAATGTCTAAACTGCTAGCAGCAAAAGTGAGTACAGCCTAAGTGAAAATGTCCAAATTGGGCCCAAAGTGTCAATATTTTGTGTGGCCATCAGAGCTTCACCGAGAGCTTCACAGGTTGCCACTGGAGTCCTCTTCCACTCCTCCATGACGACATCACAGAGCTGGTGAATGTTAGAGTCCTTGCGCTCCTCCACCTTCCGTTTGAGGATGCCCCACAGATGCTCAAAAAGGTTTAGGTCTGGAAACATGCTTTGCAAGTCCATCATCTTTACCCTCAGCTTCTTTAGCAAAGCAGTGATCATCTTGGAGGTGTGTTTGGGGTTGTTATAATGTTGGAATACTGCCCTGCGGTCCAGTCTCTGAAGGGAGGGGATCATGCTCTGCTTCAGTGTGTCACAGTACATGTTGGCATTCATGGTTCTCTCAATGAACTGTAGCTCCCCAGTGCCGGCAGCATTCATGCAGCCCCAGACCATGACACTCCCACCACCATGCTTGACTGTAGGCAAGACACACTTGTCTTTGTACTCCTCACCTGGTTGCTGCCACACACACTTGACACCATCTGAACCAAATAAGTTTATCTTGGTCTCATCAGACCACAGGACATGGTTCCAGTAATCCACGTCTTTAGTCTGCTTGTCTTCAGCAAACTGTTTGCAAGATTTCTTGTGCATCATCTTTAGAAGAGGCTTCCTTCTGGGACAACAGCCATGCAGACCAATTTGATGCAGTGTGCGGTGTATGGTCTGAGCACTGACAGGCTGACCCCCCACTCATTCAACCTCTGCAGTAATGCTGGCAGCACTCATACGTCTATTTTCCAAAGACAACCTCTGGATATGTTGCTGAGCACGTGCACTCAACTTCTTTGGTCGACCATGGCAAGGCCTGTTCTGAGTGGAATCTGTCCTGTTAAACCGCTGTATGGTCTTGGTCCCCATGCTGAAGCTCAGTTTCAGGGTCTTGGCAATCTTCTTATAGCCTAGGCCATCATTATGGAGAGCAACAATTCTTTTTTTTAGATCCTCAGAGAGTTCTTTGCTATGAGGTGCCATTTTGAACTTCCAGTGACCAGTATGAGAGAGTGAGCATGAACAAATTTAACACACCTGTTCCCCATTCACACCTGAAACCTTGTAATACTAATGAGTCACATGACCCCGGGGAGGGAAAATGGCTGATTGTGCCCAATTTGGATATTTTCACTTAGGAGTGTACTCACTTTTTTGCCAGCGGTTTAGACATTAATGGCTGCGTGTTATTTTGAGGGGACAGCAAATTTACACTGTTATACAAGCTGTACACTCCCTACTTTACATTGTAGCAAAGTGTAGTTTCTTCAGTGTTGTCACATGAAAAGATAGAATAAAATATTTAATACTTAATTTAATTTTTTTAATACCTAAAAAAATATTTACAAAAATGTGAGGGGTGTACTAAATTTTGTGAGATACTGTATAATAGATGTCTATGTTAGGTTTTATTAAATTGATGCTAACATTTCTAATATGTACCATGCTGGGTGTGCCCGTTTCAAACTTGATGTTGAAATACCATATATAGCACACTTTATCATCTCTTGTCTCCTGGCATGTCCATGGCAAACACATATCTCACTATTTCTTTATAGCTTAATTATTGTACATTTTATACTTCATACGCTTTAAAATCAACATTTTTTTATTTAATTAAAGCATCCCATGAGGCATAATTCAAATTTTTATGAAATGTGTCTCCCATTATCACTATGACCTTACTTGGCTTACTATATTCTGCTCTTGCTGCTAAGTTTAATGAGCATGGATCTTTGCTTACTGGTTTTTGTTACCTTTTTGCTACTTCAAAGGCAGTTAATCATTAACTTTATTTAAAATCCCTGTATATCGCCTTAGGACATCATACTGTTCTAATAACCTTACCGCTCCTTCAGTGTCCCCTTTGAATGCATTTGTCCCTTTCATTTTAAAAGCTGCTTGGAAAGAATACCCTATAATTCTTTTTTATTTGTAATACACACATTTATCATTAACTCAAATTAGTCAGTATTTTGTCATTTATATTTAAAGCAACAACAAATACATTTCCTCTCATACTACAAGCAATATAACTACTATCCCCAATTCCCCAACAACAAAAGGTGGGGAAGTTTCACTGACTGTTTTGAAATTGTATAACCAGAATGTTTTTTGACATAAATAAATACTGTATGTATAATTTATGTGCTGTGTATTTTCATAGGATATTTGGGGCACATTGATGAGGTTTCCAATGGTGCCTAAAGTATATTATCACTTTAGTATTTCCACTATTTGAGAAAACCCTGATATATGTTCATATGTTCCTATTCCTATTCACACAGCATGCCTCAAAAAATGTTTTTAAACATATTTCTAATATTTGGTTGTTTCTCAGTAGAAGGTGTCATCTTCAAGGTTTTTGAACAATGATAGGGTGAATCTGTCCCAAGTCTGTCCTTATTAACATGCAAATAATTAAAACCGCTTCTAAACCTTTAGGGCCATCTCACTCCTAAATTACCCAGGGACACAGTCCAGGTTCCTGTGTACAACTCAGTGCGGTGCAATTTTCAGCCCCTTAATTTGAATGGGCTGAATTTGCACTGGATCTCACAAAAAGTAGAGCACACACTATTTTTCAAAAACGTACCGCACCAAATTGTATGGTACTGTGGTACCATGTGATCTGGTGTATGCAAACAGACTGCATTCGCAATTTTTGTTTGGGATGTTGTTAGAAATTTTTCCCCTGGGCCAGTTGATAACCTCCCATGGCTTCCAATACCACCTCTATGTTGACCACAACCAGATCTATCTCTCGTCTCCTCAACTCACCCCCTCAATGTCCTCGCGTATCAGAAACTTACAGTACTGAGCGACATATTAGCATGAGTATTGCGTACCTAGCGTATCACAAACTTACAGTACTGAGTGACATATTAGCATGGATGTCACACAACTTCCTCAAACTCAATCTTTTTAAAACTGAGCTTGTATTATTTCCACCGATCCCCCGATCCCCTCCCTGTGACCATTGAGATCAACGGAACAACCATTGTCCTTTCACACACGCCAAAGTCCTGGGTGTAATCCTAGACTCTGACCTCTCCTACAGCCCCACATCAAATCACTGGCTACATCTTGCTGCCTTAACCTCCGCAGCATTTACAGAAGTCGCCCCTTCCCGACTAATGACACCGCAAAACAACGTGTTCACTCCTTGGTTATTTCCAGCCTAGACTACTGCTACTTCCTCCTCACTGGCCTACCTTTACACAGGCTATCCCCCTTCAGTCTATTATGAATGCTGCTGCTAGACTAATACACCTTAGTAACCGATCCGTGACTGCTGCTTTTCTAACCACAGCATACAAGGCCATCCACAACATCTCCCCCAGCTACATCATCAACCTCATCTGCAGATATCGCCCAAATCGCCCCCTCCGCTCCTCTCAAGACTTCCTGCTCTCTAGGTCCCTTGTTACCTCCTCCCATGCTCGCCTCCAGGACTTCTCCAGAGCCTCTCTCATCCTCTGGAACTCACTGCCCTAATATGTCCGGCCAGCCCCTACACTGTCCGACTTTAGGCGTTCCCTGAAAACTCACTTATTTAGGGAAGCCTACCCCATCTCCACCTAAGAACAGTACTTGAGTCACCTCTACCAGATCATCCTCTGCAGCTATTACCTTTTGTACCACCTCCCCCTCCCTTTAGATTGTAAGCTCCATGAGCAGGGTCCTCCTATTCCTTCTGTATTGTAATTGTACTGTCCCCCCCTCTACATTGTAAAGTTCTGCATAAACCATTGGCGCTATAGAAATCCTGTATAATAATAATGAATATATCAATACCTGCACACACAGTGCATTTTGAACACAGTGTGAGAAACACACATGAAACACAGGTTTCCTACAACATATACTGGTGTAAACGAGCCCTTAACCCTTTGTTAGAACAGACAGTGTTCAAGTCTAGTTACAACTGATAATGAAGATCTGCACAGTACAGACATAGTTGATTATGACAACAAAATAATATATAATAAAGTAGGAGGTATCCTAATTTGGCTGCAAAAAGGAAATTCAGGTGATTGTAGCAGTTTTGGCACAGTGCAACAACACAGTGTTTAGATGGGGTGCAGTGCAGCGGAATAACACACTTAGTACCAGTGCAGTCAAAGAACTTGTATTGAAATAATTAAAAGACAGTTCACAAATAACCTGGTGTGAAGACAGCCTAACAGGGAACACTCACAGTTCGAACATCGTGTAGACGGCAGCCGACTGTCAGCGCCTGTAGAGAGGGGAAAAGTGTGGCCTGGCCGTTTTGTGCCCAACAGGCAGGTGTAAAGAGAGGTTGTGAACCCTACACTTTCCTTCCTCTTAGGAACCTTTCCCTATCACTAGTGCTGTCCCTACTGGGCTGGGTACCCGTCTCTAATCTACCAACTCACAAATATGCACCAAACCTGGAAGCCAGGGCCCTAAATAGGCTCTGCCTGACTCAAGATGGCTGCCACAGTCACATGGGGCAGCATCATCCAATTGGATGCTTCCTCAGTGACCCAGAAAACCATAGAGGAACTATGTTCCCATTGACTTCCTTTCCAGCTGCAGTGCCACTGTGGAGAGCACCACCTACAGTGGAGAAAGTAAACTGCACCTGCCTACAAGTGCTCAGCTTAAAGTACATCTAAACCCAAGAAAAAAAATGTGAGTATTGCAGCTTACCAGTCCTTAGATATGGTGAATAAATTATTTTTCTTTTTTCACAAGTTTTTCCTTTATCTTAACTGAGTAAACCTTCCATTAACACACTTCCTATCCTAGGGTGACAATCGTATTGAGCAGCATTGTCATTCTAGGACAGAAAGTGTATTAGAACTGTATAACACATTAAGGTTATCTCTTGCATCTCATGTTTCTTACTATACAGTCTTATTTTAGCTACTTAGTGTACCCATTACATACAGAATAAATCCACGCTATTTAGCCTTGGTCATATTTAGCATTAGTGAACACTGACCTCTAGAGGCTATTCTTGAGAACTGTTATTTGCTCGCAATGAACTTTATCCAAAGAAGTATAATAGAATAGATGTTGAATAGATTTTTAAAAAAAAATATGTCTGTGAAGGGTCTCATTTATTCAGGTCATGGTATAGTTAGTAGAGTTAGTCACATTCAACTAAACTGTAAGAGAACAAGTCCAGTTGCAATTTCATAACTACTACTAGCTGTTTTTAACAAACTGCACTTTTTCCTTTATTTCCAGCAGTCATAGCACTACCTGGCCATTTATGTGGTAGTTAATAGTTGTTGTATTTGGTATTTCTTTAAAGCTAATTCACTTTCACATAGCCCACCAAGTTAACCTCAGCATGTGTTGCTAATCAGTTTAGAATGAAAAAGTGCAGTGACCCATAGTAGCTAATTATATTTCAGTTTATTTCAGTGAGATTAGTGCACAATGGATTCGGAATGGTTTGCTTGGATTACTGCACATTGTCCTTCCTTGGCTTTCATATGGAATAACTTCTATCAGAGGACATACCGGTAACTGTATATGTATGTATATGCAAATGTGCTGCTGTGGCGGTATGCTGGGCTCAGTATGGTGCCACAACAGTTTGCTCCATTACTGCCACTGTATGCCTGAACAACAGATGGCTAAGTGTTTTTCTACTGTTCACCTAAAATACAGAATATTAATTGCTCAGGGAGTTTGGTTCTATCAGATCTAAAAATTAAAGTATAACTGAAGGCAAAAGTGTTTTTTTTTTAGTTTTGGATAGAGTAGGGAGAGATGAGAACTCTTGTCAGGTTTTATTGCTGTCTGTGCCCCCATTAGGGAGATTCACCCTCCCTGTTTGACCTGTTTACCATTATCATCAAAAGTGAATGTAAAGGAAGACCCCAAATGTTGGGTTGTCCCCAGAAAGGTAATCAAGGGGAGCTCTTTCAATTGGGACACTGGTTCTGGCGAAGTTGGGGGCTCCGATGATTCCCCTAATTTTCAGAGATTTCCTCTCACATCCAGTTTTGGTTATGGGACAGGAAGTGAAGGTATATTTCCCCAATGGGACATAGATGGAAAAGAAAACCCCCCTTACTCTATCCAAAATAAAAAAAAGTTTTGCCTTTAGTTCTACTTTAACAATGGTTCTGTAATTCTTTTCTTAATTGCTACAATGGGCTTCTTTCAAATGGTTAATACTTATTTGCAGCTAATTATACATTTTTTGGTGAATTTAAAAGAGAATTTTCTTGAAGATTGACACCAGACCATATTATTAAACTGTTGTCATTATGCTGTTCTGAATAAACAAATTATTAGAAGCAGAAAACTTAAATCATTGAATGCTCTCCATTTGTTAGTCAATGACTTAAACCGGAACTAAACCCTCCCATCCTTTACAGCCAAGGAAGCTGCCATCATAGCCTCTGTGTGATCTGCAGTTGTCATGGTGCTGCACATGTGATCAGTTATGGCACCAGACATTTGATGGCTTGACAGTTCAGTTGAGAACACAAGCAACTGTGACAGCACTCACAGCATGCCTTAAATGTAAATGTTTTGGGAAACAATTAATTTGATGGGTTTAGTACCACTTTAAACTAGGTAGTAGAGAAGACCAAATCGTCACATACAATAAGCAGGCTCATGTACCCCACAATGTGAATTGGCACAGTTCCCTCTCTTAGAACCCTCATCAATTAGCTGTATCAAATGTTTAAAATAGCAGCTGCTAAAACAGTTGGAGCTACTTGGCCTTTTTAGCGTAATGCAGCTCTGATCTTTGTTTTTATCGGGTTTCCCAGCCAGAATGGCATTGTACCAAAAGGAAAGCAGCTCTGTGTGCTTCTGCAACCTGCTGACCGCTTCCAAGGGAAGAGGCTCTTGCCAGTCCAAATCATGAGAAAATTGGAGAGGTTTTTTTCATGTTAATTGTTGAAAATGCAATTAACTATGTGTGAAAGTTGGCATTTGTCAAGTTAGGAGGAAACGTTTGTGCAAGCAGTATGTCTAGAATGTTATTATTACTAAGGCCTCGTCCACACAGGGCATACTACAGCATTTACCCACACAGGAATCCAAAGGTGTTCCATGCGCCGTTCTACAGGCAGTCCCAATGATGCCAATTGGGATGCAGTGGCTGCATGGACACAGCCTCTGCTCCCAATTTGGCATCTGTGTGGGAATGGGTGCACAGCCCTGAACACAAACAGTGTGAGTTTGAAGACACCCATCTGCATGCACCCGCACCCATATGGATGTCAAATTGGGAGCAACGACTGTGTCGCTCATTTTCTGTCACTATTTCCTATGAATCTATGCTTCTAGCTTCACCTTCCAATTTGGAAAGTACAGGAAGCATGCACTTTAGACATCACAAGACTGCTCAGAACAGCAGTACTTGATCTCTCTGGAAGACTGATAGCAAAATGCATGGGCACCCCCTCCCAGGCCCACCCACATCAGCATACTGTCCCTCTTTACACACAGTCCCATAATATAACAAGTTGAAGTGTGCTCACTTTAGTTGCAGTACATAAAGTACCATAAGTAAGGTCCACATATTTACCCTCAATCCTGTAACCATGATTTACAAGGCTCATGCACAGCCCATCACAGGCTGAAGTGAGCATGGAAGGGTAACTCCAAGAGACCCAGCAAGGCAGTGGAGCCACCCTCAAGATGGAAACTCAAAGACAAAAAAGCAATAAATAAATGAAAAGTCCTGTAATTCACTGCTATACTGTATATCACATTTCTTATTAAGAGTTTAAAAGGGGCTGTGTTTGGGGCTGTGTCTCAGTAGTGATCCTATTGAGTACTTTGTTGGGAAGGTGGAGGAAAGGAGATAAATTCCAGCAATTAGATCTATGATTTTTTTTTTTTTACTATTGGTGCTTCTTATCAGAAATCACACATTTTTGTTTGACCTAGAGCTACATACAGCAATTGCAGAGAAGGAGAGGAAGCCACGTATGCATGCTGCATATTTGTTCTGCATCTCATTGTCTTTTAGAGCCATGTAAGTCCCAAAAACAGTAAGGGCTAGTTTACACTTGCTTCAAAACATGGCTTCGGACACGCTTTGTTAAAGCTGAAAATTCTGAAAGCCAGTGAAAGATCCTGTCACTAAATAAAATGGTTAGCTTACAGTCCTGTTTACACCTGCTTTTGCTTGGTGGTTCGATGAGGCTTCGATGAGGCTTTGGTGGGGCTACGATGAGGCTTTGGTGGGGCTTTGATGAGGCTTTGGTGAGGCTTTGATGGGGCATCTATGAGGCTTTGGTGGGGCTTCGATGAGGCTTTGGTGGGGCTTCGATGAGGCTTTGGTGAGGTTTGATGGGGCATCGATGAGGCTTCGGTGGGGCTTCGGTGAGGCTTCGACAAGGCTTTGGTGGAGCTTTGGTGGGGCTTCGGTGAGGCTTCGTGGGGCTTCGATGAGGCTTCGGTGGGGCTTTGTGGGGCTTTGGTGAGTCTTTGTTGAGGCTTTAGTGGGGCTTCAAGCGAACTTTGCCATAGACTTCTATGCAGGGCCGGATTCCTCACAAGGCCACCGAGGCCAGGCCTCGGGGCGGCAGTAGTGTGGAGGGCGGCGCCGCTCCTGCGGCGATTTCTCGGCCGCCCCCCCCCCCCCCGCACTAACATAGCCCCTGCAAACTTTCTTAGTCCAGTGGCAGTGGGAGGAATTCAGCAGCGCAACAGACTACAACTCCCACCTCCCAGGAGCTTCAGAGGCAGCCGGCACGTCACACGTGACCTGAGCAGTTGTGAGCTGGGACCGGGAGCTGGCTTGAGGAGAGGCAGAGATGAGAAGTGACTGAAATTTATCACCCCCTCCGAAGAGGCCGTGCAAGCAGAGTAAGTACCTAGCTGTAACACAGACCCTGACACACCCCCAGCTGACCCCCCACATTCCATGGGCACTGATCAGGCTGCACTGATGATGGGCACTGGTGAGGCAGGCGGCACTGATTAGGCTGCAACTTATGGGCACTGTCTGCATGGGTGAGGCGGCACTGATCAGAAGGCACTGATGGGCACTGTCTGCACTGGGGAGGAGGCATGGATGGGCACTGATCAGGCTTCACTTATGAGCACTGTCTGCACTAGTGAGGCTGCACTGATGCACACAGATCAGGCTGCACTGGTGAGGCTGCATTGATGGGCACTGATGATGGTTAGCTGATTCGGTGGTTTAACCACTTCAGCCCCGGAAGGATTTACCCCCTTCCTGACAAGGCCATTTTTTTGCGATACGGCACTGCGTTGCTTTAACTGACAATTGCGCGGTCGTGTGATTTTGGACCCAAACAAAATTGACTTCTTTTTTTCCCCACAAATGGAGCTCTCTTTTGGTGGTATTTGGTCACAGTTTTTATTTTTTGCACTACAAACAAAAAAAGAGCGAAATTTTGAAAAAAAACAACCAATTCTTTTAACTTTTTAATATAATAAATATCCCAAAATATTTATATATATTTCTTCATCAGTCTAGGCCAATATGTATTTTTTTTACATATTTTTGGTAAAAAAAAAAAAAAAAAGTTATAGCGTCTGCATCTACAAAATAGGGAATAGATTTGACATTTTTATTATTTTTATTTTTTTCTAGTAATGGCAGTAATCAGCGATTTTTAGCAGGACTGCGACATTGCGGCAGACAGATCGGACACTTGACACTTTTTTGGGACCACTGACATTTATACAGCGATCAGAGCTAAAAATAGCCACTGATTACTGTATACATGTCACTGGCAGGAAACAGGTTAACACTAGGGGGGCAATCAAGGGGTTAAATGTTCCATAGGGAGGTGTTTCTAACTGTGGGGGGGGCAGTGTAGTGACAGGGAGTAGTGAGAGATCGCTGTTCCTGATCACTAGGAACAGCAGATCTCTCTCTCTCTTTCTAACTCCCCTGTCAGAACGGGGATGTCTGTTTACATTGACAGATCCCTGTTCTGTCTCTCTCAGGAGCGATCGCGGGTCACCGGCAGATATCGCGGCTGCTGGCCACACACATAGGCTCCAGCGTCATGCCGCGGGCGCCGGGGAGCTAACCTGCTGCCGTATAACGACGGCAGCTGATCGGCAAGGTTTTAATGGGCCACTTGACTGGACTTGCCCCCAAGGCCTAAGGCTGCCAGCCCTCCCCTGCTGGCGAGGGCGTCAGATTGAGTGCTCTGTGCGCATGTGCAAAGGTCTCCGAACTGACAATGCTGCTGAGATGAAGATAGTGTGTTCCTTGCTTCTGGGCTCAAGGAGGAGAAGAGGAACCCACCACCTGACAAGATGAAATCCATGGCGAGGGCGAGGAAACTGGCCAAAAGTAGGTTCCTTTTCTTTCCTTGCAGCCCCCCTGGCAGGCAGCACAGCCTCCCCCAGAGCTGATCCCTTCTGGCAGCAAGGCTGCACCTTCTTCCCCCCTCTGCCTAGGCAGGCCAGGCTTGCCAATAAGGGATACAGTATATGTGCTTCTATTTTCCTGACCTCCAGAGGAAGCTTCCCAGGTAAAGCAGTGAGCTGTGTGCCCTGTGCCAGGCCCTGTGGAGCACCAGGTAGATCCCCTGCACCATCCCTGGCACCCACAAAAAGCCCAATCTGTGCAAAAACGAAACTTACCTAAAAGTTAACGAGAGCCATTTTTTTTTCTCTCTATCCTTCCCTTTATTGAAACGTTCCAAGTCTTGTGAAACTACATTCCTGGCTTTTGATATAGAGTGTGCTAGAGGACTGCCCACGAGTCATCAAAACTGACTGAGCTGTGTGACACCAGCCCAGAGCTCACTCCTGCCTCCATTTTCATGCATTTTTCTGCCATCATTTGCTGCTAATCGCCAGATCTAGGCTGCAGAATTTGGGCAGGAGAAGGGAGAGTGGGGAGCTGGGGGGTGCAGGAGTTTTTTTTGTGTGTGTGTGGGTTTTGAAATTTATGTATTGCTTTGCACCCTTTGAAATTCCTTCATGTGTTGCTTTTGGGTTTTGTTTTGCGTTCTATGCAACGTTGTGCAGTGTAGTTTGTAGGTGCATTGTGTTGGAGATTTTATTTTTTTACTTTTTGTTATTAGGTATTGTGATGTCATAGTGCTGTGGACTGTCAGCCCAGCTGTTTTGTGGAGTGTGACAATATCGGCACAGATCAGGGCTGTCAGTGTGTTTGTGGCTTAGTGCAAAACAGCTGGACTGTCCTGCAATGCTGCCTGGGATCTGATCTCTATTATTATCATTATTATTTATCATAAAAAATGCAGTACTGGTTAGGATTTGCACTGTGCACTGTATTATTATTATTATTATTATAATAGACATTTTCTGCATTACAGAGTATTTTCAGTCTGTACAATTAAAGCCAGTTATTTCCAGTGTTCTCGTGTGTGGAGATATGTTTTTAATTGAGCTATTGTAGCAGTCATCGATAAAGGACGAAAATGGTTGCGTGTGTGTGTGTGTGTGTGTGTGTGGGGGCGGCATTAAAGGACCCGGCCTTGGGGCGGCAAAGGGAGTAAATCCGGGCCTGCTTCTATGGAGGCTTTGAGGATGCTTTGAAGCACCACTGAAGCTACATGGAGTATCATTTTTGAAGCGAAGCTGAAGCAAAGCAAAGCAAAAGCAGGTGTAAACAGGACTGTAAGCTAACCATTTTATTTAGTGACAGGAGATTTGACTAGCATTCAGAGGGCTTTAACAAAGCCTGTCCAAAGCCTCGTTGAAGCCTTGTTGAAGCCTTGTTGAAGCCAAAGCAAGTGTAAATGAGCCCTAAGTGTTTTAAGACAGAGAGGGCTTTCAAAGGGACGCTTTAGATACAAATACTGCTTTCTGGCAGTACTCTTTACAAAGTTATAGAACCTGCATTTTGGAGAGTTCCAGGGAAAAGGAAGGACAACATGAAGCTATGTAATGCAGCCTATCCAACTGTTCAGATGGGTACATGGCCCAGGTAGCTGGTGACAAAAGGAGATGTGACCAATCGTAGGTTAACTTTCCTAGAACCTTGAGCAGACCTCTGTCGTTTTGACTGCTACTTCAGCCAGACTGTAGTCAGGTGTTGGAGATGTGTGGGAATCATATAAGGTACTACATTCTGATCTAAAAAACCTTCTGTGCTGCAGGAGCCCCCCAGCCCCCCCCCCTTATTCTCACTTGAGCCCGATCTGATACAGTGACATGCACGAGAGCAGCGACTCTCGCCGTTGTCTCCCTCCTCTGCTGTCAGTCAAATGCTGTGATGAGGGAGCAGGGCAGAGTCACCCAGTCTGTGCCAATAGACGCAGACTGGGTGGCTTGGGAGCGAGCACGCATGGGTGCCCTCATGGAAAGTATCTTTCTATGGGGCACTCACCGAAGAGGTTCATACATACAGTAGAACCATGGAGAAGTAGCCATCCTCTAAAACAGTGGTTCTCAACTCCTGTCCTCAGGACCCACTAACAGGCCAGATTTTAAGTATTACCTTGGGGAGATGCAGACTAGAATACTTCAATCACCAAGCAGCAAATGATAACACTTGTGATATGTATTTCAGTTACCTTGCAAACCTGGCCTGTTAGTGGGTCCTGAAGACAGCGGTTGAGAACCACTGCTCTAAAAGGAAGTTAGTTAAAAGCTGAAAAAAAACAAAAAACAGTGTTAAATTACACCCCACTCTCTCCCTCCTCATGCCTACTAACCAGCTAAACTGGAGGTGGGATATAACATGATGATTGATGGAGGCTTCACCTCCCTGCTATTCTAAGACACAGGCTGGAGGGGCGTGACTCAGCCTGTGACTGACAGAAATCCACACACACCATGGTATTGCCAAAAATAATAAAGATTTGATTTCAAATGTATATTTGCTTGACAATTTAAAACAGTTTATTGATAATAATTATTTACTTTTACTCTTTATCCCAAAGGCGGTTTTTTTATTTTGAACATGTGACCAGCAGCAGAGGTGAGACAGGCTGGGAAAGAGCTGGGTCAGTGAAAGCTGTATATTGACTAGGAAAAAGGGTATGTTTTTTTAAATGAAAATAATTACAGTGCCATCATCCATATACAGATAAAAAATAGACAATGTAAATGAAACAGTGTGTGTTTAGCATCACTTTATCTTGAAATAGTTAATTATACCTAGGATATTCAGCTTTTATCAGTTTTAAACTCAAGGACAGTTGACTAATTGTTTGAATGAAAAAAGTGCAGACCTTGAAAGAAACTTTGCTAATGATGAATGAATCTGGATGTCTACATCCAGTCATGTAATAGGGCCAGAAAGAAAGTCATATGCCAGCAAGAAACATTCATTTTGCCTATTCTACTTTTTCCAGCAGTGAGGAAACTGATGAACTGTGAGCAGACCTTTCTGAAGCATGTAAAATTAGTTCAGTGAAGTGAGTTTTAGACGGCAAAAGTGCTTCCAAGACTGTAAGTAACATACTGATTAAAAACAAAAGGGAAAAATTAAATAAAATGGTACACTGCTTCCACATTTTAGTAATTAACAATACTGCGGTTATTTGAATATATATTTTCTGAAATCTGGCCTTTCTTTCATCTCTTCAGTATAGCCTCTGTCGCGTTTAGGGTACTTGCAGATGTATACAATCACATGCAGGTATAGATTCTGCTGACTGTAGTCTCTATGCAGTCCACTAGTACACTGACTGTGTGTGTATGAATAGCTATTTTTTGTTAGTTTGTTTTAATAGATTAGGTAAGGGTAATACTCCCACCAGTTTGTGTTTTTGTGTCTGTTACTACTGGGGAAATCTCCCAAAGTGATGGGAATGAAACTCTTATGCCTTGTACACACGATCGGACATTCCGACAACAAAACCGTGGATTTTTTCCGATGGATGTTGGCTCAAACTTGTCTTGCATACACACGGTCACACAAATGTTATCGGAAATTCCGAACGTCAAGAACGCGGTGACGTACAACACTTACGATGAGCTGAGAAAAATGAAGTTCAATAGCCAGTGCGGCTCTTCTGCTTGATTCCGAGCATGCGTGGACTTTTGTGCGTCAGAATTGTGTACACACACTCGGAATTGTTTTGTTGTCGGAACATTTAAGAACCAGCTCTCAAACATTTGTTGTCAGAAATTCCGACAGCAAATGTCCGATGAAGCATACACACAGTCGGAATTTCAGACAACAAGCTCACGTTGAATATTTGTTGTCGGAAATTCCAATTGTGTGTATGCTTCATCGGACATTTGCTGTCGGAATTTCTGTGAACATAGACGGTTCAAATGTCGAGCGGTTCAGCATGAACCAGCTGAGATTCTAACCGTATATGGGCAGGCAGAATGTACCAAGTTGATTGATCAATCAACTTGGATACAGCCACCCTGCCAGATTCAGTTGCGATTATCGCTAGCGGTTGCCATAGCTGCTAGCAATAATCACTGTCTTCTCCCAGCGGGGACGGCTTCCACTGCCAGCCCCCACTGGGAGCAGACGATTGCTCAACAGGAGGGATTCCCCTATCAGCACTGTCGGTGTTGATGGGGAAATCGTGCAAATCTCTTTTCTGCAAGCCTTGGTTGCAAGAAAGAAACCCACACTGTCTATGGCCTTATGCACGCGGGGCATTTGAAAAAACGACATGCAAAGGCACTACCAATGCCAGGAAAAAGCGTGTGTAAAAACGTGCTTTTAGTAACTTTTTGCATTGTTGTTAATGTACGCTTAGCCACGTTAGCTTTTAGCAGCGTTTTTCTGCCTCTTTGAGTCTGGTATGGATCTTGAAAGGGAACCCCACGCAAAAATTGAAAAAGAAAATAGCGTGGGGTCCCCCCCAAGACCATACCAGACCCTTTGGTCTGGTATGGATTTTTAGGGGAAACCCCACGGCAAAAAAAGGTGTGGGGTCCCCCCAAAGTCCATACCAGACCCTTATCCGAGCATACAGCCCGGCAGTCCAGAAAAGGGGGGCAAACAAGCACCCCCCTCCTGGACCACACCATACTTTAACATGGGGGGTGTGGGTGCTTTGGGGCGGGGAGGGCTCTGTGCCCCCCCCACCCCAAAGCACCTTGCCCCCAAAGCACCTTACCCCTACCTATTCACCCCAAAAAAAGGCAGTGTAGTGTAAATAAAAACAAGAGACATTTATAACAAGTCCTTTATTAAAAGTCTTCTCCCTCCGGTCTTCTCCTTCCAGTCTTCTTTCTCCACTGCTGTCTTCTCCGCCACTGCTGTCTTCTTTGCCGCCGATCCAGTCCTCCTCCGACACTGTCTCCCATCATTGTGCCAGCTCTGCTCTCTGCCAGTTCTTATATAACCATGGGGCGTGGACATCCAGGGATGTCCACATGAGACCCCACTCATTGTGACGGCATGTGATGTCACAAGAGGCAGGGTCTTACGGTGACATCACCGGATGGCCACGCCCCATGGCTATATAAGAACTAGCAGACAGAGGACCTGGCACAAGGACGGGAGGCAGCAGTGGAGGAGGATTGGGTCGGCTGCAGAGAAGACAGCAGCGGCACAGAAGACAGCACCTGAGGAAGAAGACCGGAGGGTCTGGTATGGTCTTGGGGGTGGACCCCATGCTGTTTTTTTTTTCATTTTGGCATGGGGTTCCCTTCCAAGATCCATACCAGACTCAAAGGGCCTGACATGGATCCTGGGGGACCCCATGCCATTTAAACAAAAAATGTTGGCGTGGGGTTACCCTTTAAGATCCTCAGAGCACAAGTCGCACCACAAGTTGAATCACAATGATCCAACTTGGATGCGACATCCATTCAAATCAATGGGCTGAAAGTCGGTTGAGTTAAGATGTTAAAAAATGCCCAACTGCTCCTAAACGGAAGTTTAGCAGCAGCAGTGTACATTCCAGTACAGTTGTCCCCATTGCAAACTATTTCCATGCACCTGTTGTTTTGGAGACAGCCCTAAAATGTTGGCATTTCCCTCATTTTTTTGGTGACAATGGTCGCCTGTACAAAAAGAGTGGTGAATCTCCCCAGTCGAGGCACACAAGAAATAAAAACTTGAAAAAGGTTAACCCTACCCCACTATTTACAAAACTAAAAAAAGGATTGCCTAGAGATACACTTTTAATAAAATAAAAACATACAGTGCAGTTATTTGTTCCAATTATAGTTTAACTAAAGGGGAAACTTTTTCTTTTGGATAGAGTGGAGAGGGATTAGAACAACTTTTATTGCTGTTTGTGTCCGCAAAATTTTGGTTGGCAC
Source organism: Lithobates clamitans (assembly GCA_037952925.1). Lineage (NCBI taxonomy): Eukaryota > Metazoa > Chordata > Amphibia > Anura > Ranidae > Lithobates > Lithobates clamitans. The sequence continues at coordinate 9,552,271 of JBBGZY010000160.1, read as the reverse complement.
CAGAAAAGTAATACAGTAGAGGGGAAATCTTCCAAAGGGGACACTAGTTTTGGTGATATGCCAGGGTTGCTTTACTTTGAAAGGTTTTATTCTCCTGTTTTGGCTTTGGGACTGAGAGTGAAGGAAAATCTTCCCTATGGGACACAGATGGCAAAAAAAGAAAGACAGGGGTTATAACTATCTGAAAAAAAGTTTTTCCTTTAGTTACACTTTAATAAAATACTTGTAGTCTTGTGTCTGGCTTTTATAACCCTGACAGCTCTTCTGAGCAGCATAACTGGCCACATTGGGTACACTATAACAGACACTTCTTTCCACCAGCATTTTCTTTGTTGTTGTGCTATTTTATCCATTGGAAACATTGGGGTCGATTTACTAAAGGCAAATCCACTTTGCACTACAGGTGCACTCCCTTTAGATCTGAGTGGAAGATCTGAAATGAGGGGAAGCTCTGCTGATTTTATCATCCAATCATGTACAAGCAAAAATGCTGTTTTTTATTTTCCTTGCATGTCCCCCTCGGATCTGCAGTGACTTTACTTCCAAGTGCACTTGTAGTGCAAAGTGGATTTGCCTTTAGTATATAGCCCCCTTAATTTGTATACTTTGTGTCAGCTATTTTTAAAGCAGAGTTCCACCCAAAAATGGAACTTCTGCTTTAAGTGCTGGTGAACCCCGACATGCCACATTTGGCATGTCATTTTTTTGGGGGTAGGAGCGGGTACCCTGTTTTTACAGGCACCCAGCTCCCACTTCCTCCCCTGGCTCTGCGGCGCTGGAAGGAAGATCACCTCTCCCCCCTCCCTCCCTGCAATCTTCTGGGACACGTCACAGGTCCCAGAAGATTGCCCGGCCATTCACATCGCGGCCCACGCATGCGCAGTGCGCGCCCGGCTTTGAAGCCCCAGCCGGGCACCCACAGTTAAAATGTCGGCCCCACAGAGAGGAGGGGAGAAGAGCGAAGCTTCCTGCACCCGCATCGCTGGGCTGTAGTGGCTGGGTGAGTGTCTGATTATTAAATGTCAGCAGCTACACTTTTTGTAAAATTCAAAAATTCAATTTAAAGTCTTTTAAATGGGTGGAACTCCGCTTTAACCAAAGTTCTTTCACAGATTGTAAGTGGTTCCTTGAGCTATAACTGGTTGACCTCCCATCTGATGGGGCCTGTATAATTACAGGTCCAGCATCACTTGGCAGAGCCAATAGAATGACACCTATTATCCTTTTAAATATTCATAAGGGTGGCATTCTGACCACCACTGTAAGGAGAATTCTTCCCTGCTCACCAATGTAAGGGGCATTGCTCCCACTGACCCGCTTGAATAAAGAATAGCAGGGATTCCTTGAGAGTTGAATATTATTTTAAGGGTTGCTCTGGGGTAGAAATCTGGAGAAAAACTCTTCTATACAGATTGAGTTCCTGCAAAGTGGTTATGCACCATTTGTTTGCACTGTATTAATGTTTGCATTTTAGTTCCTATACTATGCTCCATGTTGTTTAAAGTAGGCAAAACATTTTTCTCATTTTCAATAGCGTAAGGGAGGATTATAATCTCCATTAGTGAGAGTTAATTTTGCTTTACTAGCCAAAACAGGAATTACAGTCATGGCCAAAAATATCACCACCCCTCATTTCTGTCAGATAATGCACGACTTTTCCCAGAAAATTGTTGCAATTACAAATGTTTAGCCATTCTCATGTTTATTTATTTTGTTTGAATTGGTATGACACTAAAAAAGGGGAGAAACAAAAAGCCAAATCTGACACATTCCACGCAAAACTCCAAAAATGGATTGGACAAAATGATTGGCACCTTCTGAAAATTGTAAGAAATAGTTGCATTACAAGTTTGTGATGCTCTTGTAATTTGTAATTAAACTCACCTGTAGCGATTAACAGGTGCTGACAATATAGAAATCACACCGGCAACCAGATAAAATGGTGAAAAATGTACTCAACCTGTCTGTTGTGTGTCTCTGTGTGCCACACGTAGCATGGAGAAGAGAAAGAGCAGCAACAAATTGTCTGGGGATTTGAGAAAAAAAATTGTGGAAAAGCATGGACAATCTCAAGGTTACAAGTTCATCTCCAGAGATCTTAATGTTCCTGTGTCCACCGTGTGCAACATTGTCAAGAAGTTTACAGCCCATGGCACTGTATCTAATTTTTCTGGACAAGAGAGGAAAATTGATCAAAGAGTTTGCAAAAACTTGCCTGAGGAAGTCAAAATCCTTTTTTGGAGAATGTGCTGTGGACAGATGAAACAAAATTACAGCTTCTTGGTAAAGGCCATCATTCTACAATTTTCAGAAAAAGAAATAAGGCCTTTAACCACCTCACCACCTCAACGCATTTTCACCCTTCCTGCCCAAGCCATTTTTCTGCTTTCAGTGCTGTCACAATTTGAATGACAATTGCGCAGTCATACAACACTGTACCGGGAAGAAATTGTTATCATTTTTTTCCCCACAAATAAAGCTTTCTTTTGGTGGTATTTGATCACCTCTGTGGTTTTTATTTTTTGCACTCTAAACAAAAAAATAGCGTCTTTTGAAAAAAACGCATTATTTTTTACTTTTTGCTATAATAAATAACTCCAAAAATATATAAAAAATTTTTTTTTCCCTCAGTTTAGGCCGATATGTATTCTTCTACATATTTTTGATAAAAAAAATTGCAGTAAGTGTATATTGATTGGTTTGCGCAAAAGTTATAGCGTCTACAAAATAGGGGATAGATTTATAGCATTTTTATTATTTTTTTACTAGTAATGGCGGCGATCTGCGATTTTTATCGTGACTGCAACATTATGGTGGACACATTGGACAATTTTGACACATTTTTGGAACCATTGGCATTAATACAGCGATCAGTGAAATTAAAAATGCATTGGTTACTGTAAAAATGTCACTGGCAGTGAAGGGGTTAACACTAGGGGGCGGTGAAGGGGTTAACTATGTTCCCTGGGAGGTGATACTAACTGAAGGGGGAGGGACTAACTACAGGAAGTGACAGATCATGGTTCCTAGTTAAAAGGAACACACAATCTGTCACTCCTGTCAGAACAGAACAGGGAAGTGTGTGTTTACACAAACTCGTCCCTGTTCTGTGTCTCCAGCTCACGATCGCTCGTGGCCAGCGGTCATCGCGACCATCAGCCACGAGCATTGGCTCCCCCGCTGTGCAGTGGGCGCACCTGCTATCCGGGCCCTGCAAGAACACGTACAATAACGTGATTTCGCGCAGGGGAGCCAACCTGCCACAGTAAAACTGCGGCAGCTGGTCCGGAAGCGGTTAAAGTTAAATGAAAATAGATTACAGGGTCAGTGAAGTGATATTAAACCCAAAAGCACACATTGGGGGAGATTTCCTAAAACTGGTGAACACACAATCTGGGGCAGCTTCGCATAATAAACAATCAGCTTTCAGGTTTTAGGGCCAGTCCACACTAGATGCAAATTTGCACTGCATCAAAATCGCAACCTGTTCATGCGTTTTTTTTATTTTTTGCGCTATAAACAAAAGAATAGTGACAAGTTTAAAAAAAAACACAGTATTTTTTACTTTTTGCTATAATAAATATCCACATTTTTTTTCCTTAAAACAAATTTTTCCTCAATTTAGGCCGATACGTATTCTTCTACACATTTTTGGTTAAAAAAAATCGCAATAAGCGTATAATGATTGGTCTGCGCAAAAGTTATAGCTTCTACAAAATAGGGGATGGATTTATAGCATTTTTATTATTTTTAATTTTTTTACTAGTAATAGCGGCGGTCTGAGATTTTTATCATGACTGCGATATTGCGGCTGACATATCGGACACTTTTGACACATTTTTGGGACCAGTCACATTTATACAGCGATCCGTGCTATAAAAATGCATTGATTACTATATGGATGTGACTGGCGGGGAAGGGGTTAACACTAGGTGGTGATTGAGAGGTTAACTGTGTTTGCTAGGGAGTGTTTCTAACTGTAGGGGGTGGGGACTCACAAGGGGAGGAGACCGATCGGTGTTCCTCTGTACTGGGAACACACCATCGGTCTCCTCTCCTCTGACAGGACCGTGGATCTGTGTGTTTACACACACAGATCCACGGTCCTGCTGTGTTACCGGCAATAGTGGGTGCCTGGCGGACATCGCGGCCGGGTAACCAGTGACACGGCGGGCACGCGTGATAGCCGGCGGCAGCGCGCCTGCACCCTCTGGTGGGCCAGGAAAGCAAGGGCGTCATATGGCGTCCTCCCGCAATGAGAGCTGCGCCGTCTGGCCGTCAATTGACAGCCAGTGGTCGGCAAGCAGTTAAAGGAAAGAATACAGTCCCTAGAGTCAAACATGGTGGAGGTTCACTGATGTTTTGGGGTTTGCTTTGCTGCTTCAGGCACTGGATGCCTTGACTGTGTGCATGGCATTATTAAGTCTGAAGAATACCAAAGAATTTTGGGGTCTAATGTAGGGCCCAGTTTCAGAAAGTTGGGTCTTCATCAGAGGTTATGGGTCTTACAGCAAGACAATGACCCAAAGCACATGTCCAAAAGCACCCAGAAATGGTTTAAGACAAAACGCTGGAGAGTACTGAACTTGCCAGCGATAAGTCCAGGTCTAAATCCCATAGAGCACCTGTGGAGAGATCTCAAAACAGCAGCTGGGAAAAGGAACCATTCCAATCTGAGAGACCTGGAGCAGTTAGCGGAAGAAGAGTAGTCCAAAATTCCAGTAGCAATTGATTTCAGTTATTTTTTCCAAGGGGTGTGCTACCAATTATTAAATTGAGGGTGCTGATAATTTTGTGCAGTCCATTTTTAGAGTTTTGCGTGAAATGTATCAGATTTGGCTTTTTGTTTCCCCACTTTTTTGTGTCATACCAACACAAGAAAAATAAGTAAACATGAAAATGCCTAAACATATGTAATTGCAACAATTTTCTGGGTGGATTATCTTACAGAAATGCAGGGGTGACAATATTTTTGGCCATGACTGTAGGAGGTAATCCCTTCAAAGTGAGGGAATGCCTTGTTGGCAACAGAATTAGTATCCCCACTGGACATTTTTCCTTGCATTCTTGTTCTGGTGACAACTCACAATTTGTGATTTTTATTTTACTTTCACTCTTGATAATAAAGGTCTTTAGCACAAATGGATAGGGTAAATCTCCTAACGCTTACCACACATGTTACAATCTGATTGTGCAATCAAACTATGTAGTGCAAGGACCTGCCTGGTTAGACTGCCTGAATAGATAAAGTAGGTCCTCATATTACATAGTTTTGGTAAATATAAAGTTTATTGTACCAAGAATGTATGGTCAGATTGTAAAGTGTATGGTGACTGTAATGGGGACACAGACAGCAATAAAACCTGTTCTAATACTACTCTACTCTATCTAAAAAAAAAAAAAAAAACATACAAAAAATTGCCTTTAAAGCAGACCTTCAGTCATTTTTTCAACTTTCCATCTATTAAATCCCCTTGTTGTTTTGAATTTGCAGAGTAAAACATTTTTTTCTGCCAGTAAATACCTTATACAGCCCACTTCCTGTTTCTTGTCTGGTAAAAAGCCTAGGCTTATGAGATCATGCACAGCGCTCTCTCTCTCACTCTTGTAAGATTTTGCCAGGAAGGGAGGGGGGATGAGTCATATGAGGGCCAATAAGAGCTGCAGGGGTACAGAGCTGGAGAAGTGCCTCTGTGTGTCTGTGTAAATCCAGGAAATGAACAGCCAGCAGCTTCAGCTGCCCACAGTTAAAATGGATGCAGCCAGACTTAGTGGAGGGAGATTTCTGCAGCATAGTTGGCAAGTACAGAATCACAGTATTTAAAGAATAATATGCAAAGTAGTTGGAGGGAAGCTTCAGAATAGCTAAGATGTATTTATTACAAATCATGCGAGCAGACTGTAGTTCCTCTTTAATTATACTTTAGGCTGCAAGAAGGACTGTTTTTTTGAGCACACCCTTAAAAGTGTTTTGAGCATTTTTTTATGTTTCTATTGATGTTCATTAATTTTTAGTGCTCTAGAAAAAAATACTTTTGTTTCAAATTAAATAAGGTTTGTTTACCTTGAAATTGAAATGTGCTCTTTTTTATGTACTGTTACTCTTCACCATAAAAGACTAAGCTACTCCCTTCTCTCCTAACACAAATTTTCTTTACACACCCCAGAAATTGTAGTTAACTGCAAATTGAAACTAGACATTGATTAATGTACTAAACACAATTTTGTTTAATCAGCAATATTTATGGAAGCCTTTTCTAGGACATTTATTTGACCAGTGTAAAAAATACGAATCTGGAAACGTCTAATAATACCGTATTTATCGGCATATAACACGCACTTTTTTCCCCTGAAAATCAGGGGAAAATCGTGGGTGCGTGTTATAGGCCGACCCCCCCCCCCAATTGTGTGTGATTGGAGCGATCGCGGCAATTGTCGCGATCGCCGCCGACATACACAGCCGTGTGGAAATTCGAATACGGCGCCAAGACTGCAGGGACTCGGCGGAGCTACACATAGCCGAGAGTCCTCGGGTTTTTTCGGCGCCGCTTACAGTCCCGCCCATAGGGCGGGACTGTAAGCGGCGCCGAGAAAACCCGAGGACTCTCGGCTATGTGTATCAGCGCTCCGCCGAGTCCCTGCAGTCTCGGCGCCATATTTAAATTTACACAGGGCTGTGTATGACGGCAGGGATCGCGGCGATCCCACAAAGCTGCACGGGGGCAAGGCTGCACGGGGGGGCAAGGCTGCACGGGGGGGGGCAAGGCTGCACGGGGGGGCAAGGCTGCACGGGGGGGCAAGGCTGCACTGGGGCAAGGCTGCACTGGAGAAAAGCTGCACTGACAAGGCTGCACTGACAAGGCTGCACTGACAAGGCTGCACTGACAAGGCTGCACTGACAAGGCTGCACTGACAAGGCTGCACTGACATGGCTGCACTGGGGCAAAGCTGCACTGACAAGGCTGCAATGGACACTGGGGCAAGGCTGCACTGACACTGAAAAGGCTGCAGATGGACACCGATAACGCTGCATTGATGGGCATTTTAATGTAAGTTTTTCTTCCTTAAACTTTACTCCTAAAAGTTTTTTTCCTTAAAATTCCCTCCTTAACTTGAGTGCGTGTTATACGCCGGCGCGTGTTATACGCCGATAAATACGGTATTTCGAGCAAGTGCATTGATTTCTGCTACTGTTTCGGGAAGTCTATTGTGTCATGTGGATGAACATATGAATAGTTTAAAAAAGAAGGAGAGAAAATCCATCTTCAAATCGATGTTTAACTTTTGTCTGTGGATATAATTCTGGTGTGCTCAATGATGCATTGCGTGGCAAGAAAGCGACAAGCACATTGCACAAATATTGCAGCTTACACGACTATGTTGTGAGGTAGGTGATGGTAAGAACTTCCACAAGTGGCTGTTCACATTTCCAGTGAAACCAGTTACATCAATAATTTATTTATCTGAACACCCACTGACCTCCAATACAATGGGGCACTTTACCAGTTACCCCTAGTGTAATAACCTCAAAATGTTTTGCTAACTAGTTGGAAGAAAGGAGGTTCAGGTCCACACCCCCAGTACAATATGTGAAAACAGGGTTCCTCAAAAAGTGGGACTTTAGAGGACCATGAACACTCAGAAAAATAGAAAATGTATAAAAGGAAATACAAAATTATTACAATCAGTAAATGACATAATACAAAAAATACATAAAACTGAAACAAGTGATGTGAGAAAGCAGTCCAAAGACAGACAGCAGGAAGAGGCCCAAATCAACTGTCGGGGAGACAGGGGAAATCCATCGCGTTTCAACAGATGAGGTAAGGGTCTTCTTCAGAGAAAAATGGGCTAAGGACATTCCAGGACATATAAATATAAACATAATTACACACAAAATATTACATAATTCATAAGCTAATTATCTTTACAGTTATTTACAAAGAAAAAGCACAAAACGTAGATGTAGGTATCAATACTGACCTCATGTGCTGCGTGTTTCAAACAAAAGGAGATCATAACTCAGCAAGTAAGAGGAAACTACGATGTCAAAGCAGCGTCACAAAAGCCAAAGCAAGATGTAGATAAACCATATCCACATGACACCCCCCGTGCCCGAAAAATGTCTCCCACGGGGGGGGGGGGGGGGAGCAGTCTCGAAGGACCATCCAACACTGATCTGGGTGCATACAAAAGAGGGGAGTAATAAATAAATCATGATGCAAAACATGGTGTAAAGAGGTACCCCACGCTGACTAAACTAATGGTAGCAGCTAACACAACAAACAGATATTTTTGTTTAAAATCACAAAGGTGTATACGTGTAGTGCTAAAGTGTTTGGGTTGATTAACACAACCCAGCCATTGGCATAGAAAAATGAATCACAAAATCTTAGTAGATCAAATTAGGTAAATCAACAAACCATAGTGACTTAAACAAATATACATGAATTATAGAAATACCACATGTGATATATACCATATAAGTGGCTGAAAGTTAAAAAAAAAAAAATAATAATAATAAGTCCGTGAAGTTCTTAGAAATCCACAATGTGCAGTGAGTGATTGAAAGTCAACAGTATATAGTGAATAAATTGGAGGTCTTGATCACCGCATAGGTATCCATTATGGTGGATGAAAACTGAAAACACCAGTGTAATTAAGCCACCACCGAGGTAGATGTAAGCTTACCGGATGGTTTGAACTCAGAAGAACTTACGTTCTGTGAGTCAAATAGGCTTATGTTGTCAGCCGACAACTAGGATGGAATCTTGGGAATCCTCTGTGGTTGGAACCCAGAATATCCTGGAACCTCATGAGAAATCGGTCTCCATACAGGTGGTTGTATGTCAGAAGATAGTGATCAATTGGAGTTTGAAATTTATTGTAAGGACCTTGTCCTTAAAGCAGACCTTCAGTCATTTTTTCAACTTTCCGTCTATTAAATCTACTGCCCTTGGTGTTTTAACTTTGGATAGTAAAACATTTTTATTTCTACCAGTAATTACCTTATACAGCCCACTTCCTCTTCCTTGTCTGGTCATTAACCTAGGCTTATGACATCATTCACAGCTTTCTCTCTCACTCTTGTGAGAGTTTGCCAAGAAGGGAGGGGGGATGAGTCATAAGAGGGCCATTGAGCGCTGCAGAGCTGGAGGCAGGAAGTCAACAGGCAGCAGCTTCAGCTAACCACAGTTAAAATCTGCAGCATATTTGGCAAGTACAGAATCACAGTATATATAAAATAAAATGCAAAGTGGTTGGAGGGAAGCTTCAGAATAGCAAAGATGTTTTTATTACAAATTATGCAAGCAGACTGCAGTTCCTCTTTAAAGTTAACCTTGATTCACTTTTATTTTCTGAATTCCAGCTCCCCTATAAACCAATATAGCATTAAAGCAGAAGTACACTCTGCTATCTTTATTGTGTTTTTCATCTAGCTAGTTATAAACACTTCTTTGCAAGCTTTATATAGTAATGTATGCAGTAATGATTCTAACTTGTAAAGTTTGTAAAAAAAATTGTCTTCTGGTATAAAGCGGCGCCATCTTGGGTATTGTTTGCTGAGTCGGCTGTGTACATCATTCCCGCCCTTCCTTCTTTCCCCTGCTGTAATCTCACGCATGCGCGATAGGCTTGATAATACACTCTCTCTATATGAAAAAAAATCCACTTGAAATCACAAAACATCCACTGAAATCCAGTTGATTTGTTCCTAATACATGCCGTTGAAGATATTAGGCTGAAAGTTCCAGATAACTGCCGCAATAGGAGTCTCAATGCCCTGGTTTACTCCCCGTGTGACGTCACACGGTCACAAGGGGAGAACCAGAAAGCTGTGAATGAATGGCCAGTCTCATGAGTCTTCACAGCTGGGCCACAGACACCGGAACTCGCGGACACGGCATGCTGTCACTACAGAGTGTGCCGTGAATCAAATGACGGGGAGCGCATGCGACGTCAGCAAAATTTACGGGACGGATTGCAGGAAGACAATAGAAGCAAGGAGACTTTTACAGGCAGCAATCAGTAGCTTTAGTAAGGAGGATTAGAATGTGCTGAAGTTGGGTTAGAGAGTTTGCAACCACTTTAATGTACTTCTTTTGCCAAAATAAAGCATCTTTCCATTTATTATACACACGCTTACCTCACTGTATTTATGAATATTTCAAAACCCTGCCCAATTATTTCTGCCTTACTTCCTGGACAGACTTTAGGTCTAGGAATTAAAAATAGCAATATATCCTGTCAAGGTAAGACTCTATCCTTCATGACAAGTATAGATTTTGGTACACTGGATACATTAGGAAATCATTGTGTCGTTCAAATAGGGAAAACTGGGGCACTGAAAATGTATATAGGAAACTGGGATAACAACTAAAAACATGGAGCATTCAGAAACAGTTCAGGTCTATGTGCCCACGCCCTTGGATTGCCATCACTGACAAATGAAGGGAGTCTCCTGTTGGTTCATGGGTTTTGTTTTTTGTTTTTTCTCTTTCTTTCTTGTTCCTAGTTTAAACCTGCACTGCTGTGACATTCAAATGATCACATGCCCCTATTTGGTAATTTGCCTGGCAATTCATAAACAGAAAGGGACCATTTGCCCTACTGCCTTGTGATAATGGGCACATTAGCATATGTACTATTACAATGTGTGGCAATTCCACATTACATGCGTTGGTGCGCTGCTGTGACATTCATTGTGAGTAGCATCCCAATACACCTGCAAAATGCATTTGTGTTGCAACACAGTGCTGCAGAACACATGGTGACTTGTGCACATGCTCCAACTGAATGCAACCTGTCCTATTTTTAAGTGTTTTGCTGTATGCTTCAGCCTATTCATTTTGAATTCATTTTGAGGACAAAGCATATATTGTGGGATACAGCATTGTGGTGAGAATGGGCCCTAAGAGATTTATTAATTAAAGTATAACTAAAGACAAAACTTTTTTTTCATTTTGGATAGAGTGGAGAGGGATTAGAACTCTTGTCAATTTTTATAGCTGTCTGTGCCCCCATTAAGAAGATTCCTGCTCTCTATTTGTACTGTTACCATTATCATTGAAAGTTAAGTAAAAGAAAATCCCACATTTTGGGTTGTCCCCAGAAAAGTAATAGAGGGGAATATTCCAATGGGGACACTAGTTCTGGTGACCTGGGGGTCCCCAAGGAATTCCCCTAATTTGCAGGGATTTCCTCTCACTTCCTGTTTGGCTATGGGACAGAAAGTGAATGGAAATCTCAGCAACGGGACACAGATGGGGGAAAAAAAATAAATCCGACAAACCCTCCTTTGCTCTATCCTAAATAAAAATAAAAAAATTAATAATGATTTGCCTTTAGTTCTACTAAAACATTTTTATGTTTTCACTCAGCATTGGCACAATTTATATAGAAGATTTACACATTTTCCTAATGGAATTGTAGAATATAAATATAGGAATCTTTTGTGAAAATTGTTTGAATTTTTAGTAAAAACATTGTAATTTTTTTAAAATAGACCTCTAAATGTTTTTCACTAAAAGGATTATTGCTACAGTATATGAAATTCCAAGTGACACTTTTTGAGCACTCAATTAACTTGTTATACAGTTACTGGGGAGCCTTCCAGATAGGATAAAGAGAAACCCGAGAGATCTGAGATGTGAGAAAAATATTGAAATATCAGACACATAGCACACAAAGGAGAATCTAGTTTATTCATAATTTGCCAAACCCCTTTAGTTTATTAAACAGTTTTTGCTTTGCACACAATTTATGCACCACAACATCTTGTAATCTGCCAACCTCCGGTTTAAGCTAGAGTATACCCCCTTTGATTTGGAAACTAAGAGATGCCACAAAGAATGCCAAATAAAAAAGCAGCTTTACACAAACACAGTTAATAGGGGGAACTGCAAACACCCTCTATGGCTCTAATCAAAGCTTCCAACAACTGGAAACTAATAAGCCTGCTATTATCCTGACGCAAAAATTGCTCGTGGAAAGTTTTCAAGAAGTGAAGAAAGACACAGTAGCTTTTACAAGCAGGCACAGTATTACAATTTAAAAAAAAAAAAAAAGAGACATTTGCCAAAATTGCAACTGAGCTAAAGAAATTCCTTCCAGTGTCAAATCAGTTATTAAAGTAAAACTAAAGGCATTTTTTTTCAATTTGGATAGAGTAAAGACAGGTTATAACACTTGTCAGTTTCTTTTTGCTATCTGTGCCCATTTGGAAGGTTTACCACCACTTGGCCCCGGTTCACACAGGGGCGGCACGACTTGCAGGTCGCCTCACCGAGGCGACCTGCACACGACTTCCACGGCGACTTGCAAAACGACTTCTGTATAGAAGTCTATGCAAGTCACCTCAAGTCGCCCCCAAAGTAGTACAGGAACCTTTTTCTAAATCGGAGCGACTTGCGTCGCTCCTATTAGAACGGTTCCATTGTACAGAATGGGAGGCGACTTGTCAGGCGGCTAGGTCGCCTGACAAGTCGCCCCTGTGTGAACCGGCACTTAAAAAGATTAGGTCCCAACCTGGGTAAAGTAAACGGAAATGAATGCACCGTAATCATTTGGACGTATGCTTTTATTGTTCCATATCCATAGATGTGTGCAGCCTGTTGCATTGGGGTGTGCACCCCAAAGTTTACATATATACTGTAAAGGACTAGCGTCAAATGTAGAGCTTCAAGGACACCGCCACTCGCTGGTTCTTCTTTTTAAGGGCTTTGTTTGCCCATTTTTATTAAAAGCAAGTTCAGCAAATAACATTCCCTCATAGGGGCTTTCAGCATTCCTTTTTCCATTAACAAAAAAATGACATTCAGCCTAGTTGGCTCTCACTTGCAGCCCTGCAGGTCTGGCCTTACACTCCAGGCCCTTGTCTGTCCCATACAGACTGTTTCACCAACCAACCACCTTGGTGCATATAGCTAGCAGCCTCTTGCTGCACTGGCTCCCACGTGGAGCCCTCCTGACTCCTGGTACTCAGACTTCCTATCTGCCGGGGTGGAGCCCAGAACCACTACTAAAAGCCCAGCACACACCTGACCAATCAGTATTCTGGCTATTCTCAAAATCAGGACCCAGGACTAGGGATTTCATTCCACCCGGACCTCTCAGAAATCCGAGCTCCAGGTCCCAAAGTGGACTTTACAAAACACTGAGGAAACTGAAAGGCCACTTTCCTCTTCATGTTACATGCTCCCTGGAGCCCCTCAACCCGTCTGGTTGAGAATTTTGGGTCACAACCTCCTTCTAGACCCTGGCAGGGCAACGCTCTGCCACATAACATACACACATTGACACACACACTCTTATACATAAATGTAAACAAACATTTTAAAATGTATTAAAACATAGACAATGTTAGTAAAGCAGTGGACGGTATCAGTAGGGCAGTGGACGGTGTCAGTTGTTTTTATTTTTTTTTATTTTTTACAATTTTTTCAAATCTTTTTTACAACACTATCTCTTTTTACAATTTTTTTTTAGGAGGGGGAACTTGGTGAAATATCAGGGGTCTAAACAGACCCTGATTTCTCACTTTTAAAACAGAGAAAACGGCTGAGGACAGACATTCCCTAGTCCTTTTCTCTGCAGTCACTGCACTGAACAGTGAATTAATGGGAAGATCTCTGTGCTGAGCAGCTTCCTGTTCCTCCACAAACACAGTTTTCAATGCTTCAGTTATGAATGGACATAGGAGTGTTTAGTATCGATTACTCACTGTATTCATTCAGAAAATGAAAGGGCCAGTAAATGACATATGTACCAGCCCCTTCCCCCACACTTCCTGACCCACTCCCCACAGCAGCTGGTTGGAGAGGAGGGAAGCCTGCAGAGTGGCACGGGGGGGGGGGGGGGGGGTTGGACATGGGGGGCCAGAGCAGCAGGGGCAATCAGTACTGCACAAGGTGATTAGGGTGTGCCCACGCACATGGCCACAAGCCCCTATGGTGCACCCCTATGGTAACCCGATTAAGACATGAGACAGGAAAACCTCGTAATGCAGTACAATCCTATAAAAATCTAATGTATGTCACAAAAGTGAGTACGCCCCTCACATTTTTGTAAATATTTTATTATCTTTTCTAGGGATGCACCGAAATTTCAGCCACCGAAACATATTGGCCGAAAATGGCCCTTTAGGCAAAAAGCCGAAAGAGAATTCTTGCCGATAATGGCGCCGGAAATGGGGTGGGGCCTGCTGGGTAGGGCCTGCTGGGTGGGGCCTGCTGGGTGGGGCCTGCTGGGTGGGGCCCCACCCCTGGTGCCACCCATCACGGGGGTGTCATTCTGGAGCGCCTGTCCTTACTCTCTCCTTCTCCCCTCCCCTCCCTCCTCGTCCATGCTGCAGGCGGCCTGTGGGGTCTCTGTGTAATGTCCCTCTCTCCCCAAGCGGTGGCTGCATATGGATCCTCAGCCGATGTGTAAATCGACTGTGCAGGAGCTTAGTCATGCTGTTTACTCTGAAAGTGAAAGTAAGGGAGAGGTGTCTAGCAGTGTGTTCTGTGCTCTCTGCTTCCCCCTACAGTGCGGTACCCAGCATGGAGATTGAAGGTACAGAGCTGCAGCTGCCAATTTTTAAAAAGGTTGTCTATATATGTTTGTATGCATGTGTGTTTTTATATGTGTGTATGTTTATATGTGTGTGTGTGTGCACTTGTGTGTGTGTGTGTGTTTTATATGTGTATGTTTATATGCACTGGTGAGGCACAGGCAGGCTGCATGACGGGCACTGGTAGGCTGCTTGGCACTGGTGAGGCACTGGTAGGCTGCTGGGCACTGGTGAGGCACAGGCAGGCTGCAAATGATGGGCACTGGTAGGTTGCTGGGCACTGGCAGGCTGCATATGATGGGCACTCGTGAGGCTGCATTTATCTTCTGTACCATGTCTGCAGTCTCTGACCATCTCCTGTAGTATGTCTGCAGTCCCTGACCATCACCTGTACTATGTCTGCAGTCTCTGACCATCTCCTGTACTATGTCTGCAGTCTCTGATCATCTCCTGTATTATGTCTGCAGTCTCTGATCATCTCCTGTACTATGTCTGCAGTCTCTGATCATCTCCTGTACTATGTCTGCAGTCTCTGACCATCTCCTGTACTATGTCTGCAGTCTCTGACCATCTCCTGTACTATGTCTGTAGTCTGAGCATCTCCTGTACCATGCCTGCAGTCTCTGATCATCTCCTGCACTATGTCTGCAGTCTCTGATCATCTCCTGTACTATGTCTGCAGTCTCTGATCATCTCCTGTACTATGTCTGCAGTCTCTGACCATCTCCTGTACTATGTCTGCAGTTTCTGATCATCTCCTGTACTATGTCTGCAGTTTCTGACCATCTCCTGTACTATGTCTGCAGTTTCTGATCATCTCCTGTACCATGTCTGCAGTCTGACCATCTCCTGTACCATGTCTGCAGTCTCTGACCATCTCCTGTACTATGTCTGCAGTCTCTGACCATCTCCTGTAAAAAAAAATATTTTTTAAAAACAGTCACTTTCGGTATCGGTGCTGTTTTGGTATCGGTTTCAAAAGTGAGTACACCCCTAAGTGAAAATGTCTAAATTGGTTCCAATTAGCCATTTTCCCTCCCTGGTATCATGTGACTCGTTAGTGTTACAAGGTCTCAGATGTGAAAGGGGAGCAGGTATGTTAAATTGGGTGTTATCGCTCTCACTCTCTCATACTGGTCACTGGAAGTTCAACATGGCACCTCGTGGCAAAGAGCTCTCTGAGGATGTGAAAAAAAGAATTGTTGCTCTACATAAAGATGGTCTAGGCTATAAGAAGATTGCCAAAACCCTGAGACTGAGCTGCAGCACAGTGGCCAAGGCTATACAGCGGTTTAACAGGACAGGTTCCACTCAGAACAGGCCTCGCCATGGTCGACCAAAAAAGTTGAGTGCATGTGCTCAGAGTCATATCCAGAGGTTGTCTTTGGGAAATAGACATATGAGTGCTGCCAGCATTGCTGCAGAGGTTGAAGGGTTAGGGGGGGGCAGCCTGTCAGTGCTCAGACCATAGGCCACACACTGCATTAAATTGGTCTGCATGGCTGTCGTCCCAGAAGGAAGCCTCTTCTAAAGATGATACACAAGAGAGCCCGCAAACAGTTTGCTGAAGACAAGCAGACTAAGGACATGGATTACTAAAACCATGTCCTGTGGTCTGATGAGACCAAGATAAACTTATTTGGTTCAGATGGTGTTAAGTGTGTGTGGCGGCAACCAGATGAGGAGTACAAAGACAAGTTTTTCTTGCCAACGGTCAAGCATGGTGGTGGGAGTGTCATGGTCTGGGGTTGCATGAGTGCTGCCGACACTGGGGAGCTACAGTTCATGGAGGGAACCATGAATGCCAACATGTACTGTGACATACTAAAGCAGAGCATGATCCCCTCCTTTCAGAGACTTGCCTGCAGGGCAGTATTCCAACATGATAACGACCCCAAACACAACTCGACTACCACTGCCTTGCTAAAGAACCTGAGGGTAAGGGTGATGGACTGGCCAAGCATGTTTCCAGACCTAAACCCTATTAAGCATCTGTGGGGCATCCTCAAACGGAAAGTTGTGGAGCGCA
This sequence comes from Lithobates clamitans, assembly GCA_037952925.1. NCBI lineage: Eukaryota > Metazoa > Chordata > Amphibia > Anura > Ranidae > Lithobates > Lithobates clamitans. The sequence goes on along the minus strand of JBBGZY010000160.1, from coordinate 9,535,688 downwards.
AAGTCTCTAACATCCACTAGCTCCGTGATATCATCATGGAGGAGTGGAAGAGGACTCCAGTGGCAACCTGTGAAGCTCTGGTGAACTCCATGCTCAAGAGGGTTAAGGCAGTGCTGGAAAATTATGGCGGCCACACAAAATATTGACACTTTGGGCCCAATTTGGACATTTTCAAAGGAGTGTACTCACTTTTGTTGCCTGCTGTTTAGACATTGATTGCTGTGTGTTGAGTTATTTGGAGGAGACAGAAAATTTACACTGTTATACAAGCTGTACACTCACTACTTTACATTGTAGCAAAGTGTCATTTCTTCAGTGTTGTCACATGAAAAGATAATAAAATATTTACAGAAATGTGAGGGGTGTACTCACTTTTGTGAGATACTGTATATAAAAAGTAAATGCACTTACCAATCTGTAACTTGTATAAAACAGTGAGAAGATACTCCACTGTGGGATCCAGCCCCCAGCGTGCGCAATGATGTCACAAGATCGGCTCCACCCAATGCATTTCCCCCAGTAGGGCGTCTTCAGGAAAGGAGCTGGTATCTGTCTTCTCAGTGCATTTTAGAAGGTACGAATTTGTAAGTGCATTTACTTTTTAAATACATTTTTATCAGATTGTACTGCACTATGAGGTTCTCCTGTCTCATGTCTTAATCAAGTTCCTGAATGTCAATGTGTGAGTAAAGTCTCATTCTCTATATCAGGGTGGAAGTGACAGCCCTCTGAGGCAGTTGGTTAGTGAGTTTGTACCTCTGTTAACCACTTGACGACCGCCTCACGCCGATGTACGTCGGCAAAGTGGCACGGACAGGCAAAATCACGTACAGGGTACGTGATTTGCCTTCCGCGGGTGGGGGGTCCGATCGGACCCCCCCCCGGTGCCCGAGGCGGTCGTCTTTTGTCCAGCGGCGATCGGTGATGAGGGGGAGACCATCCGTTCGTGGCCCCCCCCTCGCGATCGCCGCCGGCCAATGAGAATCTTCCTTTGCTGCTGTATGCTAAACAGCAGCAAAGGAAATGATGTCATCTCTCCTCGGCTCGGTAATTTCCGTTCCGGCCCGAGGAGAGAAGACATCTATGTGAGTGCACAAACACACACACACACAGTAGAACATGCCAGGCACACAAAACACCCCGATCCCCCCCCCGATCGCCCCCCGATCCCCCCCCAATCACCCCCCCCCCCTGTCACAAACTGACACCAGCAGTTTTTTTTTTTTTTTTTTTTTCTGATTACTGCATAGTGTCAGTTTGTGACAGTAAGTGTGTTAGGGCAGTTAGTATTACCCCCCTTTAGGTCTAGGGTACCCCCCTAACCCCCCCTAATAAAGTTTTAACCACTTGATCACCCCCTGTCACCAGTGTCACTAAGCGATCATTTTTCTGATCGCTGTATTAGTGTCGCTGGTGACGCTAGTTAGTGAGGTAAATATTTAGGTTCGCCGTCAGCGTTTTATAGCGACAGGGACCCCCATATACTACCTAATAAATGTTTTAACCCCTTGATTGCCCCCTAGTTAACCCTTTCACCACTGATCACCGTATAACCGTTACGGTTGACGCTGGTTAGTTTGTTTATTTTTTATAGTGTCAGGACACCCGCCGTTTATTACCGAATAAAGGTTTAGCCCCCCGATCGCCCGGCGGTGATATGCGTCGCCCCAGGCAGCGTCAGATTAGCGCCAGTACCGCTAACACCCACGCATGCAGCATGCGCCTCCCTTAGTGGTATAGTATCTGATCGGATCAATATCTGATCCGATCAGATCTATACTAGCGTCCCCAGCAGTTTAGGGTTCCCAAAAACGCAGTGTTAGCGGGATCAGCCCAGATACCCGCTAGCACCTGCGTTTTGCCCCTCCGCCCGGCCCGGCCCAGCCCACCCAAGTGCAGTATCGATCGATCACTGTCACTTACAAAACACTAAACGCATAACTGCAGCGTTCGCAGAGTCAGGCCTGATCCCTGCGATCGCTAACAGTTTTTTTGGTAGCATTTTGGTGAACTGGCAAGCACCAGCCCCAGGCGTCAGGTTAGCGCCAGTACCGCTAACACCCACGCACGCAGCATACGCCTCCCTTAGTGGTATAGTATCTGAACGGATCAATATCTGATCCGATCAGATCTATACTAGCGTCCCCAGCAGTTTAGGGTTCCCAAAAACGCAGTGTTAGCGGAATCAGCCCAGATACCTGCTAGCACCTGCGTTTTGCCCCTCCGCCCGGCCCAGCCCAGCCCACCCAAGTGCAGTATCGATCGATCACTGACACTTACAAAACACTAAACGCATAACTGCAGCGTTCGCAGAGTCAGGCCTGATCCCTGCGATCGCTAACAGTTTTTTGGTAGCGTTTTGGTGAACTGGCAAGCGCCAGCGGCCTAGTACACCCCGGTCGTAGTCAAACCAGCACTGCAGTAACACGTGGTGACGTGGCGAGTCCCATAAGTGCAGTTGAAGCTGGTGAGGTGGCAAGCACAAGTAGTGTCCCGCTGCCACCAAAAAGACAAACACAGGCCCGTCGTGCCCATAGTGCCCTTCCTGCTGCATTCGCCAATCCTAATTGGGAACCCACCGCTTCTGCAGCGCCCGTACTTCCCCCATTCACATCCCCAACCAAATGCAGTCGGCTGCATGAGAGGCATTTTTATGTCCTCCCGAGTACCCCTACCCAACGAACCCCCCCAAAAAAGAGGTAGTGTCTGCAGCAAGCGCGGATATAGGCGTGACACCCACTATTATTGTCCCTCCTGTCCTGACAATCCTGGTCTTTGCATTGGTGAATGTTTTGAACGCTACCATTCACTAGTTGAGTATTAGCGTAGGGTACAGCATTGCACAGACTAGGCGCCATTTCACAGGGTCTCCCAAGATGCCATCGCATTTTGAGAGACCCGAACCTGGAACCGGTTACCGTTATAAAAGTTAGTTACAAAAAAAGTGTAAAAAAAAAAAAAATATGAAATAAAAAAAAATAGTTGTTGTTTTATTGTTCTCTCTCTCTCTATTGTTCTGCTCTTTTTTACTGTATTCTATTCTGCAATGTTTTATTGTTATTGTTATTATGTTTTATCATGTTTGTTTTTCAGGTGTGTAATTATTTACACTTTACTGTGCTTTATTGTTAACCATTGTTAACCATTTTTTTGTCTTCAGGTACGCCATTCACGACTTTGAGTGGTTATACCAGAATGATGCCTGCAGGTTTAGGTATCATCTTGGTATCATTCTTTTCAGCCAGCGGTCGGCTTTCATGTAAAAGCAATCCTAGTGGCTAATTAGCCTCTAGACTGCTTTTACAAGCCGTGGGAGGGAATGCCCCCCCCCCCCACCGTCTTCCGTGTTTTTCTCTGGCTCTCCTGTCTCAACAGGGAACCTGAGAATGCAGCCGGTGATTCAGCCAGCTGACCATAGAGCTGATCAGAGACCAGAGTGGCTCCAAACATCTCTATGGCCTAAGAAACTGGAAGCTACGAGTATTTCATGACTTAGATTTCGCCGGATGTAAATAGCGCCATTGGGAAATTGGGGAAGCATTTTATCACACCGATCTTGGTGTGGTCAGATGCTTTGAGGGCAGAGGAGAGATCTAGGGTCTAATAGACCACAATTTTTTCAAAAAAGAGTACCTGTCACTACCTATTGCTATCATAGGGGATATTTACATTCCCCGAGATAACAATAAAAATGATTAAAAAAAAAAATATGAAAGGAACAGTTTAAAAGTAAGATTAAAAAAGCAAAAAAATAATAAAGAAAAAAAAAACAAAAAAAAAAACACCCCTGTCGCCCCCTGCTCTCGCGCTAAGGCGAACGCAAGCGGCGGTCTGTCGTCAAACGTAAACAGCAATTGCACCATGCATGTGAGGTATCACCGCGAAGGCCAGATCGAGTGCAGTAATTTTTCCAGTAGACCTCCTCTGTAAATCTAAAGTGGTAACCTGTAAAGGCTTTTGAAGGCTTTTAAACATGTATTTATTTTGTTGCCACTGCACGTTTGTGCGCAATTTTAAAGCATGTCATGTTTGGTATCCATGTACTCGGCCTAAGATCATCTTTTTTATTTCATCAAACATTTGGGCAATATAGTGTGTTTTAGTGCATTAAAATTAAAAAAAGTGTGTTTTTTCCCCAAAAAATGCGTTTGAAAAATCGCTGCGCAATTACTGTGTGAAAAAAAAAAATGAAACACCCACCATTTTAATCTGTAGGGCATTTGCTTTAAAAAAATATATAATGTTTGGGGGTTCAAAGTAATTTTTTTGCAAAAAAAAAAAAACTTTTTCATGTAAACAATAAGTGTCAGAAAGGGCTTTGTCTTCAAGTGGTTAGAAGAGTGGGTGATGTGTGACATAAGCTTTTAAATGTTGTGCATAAAATGCCAGGACAGTTCAAAACCCCCCCAAATGACCCCATTTTGGAAAGTAGACACCCCAAGCTATTTGCTGAGAGGCATGTCGAGTCCATGGAATATTTTATATTGCGACACAAGTTGCGGGAAAGAGACAAATTTTTTTTTTTTTTTTTTTTTTTTTTGCACAAAGTTGTCACTAAATGATATATTGCTCAAACATGGCATGGAAATATGTGAAATTACACCCCAAAATACATTCTGCTGCTTCTCCTGAGTACGGGGATACCACATGTGTGAGACTTTTTGGGAGCCTAGCCGCGTACGGGACCCCGAAAACCAAGCACCGCCTTCAGGCTTTCTAAGGGCGTGAATTTTTGATTTCACTCTTCACTGCCTATCACAGTTTCGGAGGCCATGGAATGCCCAGGTGGCACAAAACCCCCCCAAATGACCCCATTTTGGAAAGTAGACACCCCAAGCTATTTGCTGAGAGGTATAGTGAGTATTTTGCAGACCTCACTTTTTGTCACAAAGTTTTGAAAATTGAAAAAAGAAAAAAAAAATGTTTTTTCTTGTCTTTCTTCATTTTCAAAAACAAATGAGAGCTGCAAAATACTCACCATGCCTTTCAGCAAATAGCTTGGGGTGTCTACTTTCCAAAATAGGGTCATTTGGGGGGGTTTTGTGCCACCTGGGCATTCCATGGTCTCCGAAACTGTGATAGGCAGTAAAGAGTGAAATCAAAAATTTTCACCCTTAGAAATCCTGAAGGCAGTGATTGGTTTTCGGGGTCCAGTACGCGGCTAGGCTCCCAAAAAGTCCCACACATGTGGTATCCTCATACTCAGGAGAAGCAGCTAAATGTATTTTGGGGTGCAATTCCACATATGCCCATGGCCTGTGTGAGCAATATATCATTTAGTGACAACTTTATGAAAAAAAAAAAAAAAAAAAAGTGTCACTTTCCCGCAACTTGTGTCAAAATATAAAATATTCCATGGACTCAATATGCCTCTCAGCAAATAGCTTGGGGTGTCTACTTTCCAAAATGGGGTCATTTTGGGGGGTTTTGTGCCATCTTGGCATTCCATGGCCTCCGAAACTGTGATAGGCAGTGAAGAGTGAAAGCAAAAATTTACACCCTTAGAAATCCTGAAGGCGGTGATTGGTTTTCGGGGCCCCGTACGCGGCTAGGCTCCCAAAAAGTCCCACACATGTGGTATCCCCATACTCAGGAGAAGCAGCAGAATGTATTTTGGGGTGCAATTCCACATAGGCTCATGGCCTGTGTGAGCAATATATCATTTAGTGACGACTTTTTGTAAATATTTTTTTTTTTTTGTCATTTTTCAATCACTTGGGACAAAAAAAATAAATATTCAATGGGTTCAACATGCCTCTCAGCAATTTCCTTGGGGTGTCTACTTTCCAAAATGGGGTCATTTGGGGGGGTTTTGTACTGCCCTGCCATTTTAGCACCTCAAGAAATGACATAGGCAGTCATAAACTAAAAGCTGTGTAAATTCCAGAAAATGTACCCTAGTTTGTAGACGCTATAACTTTTGCGCAAACCAATAAATATACGCTTATTGACATTTTTTTTACCAAAGACATGTGGCCGAATACATTTTGGCCTAAATGTATGACTAAAATTTAGTTTATTGGATTTTTTTTATAACAAAAAGTAGAAAATATCATTTTTTTTCAAAATTTTCGGTCTTTTTCCGTTTATAGCGCAAAAAATAAAAACCGCAGAGGTGATCAAATACCATCAAAAGAAAGCTCTATTTGTGGGAAGAAAAGGACGCAAATTTCGTTTGGGTACAGCATTGCATGACCGCGCAATTAGCAGTTAAAGCGACGCAGTGCCAAATTGGAAAAAGACCTCTGGTCCTTAGGCAGCATAATGGTCCGGGGCTCAAGTGGTTAAGCTGGCCATTCACTGATGTAAATTCAGCAGGGCCCAAAAGAATTCTAGTCAGTGTGTGGCAATCTCTTCTCAGCAGAAGTAGATCATCTGGAGAACTTTTCTCAACTGATATTGGCAAACTTTTCTTGACCAGCCACTGGACAGTCTATTTTGACAGCTGAGGATGCCGGAATGTGAGAATACTATGTCCCAGCAGAGGTGATTCCTCCATTCACCTCATTTGTGTGGATGAAGGAATCTGTGTGTGGCCAGCTTTCCTCTGCTCTCTCTACTGATCAGCATGGTTTTTCCACAGCAGATCAAGGGATTGGTTCTTTGTGCTGCTTCTGTCTCCCCCTGTCTGAGATGTCATAGAATACACGGCAAGAGGGTGATGCCAAGTCAAATTTAAGACCTTACACTGCATTTAAAAAAAAAAAATTTAATTATCTATTATGGATTACAGAGTTGCATTCATTTTTTCTTTTAAAAAATTTATAGAGCTTAGCTTTAGGTTTATCTACAGATTTTAAATTCTCAACGCATGTACAGTACAGTATAGCCCTTGCAATTAAAAGGGAAATATGAAAACAGTTACTGCAACCACTTTTAACTTCTGAATCTGAGAATTTTGGACTGTGCTAAACATGAAACTCATCACAGTAAGCATCAAAGGTAATGCCTAGATGTTAAAATAGAGCAGAACATTTATTCTGGATTTTATTGCAAATGCCAAAGCCCAAGAAAGCAATTATTGAAGGATCTCACCATGCACCTTCTTTTCCCTGCTTTAGTATCCTTCTTGTTTTTAGCAAGGAATACATTATTAGATGGTTAAAGTGAAAGAAAATGGACATATTCCACCACCTCATCCTTTAGATCTTTTCTTTAACATTCCAAAGTAGATAGAGATTAGTGGAAAAAAAATCAAATGGGAAAACTTCTTTAAAGCAGGCTTGAACAATTCTGCAGCAACAAAAATTTGACCCAAAGACTGTAAAGGTAAAGAAAGAGACATAATGGTTACTGTTTTTGGTATGAATACACAGTCCAACAAAGGGGCACAGGAACACTCTGAGGATATGAGACTGTAAAGACTAGATTTTGGTGTTGCAACTGTTGTAAATGTTTAACCTTAAGCGTTAACCCAGTCATATTATAGTAGGTGATATCAGACATGTAGGGGAAGCAGGCACAGTGGCATTAACCATATTACATGCAGATTAACCACAGAACGCAGAAGGATTTTTTCCAACTATCTACCCTGCAATCCTCAACAATATACCTCAGAAACATTTTTTGAAACTTATATAGTACAAAGATCTTGCTCCTTAGGTAAATCTATCCTCTCCCGCATTACCAAATCCTCAGCTCACTCTGATATTCTCTCCTTCTGAGTGTTATGTAAAGTAATTTCTTCTACCTCCTGTGGCCATTATTGAACTTTGGGATGGTCAGGTGTTATCTTCTTCTAAATTGGGTATTTTTATTGTTTTCAACAAAACAATCATACATAGAAAATACATTTGCAAGGTGGGCTGATATACACAGCATGGTGACGAATACCATGAAAAGAGTAGTCTCACAAAGTTCTGCAAAGAAACAAGAGTCCCATAGTGGTCCACTACAGAGTCCTTGTAGCACAAGTTTCCACTCTGAGCTGAAAGAACATCAGAGGATATACAGTGCATTTATAAAGTATTCAGACCCCCTTTACTATTTTTAAAATTTTGTTAAATAAGGTTTCAATAAGGTTTGGCTCTGGCTGGGCCACTCTAGGACATTTACAGAGTTGTCCCTAAGCTCCTCCTGTGTTGTCTTAGCTATGAGCTTAGGATCATGTCATGTTGTAAGGTGAACCTTTGGCCCAATCTGAGGTCCTGAGCACTGTGGAATGGTTTATCATTGAGGATATCTCTGTACTTTGCTCCATTCAGCTTTCCCTCAACCCTGTCCAGTCTCCCAGTCCCTGCTGCTACAAAACACCCCCCACAGCATGATGCTGCCACCACCATGCTTCACTGGTGGCATAGTATTGGGCAGATTATGAGAGGTGCCTGGTTTCCTCCAGACATAAAATTTATAATTGAGGCCAAACAGTTCAATCTTGGTTCCATCAGACCAAAGAATCTTTGGGTGCTTTTTTGCACCAAGTGGGCTTTCATGTGGTTTGCACTAAGGAGAGCGTTCCATCTAGCCACTCTGTCATAAAGCCCAAATTGGTAGAGGGCTGCTGTAATGGTTGTCCCTCTGGAATTTTGTCCCATCTCAATACAGGATCTCTGGTGTTCACTCAAAGCCACCATCAGGTTCTTGGTCACCTCTCTTTCTACAGCCATTCTCCCCCAATTGCTCAGTTTGGTCTGGTGACCAGTTCTTGGAAAAGTTCTGGTTGTGCCAAACATCTTCCATTTGAGAATTATGGAAGCCACTGTGCTCTTGGGAACCTTCAGTGCAGCAGACATTTTTGTAGCCTTCCCCAGATCTGTCTTGCAATAATCCTGTCTCTGAGCTCTACAAGCAATTCCTTTAACCTCATGGCTTTTGTTCTGATACAGTATGCATTGTCAGCTGTGAGGCCTTTTATAGAAAGGCATGTGCCTTTCCAAATCATGTCCAATAAATTTACATAATTTGCCACAGGTGGACTCCAATTAAGGTGTGGAAACATCTTAGCAAGGATCAAGAGAAATGGAAAGTACCTGAGCTAACTTTTAAGTGTTGATGCAAAGGTTCTGAATACTGTACTTATACCAATGTGGTATTTCAGTTTTTCCTTTTTTTATACATTTGCAAACATTTCTAAAACTCTATTTTCACTTTGTCATCATGGAGTACTGAGCGTAGATTAATGAGAAAAAAATTAATTTAACCAACTGTAGTATTAGCATGGTAGACAGAGACACACTATAGATTCAACTGCACACAGATATAAGGATTTGCCTGTTTCTACTACCGAGAAAGAAGAGTCATATTCCTGAGATTTGTTTCCCGATAAAAGGAATGGCTGTCAGCAAACCATTGACAATTGCATAGAGAAAACTGTCACTTTAAAATAAAAAGAAGATATTACTTTCACAAAAGAGAATACAGGGTCCATCGCTCTCCCTTTCTTTGTGTTAAGTCAAAGAGGAGACAGCGCAGGCCGAGCTATTAAAGGGACAGCATCAATGAAGTAGCTGCTAACGGCAGGAGGAGGAGTTGCAAGGATGATCTAATAAGGCACAACTGAACTCTTTTATAGGGCAATTATTAATGTGAGGGGGCATTGAACTTATTCGGTGACATGGCAAATTTTGGGCACTGAAGCATGGTCGTTTAAATACCTTTTGAAAGTTACTTTTATCTTCAACATGTAATGAATACGATTGAGCTTGGGCACCTATTTCAAGGACTTTGTCACAAGTAGAAAGTGATTTTTGGCACCATATTTTACAGCCATTTTGCACACGGGATTGTGACTTTATCAAAAGGCTGATTACTAATTGATTATGTTATTTGTTTTATGATATCACAATATAAGTTTTAATATCCATATATTGATTCATAAGGAGGTTATCTCGTTAGGATCACTGATTTTAAAGGGACAGCGAACTATGTTTCAGTCATGGCAAAACCCAGAAATAAAAAATCTATACACTAAATCCTTTGCGCTCATCCACAATATATGATGTGATATAGACAGCTGCAGTACTCAAGTCAAAATCACTTTCCAATAAATATATAACAAAATGTGCTGCTTTGAATAAAACAAAATGAATTTGAATGAATTCCACATTGCCGAGTAATCAACAGTGATGTTTAGATAATGTGCAGTGATACTCAAATAATATATGGTGCTATAAAATTACTATGATTATTAAAAAAATACATACTGTATGCGCATGATGCCATGAATAAATTGAATAAATCTTAAATCAGTCCATAGCAAAATTATGAAAGTCCTTCTTCCCAAAATGATTTTTTCTTCTTGTACAATGTTGGGGCATAAAAAATGTAAAACATTGGCGGGTGGGGGGGGGGGGATTGGAGAAGACGGTTAGCCCAAAAGGAAACATGGTGGATTCAAGAAGCTGTAATTCTAGTACCAAATGGATTAAATGTAAATATACAGCTCAGCCTCATTAGTGATTTATAATAGCAAACCAGACCTGTGTAGTGATAGTAGTCTGATAGGGGTATTTTCATTCATACACTTTTTTTATTCTTCAATTTAGTTTTAGTTTTTTTTTTTGTTGATTTTTAACTCCCTGGATAAACATAGGGATGCATGTATCCAAACGCACAGGGTTTGCATTAGGATCTGTGCTCCCATTTCTATAGGTTTAGCTCTGAGGTGGATGCAGATGCAGCAAAAAGTGGATCTGTCTCAGTGCCTGTATAAATGAGCCTTTAGGGGAATTTATCAAAACTAGAGCAGACAGGATCCGGAGCAGCTGTGCATGGCAACTAATGAGCTTTCATTTTCAAAGATTAACTGAGATAAATGCCATCCCACTAGAGGACTGTTTGAAAGATGTAACGCCAGCGAGGATTAATACGTTTCATCTCATTGTTTCACTCGCAGTATAAGGAAATTGAGTCAATTTTTAAGGCCCATTGGCATATTTTTTTGTCTAGAAAAAACCCTCAAAAATGTACTACCCCTGATACCTAAATTTATCTAACATAAGGCACCTAGTTTTGGTGACGTGGTGGTAAAAAAAGGTGTTGGACCCTCCTACTAGGCCAGCCTCTTTTTGGGACAGAGACCTTTTTTTTGCATGCCGTAAATATAGGGCATGTAGAGAGGTCTTTGTGCCTGTGAGGGGCCTAGACAGATTTTTATTAACCAATAATAAAGAATTTGTTAACAAAGAATTAATCACTTGTAATATAACTCTCTTAGTGTACGTCTTGGAGTGCCCCTGGGGGCTGATATATGTAGGCCGCACAAAGAGACCCCTGAAAGTCCGTATTGCGGAGCACATACAAAATATAAAATTGGGTTTTAAAGAGCAGAATGTGTCACTACATTTCAAATTACACCATAATCAAGACCCCCCTGGCCTGAAATTTTGGGGTGTCGATTGTATAAAACCTATGTGGAGAAGTTTGAATATGGTCAGGGAACTCTTCAAGAGTGAAACTCACTGGATTTATTTGATCGACACGCTCACCCCAAAGGGGTTAAATGTTGAGTTAGACATAAATTGTTTTATTTGCGACTTTTGAGGCTTGCACAGTCAGTTCATATTTCATATTTCATATTTTAGATCTAATTTTTATCATTCATTTTTAAACTTGATTTTATTCCTGTATTTATTGTCCTTTAAAGTAATGCACTATGAATAAGGCGACATTATTTTATGATGTACTGTGAATTTAATTGGCTTAATGCACTATTATGATGTAAGGATATGTGCTATTTTTGTATATGTTATGAACATTTTTTATGGTATGGTCGATGTATTATGAATTAGTGCCTTAACTCTGTGGTCATCAACTCTGTCCTCAGGGCTCACTAACAGGCCAGGTTTTATGTATTAACTTGGGAAGATGCAGACTAGAATATTTCAATCACTGAGCGGCACATTATATCACCTGTGATGTATTTCTTGCAAACCTGGCCTGTTAGTGGGCCCTGAGGACAGGGTTGATGACCACTGCCTTAACTGATCAATGTATCATTTTATGCAGAGGTATGTTAGTATTCTGTATTGGATGCAGACTGTCGCAAATTGATTGCAGCGCAATGTATACCACTTCCTCTGTGGTGTATTGATGGCCGTTTGTGTGCACCTTAAGAGATTGGGACGGCTGTGCGCTGGGATGGTTAATTTGCGCTGCAACCTGTAGACATAAATACCGGAGTGACGTGCCATAAGGCCACGCCCTCAGATGAAGTCCTGATGACGAAACGTGTCAGGGCGTGACCTTACGTCGACTGGAAGTGACATTTGCGTAATAATGGGGTACCACATCCCTGGTCCTTTGCATATAAAGACTACAACAAAATGATGGACTTTATTGGTACCCCAAAGACTTTCATGGATACAAAAATGCACAGAAAAATATATAGCAAAACACAGTTAAAATACATTACCCCAACAACATGCCTCACTAATACAACTTAAAAGGGAATTCCCTCACTAGTTATGAGAATCCACAACACAAGGTATTATTAATGGACGGTGGGGACTTCAGACTTTTTGTATTACCTCAACATGTTTCACAGATAATACGATTTTTTCACAAGGATGGAGGGGTCCGTGAGTATTTTGTAGGTAAACAAAACATTTTTTATAAAAAAAAAACATGACAAAAACAATACTGAAAATCTATCTATCATCTATCTATCTCATATGATTTTCTATCATAATAATCTAGTGTATGCAGGTTGGTGTCCCTATTGTACAAGTAAAAAGCAATTATAGGTTGACTAGTCCATGTCTTCCATCATAGCTTTCTGTTTTTTATTTTTATTTTTTTATAGCCTTGGTGCTTACCGGCCTTCTCTATATATATGCTCCCATTCTCGCTTCGGGAATGAATACACTGCGCAAGAAAAAGTAAGCCATTTCGCTTCTTGATGTATTTTGTGAGTTTTTCAAATTTTTCTTTCATTCATTTGTCATTAATTAAAGTTGAAAGCATAGAAATATAAACAGGAAAGGATTGCAACATGCAAGAGCAGTATAAGACCAAGTAGTATATACAGCATATACACAACCTAGAACTGGCTTGGATGAGGTTCCAGATCCATCCTCATCCGTAAATAAACATCATTAAAATAACAAGAATATTAGATAATTAGGAGCAAGGTGTAGCAATGGTGGATGTGGTGGAGCAACAAACATTAAAGGTAAGAAAATCCCTCCTGATTGATGTCACGCCCAATATAATAAGAGGAAACTAGGCTGTCCCTGAAACAGGGGGTCCCCTGGTGTGCGTCATGCATCCATTATTTATGAGACGTCCTATACTCAAGACAAAAGCCTTAAGGTGACAGAAGTGCAGAGGAAATAGTAGAGGGGAAGGAGAAAGGCATAGAGAGGAAAAAGAACAAAGGAGAAAAGTCATAGATGTCTTGTTGGAACGCTTGAATGGGCTTGGAAGCACTACTGGGGTGTCAAGGGGATGTGTATGTAGTCAGCCCATGGTTCCCAAGTGGCCTCAAAACTCTGTAATGTGTCCTGTAGTATACTGACCATTTTCTCCTGGGCCATGATCCACACGATTTTCTTTTTCGTCATTGCGAAGGAGACAAAAGGTCACTTCCAGGCTCTAGCGAATGTCAGTTTAGCCTCTAAGAATATGAAATGGATCAGTCACTTCTTACTAGTAGATGCCTTTTCTATAGGAAAGTTCAATAAAGCTATGTGAGGGGATTTGGTGACTTGGATTTCTGTAACCTTTCGTACCATGGAGAAAATTTTGTTCCAAAACCCTCTAATTTTGGGGCATTCCCACCAAATATGTAGCACTGAGCTTATGTGAGAGCAGTCTCAGAAGCAGAGGGGAGAGGCTGAAGGGTAGAATTTTGCCAATCTTAAAGGAAACAAATACCACTGTGTCATAACCTTGAGGTCCGCTTCAATCAAAAAGAGACATTTAGGATGCCTTGATATGCCCTTGAAACTGCTCCATACCATTCCTTCAGATGCCACACTTGGGAAAGGTCCCTTTCCCATTCTGTCATATAGCAAGGTTTAGAGTTATCTCTGGAGAGTGACTCATAAATCACCAAAATCCCTCCTCTCTGCTCCATGGCCTGACCACACCAATGTTTATAGGGTGAAATGTCAGGTGGGGAGGGTTTAGTCCCCCATAGGGAGTGTAGGAAATGTGAGATCTGGAGAAATCTGAATCTCTTTGTTGTGGGCATTTTGATTTTGCTGATGCAGTCACCAAGGGTGAGTGGGCCAATGGAGTTAAAAAAGTGACCAATCCTGTACATCCCCTTGTTCAACCACCACTGAAAACCTTTAATGTTCATTCCTGGGGGGAATTGGGGATTGTGGAATAGAAGGGTAAGTGGACGAATCTGAAAGATTGACTCTGTGTTGACTTTAAGACCCTTCCACAGAGAAAATGAGTGAGAAAGTGTTGGGGCCAAAATCGCAGGGCGTTTTTTAGCATGACTCCACATGAGGTAGTCCAGGGTGAAGTGTGGCACCACCTGACATTCCATATGCACCCAATCAGGTTTAGCTGTGCGTGAATAAAACACAAAGATCTGGGCTAACTGGGCTGCCTGGTAGTGCCATAGAAGGTTGGGTAAGCCTAAGCCCCCTTTGTTTCGGGTTCTAAAAAGGACCCCTTTAGAAATTCTGTGTCCCTTTGAACCCCAAATAAAGGCAATGATTTTTGCTTAGAATCGCCGTAAGTGGTCCCTGTTCATTCGCATGGGAAGAGATTGAAAGAGGTTGAGAATTGGCAGAAGCAGAGTCATCTTGATAGAGTGATTCCGTCCCAGCCAAGAAAAGTTAAGTTCAGACCAAAGACTAAGGTCCGATTCTAATTTTTTATAAAGTGGGGGTAAGTTGGATGAATATAATTGATCTACCCTTTTAGTAAGAGCAACCCCTAAGTAGGGTATAGCAGAATCAATGATTAAGGAATCTTGGATATTGATTTTAAGGGCTTGGGATTTAGACATATTGATGTGCAGACTGGATATATTACCAAACTCAGCTAGAAGGTGAGTTTTTAAAATTTTTGAATATTCTTATACCTTGCTGTAAAGTCTTTGGGGTACCGATAGTCCATCATTTGGTATTATCTTTATATGCATATGTCCAGGAATTCAGTATTCTATTATTACCCTGCAATGATCTATTCACCCACGCCTTCATTTTTGAATATATGGGTGGTGGTATTTGCTTTTTAGGTGTTTATTATATTTCTGACCTTTTTTGTCCCTACGATGGTTCTGTTGCCAATACTGGTTACAACAAACATCAGTCATCCACCTAAGGGATGGGGAATGAGTGGTGTCTAGATACATTTATGCAAGGGCCATCATCTTCTTGCAGCTTCTGATTTGTTTCTTCTGTGATTTTATGTGTTTCTTGAAAGTGAAATGCTGTATAGAAATCATTATTTATAGCTTCTGACACGTAAGATATTGAATAAAACAGACACGTAGAACAACATAAAATGTCATTTTGATTTTTACCACTAAAGTACACATATCTTTTAATCCCTTTGTGAGTCTTTAACACGAAAGGTATTGTAAAGCATTCTCTGCAGAAACAATATATTGTGGAGAAATCTTTTTTCTCCTCCAAACAATGTATAAAAAAAGAAGACATATAATGGTACGCATATTTTAACAGTTTTGCAATGTATATAGAAGTTTAATCTTGAGTTCTGCATTAGGGTGCTTTCATACCATACCGTACAAAAATGTAACAATGAAAATGTATGTAACAATAGCTTGCATGTATTTTTACGCACGTTGCTTTGCATTTATATGTGTAGCACCCTCCTAGTTAGGTTGCTAGGATGTTAGGCAAATTTGGTTCTTTTTTGGCTCCTCTGTAGTCAGTGGAGCAGTTGTTGATTGCTTTTGGCTGCCCTGGGTCTCACAGACTGTAGGTTTGATTGCTCTTCCATCTTATAGAGGCTTCTGGAAGATAGAAGGTTGGGAAAGGCAAATTTCAGCCTGCATATTTGTTGTGCTCCAGCCAATCCCTGGGGAGGTGTACCCAGAAGGTGGCTAGGGAGGTATATAAATAGGGTGGGTTAGAGCAGCTTAGAGCAGCAAGATTCTTTCTTCTTTTTCCTGTTGGAGGGAATTCACCCATTAAAAGGGGGTGGCTACTCTCACCTGGCTCCAGCAGCCATTCATTAGGATCCCAGCTGTGGCAGAGCTGGGGTGGGCATCCACAAGCCTGGGGACCCTGTCTGGAGAGCACACTGAAGAGTGTCTGGTGGATACTAGAAGGAGGTAGCTGGTGATCCTGAGACATTGTGAGTACTGACCAAAGCCCAGGGTTGTCAGTGACTATGTACTGCATTCCTCTGGGTGGACAAACCTACAGAATTTCTGCCTGGGTTAGCTTTCAAAAAGAGGATTCCTGTACTTGAATCTGCACTCAGACTTTTCAGAGTCTGAGAAAAGTGAAGTGTCCTCATTCAAGCAAATAGGAAAGTTGGAGTCCTAAACTCCATTAAAAATACAAAAAAGACCAACCCTAAACTGATTATTGAACCAGAAAGAGTGAAATGTTGCTGTGAGCCTGGCTGCCTCTGCACTGACTCTAGGGAAAATCCGGTGGCATTACAACGGCTCCTGCAGGGGTAGTACTACATATGCACTGTATTAATGTGTGTTGCAGATGTGCAGAAAAAAAAGCAATGTGCAGTAGTTTCAGGAGCGTCACTCGATGCGTTTTGTCCGATCGGACATCATCAAAGACCAGATGATGTCCAATCAGATGAAACGCATCGGATGACGCTCCTGAAATGAAGGCACATTGCTTTTTTACAATCGTATGTTACCAGCCTTATATGGAACTTTTTTGGATTGTCGACTTGATTTTTTTACAATAAACCCACTATATAGTGTTACACTATATGTGGTTTTTATGTTTCACCTTCATGGATCACCAAGTTCACCTTTGATGTGGATGTGGATCACTGCACCTTATGGAGCTCATTTTCTGTCGATCGATATCGGAAGTGGTCCATTCGCAGATCATCAACTGCGCATGCTGAATCCTGCTGAGGGTATTCCTCATGAATGCCTGTTTGACTCCTATGCTGTATAGTATACAAGTCCACCAAGTCTAGTAAGTGTGCCGCCTTATCTTTTGTTTATACACAAGATTCAGTTTAACTTCACCAGGAGGAGTGTGGGAGACTTTTCCCTACACAAGATTCACCTTTGAGCTGTGTTATCTTGTTTATTCAAGAACCTTTGTATGTTTTTGATTCATTCACTTTTTGGAACATTCACCTTAAGCTCATTTTGTTCATACACAACATATATTGTTATATTTGTTTATATTATATTGTTGCTTCTGATATATTTACCTCTTTTCATGTTTATATTTTTTGTCACTAACAATTTTTGTCACGATTTTGAGCGCCACATTATTTTAATTTTTATCTGTATCTACACTTTATGTCTAGTGGAAATGTTGGCAGCTTACTAGATTTATGCACATTTTTTTGATTCTTATACCATTATTGACACTACAGCCTTTGGGGTTTTTTTTTCTTTTTCACTGATTATTGTATCACCTCATTCATCACTTGCTGTGCTGGTGCATAGGATGCGAGGGCTTTGAATTTACACTGAGGCCTTTAGATCTGAGATATTGAAAAATATTGGTGAGAGGACACCAGAGGGTTTGCTGTTCCTTCAGAGCGTGTGTGACGTTACTGGCTGCCAACCAAGCGAATATCACCTAAACTGTGCACTTTTAGGAGATATTCATTTGATCAACATGTAAGCTTTACATGGCTGTGACATTCTTGCAGCTCAGCCATTAAAGTGGCCGCAGCCTGCAAACCCGGAAGGAAGACTGAGTGAAGATGGAAGCCTCTGCGGCGGTGACAGTGCACCGCTGGAGGAGTTTGTTTCAAGGTAAGTCTTTCATAATGTGCTAGTATGTTTAATTAATTTTCATTAATGTATTAATTATAAAATTAATTTGACCAAAAATGTTGTATTTTCCCTTTGAAGACACATTTAACCCTTTATATTGGTTATTTTATGAATACATCCAAAAATGTATTAGAACAACTTCCAGTGAAATGCATTTTTGCAACGGTTTTGTCAAAGAACACTTCTTACTGGTAAGTGTTAAACGTGATTTCTTTCATTTGCAAGGTATGCCCATATACCTTTTGTAATTTGTTCCAGGACATTGTTTTTGTGAACTGGCACCTGAATTTAAACTGCATATTCAAGATAAGGTTATACTAATACTTTCAGTGAAATTGCTAATCCTTCTCCTCTCAACAGGAAACAAAAATTCATTAATCTTATTGTCAGTGTGAATACCAGTAAGCTATAAAATTATATCACACCTCGATTCGCTTTAGCTACTTAGTGGCGATCGCAGCATTATAGGAAGATTATAAATACATTTTGTTCTACAATGTCACCAGCCAGATTTTTAGTAGTAAAAGCTAAAATAACATTTTATTTATTAAACATAAAACACACATTAAAAAACATGGTTGAAACCCCATATCCAGCAACCTAAATGCAGCTCAGTGAACCTTTATAAGTAATGAAACTGCACCAACAGCTGCCTCTCTGTTTGTTTTCAGCTTATTGGGTTATAATATATAATCTCTCAGCCTTCCAGCAAATGCACTCATGACCCCTGCTAAGAATGTGATGCTGAGTAAATAAATAGATTGATGAAATCCAGCAAGAGTGTCCCAAGCCTCCATGCGATCCTCTGTTGGGAGGCCGCCAGTGGGGGTCCCCTTTACGCCAATTATGTCTGCTCCTAGTCTAAATCAGCCTTTCATACATGCCTCCTGTATTCCATTCCTCCAACTCACAGATTCAGGCAAGCATAGTTTTAAGCTGTTATACAAGGATCAGTCAACACAGATGACACTGAGTCAAGGCTCATTCTCACTATGTGCGGTGACTGGCATTTTTTTGCACTGGATATATAGCAGTCACTGGAAAGATATATAGGATACTTTTGTTTTCACAGAGGTGAAACAAATCCTTCTACATAAAATGTACCCGTTTATCTGCAGCCATCTGTCCTCTACAGCCTTCTACAACAGATTAAAAGATTTTTCTCTGCAGCAGAAAGCAGAAGGTGGGGATCTGGTGTCACACAGACTGTAGAGCTAGAGCACAGAGCTGAGTGTAATCTGAGAGTTAAGTGGAGGAAGGTGACACACCCCCTTTTCACAGGCTCAGAAAAACATAGAGCTGATGGTATGAGTCATCTGCCCTGTGCTGGAAGGGGCTAGGGCAGGCCATCTCTCCCAAAGTACTGAGGTGTTGGTATTACCTATTATCAATGATTCATTCATAACAGAGAGAGAGAGAGAGAGGAGAAATTACAGAGGAATTAGACTTGGTGCTTTTGATTCAGATTAGCACATCCCACTATAGTGGGATGTGCTGTGTTCACTTTTCACATCTGAGGTTTACAACCACTTCACAAACACCTAAGAACGCAGCTGTTTCCCATTATTACAAAGTTATGCTATCTGAGATGACATCCCTATATTATTATTATTATTATTATACAGGATTTATATAGCGCCGACAGTTTACGCAGCGCTTTACAACATTAGGGCAGACAGTACAAGTACAATACAATTCAATACAGGAGGAATCAGAGGGCCTGCTCATTAGAGCTTACAATCTAGGAGGGAGGGTCAAGTGATACAAAAGGGTAATAGCTGTTGGGGATGAGCTAATGGAGAAAATAGTGCAGTTGTTAGATGGAGGCAGGATAGGCTTCTCTGAAGAGGAAAGTTTTCAGGGATCGCCTAAAAGTGGATAAAGTTGGAGACAGTCTGACAGATTGGCGTAGGGAATTCCAGAGGATGGGCGAGGCTCGGGAGAAGTCCTGGAGGCGGATATGGGAGGAGGTGATGAGGGAGCTAGAGAGCAGGAGGTCTTGGGAGGAACAGAGATGGCGATTAGGTTGGTATTTTGAGACTAGGTTAGTGATGTAGCTGGGGGCATCACTATATAAAATACAATAATATGTGCTTAAAGTGTTACTAAACCCAGGACCCTGCATTCACTATATCTAGGGGGAGCCCTTGCAATTTGGTGTGTGTATTGAGGCCCCAGTGGGAAGGTGTTTAATATAGGTTTTGGAGCATATTAAACACTTGTCCTATTGTACACCTATCTGCACACGTTTCTTATGGTGATTATTAAGTTTACCGTTTCATATCTAGGCTTGTGGTTATCAACTGTCATATATTGTATGTGTTCATTCATATTGTTCATTTGTGTTTATTATTTACTCTAGTAAACTCTTTGAGCGGTTCAGTGACATTGTGTGAGTTTCTCATTAATAATATCCTATTACAGTATTTCCAAAAAAAGGGGGAGGGGAAAGGGGGGAATGGGACAGGGGAAGGGAGCAGGTAACACCTGAAGTTGATGCAGTGGTAACGTGATCAACTAGTTGACACGCTTATTCTGGTGTCTGTTGCTGTAACTGTATCAATGCATAGAAAAAAACGGGGGCCCGGTCATAGACTACCGGGTAAGGGGTTACCTTGGCAACACTTTTTATTAATATCACAAACCTATTTGTTAATTTCAAAAATGTACAAATTTTATTAGGTATTCAGTTGATTACACACATCTCATTAATGAAAAAGCTTCTCTACTAAAACATTGGTTAAAATATTGCTAACTTGATCATATGGAACCAGAGGCTGAATTGATCATTAAATAACATTGGTCATACATGTAACGTTAACAAAACACAAACAAAAAACAAACAACGCTAGACTTGGTCCGGACGTTTTGGATTTTACAGACTGTCAATCGATCATAAATAATTAATTGAGTAAGGGGGTATCGGTGTCCCCATTGGCCAAAAGGAAAATACCATTGTGACTGCCAGAGCGCTGTCACTAGCCCATGTATCGTCCAAGATGAAGCTACGCTATTGGTTCTAGCGAAACGCGTCAACGTCATCAACGCGGACAAGTCATGGACGCAGGAGGATGGATGGAGGGGTGACAGCTGCAAGCTACGAGCTGCGAGCGATAGTGGCGAGTGAGGTGGACACGGCCTGCTGGGTTTGAGTGTCCACAGCCTTGGGAGGATCAAACACTCTTATTTACCACCTATTTCCACAACAACCGCTCGGTTTGGACACTTGTCTATATCTATCTAGCCGGACCGCTTATCCCAGCTGTATAGCATCACGGCATAAGATTGGGAAGGCGCTGATGTTATGGGATCTTGAAATCTCTGCTATTGATGTTGCCAAAGACGCTACGCATCAAACGGGCAAATCACCAAGCGGATTAATTCATTTGACCAACCTGGCTTCCCGGTCACAACCGAAGTGCTTCATATGAAGTAGCAACACATCCAACTTAATCAGCGTGACCATCCCTGCCTGATAGAAAACAACAAACGGTAAAATTTAATACAATCTTTGTAGATACATTTGGATACACTTAACGTGACTTTGATCTTTGTTGATGATTCTGCATGCCTGTATGGTTTACCACGGCATTTAAATCCAAATACTGCCAGCAAGATACTGTAGTCACTAATTTACTGTTCCACTGGACAGATTGCTATCTATCGGTCACTCACTATACCCATTCCACCAGTCAATCAATCAATATCACTCCAACTACAGCAAAAATATTAAGAGACACACGAGCAGCTCGCCCATTCTCTCCACCCTCTCCCTCCACCCATCCCCCCCATACCTCCATTGGATTTTCCTGGCAGTCACAAAGGTATTTTCCTTTTGGCCAATGGGGACACCGATACCCCCTTACTCAATTAATTATTTATGACCGATTGACAGCCTGTAAAATCCAAAATGTCCGGACCAAGTCTAGCGTTGTTTGTTTTTTGTTTTTTGTTTGTGTTTTGTTAACGTTATATGTATGTCCAATGTTATTTAATGATCAATTCAACCTCTGGTTCCATATGATCAAGTTAGCAATATTTTAACCAATGTTTTAGTAGAAGCTTTTTCATTAATGAGATGTGTGTAATCAACTGAATACCTAATAAAATTTGTACATTTTTGAAATTAACAAATAGGTTTGTGATATTAATAAAAAGTGTTGCCAAGGTAACCCCTTACCCGGTAGTCTATGACCGGGCCCCCGTTTTTTTCTAACATCCTATTACAGCATGGAACCCAAGGTGTCAGAGGTAAGAGAGGATCTGCAGAGTTGGGGTAGCCAGTGGGGTATAGAGTCATTTAGCAGCCCTCATGGGGGTACTGCTACACTAGTTAACCCTGTCCAGGGGCGTATCATGAAATCAGTGGGCCCATGTGCAAATAAAAAGTGGGCCCTAACCATTGATAAAAAAATAAGGCGGTGCACGCAGTGTGCTGCGGTGAGTTGTGGGTGTGGCTTAACTTGCACTTAATATTGGGTGTGGCTTAAAGGGGTGTGGTTTTTATAGAGTCTGAGATGACTTACAGAATGCAGAATGTGGTAATGTTAAATTTGGAATGTACAGTGAGGAGTGTACAGCGGTGGGTAGTATGTGCAGGAGAGGGGTGTGGAGTGTATGGAGGTGGGTAGTATATGCAGGAGAAGGGTGTGGAGTATATGGAGGTGGGTGGTATGTGCAGGAGTGGAGTGTATGGCGTTAGGTAGTATGTGCAGGAGAGGAGTGTGGAGTGTATGGAGGTGGGTGGTATGTGCAGGAGAGGGGTGTGGAGTGTATGGCAGTGGGAAGTATGTGCAGGAGAATGGTTTGGAGTATATGGAGGTAGGTAGTATGTGCAGGAGAGGAGTGTGGAGTGTATGTAGGTGGGTGGTATGTGCAGGAGAGGGATGTGGAGTGTACGGCGGTGGGTAGTATGTGCAGGAGAGGAGTATGGAGTGTATAGCGGTAGGTAGTATGCTAAGGAGAGGGATGCGGAGTGTATGGGGGTGGGTAGTATATGCAGGAGAGGAGTGCAGAGTGTATGGAAGTGGGTAGTATGTGCTGGAGAGGAGTGCTGAGTGTATGGTGGTGGGTTTATGTGCAAGAGAGGAGTGTATAATGTATAGAGGTGGGTAGTATGTGCAGGAGAGGAGTTTGATGTGCATGGTGATGGGTATTATGTGTGGGAGAAGAGTGCGGAGTGTATGAAGGTGGGTAGTATGTGCAGGAGAGGAGTGCGGAGTGTTTGGAGGTGGTTAGAATGTGCAGGTAAGGAGTGCGGAGTGTATGAAGGTGGGTAGTATGTGCAGGATGGTGTCAGCAGGGCAGTGGATGGTGTCAGTAGTTCTTTATTTTTTTTAAATTTCATTTTTTATTTTTATTTTTATCTCCAAATGCTTTTTGGGGGCCAGTGGATGATGCCAGTAGGGCAGTGGACGGTGTCAGTAGAGCAATGGACAGTGCCAGAATTTTGTTTTTATTATTTTATAGAATTTAATTTAAAGCAGCCTATGGGGTGGCTCAGACAGGGGCAAGGCGCAAACACCATGGCTCTTGGCTCTGTCATGAGTGATGCGCAGTTTCACCGCAGCAGTTATCAATTCTGATCATGTCTTCTCTGCCCTTTTACAGGTAAATGTCTTCTATCCATCTGTACACTCTACTGAACTGACATTGCTGTAACATTTTTGGTAAATGTCTTCTGCTGCCATATCTTTAAACTTCTATATTTAATGTTAGCTCTAACAACCACACTGCAATAGTAACATTACTGGTGATTGATTCTCAACCCCATTTGGCTTGAGTGATCAAGAGAGGTAATTAGCTTTATGACCCTAGCCTGTGTCTGTAGCTGGTCTGGTATTGGCCATATTCAGGTGTCTCAAATCAGACCCTATAATGACCAATTGAGAAATGCATGCCTGCTCAGTCTCCCTATAAATTTAAAGCAGCCTATGGGGTGGCGCAGACACCATGACTCGTTCCTGAGTGGCTCTGTCAAGAGTGATGCGCAGTTTCACTGCTGCAGTTATCAATTCTGATCATGTCTTCTCTGCTCTTTTACAGGTAAATGTCTTCTATTCATCTGTACACTCTACTGAACTGACATTGCTGTAACATTTTTGGTAAAAGTCTTCTATCCATCTGTACACTCTACTGAACTGACATTGCTGTAACATTTTTGGTAAATGTCTACTATACATCTGTAAACTCTACTGAACTGACATTGCTGCAACATTTTTGGTAAATGTCTTCTGCTGCCATATCCCTAAACTTCTATATTTAATGCTAGCTCTAACAACCACACTGCAATAGTAACCTTACTGGTGATTGATGCTCAACCCCATTTGGCTTAAGTGATCAAGAGATGTAATTAGCTTTATGACCCTAGCCTGTGTCTGTAACTGGTCTGGTATTGGCCATCTCCTCTCCCATATTCAGGTGTCTCAAATCAGACCTTATAATGACCAATTGAGAAATGCATGCCTGCTCAGTCTCCCTATACATTTAAAGCAGCCTATATGGGTGGCACAGACAGGGGCAAGACGCAGAAACCATGGCTCTTCATGAGTGGCTCTGGCACGAGTGATGCGCAGTTTCACCGCCGCAGTTTTACAAAAGCAGGATAACTAAAGCTGGATGAAGATACAAGAACTCTGCTCCACTCTGCAAGACGACAAGCAAACCATCATTTGACATTTATTCAATATGAAGTCAGATTCCCACTCTCTGTCCACTAACATGCTCCTTATTCTCTTCCTTCTCACATCAGTGTCTTCTATCCTCAAAGTATCCTTACTCTACCCCTCCTCTCTACCCTGCAGCATGCACATATCACCCTCACTCCTACCCTCTCCCTACTACTGCACCCATCATCTCCTGCATTTGCTGCACCCACATGCTGACATAAACTCCAGGGCCACTAGACATGTGCGCTCATGCACATCCCACTCCCATCTTGCCTTCCTCACCTTCCTCCTTCTCCTAGTGTCAGGTGACATTTCTCCTATTCCTGGTCCACTATTTTCCAACTGCAAGCCACATATCCAATACTCCTCCTCCTCTGGCAACCACCGCAATCCACTCAGTTTAATTTCTATCCCTCTGCTTCCTCAAGGCAGCCCACCAATCTCATGCGCCCTTTGGAACGCCCGCTCCATCTGTAAAAGGCTAACATCTGTACATGACCTCTTCATCTCTCATGGCTTTAACATGGGGTCATAAACCCTGTCCTCAGGGCCCACTAACAGGCCGGATTTATATATTATCTTGGGGAGATGCAGACTAGAATACTGCAATCACTGAGTAGCAAATGATATCACCTGTGATGTATTTTAGCTATCTTGTAAACCTGGCTCTTTAGTGGGCCCTGAGGATAGGGTTGATGACCACTGCTTTAACATACTTGCCATAACTGAAACCTGGCTTCAAAATTTTGACTCAGCTTCTCAGCTTTTGCTGCCCTCTCCCATGGTGGTCTCCATTGGACTCACTCCCGCAGACCCAACAGACAGAAAGGAGGTGGAGTTGGATTCCTCTATCCCCACAAAGCACCTTCCAAGTCCTTCCTGTCCCTCCCTCTCTATTCCTCTCTTCTTTCGAGATGCACTGTATTCGTCTGTTTTCTCCCATTTCTCTGAGGACCTGTATCACGCTTATCGGCCTCCTGGACCGGTATCACGCTTTCTTGATGACTTTGCTGCCTGGCTACCCTACTTTCTCTCCTCTGAATTACCCACTGTCATTCTTGGTGACTTCAACATTCCTGTCAATGTTAACAGCCCAACTACAGCTAAACTTCTCGACTTAACCTCATCTTTTGACTTAACCCAATGGACACATACTTCCACTCACTCCAATGGTAATACCCTTGTTTGACCTTTTATTCTCCCATCTCTGCAACCCTGGCAACCTCACCAACACCCCCTTTCCTCTGATCACAACCTCATTAGTTTCACTGTATCCTTGCCTCCAACCACCCATCCCTCCAAGCAGCAAACAATTACTTGTAGAAACCTTCGCCACTTTAACCCTTCTCTTCTCTATTCTGCTACTGATCACCTATATGGCATAATCTCTCCCCTGTCCTGTCCTGGCCACCTCTGTCTACAACAGTTCATTCTCATCATCACTAGATGCACTTGCTCCTCTAACCATGCGCAGAATCAGGCCCCGATCATTACAACCCTGGCAAACTGACAACACTAGAAATCTCAAAACACATTGCCGTGCTCTTGAACGACTGTGGCGTAAAACCAAATACCTGCAAGACTTCACCCTAAATAAATCTGCCCTTCTAAAATACAATTCCTGCCTCCATGCTGCCAAACAAGCCTACTTTATCTCTCTTATTAATACCTTGTCAACCAGTCCCCGTCGGCACTTCTCAACCTTTAACTCTCTGCTTCGTCCCCCACCCCCTCTACCCACTAACTCACTCACTGCCCAAGAGATTGCCAATCACTTCAAAGACAAGATTGATGCAATTCATGAGGACACCTCCACTGTGCGTACATCTTCCCCACCCAACATACCTTGCCTAACAGCACATTCAACACTCTCCTCTTTTGAATTGGCTACTACTGAAGAGGTTACAAAACTTTACTCAGATGCCCACCTAACCAATTGTCCCTTGGATCCTGTTCCCTCACAACTACTATGGTCACCCTCTTCTTCTATCCTATGCTCCCTCACTCACATCTTCAATCTCTCCCTCTCTAGTGGCACCTTCCCCTCCCCTCCTAAAACATGCGCAGATCACTCCCATACTTAAAAAGCCCTCATTGGACCCCACCAATCTAAACAACTTAAGACCCATCTCCTTGCTCCAATTCACCTCTAAACTTCTAGAATGCTTAGTCTACAACCGTCTTAGCTCCTACCTCAGTGAAAATAGCCTTCTTGACCCCTTACAGTCTGGCTTTCGCTCACAGCACTCCACGTAAACTGCCTTACTAAAACTCACTAACGATTTACTAACTGCTAAAACCAACAGCCAGTACTCCATACTCCTACTACTTGACCTCTCTGCGGCCTTTGATACTGTTGACCACCCGCTCCTTCTCAATAAACTACATTCCCTTGGCCTCTGAGATTCTGCTCTATCCTGGTTCTCTGCCTATCTATCACAGCGCTCCTGCAGTGTCACTTACAACTCTGTCTCCTCCTCTCCATTGCCCCTTTCTGTGGGGGTCCCCCAAGGCTCTGTTCTTCGACCCCTTCTCTTCTCTATCTACATCTCCTCCCTTGGTCACCTGATAACTGCCCATGGCTTCCAATACTCCTTCTTTTTCCCCCCTTTTGATTTTATTTTATTTCCCCTTTTTTCTTTTTTAAATTCCGAGTTATCTGATACAAGGAACCTGTTAACTGATGGATACATGTACTGCTATGGTTTTTATTTGTTCTGCTATGTAAGAAAAACTGTGATTACTGTCTGTAAGTTTTCTGTAACCCAACATTAATGTTTGTTTTGAAAAAATTTAAATAAACTATACGCTAAAAAAAATTAAATAAATAAATAAAAGATCCCTCCCTCCCTGACAACTACAGACCCATTGCTTTACTTAACTCTGACTACAAAATATTTACAAAAATCTTAGCTAACCGACTCTCTCACTTGATACCCAGACTCATACATAAAGACCAAGTAGGCTTTGTTACAGCCAGACATGCCGGAGACAACACAAGACGCACCGTAGACCTCATAGACTTGTTAAACAAAACACCTGAGCCTTGACGCACAGAAAGCCTTTGATAGGCTCAGCTGGTCCTTTATGTTTGCTACACTCTCCAAATATGGTTGTGACGGCCCCTTTATAGCAGCACTACATACCCTATATTCCCATCCTTCCTCTCAAGTCCAGCTATCATCATACCTATCACCTTCTTTCTTTCCTTGAGTAATGGAACCAGGCAGGGATGTCCGCTTTCCCCCTACTTTTTATCCTCTGTCTAGAACCCCTAGCCACAGCCATCCCCACTCACCCTGACATTCGTGGAGTCTCATTGCGTCATAACGAGTATAAACTGGCATTGTTTGCAGACGACATTCTACTGACCCTGACCAGAACCCACACCTCTCTCCCGAACTTACACGCCCTACTCAAAGAATTTAGCTTCCTCTCAGGATATGAAATCAACACAAGCAAAACAGAAGCTCTACCACTATATATTCCACACACAGATCTTGCCAGTCTTCAACAAAATTATTCCTATCATTGGTGTCCGAACTGTCTTAAATATTTAGGGATACATCTCACTCCATCATACCCTTCCCTCTACCAGGCCAATTTGCCCCCACTCTTCCGTGACATTGACCGCCTCTTGCGACAGTGGGATACTTTTCCCATTTCTCTCTTGGGTCGCATCAGTGTCCTGAAGATGTCTATTCTACCGAGACTCCTCTACTTATTTGAAACCCTACCAATCCCTGTCCCCATGTCACAACTCAAAGCCACTCAGAGGTCTTTCCTCAACTTTATCTGGCACTATAAGGCCCACCGAATAGCTAGCACAGTAGTGTTCGCTCCCAGGTCCAGAGGTGGGTTGGGAGCCCCAGACCTTATTAAATATTATTTTGCTACTCATCTCAAATCGATTATTACCCGGTCCTCCAGAATAGCATCCAGCATTTGGGCAGAGATTGAAATGAGTCTCACCAGTCCGGTTCACCCCTACTCCATGATTTGGACAGATCTAGAGGCCTCTATAACACAACTTCGAGGCCTTTTCTTAAACCCAATGTTATGCACCCTCTCCATATGGAAAAAATGTTCCCTCCAATTTACCCTCTCTTCGCCACGTCCACCCCTATTGAATGTATTGTTTAACCCCGACATTCCAGATAGCCTCTCTTATACCTGAATGCTCCCATGGACACAGGCTGGAATTTTTCAGCTTCGAAACCTGGTACATCCACTCACCCAACACTTTTGCCTTTCAATGAATTGCAGTGTAAATACCAGATCCCAAAATAGTCATTTTATTCCTACCTCCAATTTAAACACTACTTTCTCTCCAAATCCTCTACTTTGACCTTAGATAAGCCCACCCCATTTGAACTCTTATGTTCCCAAGATCCATACCAAACCCATCTTATCTCTGATATTTATAGATACCTACATGAAGCTCTCCCACTCTCTAACACATATCATTCCTACATGCAGAAACAGTCCCAGATCCTTAAACAGACTATTCTTCCTTAATGGCGGAAGATATGGGAGGCAGCTTCCAAGTCTTCAAGATGTGTGGAACAGAGGGAGACGACATATAAAGTACTTCTCTTTTGTTATAGAACCCCAGATATTCTACACAGATATGACACCAAAACTTGGTGTGGTGCTGGAGGTGCTGGGAGGACATTGGTTCCCACTTTCACATTTTTAGGGAGTGCCCCATTATTCAACCTTTTTGGACTTCTATACATACCCATCTACAGAAACTCCTTGAAACCACTCTACCTCTGGACCCAATTCAGTTTCTTTTAGGCCTACCATTCCCTGGCATTCCCAAACACACCCAAAAATGAGTTGCCTATATTCTCCTGGCAGCAAAAAGGGCTATACCCTGAGATGGTTGTCCACCTCTCCTCCTATCCTTGCACAGACTCTGCAAATATTGGAGCACATCCGCAGAATGGAACACCTAACTGCGACAGTTCACGACACACTTCCTCAATTTACAAAAATTTGGGACCTGTGGGGTCACTCAGAGCTTAACCCAGGAACTGTTCTGCTACCCTCTGTTTAAGCAACCCCCCTTTAAGTATATGTGTTGAAATCTATCTTCTCCCATTTTCATTGCCTGTCCCTCTTGGGATCCCATAGTGTTTTCCTTATCTCAACCCAACCCCCCTCCCTCCCAAATGGAGTACCCCCGGAGCACCTTGATTCCCTCAGTTTGAGCGCCTTGGAAACCCCACTGACACTAGACCCAGGGGGTAAGATTTTCTTTTGCGTCGTGAAATAATATTTTTATTTGTATATCCACTCCCTGGCCCTTTCCTTCCCTCCCTAACCCCCCCCCCCCCGATTATATGTTAAACATCCTATGCTTTGTTGGACTGGTGGCATTGTGACATCATTTTTATAGTTTTCAAACGATCATAGTCCTTTGCTTCCACAGGCCTCAAGTCAAAATAAGCCTTTTGGGACTCTCCAGTAAGTGGGGGGGGCTCTAGTCCAGTTCATTGTTTCTTCGGCCAACTTTCTTTTTCAGCTGTCTTTTTTCATTTTGTCCAAAACATCTCAGGGTCATCATCTGCAGTCATCTTTGGCAATAGGTGGCTTACCCGAAAATATGGTATGTTTCCGGCATCACGCCCAGCCTCGGTTTGCGGCCTCTGCTGAAGCTTCTTCGTTATGGCCTCAATTTGTTGTTGGTGACTCTGTTTCTGCTGTGCCAGCAATTCTCTATGGCGGGCCTCCGCCTGTTCCAGAGCTTGCTGCTGGACTGCTACGCTCTGTTGATAGATAAATATATGTAGTGTACCCAGGACCGGACTGACCTAGCATGATAGCGGGAAATTTCCCTGTAGGCTGGCTGCCCTGGGGCCGCTGTCAGCTATGAGCTGTGAACAGGAGGCGGGGCTGGCTGAGGAAATTATCTCTGGCAGTGGAGTAAAAGGGAGTACAAGGGAGAACCTGCTCCTCCTCCCTTCCATCTACAGCCAATCAGCAGGCAGCATAGCCCTCCCCCTCTCCGGCCTGCTCACATTTGACTGTAAGTGCTGGAGTGGTGCTGAATGTGGGCACCAGGAGGGAGATACAAGAAGATATGACTACAACAATACAAGTCCTGCAGGACACACAATGAATGGAAACAACAGGATCGTCTGGAGCACAGTTATATGCTGATGGTCAGCTGCAGTGTCTTCCAGATATTTATGTGATCCGGCAGTGTGCAGGTTACCGATCATCAGCCCCCTAATTCTTATCCCCCCCCCCCCCCCCCCGATCTTGTCTCGTTGCGTTGGTTCGTTTTCTGTTTTTAAATCTGCCTAACCTGACCTGCACATTGCCTGATCACACTGATAAGATCTCTGGAAAACACTGCAGCAGCATTCTTTGAGACCAGGGACACATGGCTGTTAACCATTTCAGCTTATAATTAAGCTATTTAGCCAGAGCTCTGTGTGCAAAGTTTGTTTGATGTTTTTTTTTTTTTGGAGGATTTACTGCTGGATCAGGCTAAGAGCTTCACAGACCCATTAACTGGTTACTGTCCTCCACTAATCTTGAGCAGTTACCTGTTTGTAATAAAATTAGTATTTTGGAAATTGGATGTGATGCGGTCTTCTGTCACTTGCTTGTACTTTCAAAGGAAAATGACTGACTTGATCTTGCAGAGCTGGTTTAAATAGAGTGGAGCAGCTCTGCGATACTATATACATGTACACTGAGTTCAGCCATTAATGCAGTCTCTGACCATCTCCTGAATCAATAATGTCTGCAATCCCTAACCGTCCCCTGTACTATGTCTGCAGTGTCTGACTGTCTCCTTTAGTATGTCCAAGGCACAAGGCACATTCCACATTGGCCGTGGCCAAGGCGCATTCCACATTGGCAATGACCAAGGCACATTCCACATTGGCAATGACCAAGGCACATTCCACAATGGAATCCCCCCTCCTCCAAAGGTAATCATTTATTGGGTGCAATATACAGTACATATAGGTGTAAATATATACAGTGTGTATTTGTATGTGTGTGTGTGTATATGTATATATATATATATATATATATATATATATATATATATATATATATATATATATGTCAGCATTTTATTCAATAATGCAATAAATGGCCATTCACTTCCTGGAAAGAAAGAGGGATGGAGGGGGGCAAGAAAGGAGGTGAGAGAGAGAGAAAAAAAACAAGGAGTAAGAGAAGGAATACAAAGAGAGAGAAAAAGAGAGGGAAGAACAAAGAAAACGGATGAGAAAGAATAAGAGAAAGAACAAGAAAGATGGATGGAGAGAGAAATACCGTATTTATCGGCGTATAACACGCACTTTTTTCCCCTTAAAATGAGGGGAAAATCGTGGGTGCGTGTTATACGCCGATCCCCGCTAATTGTGAGCTATCGGCGGTGATCACCGCCGACATTCACATAGCGAGTAGTTTTAAATATGGCGCCGCGGAGTTCGGAGGGACTCGGCGGAGCTGAACGAGCGCTGCCGAAATCACAGAGCCGAGATACACATAGTCAAGTGTATTCGGCTCTTTCCGGCGCCGCTCAGAGTCACACCCAGTCCCACCATTGGACCTGTGTTATATCCATCATAGGGCGGGACTGGGCGGGACTGTGAGCGGCGCCGGAAAGAGCTGAATACACTCGACTATGTGTATCTCGGCGGCGTTCGTTCAGTTCCGCCGGCGCCGAGTCCCTCTGAACTCCGCGGCACCATATTTAAAACTACATGCATGTGTATGTCGGCGGCGGTGGTGGCGGTAGGCATGGACACTGGGTGCAAGGCTGCACTGGGGGCAAGGCTGCACTGACAAGGCTGCACTGGGGCAAGGCTGCACTGACAAGGCTGCACTGGGGCAAAGCTGCACTGACAAGACTGCACTGACAAGGCTGCACTGGGGCAAGGCTGCACTGACAAGGCTGCACTGAGGCAAGGCTGCACTGACTTAAAATTCTCTCCTAAACTTGGGGTGCATGTTATACGCCGGCGCGTGTTATACGCCGATAAATACGGTAATAATAAAAATAACAATAAATTATTTCCAGGGCTGGTTTTTCTGCCCAGTCCGGCCCTGAGTGTACCTCTCGCTAATTCCAAAAGATATATATATATATATGGTGAAAAAATTGTGCTGTCTATTAACCATACCATATATATGATGTGAGAAGCATGGGGGAGGGAAGTTGGTTATCCTGCATTGTACTTAAAGAGTAACTCCACTTTTGTTGAGAAAAAAACAATTCCTCTCTGGGTGATCTATGTACATTGCAGGGATTTTAACAAACTTTGTTGCAGATTCCTACCTTTGTTATCCTGTTATCCTGAAGGAATCCAATGTGTGTTTCTCTGTATCCATGTGGGAAATTAAATCTAATGGGAGTGGTTTCATAATTATAAATCAGCTGCAGCAGCTGCAGGGCACTAATGTGGAAATCTGCTGGGTCTGCATCCCTTTAGACGTTTTCCTATTGGCAGTATCTCACCAAAAATTAAATTTTTGTTGCAGGGGATGCCTGAATTCTCACTTGTATCTAAGGATGAGCCGAAAACACGTCCCCCCCCCCCCCCGGTTCGGTTTGCACTAGAACTTGCGAACAGGCAAAAAATGGGCAAAACACACGAACATCATTATCTATGGGACACGAACATGAAAAATCAAAAATGCTCATTTTAAAGGCTTATATGCAAGTTATTGTCATAAAAAAGTGTTTGGGGACCCAGGTCCTGCCCCAGAGGACATGCATCAATGTAAAAAAAAGTTTTAAAAACTGCAGTTTTTTTCGGGAGCAGTGATTTTAATAATGCTTAAAGTAAAACAATAATAATTAAATATTCCTTTTAATATTGTGCCTGGGGGGTGCCTATACTATGCATGTAAAATGGTGCAATTGTCCTGTGTTTAGAACAGTACCACAGCAAAATGACATGGACATGGACAAAGGACGAAAAGTAATTTAAAACTGATCGCGGCTGTAATGAATTGTCGGGTCTCTGCAATATAGATAAAACTCATTGAAAAAATGGTATGGGTCCCCCCCCAGTCCATTACCAGGCCCTTAAAAAAAAAAATTTAAAAAAAATTGCGTCGGTGTACACGCAAAATCCATACCAGGCCCTTCAGGTCTGGTATTGATTTTAAAGGGAACCCTGCGCCAAAAAAAAAAATGGTGTAGGGCCCCCCCCAAAATCCATACCAGACTCTTATCTGAGCACGCAAGCTGGCAGGCTGCAGAAAAAGAGGGGGGTACGGATGAGCGCCCCCCCTCCTGAACCGTACCAGGCCACATGCCCTCAACATGGGGAGGGTGCTTTGGAGTAGCCCCCAAAGCATCTTGTCCCCATGTTGATGGGGACAAGGGCCTCATCCCCACAACCCTTGCCCGTTGGTTGTGGGGGGTCTGCGGGCGGGGGGCTTATCGGAATATGGAAGCCCCCTTTAACAAGGGACCCCCAGATCCAGGCCTTCCCCCCTGTGAATTGGTAACGGGTACATTGTACCCCTACCATTTCACAAAAAAGTGTCAAAAATTGTAAAAAAGACACTTTGGGACAAGTCCTTAATTAAGAAATAAAAAAATAAAAATGTCCCGCGACGTAGATGCATCTCATGCTGCCTGACGGACCAAAAAAAGCCGCAACAGTTCTGCTCGTTTACATCACCGAGTGGCCCTGTCCTCAGCTATTTAACAGCTGTCATCGAGAAGAACCATCACTCGGCGGGAGCCTCCCATGGAGGCGGATCTGTTGCGGCTTTTTTTTTTTCGGCTTGTTGGGTGGCGTTGTGCACATCACGTTTTTAAAGGGGACTTCCATATTCTGATAATCCCTCCGCCCGCAGACCCCCACAACCACTAGTCAAAGGTTGTGGGGATGAGGCCCTTGTCCCATCAACATAGGGACAAGGTGCTTTGGGGGGCTACTTCAAAGAACCCTCCCCATGTTGAGGGTATGGGGCCTGGTACGGTTCAGGAGGGGGGGTGCTCGCTCGTCCCCCCTCTTTTCCTGCAGCCTACCAGGTTGCGTGCTCGGATACGGGTCTGGTATGGATTTTGGGAGGACCCCTATGCCATTTTTTTAAATTTTGGTGCAGGGTTCCCCTTAATATCCATATCAGACCTGAAGGGCCTGGTATGGATTTTGGGTGGACCCCACGCAATTTTGTAAAAAATGTTTGGTTCAGGGTTCCCCTTAATATTCATACCAGACCCAAAGGGCCTGGTAATGGACTGGGGGGGGGGGGACACCCATGCCGTTTTTTTCGATGAGTTTTATTTATATTGCCAAGACCCAACAATTCATTACAGCCACGATCAGTTTTAGATTACCTTTTTTCCTTTAGAAATGTCATTTTGCTGTGGTACTGTTCTAAACACGGGAAAACTGCACCACTTTACAGGCATACTATAGAAACCCCCCAGGCATGATATTTAAAGGAATATTTCATTTTTATTGTTTCACGTTAAGCATTATTAAAATCACTGCTTCGAAAAAAGGTCAGTTTTTAAAACTTTTTTTATGTCCCCTAGGTCCCCAAACACTTTTTATGACAATAACTTGCATATAAGCCTTCTTTAAAATTAGCACTTTTGGTTTTTCATGTTCGCGTCCCATAGACTTTAACGGGGTTCCACGGCTTTCGAATTTGCCGCAAACACAGCATAATGTTCACTGTTCGCCGAACGTCCAAATAACCAAAGTTTGGCCTGAACCTTTGCCCGGGCCGAACGCTTGTCCGCCCATACTTATATCTTAGTGCGGACTTCTGGGAAAATGAGTGAGCCAATCACACAAGCAGGAAATTATGTTTCTGGGGGATTGGGATTCTGTACACTTTCTGTGTACAGAACACCTCCAGGTAGCCATATTGAATTGCATTTTCAGAAAGTTACAGCGGCTGCAGATTGAAAAGGAAAGGTCATTTTTTAATAATATTCTAATACAATATGACTTGTGTCACAATTGTATATGCTATTGTATTTTTTCTTTATTTGCTATTTTTTTCCCCCACGAAAGTGGAGTTACTCTTTAAACATGTGTGTCTTGTTCTTGAAAATGTTCAATATATTACTTTTGTTGGTAGTATGTTTCCAGTTTGTCCATGCCAATTATGTTCTCAGAGGTCTCTTTTCTGAATGGATCATTGTTGCTGAAAAAAATTATATGATAGATATCCAATTTAATATCTAATATACAAATCTAATTTTACTAAATATTGAATGTTTTACAATAATAAGCATTCAGAAAAATATGCACTTTACAGCTTTTGGAGCAAACATACCTTGAAATATATTTTGCACATCTTTTAATTTTGTTATGCAAGCAATGACAGCTAATTTTAACTAATGTTTCTGCATTATCAATAATAAATGTTCTATGAACGTTTTATATATCCCTTGCTGTAGCCTAATGCTCAGTGACACACAAGTGATGATATTCAACAAAAAAAGAGAAAAAGAATTATTATAGGGGATGAGCATGGGTAAAATGTAAAGGATTGATTCTCATTATGTACCCACTCATGTGCAAATCAAATACCTGCTTAGGTATGTGATGTGCACATGATTTTGAGATCACTAATAAATCCTTTAATAAATTAGACTAAATTTGACTGGAACTCTGTATTACAATCATGCAGCTAGTATACAAAGACATTTTAGCAATTTAATTTACATATTCAAAATTCTTCAAATTATATTATGAAAAAAGCCCCAATTTTTTAAGGAACGTACATTGGGAACACCGGCGCTGTGACATGTAGTCTGGTCGGTGGCCGTCCAGTGTAACAAAGCCCCGTCTCCTCCTCATCCTCGTCTATGATGGAACACTGATTCAGTTTCCCAGCAATGAGTCAGTATTCCACCTATCACGGACCAGGAGAAGTGGGGCTTTGTTACACTGGACGGCTGCCGACTAGATTGCATGTCACAGCGCCGGGAGATCAGGCCCATGAGGCTGCAGATGGGCACAGTGACTCGATTATAAGCCAAGGGGGCTTTTTCAGCACAAAAAAAAGTGCTCAAAAACTTGGCTTATACTCGAGTATATATGGTACCTGTTTTTGAATGGTTCTTGTTTTTTTTTTTTTTTTTTCTTTTCAAAGTCTTCTCTTTTCTTTTGTTCACATTGAAAATATATGAGAAAATACATTTGTTATTATCATTTTGATGTACTTTTTTAATTAATATTGCATTATTTTCTTTGCAATAGGTTTTTATTTAAAGGTTTAACAAAGTTACAAACAGTATCAGACAGATATGAAAAGATAAATGCACCCTCAAAGATAATCAAGGATTAGATAATTAAAAACACTGTACAAAAAAAACAAGTTTAAAAGTTGATCCTGCCGAATCAGGCTACTGCTTGACCAGGGCATTAGCAAGATAGATATAATTGCTCTTATATCAAAAACAATGCAAGGACATTGAAGAGAGTATGACTGTTTGCAAAGGAATAAGTACTGGCAGAAAGATATCTAGTTTAAGAG
Source organism: Lithobates clamitans (assembly GCA_037952925.1). NCBI lineage: Eukaryota > Metazoa > Chordata > Amphibia > Anura > Ranidae > Lithobates > Lithobates clamitans. Next base: position 9,498,662 of record JBBGZY010000160.1, on the reverse strand, counting down.
AACTGCTGCCTCTACCAATTACTACCACTAGGTGGAGTACAGAAATGAGAAGAAAGTGAAGTAGATGTGGCGCTGTTCTATTGTGTTTGTGCACCTAATCCCTGATGAGCATAAATATATCAATCAGATATTATGGATACGTATTGCCGTAGTCGTAGTGCATTTAGATTGAAAGTGTGAAAAAATAAAATAAAATAAAAATAATATTGATCTAAATCTCAGAAAAAAAGGGGAACAATTAGGTCCCATGTGACCTGCATATATATAATCCCATATATATGACTATAAAGTGCTTGTGTGCTGGTGAAAAGATTACTATTTAACCACTTATCAAATTAGTGACTATAAAGGATTAATAAACTACAAACTCAAAAGAACTTATATCTAAAAAAAGGGGACTAATACGGTCCCATAAATATGCATTTAAAATTATATAGTCCCACTTAGTGAATATTCAAAAAGGTGCTTCTGTGCTGGTCAACAATTAGTGTTGATAATTTCCACTTTCCAAGGGTGATCACAGCATACGTGTCTTATCCGTGCTCTTATTGTGGCTGCACTCACCGGAATCCCCCCCCCCCCTCTTGGGGTATGGAGCATTCACAGTATCTGCCACTGTGTAGCACTTTAAAGGCTGAATGATCCCCGCTGTAATGGCTGTAATGGCAGTCCTCCAATCTTGTACCATATATCATACAGATCATAGGGGAGAAAGGAATCCCAATAGTGTAGTACTGTTTCAACTCAATTCTCTAGCTGTGCTGGGAACTCAGCCTGCTCTCCTCCAATGATCAGACTTGTCCTGTTATGCCCCTGTGCACAGCCATTCACTGGGAAGCTCAGTGTACTGCTGCTTCTCCTGCCCAAGGTCTTATGCAGCTGAGAACACATGGAATGTGATCACCTGCAGTCCCCCGTGAATCCAGATCCACTCCCACCATAATGCAGCTCCATTATGGTGGGAGTACTCCTCTAGGGGACATGCAAAAAAAATGTTTTGAAAAAAACAACTTTTTCAGGAGCAGTGATTTTAATAATGCTTAAAGTGAAACAATAAAAATGAAATATTCCAGCTCTCCATCAGCCCACAGCCTAACAGCCTATTAAGGGGATTTTTCACACCCGTATATGGGTGCAAACAGGAGAACACAATCCTCTAGGACAGGAGGATCCTCTCAGCCACCTTCTGGCCCTTCTGTGACCCTCTGAGGGTACTTTAAGCCGCCTTCCACCTCCGACGACAGGATGGACAAGATGGCGCCGACGACATCCGCCTCTTCTACGAGGCCGCCGCTACCGCCGAGCTCACCTCCTCCATCGAATCCACAGAGCACATCAGTATCGGCTCGGAAGACAGGCGGGCTGTAACACAGGGACCCAGGTGTGGTGAGTCCATCTCCGCCCCACACATCCCAGGCTGAGCTGCAGTCTGAACTCCGGGACACAGCGCTGGGCCTCACTACAGCCACATACACGCAGTGCTCTGAGGCATTCCCAAGGCTGCTGCCCATGGCCTCAGACCCGATCCTATCCCCGGGAGGAGATGTGTCCCCTACCCCCTCACTGCAGTCGGGTGACTTTCCCCCGCTACCAGCTCCATAGTATGCCCAGGGCCTGGGAACCCTAACAGCGGAGCAAACTGGAGAAAATACCCCCCAGCAGGCGCATTATCCTGCTCCAGACTCCCCACAGCCACAAAGACAATCTCACCACGGTAACCCCAGACCCGCAGAGCGGGGGACAGGCCAGGCAAAATCTTAGCTCCCCGAATTTGACTCATATGGATGTGATAGCAAACGGTCACCCCTCTCCTTCACAGCTACCTGTGTGGGGTAACTCGCAGGACCCCCAAATGCAGATCTGATAGTCACCGCGTCCTGCGCCCCCTGCCCCTCAGCGAGAATCTTCCCCACCACCATATCCACAACAACAAAGGGGGGTTGATCCCCGATTTCTGCAGACCCCATCATGGCAGGCCTGTCTCCGAGCCATCCCCACCAAAGAGGACTTTAAACTCCTTATTGAGGAGGTCAAATCTGCCTGTCGGGCGGAAATCTAAGTAATTCATGCCAACCTTAAGCATCTCTCTGAGAGAGTGGAGATGGCGGAGGAGGAAATTCAAGAGACCAAACTGGCCTTGCATCGCACCCAAGTACAGGGAGCTGATCACCATCTAATGCTCCGGAACATGCAGCGGCATATTGAAGATTTGGACAATAGGGGGCGCAGAAACAACATCCGAGTTAGGGGCCTACCTGAATCAGAGGATCCTGAAGATCTACACGAGACCCTGCAATCTTTATTCAACAATCTTTTGGGGGACCCCCCGAATAAACCCATAGAGATGGATCGTGCATACTGTGCCTTGCGTCCTAAAGAGCCTATCTCCAGACCCCGCGATGGTATATGCAGGGTCCAATCCTTCCCTTTAAAGGAAGACATCATGCGAAAAGCCCACATCGCCAAGAAGGTGGTCTATGAAAACACACCAATCCAACTATACCCGGACCTTTCTTGGATTACTTTGCAGAAACGCAGACTTCTCCAACCTCTACTCACTTCACTACAAGAAAACAATATAATCTACCGCTGGAGTTTCCCTTTCAGCTTAACGACCCATCGGCAAGGCAAATCAGCAGTGTTGCGATTCCCTGAGGACTTAGACAACTTCTGCGACACCATGGGAATTCCTGTTCCCCATCTTCCAGAATGGGACTTAGTGGAAACACCAGCGCCACCCCCATCGGTCTGGCAGAGGATCCCTCCAACTAAACGCCTTAGGGAACGGGACTCTCCTCGAGGGTCTACTAAACCTAGGCATGGTTGACTGCCATATTAGTTTCTCCTGATATACCCATCAGCCTTATTTGCACTCCCCTTAGGCCTCCTGCCCGTTATCTTGTTTAGTTCATTGGACACCCCCTAATGGAGACTTGAAAGTGGTAATCTTCTGATCGCTAGACCCCCTATAGGACTACCTTACTAAAGTTCCCCTTTTTTTTTTCTTTTTTTACCTGGTCAAGGTATTTGAGTACCGGTGTTTCTGTTTTTGCGGTCCTCTATGTCCCCCCAGCCTGGGTCCTCATTCTGGGCTCTGGCCGGGAGGACTTACTGGAACTTAATGGATCCCGGGCGGTTTGCACTGCTTGGGACTTTATGGCAATGTTTACTTTTAATTACTAAGTCTCTAACTAATCTTTTCTCTTCCTCCTCTCCTTCTATCTCTTTTCTATCCACCCCCTCCCCTTCCTGGTGCGACACTGGCTCTGGATGGTCACCTGGACGTGTCTTGCGCATGGGTCCCTTCCTTTCCTGGATGTCGAGGTACTCTTGCGGCTGGATCAGCTAAGTAATCTTGAGTTCACACATACTCACAACCATGGCTAAGAATATGTCACTTAATGTCCACGGTTTGAATTCAAATAAAAAAAGGCATCTTGCGTTGAGGGAGCTCAGGCATTCTGTGGCGGATGTGGTCCTGCTGCAGGAAACGCATTTTAATAAAGGAGATGCCTTCACCTTTGCATCCAGACAATATCCTTAGGTTTACCAGGCATTTAGCCCCCACAAGCGAGCAGGAGTAGCTATTCTATTTAAACAGGGTTCCCCCTTCAAATGTTCTGAGTCTTTTGTAGATCCACGGGGACACTACATTATTTTGCAAGGTCAGTGGCACACACAGGCTGTAACTATCTGCACCCTGTATGCCCCTAACACCCGACAAATCCATTTCCTGTCTAAAGTATTTGCACGACTCTTTAGATCCTCCAATGAATATTTGATCATTGGTGGGGACTTTAATCTATCCCACACGGTAGGTCTAGATCGCCACGTAATGAATCCCACAGGTCCACAAACCCGCACGGCTCAGGACTCAAAATTATTTCGCCAAATCACCAGACGTTATGCCTTATTTGACATATGGCGGGCCCTACACCCGAGAGATAGACAATACACATTCTTTTCTGCGCCTCACCGGATGCACTCCCGTATAGATTATTTCTTTGTCAACAATGCCACCCTTCGCGCCACTAAGGATGCCCAGATTTTACCCATTTCCTGGTCCGATCACGCCCCTGTAACTATGTCCTTAGAGATAGGCATCCCTACCCGTAAACCATGTAACTGGCAATTAAACAATTTCCTCCTTCAACACACCCCATCTAAATTGGAACTAGAGTCCACATTGCAGAATTATTTTATTGAAAATGACACCTCTGATGTCTCCCACTCTACTCTTTGGGAGGCCCACAAGGCAGTTCTCAGAGGGCGATGTATAGCGATCTCCTCAGCCATGAAGAAAGATGCGAAAGCTTCTAAACTCCAAGTTGAAAGAGATCTTAGAGCCCTAGAACTCCAATTACAAACTTCACCATCCATACCTCTCCTTAAAAAAATTGTCTGCTTACAGACCACCCGAGACGTAGCAATGGGCCATGTAGAGAAGGCACTTCTTAGATTAAAACAAACCTACTATGACAAAGGAAACAAAGCCCACTCACTATTGGCACGCAAATTGTCGGAACGCTCCCACACTACCACTCCCCACCAAATAAAACATAGAAGAGATGCACTCTTATCACACCCTCAGGACATAGCTCGGGCCTTTGGGGATTTCTTTATAGCCCTATATAATGACCCTGTGATTCCACAGAACCCTCTCCCCCCCAACTTGGCTGACTGCTTGCAACATTATTTGGAGGAAAGTGGATTTCCGAAGCTTCAGGCGTCGGACTTCCTTTCCCTCAATGCCCCTATCACGGTAGAAGAATTGACAGTCACTATTAAAACTTTGCCATCACATAAATCCCCCGGCCCGGATGGCCTCCCCTATGAATACTACAAGACGTTTCTCCCGATTCTTCTACCTCATTTATGTAAGTTGTTTAATGCCTTTCTTCAACAAACCCCTATCCCTTCAGACATGCAGAGGTCATACCTCACGTTGATCCCCATGCCTGACAAAGATCCTTCATTATGTGCAAGTTATAGGCCAATCGCACTTCTAAACTCAGACCTAAAAATTTTCACTAAACTCCTCTTGATGCGATTGAACCTGATACTCCCCTCTTTAATACATAAGGATCAGATGGGCTTTGTCCTCCTCCGTCAGGCTGGGGACAATACGAGACGGATTATTGACCTCATAGACGTGGCGAACAGGGACAGGTTGGAGACACTAGTCCTTGGGTTGGATGCCGAAAAAAGCTTTTGACCGTCTTGGCTGGCCCTTCCTGTTCGCCACGTTGAAATGCATGGGGTTCCAAGGCCCTTTTTTACAGGCCATTCAACACTTATACACAAATCCCACATCTCAGGTGAAGACCCCCTTTGCTTTGTCGCCTTTCTGATTGCGAACGGGACCCGACAGGGGTGTCCACTCTCGCCACTATTATTTGCGCTATGTGTTGAGCCTCTGGCGGCGTCCGTTCGAAAAAACCCGAACATACACGGGGTCCCGGTGCGGGGAAGGGAATTCAAATTAGCGCTGTTCGCAGATGACATTATACTTATCCTGACCCAGCCTAGGATCTCACTTCCCAATTTACATACTGATCTCGACCTCTTTCGATCTCTTTCTGGCTATAAAATTAACGCAGCTAAATCAGAGGCTTTACCCATCAATATCCCAGCAGCAGAGACCCAGCATCTACAGCAATGCTTCCCATATCATTTTTTTTTTTCTCAAACAAAAGGTTTTATTAAAATTGAATAAGTGTATACAGTTCCAGAGCGCATACAGCAATTTACAGAGTAGAAGTCACATCTTACATATGTAATAAGATAAAAAACAAAAAAAAGCACAGAAAAAGGGGGCATATACTCCATTACATTGGATGAAGAGAAAACAAAGAGGAGAAAAGAAGGAACATAACCTCTCATCAGATAAATCCTTCTGTGTGCTATCCGCGTTCCTTCAATGGATATTTTGCTTGTCACCTTTTAGCATACTGGCTAGTTATATAGTGCATAACATACATCCCATGAGAATTGAAGCTAATAAGGGCCACCTTTAGAATAAGCGATCATATACCAAATCTACTGGCGCTAGACCTGGTGTATCCAATCAGTGAGCCCATAGTTTCTCATATTTTTGTGTCGCTCCCCTATGCTGGTATATAATTTTTTCCATACGGATTGTGGCCCCCATTTGTGAAATCCATTCTTGTACCGTGGGAGGACTCGTGGACCTCCAGTGCCTGAGGATAAGCAGGCGGGCCTGAAACAAAGCTCTTCTGATAGCTTGTCTAAGGATATCCTCAGTCAGTAGATCATCCACAATCCCCAGCACACATGGTTTGGGATCCAAAGGTATCACTATTTGGAAAACTCTATTAATGGTGTTAATGACCTCGTTCCAATAAAGGCGTAATGGGATAATTGATAAACAAAAAAGTAATGTAAGTTAGGAATTAGAGGCACTCAAGGGGAAAAAAAAAGAAAACGGGTGTGTTATCCACCCAATGAATATGCACAAATTGTGAGTATAGCCTCAAATAATAAGGGTAATAAAATTTAAACCGTACCATCATCCAAATTAATATGTACAAGGAAAAGAGAGTGGGACATAGGGGACAGTGGCTAATGTTGGCCCCATAATTTTCACACCCTAAAATGGCTGGACTATACCGGTACAGGTAAACAATGATAGACAAAATATATAAAAGGAGTTTATTACAAAAAGGAAATACATGGTATACAAATTAAAATGCAAAAACAGAAATTCAAAGATCACCAAAGAATATCTGGAAATTACAAAGTATTGACTGGTCTGGTTCTCGACTAGTTTCGCGAAATTATCGCTTCCTCAGGAGGACCAATCTATAGGACAAATAATATAATGCAATACAAGCAAAAACATTATACAGTACACTACAGGTAGTGATTGTAAAAACAGCATGTAGAAAGGGGAAAGAATAAAACATAATTACTAGTTCGGCTTACCCTATAATTGGGTGATCGTGTGCGGCACCGGGCCGCCCAAACAACTCTCCCCCGCGGCGGACAAGGGGGATAGTTTAGAGCCCTCTAAGTAAAAAGCATAGCATAAGTGGGGGGCCACAAAAATAGCTGATGAAAGGATACAATGGATTTAGCCAAACACATGTTGAGGGGACGGAAGGGGAAGGGAAGGGAGGGCCAAGGGGAAAAGGGGGAAAGGAAACTGGGGGGAAGTGGAAGGGGGAGGGGGGGAAAAGGAGGGGGGAAAAAGGGGGGGAAAGGGGGGGCGGGGAGGGAGGAGGGAAGGAGGGTAAGGGTAAAGGAACATGGGAAGGGGAAGGGGGGGGACTGGGAGGGACACCGGGGGAGGGGGTAGTGGAGGGAAAGGAAAGAAGGGGGTGGGGGACAGGGTGAGGAAGAACAGACAATACACAGGGACAGGGAAGATAGAGGGAGGGGGGGGGGAAAGGGGAGCAAACAAGAGGGATTACACTAGGCTAATAAACAATAGGAACATGTAATGTGGCTCACCATAATGGTTGGAACGAAGGGTGATACATATGCTAGCCACGAAGAGACTTGCGATGGAGTGGGGGTCGGGTGGCCCGTAATGAGCAGGAGAGCCAACCAATTCCAAACACTGGAGCATCATGGAGGATACAATGTGTGGAAGTCCACCACTAAGGGTAGATAACCACAGGGTTGCATGGCAGTCTGTCAATAAATAGTATCAAATGTAACATGAGATACAGGATAAAATCCAAGTGAAGGTATCTAGAATAGATAGCGTCGGGTAGAGGATAATATCCAAGGTAAGAGAGCATAATGTACCTATAGATGTACACCAGTGAGGTATTGAAGGCCTCCCTTCCATCCCAGCCCCACGTCAGCAGTCTATCATGGGGAGAGCTCAGATGCTCACTCACAGGCCCCGAGGGCCCATTAGGTGAGCTCCCCAACCCGGAGACGCCCACGACGCCGCCGGCCGGCAAGCGTCTGACGTCACCGGGTCAGTTTCTCCGCACTGCGCAGGTGCGCGGACCGCGCTACTGCGCAAGCGCGTTCAAGGCGAGCCCGTGGGTAGGAAACCCTGGGCTCCGCAAGGACAAGCAGGAGACGAACACCAGGGCGTCTTCTCCTGCCAGGAGAAACACATGTCCGCCGCTTGGAAAGGCACAGGCAGCCACGGACCACACAGGGCACCTAGGGTCAGCCGAACAAGATAAACAAAAACATTAAACATCATGACAAAAAATAGTAATAAATAAATAGCAGTATGTGTAAAAGAGATAAGAGTGGCTGTAAATTGCCACCCAATCCATTAAGGTGTTGGTAAACACAAACGGGACTTGGTCCCCATAGATGGCTCTACAAACAGAGGGGGGGCAGCATTGGCTACTAAGAGACCTAGTTGAAGGATGAGCATTAGAAAGTTGGGGCTACCTGTTGGTGAGTGATTGGAGTGAGAATAAGGACAGGGAACAAAGAGGGGGGGAGGGGTGTGGGGGGAGGGGGTTATTGGATGTGCCAATGCGAAGATGAAGTGTGTGTTGTAAATGAATAGAGGTGATGCAGTGAAGAGTGGTAAGGGAATAGATAAAAATTATACATAGTTGATTGGTAGTATCAGATAATAAAATAAAAAACATGAGTATGTGTGAAACAGTGGATCTAAGTACAACGTAGTGGGGATAGAAATCTGGAGGTAATAGTGACAACCAACAGCGAGGAAACCATGACAGATGAATGGGAAGAATGGAATAAATCCGAAAAATAATTAGATTAGGGGTTAGATGACATGAAGGCAGGGAACTCCATAGAGTGTCAAACTACATAATGTAATATTCTAGGCTAGAGAAGGGTAATCGCAGAAGGGCGATGATGTAGCACTGATAGGATTAGGTTACAAAGGGCCAAAATGGGTAAGGGTCAGCTACGGATTAGGGGTATGGATAACACAATAATCACACTGGGCCGGAGATTAACCGGTCCATAGTAGCACGTACTCTTGGGTAAAGGGTAGTGAATATAGACTGACCAAACCCCATTCATGGCAATAATAGGTGTAATATTGAAGGTTTGAGTTGAAACATGGTATAGTGGGGTAACTGTGAAGGAACGTCTGGCTGTATGGAACTTAACCTGCGTGGTCAGTGATAGGGCTGCTCCCATGTATGGTCCATCTAAAGGAGGGGGCCAAACTCCGACGTAATGGGATAATTGATAAACAAAAAAGTAATGTAAGTTAGGAATTAGAGGCACTCAAGGGGAAAAAAAAGAAAACGGGTGTGTTATCCACCCAATGAATATGCACAAATTGTGAGTATAGCCTCAAATAATAAGGGTAAAAAAATTTAAACCGTACCATCATCCAAATTAATATGTACAAGGAAAAGAGAGTGGGACATAGGGGACAGTGGCTGATGGTACGGTTTAAATTTTATTACCCTTATTATTTGAGGCTATACTCACAATTTGTGCATTTACTGCTGGACTGTTGAAATTCGTACAACGCAGTGTCAATGTCCTCTTTATTTACCTGCATTTCTGTTTAATAAAAAAATGTTATTTGAAAAAAAAAAGAAATATTCCTTTAAATATCGTCCCGGGGGTCCCCCTAGTCTGCCTGTAAAGTGGCGCATCTGTGTGATGTGTAATACAGTGCCGCAGCAAAATTACATTTATAAAGGAAAAAATGTCATTTAAACTTGCTTGCGGCTGTTATATATTGCCAGCTGCCGGCAATATAGATGAAAAATCAAGGGAAAAAATGGCGTGGGTTCCCTCCCAGTCCATACCAGACCCTTTTCCGAGCAAGCAGCTGGAAAGGCCAGGAAAGTGGGGGGACAAGCGAGCACCCCCCCCTCCTGAACCATACCAGGCTGCATGCCCTCAACATGGGGAGGGTGCTTTGGGGTCCCCCCCAAAGCACCTTGTCCCCATGTTGATGTGGACAAGGGCTTCATCCCCACAACCCTGGCAGTTGTGGTGGTCTGCGGGTGGAGGGCTTATCGGAATCGGAAAGCCCCCTTTAACAAGGGCCCCCCCCCCCATATACAATGTACTCCTACCCATTCACCAAAAAAATTGTCAAAAAGTAAAAACCACAATAGACAGTTTTTGACAATTCCCTTAAAAATTTAAAAAAAATAAATAAACAATTCCTTTATTAAAAAAAATAAAAAAATAAAAAAGTGTCCCGCAATGTACATCCATCGTCAATCACACCGCCTGATGGACCCGAAAAATAGTAAAAAAACCTGGATAAACTCTGTCTCTACTGCTGTCTTTTGGCTGTGGTGGGTCCACCTGCTGATGTAACTGGATAACCCCACTTCCTCTGACGACACATGATGTGAAGGGGTAGGGGGTGCAATATACCCGATAACCATTCACATGGGGGGGGGCAGGATCTGGGGGCCCCTTGTTAAAGGGGCTTCTAGATTCTGATAAGCCCCCCCTGCAGACCCCCACAACCACTGGGCCAGGATTGTGGGGATGAGGCCCTTGTCCACATCAACATGGGGACAAGGTACTTTGGGGAGAACCCAAAGAACCCTATCCATGTTGTGGACAAGCAGCCTGGTATGGTTCAGGAGGGGGGGTGATCGCTAGCCCCCCTTTTTCTGGCCTGCCAGGTTGCTTGCTCAGATAAGGGTCGGGTATGGATATTGGTGGGGACCCCACGCCAATTTTCTTTTTACATTTTGGCCTGGAGTTCCCCTTAATACATTGCCTGCACTGTATATATATATATTCTACACTGACTACACTATCTATATATATATATATATATATATATATATATATATATATATATAGTGTAGTCAGTGTAGAATATATATATATATATATATATATATATATATTTATGGTTGGAGCCCTATGTCCGGTATGTACATGGATACCACTTACAGTAAAGATAGGACTTACCATCGGAAATAGACCTGAAAGTATGGACTTACCATATGAAATGGACCTGAAAGTGTGCCTTGGTCTAATGGCCGGTATGCCAAAATAAGGGGGCATACCCTGGTTTAAGAAATGATTATTCTGTAAGAGAAATGAATGAAATGAATAGTTTTGAGAAATGCTGTGAAATGGGGATGGGAGGGTGGGTATCGCGCACAGGAAACCGACAAGCACCACAGGTGAGCGGGCTGCTTAAGTACCCCCCCGGGCTCCTCCCATAAATTCAGGCCACCATACTGGCCTTCCTA